>JAZKJV010002729.1:0-631159 GCA_037367405.1 Ottelia alismoides
TGAAACTGAAAGATTTTCATTCAAAACTGGAACTAAGTTCTGTACATGACTCAGACTCTGGAGACTGACTTGGACTCTGACTATGATGAAAAGAAAACTTCTGTTGCGAAATCGGTGATGCATCCTCCACGACTGCTGGAACAGCCTCCTCAGATGGAGGTACCAGCTCTTCATCAGTTTCACTGGACTCCCTACTGGTGCGGTTCCCTTGCTTCTTTGAGGATTCAGAAGTCCTCTTGTTCTACCGGTGGTGGTGATGGTAGTGCTGCTGCTCCTCTGCCTCCAAGTTCTCCTTAGGCAGAGACTTGGTGGCTACTTCCTCCGGTGCCCATGCCCGATCAGGTACGATCAAGGTCCTTCCGCTCCTGAGGGACATATGATTGACATTATCATACGAAAGGATCTCATGTTCATATAAAGAATTATCTGAATAGTATACCTGATCTCGTGGTCGGTTCTGGCCTTGATTCAAGCTGTTCGGGTTGGCTTGAACCTGAGCGGGAATTGGGGTCTTTAGCGCCATCTGCTGGTCCTGGGTATGAGAAACACGATTCAAATCGGTTCTCATATCCAGATAGTCATTCTGGATCTGTTGGACCCTATCAGTCAGGGTCTGGATCGCCAAGGTGAGGGACTCCAATTCACCGGTGGCTGGGCTGGCTGATGCTGACTTGAGGAAGAGTTCCTGTACTGGCCCGAGTGAAGAGCCATCTGAAGAGCCACGTACTGCTGGGAAGGTGAAGGGCCCTGCTGGCCTGAGTAAAATGTGCGTTGCTTCTGCTGGTGCTGCTAAGGCTGGTACCCTCGTTCGGGCCAGGACTGTACGAAGCGCAGTGCGGGGATGGAGTCGTTTTCCTGGTAATCTAGGGAAGGTCGGTGTGGTAGACCGTTCCCTATCCCCGACTGTCTGCTGGTGGGGTCATGGCTGTACCACAGCCCGTCGATCTCAAACACCTGCGGGGGCTCATCGTATCCTGTCTCCACTTGTGGGGTTACATGCTGGTCCTGCTCAGTGTATGTCTGCTCCTGTACCCAGCTACTCTGAGGCCCCTGTGCATGTTTCTGTACAAGATGAACTTGGTATATAGGTACATGTGGTGCAGAAGGGGCAGGTAGCTTTATCTTGACTACCTTTTCAGTAAGTTCCTCCACTTGTTTCGACAAACATGAGAGAGACTCAAGGTCAGTAACCCTCCTGTGAATCTGCTCGACCATGGTTAACTTGTCACCTATCATCCCCATGCTGGGAATGAGGTCCTCTGTCAGATCTGCTACAGTCCTCCTAGTCGTCTCATTGGATAAGATCGAGGGAGACAACTGATAGGCCCTGGTGGCCTGTGACCTGCATGTTTCTGCCATCTGCTCCAAGATTTTCCATACAACATTTTCATTCTTGTTCAGATAACTTCCTCCATAGGCGGCACTGACTAACCCCTGCATCTCCGGGGTCATGCCACAAAACAAGGTCTGGACTAAGATTGCCTTTGAAATGCCATGGCACGGACATTTTTGAATGAGGTCATTAAACCTATCCCAGGCTTCATGGAATGGTTCAGTGGTTCCCTAGGAGAAGCTAGCGATCTTGGTTCTCATTTGATTAGTCCTACTGAGTGGGTAGAACTTCTTCAGAAAAAGGTCCTTGAACTGCATCCAGGTTGTACATATCACCCCTAGGTTCTTCAGCAAATGTGCTGCCTTATCTCCTAAGGAAAACGGGGTGGTCTTCAGCCTAATATAATCCTGCCCAACCCTAGGGTGACTAAGGTGTTGCAAACCAGCTCGAAGTCATTGAGAAAGGTGTATGGCTCTTCGTTTGCGTTTCCATTGAACTTCGGCAGCAAGCTCAAGAAGTGGGGCTTCAGCTCGAATGCTCCATGGGGGTCCTTGGGTTCTATCCAGTTATGTATCTCATTATCTGCTGGATTATAGGCATCTACCATCGGTTGGTGTATTCTTCAGCCTCGATCACCTATCCCAGTCTTGCTGTTAATTCTACATTCAATTATTCGTCTCTAGCCAGCCGGGCTAAGACTTGAATCATGGGATCCTCTCTGTTTTCCTCCTCTTCAGGATTTTTTCTTCGGCATTCTATCCTCTTGTCCTGTGTAAAGAAGATTATCTAGGTTAGAGGACATATCAAGGAAGGGATTCTTACCGAGGCGATGGTCTTCTTCGTTAAGATCAGAGGAGAGAAAAGGGTTGGTTTGAGAGTAACCACCCTAGGTTTGAGGGATCCAGAACTCAAGAGGGTCATGAGTTCTGGTTGGTCCAAGTTGCACTTGGACCAATGAAGCTGAGCTTTGTGGGGGGCTTAAAGAGAGATTGGCAAATCGGGATTCGATCTCCCCCCAGTCAGTCATCTTGGATGGCGAGAAGAAGAATCGGGGAGTTCTAAGTGAAGATAGGATTTTACTCCTACCTGAAGCAAGCAATTAAATCCAAACCTTGTAGTTTCACACTTGACATGGTGAAGGACCCGAAGCCGAGTCCAATTACTCTGGTTAATTTTAAGTGTGATTTTCAAGCAAATAACAAAGGTTACGTGGACTATAGGGAAGTCGGCTCAAAGCCGAATGCGTCATCCCTGTTTAACCTGTCGCCTAAGATACCTGCGTCCTTCCTTTTTTCGCTCCTATCCCAAGTTGATGGATTCAAAGACCTACCCCTAACTACCTGCAAGCAGGCAGAGGTTGACAAGGTTTGGAACTTCACCCCAGGGGGTTACTAGCAACTTGTCGTGAAGTACCGCAATTTCGCCCTTATCTACCCATGAACAGACTGAGGCTACTTGGTACTAGTCAGTGAACATGAATAATTCAACTCGTGATATTTGCTAGGATTAGTCGGTACATGATATGGAAGGTGGGGATTTAGGCTCTGCCTTAAGGTGTTCACACACACTCAAGTACCCTCACTCAGCCTGAAAACAAGGTTGGGGATTAATCTCCCGCAAGCAGAATTTCCAATTTTATTGATTTTTTGGTCAATAATGTTTAGTAGTCCCGATTTTAAGTTAAGTTATCATTGATTAAGTCCAATCCACACAGCACACCTATCGTACAGTCCCAATTTCCTTTTTACTTAAGTTGTGAAAAACCAAGAGAGATAAATAGATAAAAGCTGATGCACGATAAATCAATGATGCGTACGCTGAGTGTAGAAATACTTACGGCGTGATCTTCTCTTTTATGCAGGATGCAAAACACAATTGAAATATTTTATATTATATGCAAATGTAGACGACAAAATCCGCTTCTAGACAGGCAGTTCTATTAGCAAGTGAAGCACTGATTTGATTTGACTAGATCTGCGGTCTCAGTGCATCTTTTATGTGTAATGTGTGGTCCTAAAGAATTACGAGCACAAGCAAATCCTAGAGTGGCTTGAGGAGCCGCTAGTGCAATCCTAATCTAAAAATTCAATCCACACAACACATAGGGACACGTTTCCACTATTTTTACACACGCGAGAACCCAAACGGGAACCGCTGGAAATAATGCAAAATAAGAAAAATGAAAATGTACAGGTCCTCTCAATCACTCAAAAGTTAAAAATGCAAGCTCCTCGAAGTGCCTCGGGACTCCTCGTGTTCTTCACACAAAAACAAATTAAGGTCAGATAAAGGACGACACAAAAATACAAAATTAAATGACAGAAAAATATTCACAAGAAAACCATGAGTCAGACTACCCGGGGATGGAAATTCAAGTACTTAGAAATTAACTAGAAATTAACCTAAGCCGTGCCTCCCTGGCAACGGTGCCATTTGAAGAGTTGCGTACTACCCATGTTAATTCCGTCAAATTAATGATCAAAATTGATGTTGCGTCGTTCGTTGTAGTCAGGTATATACGGACTAATCAAAAACCATTTTTAATTAATGTTCAATTAATCACGAGCGACAAATTTATTTTACTTGGGCAAGTCCAAGGTCGAACTCAGGGAGGCAGCTGTCTCCTTAGGTAAATTTAAGCGAATTTCAGAGGTCGGATTTTCAGAAGATATTTTTGGTATTTTTCAACAATTTATATGCAATTTAAAAGAAAGATAATGCAAGATCAGGCCAGTTTACAAGTTAAATGAGAAATGTAGTCGAATCAAGTCCAAAAATTATGAAACTTGGCCAGAATGTGGAATGAAATGAAATTAAGCTAGATTAATTTTTTTTGGATTTTTCTGACACCTTATGAATTTACTGTGAATTAAACGATGAATGCAAGGTGATTTTTACAAAATTAATTTTAATAAATACCAAATCACAATATTTCCAGAAAAAGAAATTATCCTAGATAGATCTAAGTATGAAGAATCTAGGAAAATTGATAAACCTAAAATTCTATGTGAATTGGACCTATTAAAAATTAATTAAGGAAATCACAATTTAATTTATTCAAGCCTCGGGATGCGTGCAAATGCGAAGATTTTCAGGCACAATTTAGACTAAATCATCGTAAGTCTAATGTGAATATTTGATGATTTTTGGAGCAACAGAGGATTTAATACAAATTAAAAGGCACAAATGGGCAAAATATGAACAATTTCACCAATTTAATAATAATAAAATCCACTAACGTCACAAAAATTAGATAAGGTCACATACGAAAGAGGACAAGTTAATCCACACAATGCAATTTTTAGAACTGAAAAATAATGTCAAATGGGTACCTAAATATGTGTGCAAAGAGAAGGACCAAATTGCAAATACAAAAAATAAAATACTGAAATTTAAATGTGCTGACAGGGACTTAAATGCAATTACCTATAATACGGGGTCATGTATGCAAAATGCCCACAAAACACGTGCGCCTCTACGTGGTGCTCATGGTAGGGACTGAAATGTAATTTCAAAAACCTCCAGGGGCCTCAGTGCAAAATGCCCAGACTGCATGTGAGAAACACATGAGGTCCCAGGCTTGGGAGACGTCGGAGGCTCGGATGGAGGCTTGGGGGCGCAACAAGCTCGGACATGGCTCGGGCTAGCTTCGGGGTCTCCGAGCCTAGTGGTCGGAGAGGAGGCTCGGAGGAGGTGATGTGGCAATCACTGGACCGTTAGATAGAGTGAAGATCCAACGACTGCTGATGGCTGGAGACGTGGCGCGGTGGGGACCGCTGGATCAAGATGGATCCAACGGCATCTGGAGCTCGCAGGAGATGAAGACGTGGACGATCGAGGGCCGTTAGATCAAGATCGATCCAACAGCATCTGGAGCTTGAGGAAGAGGCGATGTGGCGTGATGCGGAGCGTGGGATTCTCCTGATCGACGGCTGCGGGCTGATGGTGACGTGGACCGCTAAGAACCGTCCGATCAAGTGGATCGGATGGCTACTGGGCTTCGTGCTCAAACGGCCTGTCGCCTCCTGCGACGGAGGTGGCTGTGCTCCGGCGAAGAGCTGCTTGCTCCGCCCCCATAGTCTGAGGTCGGTGAAGGGTGATGGAGACTCCTAAGCAATTGGAAAGGGTCATCAAGGTGTGGCGGAGCGTCCGGGGGTGCTAGTTGAGGTTGGGGCGGTCTGGATACCAATGGCGACGAAGCTCGAGGATGCTCCGGCGAAGCTTCCGACCAATCAAGAAGCGTGTACCTGCAGGGTTAGCTCGCATAGATAAAGCGTGCAAAGTGTTCGTGGGATGAAGGCAAGTGCGGAGAAAGGCCTGTGGCGCGGTGAAGGTGTCCGGTGGGGCTGCTCCACCAAGGTGGCAGAGCTCTCATCGGAGTGAAGTGCGATGTGTCGTCTGAGTGAATGAAGTAAGGCGCGAAGATCAGAGTTTCATGGCGGAGCTCGGAGGATGGTTGGGCGGACGTGAGATCGATCGTGGGAGGCGAATAAATTACGAGAAAAAGAAAGAAAATGAAGAAGAAGATCAGAGGGAAGATGGAGGGTGCTACCTGGGGAATGGAGCTCGGAGTTGGGCTCCTAGTCTTTGCTCGAAGGTCGGTAGTAGTCCTGAGCTCGTGCAGCTCACGGGGGAAGCTGCGGCACGGCAGGGGTTAGCCGTGGATCTCGCTGGAGGGATACATCCATCGTCGCTCAACTTCTTGCCTGATTGCTGTCACCAAAAGGAAGGTAGGAGCTAGAGGAATCTCTCTGTAGTGGTGGATGGGGTCGACGACCGACGGAGATGGGGTATTTATAGGTTGGAGGTGAAGGTCAAGGTGATGGAGGGCGAGGTTTGGTGGAGATCGTGGGACGACGTGGGTGCGGTTTATGGCAATCATGGAGGTCGGTGAAGACGAGGGTGGAGTGGGCTACGAAATGGCAGTGGCAGGAGGCGGAGATGGTAGCCGGAGTGCTTCTCAAAATAGCAAGGGGGTGGCTCATTGGTGAGTTGGGCGACGTGGGAGCGGGAGCTGCGGAAGGTAGAAGACGACTTCTCTGCTGTTGGATCTCGCGATCCAACAGCTGAGACTGAGGTACTATGGGGCGGCTGGGATTAGATCTAGGTGATGCGATCAAGGGCGCAGGGCGAACCACATGGCGGGCGGAGGTGAAGGCGGAGACGGAGGGATGTGATGAGATATTGAGCTTCGATCGAACAACAGAGGTTAAAGGCGAGATGGATGGTGGAGATGAAGCGAGAAGAGGAAGCATCGAAGGGTGCATATGCCTCCACGTGGCGCAAGGAGGGTACGACACTGGCGAACGACTACGATTGAATCCAGGGCTTTGATCAAAGGGTTGCCAATGGGTGCGGGGACGGATGGCCTAGATCAAGAGAGAGGGGGCGAGATCAGACAACATAGGGTGAAGGGCGCGTGGCGCGCAATGGAGAAGGACGCGTGGCGTAATCAGAGGGCGCCACGTGACTTGCTCTGAATGGATGAGAAAGAATATAGATTTAGAGAGAAACAGAGGCTGAATTTGGAAAAACTCAAAACATGAGAGTTGTAGATCTAGATGATATCTACAAGTTTCATGTTGATCAGAAAGAGAGATGAGGTCAAATAAGATACAAAAATACAAGGGTACAAAGATACATACATATAGTACACAAAGGGGACCCAAACACCCAAGTTTTGCATACGAGCTCCGATTTAAGTGAAATTGATCTCATTTTGAAGGTCTATGAATATGTACTAATCTTAAGTGAGTAGACCTAGATCGGAGTCTGTATTAGGTCGATATTTGCATTCTAAGGTCTGGGGTCTCCAACTGGGTTTGGGATTTTTATTGGGTATTTTTACAAGATGAAAAGCGTGCCCTCTTCCTTGTATTATTAGTTAATAATATACACAGTGTAGGGTTAGTTTTATTGACTTTGGAGGTGGTATAAAATACAAATAAATAGGTGAATATTTTACAGGTGAATTAGGCTTCATATTAATGCAAAGATGGATGCTAAAATGCATGTATTATGCATGCATGTATGTATGCTAATTATGCGAGATAAAGGGAAATATGCTGCTAAATACTCGGGAACAAGACTCTATTTTCAACTTTAAGAGTGATGAATTACATATTCATCAATCCTCTATACATAAACCTTGCTCGTCCCTGAGCAACTAAAACGAAATGCACGAGTGAAATGATTTTGGGTTCCATACCAAGGTCATGAACAAAAGTTGAAAATGGAGCTTGACTCGACCTTTGGATTAATTGTGTGGCGGAACCTTATTGGGACCTAAACTTAAGACCAAACAGACTTCAAGTTCCACAAGTCTCCTATTCAAGAATCCTCAATAGTCAGGTCAGAACAAATCCTCATATGCAAATTTCTGATGACTATGATCCATACTTGTACTGTGTAAGTGAAATGTAACTCTCACATCAGAAATGGCTGAGAAACAACCTCCTCTAACAAGGTAACTCAAATAACCCGATCCATTAACTCTTTCCTCGAGGAGCGGGGTACTATTTCCTTCTAAGTTCAAGTGCGACCAGCTCAGGAGGAGGGGGTAGAGAAAAGAATGGACGGTAGCCAGTGTAGCTACATATCCCGGGATGCCTGACCAGTGTAGCCAAGTCATCCAGCTGCATTTTCTTTGCTAATATACATACTCTGACATGTATTTTTTTTCACTTGGACCTGTCTGATTTTTTGGAGCTTTTGCATCATTTTTTTAACAATATACAGGGTGCATCATGTACATCAGGAGTTTTTCCTCTTGAGCCAGTAGACTATCCCTCTTTTGAAGCATTATTGCAACCCACATCATCCCGTCCTTAGATGTCAACACTACCAGACTAGGTTGAGATGTACTACCCTCCCTAGAGGAGGACGGATGTTTCCACCCGTGTGCTACTCCAAGCTAAAGATTCTACTTCCTCACCACCTCATCAATGAAGAGCTACATGCACGGTGCTTGTCCAAGTTAGGTCATTATCTAAAAGAATCATGCGTGTGTACGACATATTCTACTTAGACTAATCAAGATGATATGTGAACATAGACTTGTGGACTCAAAGAATTAAGTCACTTGACCTGAGAAATCTTAAAGCTCCTATTGTTGGACATGCGAGCCCACGGCGAGCCATTATGCAATAAATGTTATTGCAATTCACTCCTTAATCTGAAATAAAAAGTACATAGTTTGCATAATAGGTCCCTTAGTACAATTAGGGTTATGTACCATGGCCATCTTAATGATCATACAACTGTTGATTCAATTATTGAATCATAGAGGCTGGTGCTTAGATGAATATCTAATGAGTTAGATTGAGGACTCATCAAGCACCGTCAGATGATTATTAAGAGATGATCTCCAGCCTAAGTAGGAGATGGTAATCCTTTCTCAGTTAGGCTGATATCTGACCGGCTTCTTGATGCAGGTCCTCTGCATAGGAATAGAGATTCGGAGGTGTCAAATTAGTTAGGTCAAAGAGTTGACTTAACGAGATCGAGATAACCAAAGTCCTATATCATATGCTGTCATGATATAGGCACACATCCTCTGACCGGAGACAGATGTGTTACTATATGTCTGAGTATGTACATTTGGCAGACCAATAGGTTGATGACCTAATCAAGGTCCATACGCCGGCGCGCTGGTGTGCATATAAGGGCATATGAGTAATACGATCTCTCAAAGGGATCATACAGGTTTACTACTGAATCGGAAGACATGAGCTCACTCATGAGATATTGGGAAGAATCAAATTCCGTGCGCACGGTCGTCTCGCTTTGGAAGCTTGACTGAATTTGTTGGTTTGATATATACTTTTGGAAAGTATATGATCAAGACCTAGGTATGATATATGCTTTTGGAAAGTATATGATCAATACCGACTCCCAGTGATCGAATGAGAAACTTACTGATAAAAACCATGAAGTAGACAATATAAAGTTGATCCAATACTTCGGGTTTAATCTGGGTCTTCTAGTATGCAGGATGTGCAGGTATTAGGAATACCTGAGGGTGATGTGATCATAAACGATTGTATAACCATGAGGCTTCCATTCCTAGGGAGTGATGAAACGGGTCTGGATTTTAGTGACTCCTCTCAGTAGAGAAGTAATCTTATCTTAGTCCAATTATTGGACATTGATCTGAATATGATTCAGATGCAATGAGAAGATTAGATTTGCGGTCTTGATTTATCAAGCATCTATGGGAGGCCCGCGATCTGGATTTGAGATATGATCTCAATATCCATGTCACTATACGTGGAACAATACAATCGCCCTGTCTTTATCTCCAAGTATTCGCGGAGAAAGCACATTGTCCTTGAAAGAGTTCATGGATAATTCTATTGTTGATATATGTATCCAAGCATTGAGAAAATGGATAATTAAATGTGATTTAATTATCATGAATAATATGAATTTGATTCATATTATAAGGAGAGTTATCTTAGATAATTAAATGTGATTTGATTATCAAAGATGTAGATAATGTGAATGTGATTCATATTATTTGAGTACATGAGATAAAGAGATCCAAGATGATTAAATATGATATAATTATCAAGGATAAGAATAATGTGGATAGTAATATCCAATTATTCATAATATATTATAAATATGATTTATAATGTATTAGAGAGAGTTAAATATAATTTATATTAGTAGATTAATTATTAATGTGTATTGGATACACATTGTCTAATTAATTGAAAATGTAAATTACATTTGGTTTTGGGTTGTGAATATGATTCACAATATTCCAATGTCAAGATTGCAATATTCCCAAAATTAATTAAGAATTATTTTGGTGAATTAAAATACCAACAAATTGTTGTTGGAAAATAAGTAGAGAGAAATTCAAGGAGATGTGCAATCTCATGGATTACCATGAGATTGCCCTCCCTTTTGGAAAGAGGGGGGCGGCACCAATTTCCTTGTGAAATTGGTGGCCGTCCCCCCTTCTAAAGAGGAAGGTTGATCTCTCTTTATTCCTCTCTCCTTATTTGATTGATTTAATATGGTATTAATATTTATTTGATTTATCAAATATATTTTTATCAAATTAAATCACAAGTTGTTGGTTTTTACCAACAACAATCTTGACCATTAGATTGACATAAATCAATCCCATCCATTGATTTTATATGTCACATGGATTGAGATCCATGGATCCTAAAACCCTATAAATAGAGATGCATACCATGCTCTCTATTTTACACACAATGCTTGAGAAGCATCTCTCTCTCTCTTTCTCTCTAGAGGTCAGCCCTCTCTCTCCCTCTCATGGCCGTCCACCATGGATGCCATGGAGAGGTTCTCCATCGCCGCGGCATCGTCGTTACGCTGCCCGTTCTTCTGCTCGTGGATCTCCGTCTCCTTCGGTGCGTCTCGCTCGTGAAGAAGACGTCGGATCTCGTGTGTCGAGATCAGGAGATCCGTCTCTTGGATCATCAACATGGATTGCGAGAAGCACGCGGTTCATCCCCGCGCTCGCAAGCGTCTCCTCCGTCGGATCGGACTTGAGACAGGAGGTCTCTTCGTTTAGAGACTCGATCGCAACCACGCTTCAAGAGGTAATCCTATTACTTGTTTGTGGTTTAGACGAAACGATTCGAGAAGTGTTCTTGGATCCTGTGGTTTCGTCGTATAAGATTTTTAAATTCCACTGCATCGAGCAACTAGTTCGACTAGTCGCTCCTTGTCATATTCGATACGACGCTCACGCTTCCGTGATGCGCTTGAGGATCAAACCATATCCTTCAAGTGGTATCAGAGCCATGTTGATGGTTTCGAATAGTGATTCGCTAACCAAGGACGACTTGGGTTCGTTAAGGTCGCGAAAGTTTTTATGGCATTTGATTTCGCAGATCTGTTTAGTAAATAAATTCTGCACTGTTTAAATTGTTTAAACATGAATTTAATACTTGGATTTTGTTCCTCATTAAATAAGGAAACCATAGGATCTGAGTTTGCGTAAATCGGATTTCGTATGCTCGAGATATGGTCGTTTTAATGAACATGTATGCACTGTTGCGGGAACTGTGAATCTGAACGTGATTAAAATGTTAATTACTGTTTAGACTTGCCTCGAAATGCGTGAAACATCACTTAGGTTCTGTCCTAAATCAAATTAGCAAACTTTAGAAATTGACTTTGCTTAATTTGAATTTAAATTGATTGAGATATGCTAATTTTAGTAAGTAGGGGTCACTGCTGAAATTGCTTTCCTAATCAAGAACCATGTGATTGTCAATTAATGAAATTAATTGTTAATTTCGAGAAATAATTATGGAAAATATTTGTGAAATATTAGAATATGATTATTTCCTTAATTGACTTGGCCCTAATCGATTAATTGATTAGATTTGATCTAAATCTTAATTGGTATCACAATCATCAAACTTCTTGCTTGAATAGGATTGGGAATTTGTCTAGCAAATTTCCTTATAATCAAAATTGTTTTGATTACTATATGGTATAATTTCGGTTGAAAAACCGATGATCATCTCAAGTACAAATTAATCAATTTGGCATTATCCTTTCCCGAGGCGGATATGGTGTCTAGTCGGGGATCGCTGGGGTAGCGAGTTGCAACGTATGCGGTCCGTCCCACTCCCGCCGGTACTGGCCATGACAGCAGGTAGGGCTGGGATAATGTCCGAGGGATTATGATGTATTTTTCTAATTATTGAAATACGAATTAATACGTACTTTGAGAATAATACCATATATATATATTCAAGCATAAAATTAAGTTTGATTGATTAAATTGGATTGATAATTAATTTAATATGATTAAGTTATTATATCCAATTAACAATACTCTAATATGGTTAGAGTTAATAATTCCCTTGGAAGAATTAATTATATGAATGTGATTCATAGTAATTAATTAAATTTGAATAAGAGGTTGAGGATCACATAAGTGACATCCATGGTCTCCCGTCAAGGCGAAGGGTTTCCGTCGCCATGGATTGTATATAGGAGACGCCTGTACGTAGTGACAACTCCTATATACAAGCGCATCTGGATCAGACTCTTTGCTTCTCGAAAGAGTAAGGCCGTATGCGTAATGACCCCAATATCAGATCCTCATATTATTGGGGCGATATTGGATTGCGCATAGCGAGTTCTATTCCTGTTGACGGTTGGTTCAATTAACGACGGGTCAACATCACCTTAGGGGTGGTGGGCCCGGGTGTTAAAGACCGAATTGGGAAATGCAAGTTGGACTTGCAAGGCGGAATGTGTTCCCGCTTCTCTTCATTTGGAGTTGCAGTTTCTCATATTATTGGGATGTAACAAAGATAAAGAGGAGATCCCAGATCTTGCTGAGATATAATGGTAAGTATATCTCTTACATTGAAAGTGATTAAGGGAATGAACTTTCAGTGTCTTTGACAAGACAAGACAACTTTTATATAAAATTCCTAATTCAAAGTAAAACATGTATATATATAAATATATACCCTTATGCAAATTACTTATTTCAGATAATCCTTCATTAAACCCACTCAATGTTATACTCATTAATAACCAGTAGAATATCATGGATTGGACCCTTGATCCAGATATTGTACTTGCGATTGGACACATAATGTATGTGGTTGCAATGTGCAAGTTTCCTCATAATAATGAGAAGTGATAATTAAATAAGACAATAGGACTAAAACCCTAGGGTTTGTATGTCTCTATAAGTCTTGATCTTATCGAATGTACTTTTGAAGTGACATGTCGATGATGATCGTAATTATCAAATTAATCCTTATAAAATCAATAAAGATATTCTGGCATACATATGTGCTCTTGACATTTAATCATGAATGACATGGTTCTCTACATCATGTAGAATGGTAGCTCTATTAGAGATAATGTATTCAAATTGTTTGAATACCTACCTGAACCGATGCTTCAAAGAGTTTAGATGGATGTAGATGATGAGTGTCATCATTCTACTGTCTATACTCTAGTCATTCATGAAGCTTCATAATATTCATATTATATGAACTTAAATGAAGCTTGTATAAATGTTGAAATACTCTTATATTGAAATTTTTGATTTTAGCATAAGAGATCCTTGGTCTTGAGCAAAGGTTGCTTAAAGACAAAGGGAGCGCAGTGGAAGCATGGGTTGGACCCAAGTAAGAGGTATAGTCAAAGAGTTGATTGTACTTCTGTGACTTCCATATGACATCCAAAGAGTTGGATGAATGCCAATACTGCAATAAGTTGATGTGTTGATAGTATGACTATCAAGTCTGTCTAGAATCCTCAGAAAAGGACTTGGATGGAGCATCAGTATAATCTACATATACTCATTGATATTGACTTACTTATTTGATAAGATAAAGCCTAATAATTGTATCTCAAATTTTCTAATGACACTTGCAATTGGTTGCATATGTATTAGAAATTTGATCTTAAGGTTTATTGGTCATCCATGTTGAAAGTGATGCAAGTGTTGCAACAATTTCCATGAGATCAATAGACTTCATATTTTCAGTGGGAGCCCTTAGTCTTAGAGAATGTCTTTATGACCTAGATATTAGAATACACTCATTGTTTATTTCTAATTGTTGGATATAAACATGAATTCTGTAATAAATCTATCATAAAGAGTTATGATGGAGATATTTCAGATAGTAATCTAAGATCTAGTGGACTCTATTAAATTAGAAAATTAATGAATGATTCATTAAGTTTTTTTTAATACTGAGAATTAAAAGGATCAATAGGAGGATAAAAAAATCATTTGATGATGATCTGACATCAACTTTTGGACATATGTCTGTTGATGAGATCAATGGACTAGTAAGACATGAAACTTTAGATTGTCTAAAGCATCAAATCTCACATACTTGTGAATATTGTATTCAAAGTAAAATGTCCAATACACCCTTCCTTGGGAAAGGTGTAAGATGTCAAGGTATTAAGGATCTCATACATATTGATGTATGCAGATCATCTATATCATAGTAAACATTATGGATATGTGATATCTGTTAATGATTATGTATGATATGAGATTTCTTCTCTTCACCTAAGAAACCTTTGAAATGTTCAAAGATTTTGCAATTTTGGTTTAGAACCAAAGTTTGAAAGAAGATGAAATGAATTTAATCTAACCAAGGTAGCATGTACCTATTAGATGAATTCAAGAAATATCTTATGGAGATATGAATATCATTCCTATCTCAATCCTCCTAATGAACCTTAACTCAATAGAGTTGTAGGGAGATACAATTGATCATGTATGACATGATTTGATCAATGATTAATCTTAGCATAATTATATCTTAGTTTCCAGGTATATGTGGTAGAGACTACATTATACACTTAATAAGGTCCCATGCTGTAAGCTGGAATCTAGCACCAGAGAGTGCTACTTCATTAGGAAAATAAAGGATGGTTCTAGATACCTACTTTATGACCTTGAGATTCTTAAAAGATCTCATCTTTGAGAATATGATTCTTGTAGGATGACTCTCTTGAGAATCAAGATGAAAATGAAGTAAAGGAACTCATTTAATCTTGAGAAGATAATGAGGCTCCTGAAATCAGAAACTAAATAGATAATTAAAGATGAAACATTAATACCTCTTCAAATAAGTTTGAGGATGAATTCCATGTGTCAGTTAAATCTGAAAATGATCGGACTTCATGTGATGAAGCTCCTGAGGATCATAACATGAAAAGATGGATGTTAGCAATAAAAGTCTAATGTAGACTTCATATACAAGTGTTGTATATGGACCCTCGAGGATCCACCTATATGGGTCAGACCCATTAAGATGTAAATGGATCTTCAAGAGAAAGAGGGAACCTGATGAAAAGGTAGAGACCTTCAAAGCACGGTTCGTAGCCATGAGCTACACATCGAAGAGAAGACATCGCTTACGATGAGACTTTCTCTCCAGTGACCTTGCTTTAACTCATCAGAATATTGCTAACTATAGCTACACAACTTGACTATGACATCTTCATGATGTAAGTCAAGATTGCATTCCTCTATGAATACCTCTCTAAGGATATTCACATGAAGTAGCCCCAGGGCTTCAATATTGAGGAAAGCAAGATGTGCTAGCTGAAGAACTCCATCTTTGGACTCCAATAAGTTTCTTGTAGTTGGAACATAAGATTTGATGAAATTGTAAATTTTATGATTTCAGATAGAATCTTGATGAACCATGTAAAGCTTAGTGGGAGTGCCATTGTGTTCATCGTGCTAAATGTAGATATTATTCTAATCATTTAAAATGATATAAGAATAAATAATAAGTGTTTTAAAATTTGGTTGTTCCATACTTTAAGATATGATCTCAAGGATACCTCTTAGATCTTAGTTCTGAAGTAGTTCAGAAGCAAAGAGAAGAGGGTATTGGGACTGTCACATTAGTAATACACCTTGAACTTATTCCATTTTTGGAAAATTCCAAGAAAGGCTTCCTTCCCTTAAGATGTGGTAGTGACCTGTCTAAAGGGATAGCACCTCAAATAGTTGAGGAAGTGAATGCTAGAACTGCTTGCACTTGTGCATCAGTTATGAGAAGCTGGGTATATGCTAGATGTGTACAAGAGCCAGATGTCTGCCATGCAGTGGGAGTAATAAACTGTTACTGATCCTGCTATGGAGATAAAACACTTGATTGCAGTAATAACAATATCTTCAAAGATGATGAAACTTAGAGATAGTGATCTCAAAGTCTTATCTTCAAAGGTTTAAGACCTTGTAGATAGTGATCTATAAGGGTCTTAACTGTAGATACCTTAGGAGATAGAGATCCCCAGGAATGAAGGTATTCTAATAAGGATTATGGGAATACTGGTTATGATAATTAATAAGATGTAGTGTCAAGAACACTATAACCAACAAAATTGAGTATCGGTTGCATGAGATGCAACATTCGCATTGGATGCGAGCACTGTTACTAGGAGATATGCAAGTGCCGTAAAAGGACTTGGCGTAGTCTCTTGGGAATGGAGTGACTGATCAGCTTACCTAGCTATTTTCTAAATAGCCTATGATTGTCACATGAGTGTGGGTTTAAATGATTAGCCCATTAATGGCTCTTTGGGCTAGTGGGAGATTGTTGGACATGCGAGCCCACGGCGAGCCATTATGCAATAAATGTTATTGCAATTCACTTCTTAATCTGAAATAAAAAGTACATAGTTTGCATAATAGGTCCCTTAGTACAATTAGGGTTATGTACCATGGCCATCTTAATGATCATACAGCTGTTGATTCAATTATTGAATCATAGAGGCTGGTGCTTAGATGAATATCTAATGAGTTAGATTGACGACTCATCAAGCACTGTCAAATGATTATTAAGAGATGATCTCCAGCCTAAGTAGGAGATGGCAATCCTTTCTCAGTTAGGCTGATATCTGACCGACTTCTTGATGCAGGTCCTCTGCATAGGAATAGAGATTCGGAGGTGTCAGATTAGTTAGGTCAAAGAGTTGACTTAACGAGATCGAGATAACCAAAGTCCTATATCATATGCTATCATGATATAGGCACACATCCTCTGACTGGAGACAGATGTGTTACTATATGTCTGAGTATGTACATTTGGCAGACCAATAGGTTGATGACCTAATCAAGGTCTATACACCGACGCGCTGGTGTGCATATAAGGGCATATGAGTAATACGATCTCTCAAAGGGATCATACAGGTTCACTACTGAACCGGAAGACATGAGCTCACTCATGAGATATTGGGAAGAATCAAATTCCGTGCGCACGGTCGTCTCGCTTTGGAAGCTTGACTGAATTTGTTGGTTTGATATATACTTTTGGAAAGTATATGATCAAGACCTAGGTATGATATATGCTTTTGGAAAGTATATGATCAATACCGACTCCCAGTGATCGAATGAGAAACTTACTGATAAAAACCATGAAGTAGACAGTATAAAGTTGATCCAATACTTCGGGTTTAATCTGGGTCTTCCAGTATGCAGGATGTACATGTATTAGGAATACCTGAGGGTGATGTGATCATAAACGATTGTATAACCATGACGCTTCCATTCCTAGGGAGTGATGAAACGGGTCTAGATTTTAGTGACTCCTCTCAGTAGAGAAGTAATCTTATCTTATTCCAATTATTGGACATTAATCTGAATATGATTCAGATGCAATGAGAAGATTAGATTTGCGGTCTTGATTTATCAAGCATCTATGGGAGGCCCGCGATCTGGATTTGAGATATGATCTCAATATCCATGTCACTATACGTGGAACAATACAATCGCCCTGTCCTTATCTCCAAGTATTCGCGGAGAAAGCGCATTGTCCTTGAAAGAGTTCATGGATAATTCTATTGTTGATATATGTATCCAAGCATTGAGAAAATAGATAATTAAATGTGATTTAATTATCATGAATAATATGAATTTGGTTCATATTATAAGGAGAGTTATCTTAGATAATTAAATGTGATTTGATTATCAAAGATGTAGATAATGTGAATGTGATTCATATTATTTGAGTACATGAGATAAAGAGATCCAAGATGATTAAATATGATATAATTATCAAGGATAAGAATAATGTGGATAGTAATATCCAATTATTCATAATATATTATAAATATGATTTATAATGTATTAGAGAGAGTTAAATATAATTTATATTAGTAGATTAATTATTAATGTGTATTGGATACACATTGTCTAATTAATTGAAAATGTAAATTACATTTGGTTTTGGGTTGTGAATATGATTCACAATATTCCAATGTCAAGATTGCAATATTCCCAAAATTAATTAAGAATTATTTTGGTGAATTAAAATACCAACAAATTGTTGTTGGAAAATAAGTAGAGAGAAATTCAAGGAGATGTGCAATCTCATGGATTACCATGAGATTGCCCTCCCTTTTGGAAAGAGGGGGGCGGCACCAATTTCCTTGTGAAACTGGTGGCCATCCCCCCCTTCCAAAGAGGAAGGTTGATCTCTCTTTATTGCTCTCTCCTTATTTGATTGATTTAATATGGTATTAATATTTATTTGATTTATCAAATATATTTTTATCAAATTAAATCACAAGTTGTTGGTTTTTACCAACAACAATCTTGACCATTGGATTGACATAAATCAATCCCATCCATTGATTTTATATGTCACATGGATTGAGATCCATGGATCCTAAAATCCTATAAATAGAGATACATACCATGCTCTCTATTTTACACACAATGCTTGAGAAGCATCTCTCTCTCTCTCTCTTTCTCTCTAGAGGTCAGCCCTCTCTCTCCCTCTCATGGCTGTCCACCATGGATGCCATGGAGAGGTTCTCCATCGCCGCGGCATCGTCGTTACGCTGCCCGTTCTTCTGCTCGTGGATCTCCGTCTCCTTCGGTGCGTCTCGCTCGTGAAGAAGATGTCGGATCTCGTGTGTCGAGATCAGGAGATCCGCCGCTTGGATCATCAACATGGATTGCGAGAAGCACGCGGTTCATCCCCGCGCTCGCAAGCGTCTCCTCCGTCGGATCGGACTTGAGACAGGAGGTCTCTTCGTTTAGAGACTCGATCGCAACCACGCTTCAAGAGGTAATCCTATTACTTGTTTGTGGTTTAGACGAAACGATTCGAGAAGTGTTCTTGGATCATGTGGTTTCGTCGTATAAGATTTTTAAATTCCGCTGCATCGAGCAACTAGTTCGACTAGTCGCTCCTTGTCGTATTCGATACGATGCTCACGCTTCCGTGATGCACTTGAGGATCAAACCATATCCTTCACCTATAAGGTTCCTCTGAAATTAGGTGGATTAAGGTCAAATCAAGTCCCTCCTCAACTTTTACTCAAAACTTGGTTCAGAACCTACTATCTTTTCATCTTGCATATGCAAGATATGCAGATGAGGTGCAGATGCCATGCTATGTAGATGAATGGAATGCAAGACTCTTTTTCTTTCTTTCTTTTGCAAGGATGATATGCAAAATAAGGAGCCTATATTTTTTTGTTTTTTTCCTCAATTTTTACAAAAGTTTTACAAGTATTATACAACAAGTACTTTTTTTCAATTTTACCCACCCGTAATTATTGCATAATATATACAAAAATACACGAAAGTACGAGCTATGGGTAAAGTATATATGTAATATATACACGCCCCCCTATACTTAACGTGTGCTATGTCCTCAATGTACGAAAAGCGAGGAAAAAGACATAGATCGTGCTAAGCGTAGGAGAGCCAAAAGAGAAAAAGTATAGAAGTCGTCCTGCCACCCTATACTTAGGCTCTGGTAGCCTAAGTGTAGAAGAAGATCAAAAACTGGGCGGACGAGATCAAGAGGGGAAGTGGATGAATATATACACAAGATGGGCATCGATCCCCCCTATACTTAAGCTCAGCTCAGCCTAAGTATAGGAATGGAGTGGTATGAGGACCAATGTGATCTGGAGAATGTACAGTGAATGGACTCATGTGACTCTCCCCCTATACTTAGGATCTGGTCATCCTAAGTATAGGCGTAGATGAAAATATATGAAGTTGGGTTGAGTGATTAGAGTCGCGGGAGGGACGGAAAGATTGTACAGGAGTGATGGGTATATACAAGGATCGCGGTCTAAATCTTTCCAGTTGCTGCTGATGGAGAGAGTTCACTGTTGTAAGGTCTCATGCGCGGCTTGATGTGTATCTGCTGAACCTGTCTTGTGCATGAATACAATCTCCTTAACATGGACTAATTGTTCATTGTGTTCGACGAAGTGCTTCAACAATTGTCCATTTACTAGGAATATCGGTGCGTCATCTGTGAGATCTGAGATCTCAACACATCCACTATCATGCACCGTAAGGACAATGAATGGTCCCGTCCACTTGGATTTCAACATGCCTTGGAAAACCTTCAGCCTTACATTAAACAACCATAACTTTTGTCCAGGAACAAAGATCTTTCGTCTGATATATCTATCATGCCAACGCTTTACTTTGTCCTTGTACACCAAACTGTTGTCGTATGCTCGGTTTCTGACTTCCACAAGCTCATTCAGATCCATTTCTCTCTGTTTCTGCCCTAGGTGTGTGTTCCAGTTGACCTTCTTGATTGCCCATTCTGATTTGTGCACTAATTCTGCAGCAAATGGCATGGCTTTCCGAATATCATCCGGAATGGGGAGGTTCCTAACAGTGTCTTGTAAGCTGTCCTATAAGCGCATAGGACTTGATCCAAGATCTGGGATCAGTCCTTCTTGTCTGGGCGGACAAGCTTTTGCAATATGGTTTTCACCTCCCTATTCGACACCTCAACCATACCATTAGTCTGTGGGTGGTAAGGACTAGCGACACAGTGTTCAATGCTGTAATCCTTCCAGAGCTTCTTCACATCTCTATTTACAAAGTTGCTACCCCATATGATATCAACATTTTGGGGATCCCGAACCTAGAGATGATATGATCTCTAATGAATTCACAGACAGTCCTGCTGTCTGCGGCTCAGGTTGGGATAGCCTCCACCCATCTGGACAAGTAGTCTACTGCAAGAAGGATATATTCAAATCCGTGGCTAACAGGAAACGGGCCCATGAAATAGATGCCCCAGGCGTCAAAGACATCACAAATGATGTCAGGCTGCATTGACATTTCATCCTTGGAAGCAACGGTTCCTCCCATTCGCTGGCATATTGGGCACGACTTCGTGATGAGGCTGAGAATGACCTAAGACCCGGGTGAAGGTAATAAAATCACTCAAGGGTCGTTGCGACCAGGATCTCGCGGCTCATCTCAACAAGAAAAGTAACAGAGACCACCAAAATAAGAGAGTAAATTAATAGAAGCAACAACGATCCTCGCTATTTATTTAACTTGGTATAGCGACCAGGGTCGGACACAAGGAGCACGAATTGGCCGAGACGGCCTACGAAGTAGTCTGAAATGAAATAAAATAAAAAGAAATGTTTTTGGTGGATTTTTAAAATATTTTTTTTCTTTTTTAATAAGAAAGAAAATATAAAAAAGGAAAATCACACAAACAACTATTTATAAAACACAACAAATAAAGCAAAAAATTCAAATAAAATTGTTTTTGTGTTTTTATATTTTTAGGTGATTTTGGTGATTTTCTGAGAATTTTCTAATTTTTAGTTGTTTTTATAAAAATCAAAAAGGACAGAAACCGTGAAGTAATGTGCATTCAGATTTGAAAGGCTAATTAAAAATAACTAATAGCCTATAAAAATCTGAGGTCAATTTTTATGAAAAGTAAAAATAAAAACTAAACTAATGAAATAGAATTGCATTTTTTTTGATTTTTGTAGAATTTTTAATAATTTTTATAAGGTTTTTAGGGTTTTTTATTTTTTATGGGTTTTATAAGTCCAAATGACACAAAAATGGGACAAAAACTTAAAAACAAAAAAAAAAATTCCTAATTTTTTTAGAATTTTTAGATGAATTTTTTTTAGTTGATTTTATATTTCAACCACTAGCAAAAATGATGGTTTTTGATTTTTTAAAAATAATAAAAAGCAACAAAAATGTCCCCAAAATTGAGTGAAATTTTTACACAGTGGCAGGACCCACGTTTCCAAATTTCACTTGATTTGGATTATATTTGATATTTTATTCAACCAACCACAGACACACAGCACACAAGGACCTAAGTGCAACAAAACATAGTTCCAGGGGCTAAAATGAAACATGTGCAGAATGTCTAGGGGGCGTATTGTAAATTTCACATCAAATCCAGCACATATTCTAATTTCGTACGTAGGGGCATCAATGCAAATATTGAAAGCAAAACTTCAAATCATAACATTTAATAACCCAAGCCCATACATGCAATTATCCCAGAGAAATCACGTGTCAAAGCACGTACACCACAATCGGAGGGACTAAAATGCAATATCTTAAAACTCTAGGGTCCAAGGTGCAAATTCTCCAAATTAAAAAACAACTACATAAAATATTTACATGACTAAAATGTAAATGCAAAAGCAGAAGAGCCTAAGTGAAATATACCCTTTTATTAAGATCTGACGGCTACAAGGAGTCCTCTTTAGATCCGACGGCTGAGACACATGGTACTCCTTCAGCGGTGGACGCTCCAGATGAGGTCCTCTGACGATCAGACGGCGGCTAGCCCCTCGCGAACGATGGGAAAGATCTGATCTGGAGCAAGGGGCTCGATCGAATGACTCTGGAGGGTCCTCGAAGAACTGCTCGCCGGCGAGGTTCGTCGGGCTAGCGTGTGCGCTATGGAGGTCTTCTGGGGCTGCTGAAATGTGGAAATGGAAGCCGGAGGTGATCCACAACTAGTGGACTGCTCGGATGGGGCCGGTAGCGTCGGAGGAGCTCTGGCGACGGAGATGAACTGGAGCATCTATTCCTGGATAGTCAAGCCTCCAAATGAGGTTCTTAAGCCTTGGTACATGCATAGGAAATCAGAGGAGTCGAGGGCAAATTGCCTCGACCCATTAGCAGGCGAAGGGGGTGATCAGATGAGGCGGAGCGGGGGTCTCCGGTGAGACGACGGTGGAGGAGACCTAAGTCTTGGTTACGGAGCAAACCAAGATGATCGGAGGGGCATAGAAGGTGCGGAGTGGTTTTGCGAAGGTGATGGTGTAGTCGGAAGGGGGAATGGTCGATCGGAGTGGGGTGAATCGGCCGGCGTAGGCCGGCGGCGCAAAACCTAAGATTTGGAAATTAAATGAACCTACAGGGTATCGAGTCTACCTGATGAGTGCACACATTTGTGCCAGAGGTGGGTGACCTCCTAAGATCCTCGCCTCAATGGAGTGAGGCCTCCAGAGGCTCACGCTCGCTGATGGCGGAGCACGGCGGTGAAGACCATCGGACCTGTGGCTAGAACGCTTCTTTCCTCACTGCAACACCTCCCAACGCTTGCTGTCACTCAAGGCAAGAAGGTGGAGGTCCTAGGAGTCATAGACAATGGCCGAACGTGGAGTGAAATGTGCGGCGGAGCCGAGACTATATAGTGCCATAGGTCCGGCAAGAATGGAGTCGGGCGCGCAATCCAATGCTCGGACCCCTAAAAAGATGATCAGGCGTGGATGCTGGATATATCGTGAATAATCGGGGCCCGGGGTTTGGGTTAATGATGGTTGGATCGCATCAGGAAAAATGGGCAAAATCGGGTCGCAAGGCGGGTTTGGATTCTAAGTGGTCCAAGGGGGGAGTTGACCGGGGGTCAACAATCCCCTGGGGACCAATCAGAATCCAAGAATTATTAAATAATTGTAAATTCATTTTAAAATACTGGATGATTTTATTTGAAAATATTTTCAAGATGAAAAATGTTTATTTATTTTCAAAGTAATTTTTTGTGATTTTTATTTATTTTTTTGAAAAATAAATTATGTATTTATAATATAGTATATTTATTTACAGGTATATATACCTATGTATTTTTGAATTTTATTTTTATAATTTATTTATGTAAATTTATTAAAATTTGATATTTTATTTATTTACATCATAAAATATGGAATATAAAATTATTTTTATTGTATTTTTATTAATTAATTACAAGGGTGAAATAAATACATATGTTATTGTATGTACATGGTATATATACACTGATGAGAGAGAAAGTATCTATTTTTATTTTTCTTTTATTTTTCCCATTTTTATTTTATTTTTATTTTTATAAATATATAAAAATAAAGGGGTCACATAAATATTTTTAGTTTTAGAAACTAAAATATTTACATACAGAGGGATATGTACACCATGTTGAGTCACCTTATCTCTCTACTTATTTTATTTTGCGGTCAGGCCCTTTAGGAGCCTTCCCTTGGGTTCAGGTCACGCAATATTTATTCTAAATATTTTCCTGTTTTTCTTTATTTCTTTATTTTTTTATTTTTGCACAAAAAACACGCTAATTATTAGTATTTACACAATGCATGTTCTTTGTCAAATTATTCTATTTACATGTATATACATGGTGTTTTGCATAGGTTTTTAGCTAAAATAAAAGAATAAAGAGTGATGAATGAGGATTCATCACCCCCTATACTTAACTTTGCTAGTCCCTTAGAAACCACTTATTTGAAAAAGAAGTAAAAAAAAGAAAAGAAAAAGAAAAAGAGGGGAAAGTGAATGAATCAATGCTGATTATCAAACTTGCCTTCATTAAATTGGAGTATGGAGCTTGGTCAGATCTGTGGATTATTAATGTGTCGGAACCTTATTTGGACTTAGGTTTAAAACTTAATAGCCTCTAAGATTCACCAATCTATAGTCAAGACTCCTCAATAATCCAAATCAGAACAAGTCTACATACACAAACCCTGAAGACCATGAATCTTTTCTTGTATAGTGTAAGTGAGGTATAGCTCTCCACCTTAGAAGTAGCAAAATGACAACCCTCCCCAACAAGATAACTCTAAGACCCTAGTTTGGCCACTCTTTCCTCGAGGAGCGGGGTATTCCCTTCTAAGTTCAAGTTCAAATGGCTCAAGAAGAGGGGGAAGAAGAGAATGGACCATGGCCAGTGTAGCCATGTATCCATGGGAGCTCAACCAGTGTAGCTAAGTCTCCCTGCTGCAAGCTTCATAAGATGGAACATGGATACCAAGCTTTGCTTATTGCACTATATACACTCTGGTGGGATTATCATTTTCTCTCAGACCCACCACTTTTTTGGAGTTCTTTTCTTTTTGCTTTTTTTTGATGTGCATCTGTATAACATATCTACAAAGTGCAACATATATACATAAGGAGTTTTTCCTCTTGAGCCGATAGACTATCCCTCTTTTGAAGCATTATTGCAACCCACAACTCCTGTCGTTAGACCTCATGACAACCAGACCAAGTTGAGACGCACTTCCTACACTATAAGAAGAAGAGAGGTTCCTCCTAGAAGTACTACCCTCATATGCTACCCCAGGTCAAGGAAGACTGCCTCCTCACCACCTCATCCGTAGAGAGCTCGGTGTAAAGTGCGGGTCCAAGTAAAACGATTGTCTATATGAGTCATGTGTGTGTTGTTAAGTGCACTACTTAGGCTCATCGAGATGACATATGATCATATCCTAGCGAACTCAAAGAATTAAGTCACCATGGACCTGAAAAGTCTCATCCCTAATCCCTATAAGGTTCCTCTTAGAATTAGGTGGATTAAGATCTTAACCAACCTCCATTTTCAATTTAATTCCAGGCTAGTTTAAATGTCAACTATGATCCAGGAAAAATTGTATGAATATTTACAAAGATGCTATTTACAAACTATTTACACATGTACATAATTTTTAAAAAAATGTTTTGAAAACATGGATGTATGCATGAATGCAAGTTTTGCAAAAATATTGACACAAATTTACACACGGTTTTTGCATACTTTTGATTTTCAAAACATTTTACAAAAATTTTGTACTATATACATAATTCTGATATCAAAATATTTACAAGCTATTTACACAAAAGATTTTTACAAACATTTTTACAAAAATAATTTGTACAACTAGCTATGTATGTGCAATAAAAGAATTTTATTTACAAGGAAATTTTTTTAATTTTTATGGATTTTTGGATTTTAGCCATTTTTATTTATTAACACACTCACACAAAGTACGAGTTATGACTGAAGTATATATGAAATATATATACACCCCCTATACTTAGCTCGAACAATGTCCTCAGAGTCAAGAGCGATGAAGAAGACATAACTCGTGCTTAGTATAGGAAAGTGAAAAGGAAGGCTATATATAAAGACGAATGAAAGAATAGAAATGCAAGAGGATCTCAGGGTTTCCCCCTATACTTAGGATCAAATAATCCTAAGTATAGGAGGTTGTACACAAAGGGAAATCCGAGTGAGAATGTACAGGGTCTACCTCCCCTATACTTAGGGTAAAATATCCCTAAGTATAGGCGGCAAAATAGAGGTAGAAATGAATCAAAAGAAACTCAAAAGTCTCACACCCCCTATACTTAGGGTAAAGTGCACCCTAAGTATAGCAACGTCGAAGATGTAAATGGGGTGTTGGACTGAAGAATAGTTATGATATGGACAACTGGATCTATACAAGTCAGGAGAACAGTGATAATCAGGCGTGAGATGCAATAGATGTGAGTCAAGAGACCACATCTCACGCAAAATGAATCGGGGCAATGTTAACGACCAACAGCTCATGATCTAGATATGGCTAGAGCTGCTGACCGTTAACACGAAAGGTACTCTCAGAAGACAACTCAGATATATCAATACTCCCATTGTCATGTACCTTTCTAACCAAATAGGGTCCCTTCCATTTGCTCTGTAGCTTCCCTGGAAATAATCTCAACCTGGCATCGAACAACCATACGCGTTGTCCTGGATCAAACTGCTTGTGGCTGATATGAGAATCACGCCACTCCTTCACTCTCTCCTTGTACTGTAGGCTGCTCGAAAAGGCTGCATCACGAATCTCCTCCAGGGCTGCTAACTCTGCCCTCCTCTGGTCTCCTACACTAACTGGATCCATGATAATGTCTGTGACTGCCCAGAGTGACCTATGTCTAAGCTCAACAGGCAAATAGCATGGCTTGCCATAAACGAGGCAAAAGGGAGACATACCCAACAATGTCTTGAAGGACGTCCGATATACCCACAAGACCGAGTCCAAAAGCTGTGACCAATCCTTTCGGTCAGGGCGGACAACCTTCTGCAATATAGTCTTGATCTCCCTGTCCGACACTTCAGCAAGACCATTGGTCTGAGGATGATATGGTGTGGCTACTCGATGGTCTATGCTGAACCTGCTAGCAAGGGCCTTTACCTTGTCGTTGACAAAATGAGACCCCCCGTCATATATCAACACTCAAGATACCCCGAACCGTGAAATGATATTCTTCCTCAAAAATCGGCAAACAGTCCTAGCATCTACGGTTCGGGCGGGGATGGCCTCAACCCAACGACTAACATAATCCACGACCAACTGAATGTACTCAAATCCCTGACTCTTAGGGAATGGACCCATGAAATCGATGCCCCACGCGTCAAAAACCTCACAGAAGTGAATGGGCTGCATCGGCATCATATCCCGCTGTCCACAAGTGCCCATCCTTTGACAGTCAGTACACCTCTTCACAAACTCATCAGAGTCCTTGAAGAGGGTAGGCCACCATAGGCCCTATTGGAGCACTTTCTTTGTCGTTCTCCTCCCAGAGTGATGTCCTCCTGCCTCAAGCTTGTGGCAGTATGTGAGGACGCTGCGGTGCTTTGCCTGAGGAATGCATCTACGCTAGACGCTATCCCCTCCCTCATGATAAAGGACGTGATCCTCCCAGTGGTAGAACTTGGCCTTCGCAAGGAAGATCTCAAGTCTCTGCCTGGGCTAATCTTGTGGGACTTTCTTGGCAACAAGAAAGTTCACAATATCGGCGTACCACGGGAGAGAGGCGATAGCAAGGATCGCCTCATCTGGGAAGGTCTCACAAATAGGCTCGATCTGCTTAGAATCCTCAAGATATTCCAATCGAGAGAGATGATCCGCCACCACATTCTTGACTCCAGGCTTGTCCTTAATCTCTATGTCAAACTCCTGGAGTAGAAGGATCCATCTGGTCAATCTGTCTTTGGCATCCTTCTTTGCCATAAGGTACCGAATGGCGGTATGATCAGTGAAGATGGTCACTCTAGATCCAATGATGTACGATCTGAACTTATCTAGGGCAAAAACTACAGCTAGCATCTCCTTCTCAGTGACTGTGTAGTTCCTCTGAGCTGCATCCAAAGTCCGACTAACGTAGTAAATAGAAAAGGGGACTCCATCCCTCCTCTATCCCAGCATGGCCCCTACGGCAAAATCAGTGGCATCCATCATGATCTCGAATTGGAGAGACCAATCAGGCGGCTGCTGGAGAGGAGCCTCAACAACTAGACTCTTGGGAGTCTCAAATGACGCTAGACACTTATCATCCATAATGAACTCGGTGTCTTTCGTCAGCAGATCAGTCAACGATCGGGCAATCCGGTTGAAATCATGAATGAATCATCAGTAGAAACCGACGTGCCCCAGAAAAGACCGTAACTGCCGCAAGTTGGACGGTGGACTGAGTTTCCTAATGATATCCACCTTGGCCGGATCAACCTCCATGCCCCTGTTGGAGATGATATGGCCAAGCACCATCCCTTGAGTCACCATGAAGTGACTCTTCTCCCAAGAAAGCACCAGGTGCACCTGAATACATCGCTGGAGGACGCGGTCTAGGCAGTCAAGACAGGAGTCAAATCCGTCACCGTAGACTGAAAAGTCATCCATGAAGACCTCCAAGCACTCCCCTACCATGTCCAAAAAGTTGGACAACATGCACCTCTGGAATGTCGCCGGAGCATTGCACAATCCAAAGGGCATCCGTCTGAAAGCATATGTCCCGAAGGGACATGTAAAGGTAGTCTTGTCCTGGTCCTCTAGCGCAATCGCCACCTGGTTGTATCCGTAGTACCCATCAAGGGAGCAATAATGGTTCTTCCCTGTCAGTCTCTCAATGATCTGGTCAATAAAGGGCAGGGGAAATGATCCTTCTTGGTTGCCTGGTTCAGTCGTCTATAATCCATGCAGACCCGCCAAGAAGTGGGTACCTGAGTAGCGATCTCCTCTCCAGACTCGCTTACAACTGTAGTGATGCCCGTCTTCTTGGGCACCACATGCAACAGACTGACTCACTTGGAGTCGGAGATGGGGTAGATAAAATCGACGCTCCACCATTTTGAGATCTCCTTCATGACAACATCTCGAAGGTTCGGGTTCAGTCACAGCTGGAACTCACGCGACAGCTTCGCGTCCTCCTCGAGATAGATATGGTGGGAGCATAGGGTCGGACTTATCCCTTGGAGATCGGCTACACTCCATCCTATCGCCTTACGGTTCTTTTCAAGAACCCCCATCAGACGGGATTCCCGCTCTCCAGTCAAATCTGTTGAGATAATGACTGGGTACATCTCATGCTCGCCCGCAAGGAACCTATACTTCAGCGGTGAAGGAAGCGGCTTTAGCTCTTGACAACACTGTGCTGGTGGATCTGGCCTCTGAAAGGTCTGGGTGAAGGCGACCAAATCTGTATGGGAGAATGGAAACTCTCTCTCGCACTCTGAATCAGGCGAAGGCTGCTCTGCTAGTATGTCTCTGCTCAGTGTGGAATCAGCCTCCTCCCTAGCTATCGGCTCTGTGGAAGTTAGACACGGTATCAAGTCATCAAACTCAACCCAGTCGAAATCTGACTCCGAGGGATCTGTATCAGAATCACAATCAAAATCTTCCTCGCGATCGGGGACCGGCTCTGCTGCCTGAGATGTATCCTGAACCAGGAGTGCACTATCCAAGCTCTCATCTACTGTCATCTGTGCATCAGCAAAATCTGAAAGTGAGAGGATGGCCTATGCTGCTGGGTCTGCCCAAACTACCTCGTCATCTGTGATCACAAAGTCGCAGTCCTGGTGGATGTCTCGCCCTGCATCTGTCATCTGCTCTGAATCTAAAGTTTGCTCAGAGCAAGCTGAATCTCAGGCTCTAGTCTCCTCGATCGTCTCTATTTGTACACTCTCGCCCTCGATGTGAAAGTATACCTTCCCGCTATCATGATCGGATATCTCCTTGGCTATGGCCAAAAACGGATGCCCTAAAATGATGGGGGTATCCGTCACGGACTCAGGGATCTCCATGTCCAATACAACGAAGTCCACGGGGAATTTCAGGCCCTGAATCGTGAAGACAACGTCCTTCAGCAACCCCTTCGGCCTCTTGACAGATCGATCAGCAAACTGAAGGATCGTCCTGATCTGTCGTAGAGGGCCAAACTCAAAGCAGTCGAGTAGGGCTGCCGGAAGTAGGTTGATCGAAGACCCGCTGTTTAATAGAGTACGATCGAACCTCTGCTCCTGAATATGGCATCTGACATACGAGGCTCCTACATCTGGCTTCTTGGCTGGCAGACGGTTCTGGATCACGAAGTAAGTGGCGCGAGTAAGCACATGGATCTTTGACTGGTGATTTCTCCTCTTCCTCCGAGCTATGGTCCTGTCTCTGAGTGATCACTGGAAGAGAGGGATGTGCTCCAAGGCCTCCTGTAGAGTCAGCTGTATCTGAAAACGGTCCATCATGTGCTGGCTGAACTCAAACTGGTGGGACTTTTTAGGATCTTTTTTGGTCCCCTTAGCCAAGCGGAGTGCTTGGGGAAAGGAGACTGATGGGTCCTTCTCATATGAAGGACTAGGAGAGGGTCTGGGCTGCACAAGCATGGCAGAATCCACACATATATCATCAATCACCACAGGTGGATCAGAATAAATTAAACCCTTTCCTTTATTCACAGAAACGTCCTGAGGTACATGAACTGAAGGAAAAATAACAGGACTAGCAGTAGAAGTATTGGTGGCCTCAGCACCACCCTCGGCATCTGGTTGTGCGACATCAATACCGCGCTCTGTCTTGGCATCACTTATGGTGGCATCAGTACGACCTCCTCCATCAGGTGAAACGACGGCCTCAGTATCGTAAGTTGGATCAACATCCATGGTGGCGTCAGCACCACCGTCATCATCTCTGGCGACATCAGCACCGCCCCTCTCCTCGCCTGGTGCTCCGAAGTGGCATCGAGTCGTCGCTCAGACGAGATGTCGCCTGCTGGCATCTTACTGCACTTAAGTGTAACAAAGTCAGCATCGAACAGATATGTAGAAATGTCACCAAGTGAATCACTAGGAGTGGTGGATTCTATGAACTCTATCTGCTCAGATTTCCTCTTCAGACTGTTGGGGTTCGGCTCAATCTGGGAAGGGATGGCGGCCTTCCCTCTCACGATCTCCCTCATCTCCTGACGGAACTCGTCCATCTCCTGTCGAAATGTAGCCTACTGCTCGATCATGAGGCGGGCTAGATCATCCAAGGCGAGGTTCTCATAGGTCAGCCCATGAGAACCTGACGGGTAGCCTCGCTGGTAGTGAGGCTGCTGTTGCTATTGGTGAGGGTGAGAGGGGTACTGCTGCTGATGATACTGCTGCTGATGAGGCTGCTCTCACCTCCAAGGTTGTCCCTGCTAATAAGAACAAGGACCATACTGCTAGTACGGGGATGACTGCTGCTGCTGAACTGGGGGTTGCTGCTGCTGGTGCTGCTCACGCTGCTGGTCGTGTGGCCACCCTGTGTTGGACGCTGTTGCTGGGATTACCGGCCGACCAACAGAATCTGGGATGGTCTCGTCGGATACCGGGTTGGGGTCGGTCGTACCAAATCCCGTTGACATCCATCAACGGCTCCTTTGCTCATATGAGGATGGGGGAAGTACTGCCAGAGGCTGATCCAGCTGGTAAACCACCATATGAGTGTCCTGGGATGGTGGTGGCTGGTAAGACTGCGACGGCTGCTAATACAACTCCACCTGGACATGGTGAACCTGTCTAGGCTGGCTGGAGTGCTGGGACGAGCTACCACTGCTGCTCGGATCTCCTCGTGACCTGAGACGGGGCTAAGAAGCCATCTGTGCCTCCTGGAGACACATGATCTGTTTCTTCAGGTCACTCAGTGTCTGTACCATCTGATCGATCTGTGTCATGCCCTGGCACTGCTTCTTCTCGATCAACTTGATCCGGTCCAGCTTCTCGTTGATGATGCCCATGTCTGCGGCTGTAGACTCGGCCTGTGCAGCTGCCGCAGACGAAGTGGAAGGACCAGCATCGACCCGTGCGATCCTCTGAAACTGCACGGTATGTGTCTGTGGGCATCCCTGAGTGTAGAGTCGGGTCTGGGACATCACTGTATAGTTCTCGGCCATCTCCTAATAGATGGCCCAGACCTGATCCTCATCCTTGGCAAAGTAGGAACCGCCACAAGAAGCATTCACCAGGCCCTGCAGCTCTGGTGTCAACCCGCAGAAGAAGCTCTAAACTAGGTCCAGCTTCGAGATATCGTGGTCCGGGCATCTGTCGGTGAGCTCTCATGGAGAAGTTGCTGATCAGGGCCCTCGCTGCATTGGTCCGCCCAAGTGGATAGTACTTGTTCAAGTACTCGGTGTGGAGTTGCTCCCAGGTATGGACAAACCACCCCAAATGCTTCAGCCAGTTGGCTGCTCTGTCGACCAGTGAGAAAGGGAAGGCAATCATCCTAATGGTGTCCTCATCCACCTGCCGATCGTGGACGGTGCTGCAGATCATCTCGAATTCTTGGAGATGGAGATGGGGTTCCGCAGTCGCGAGCCCGTGGAAATGGGGTAGAAGCTGAATGGTCTGCGGGGAGAACTTGAAGTCCCCCACGATCGCTGGAAGAACTATCCACCGGTGAGTAAGCATTGATCCGGGGTTGTGCAACTCCCGCATCGGTCTGGCTCCTACAGCTGCTGCTGCCGGGTGGACTGGCTCATCAGGCTGATCGGGTATCTCTGGCCCATCTCTTACGGGCCTATGCTACTCGCGGTCGGCTCTCATCTGCTCCATCTCTCTCCTCATCTCGACCATGAAAGCTCCCTAGTCCTTAATCTGTTGCTGCATCGTCTCGAGGGAAGCTATCAAGGTGATGTTTATTGCACCCTGGTCCATGACGTAAGTCTGCTCTACTTGTGGGCCTCCGGTACGGTTGCCACTACTACCGGCCATGGTCTCTGCAAAGGGAAAGATCCAAGCTCAGGTGCCGAAATATAATCTCTCTGCTGCTTTATCTGATCTGGCACCTCTGGACTGTCCGAAGAATGGTGGTGGGGGGGGACAGGATGGAAGAGAACTCGAGTTCAGAGAGCGGGTCTCGGCTCTCACGAACTGACCTAGATGAATGGGCCGGAGTGCTCATAAGCGGTACGGCCAGAGGCTGCCTAAGTGACCTCCTATCCATCATTATGATCTGGTGAGTCGGGCGGATTGGATCTAGAAAGCAAACAGGATCAGGAAAATAAACCCCAAGTTCACCAAGGCGACGCGAGCTGATGACCGTAAGAGTTCGATCTTTTATCTTGTCCTTTTTATTTTGGTCATAATACACTTTAAAAGAGCGATTAAGCGAGCTGTTGGGGATCCAATGCCCCCAGGAGACAATCCCGATCCTGAACTAGATCTTTCCCAACCAGTACAAGCTGCGGACCGTTTACCGACTACCCAATCGGCTCGCTCTGTTAAGGATATTGCGGCCCGCTTTACCGGAGACCGGAGGGATCCTCACTGGAGAACGACTAGCCAAGAAGTAGTAGTCTGAAAGGGGGTCGGATGTGGCTCTACCTAGTGTGCGTTTCACTCTCTCGCCCAATCAAACCATACAAGGAGGGGGTTGCTGTCCCAATACAGATTTTTTGTGAAGTGTTTTTTGGTCCAATTTGCTTTAGCAGTCCCAAATTTTATGGTTGTTCTTTTTCAGATGTTTTTCAAACAAACAAACACCTAACAAATTTTCTGGGTTCTCCTGATAATTTTAAGTCCAGAAAATGGGAGGAGAAGACGAAAAAGCCGATGCGCGATAAAATCAATGATGCATGCCGTGTAAGAAAGGCGTACCTGACTCCAACACTCTACATGCAGGATGATTCGCACGTAAAATAAAGACTGAAAATAAACTTCCTATATGATGCACGAGGAAATCGGCCTTAACGAAGCACTTTCTACACGGGAAGAACTAATGACTAACGGGTCAACAGGAGGGGTCGGAGTCTGGTCTCAGATGTCGATCGGTGCCCGCCACAACGGGTCCTACCAGCACTGTATACGGCCTCTAACGGCACATGACCCCTCAGGTGACCAGGTTAGCCTTTTCTTTATTAATTTTTTTAATTAGGTCCAAATTACGATTTAATAGGAACATACAGATAATGAGGTGTTTGGATCCTAATACGTTACGGCACAATCAGATAAAATCCTAAGCTAAGGCCAAAACCACGTAAATCAGATAAGCAGTAAATAATAAAAAAATGAAAAATAAAACAAAACCGGTGTAACTCACGGTGAGGTCCCCCGAGCACACCGGTGCTCTGCGAAACAGACCTCGCAATCCAGAAGTCTGGCTGAGAGTCCTAGTACTTGTATTATTACAATTATCCAAAGAAAAATAAAAACTCTTCTGTCCCGCTCAACCTCTCGCTCTCTCCTACGGCTTCGTACAGAAGGGAGCCGAATCCGGCTTCCGTGCTTGCTTCGGCTTTCCAAAGAAAGCCGCCTCGGTCCTCGGGCCCTCGCAAGAAGTCAAACAGAAGTGTCAGAAACAATTATTATAAAAACTAAGCGAGTAAAAAAAAAATAAAACAGAATATATGCAAAAATGGAAATAAATAAACACACAAAATAAAAACAAACAAAAACAAAATCAAATAAAAGAAAAGAAAAATAAAATGAAAACTAAAGAGAAACAAAAAGCCATGAAAAGCCACGGACGAAAGAAAAGCCGCGGGAAAAGCCGCGAAAAAATCGAACATAAAATGAAAACAAAACGACTACTAAGCCGTGCTCCCCCGCAACAACGCCATTCTGATGAGGCTGAGAATGACCTAAGACCCGGGTGAAGGTAATATAATCACTCAAGGGTCGTTGCGACCCAGATCTCACGGCTTAGCTAAACAAGAAAAGTATCAGAGACCACCAAAATAAGAGAATAAATCAATAGAAGCAACAGTGGTCCTCGCTATTTATTTAACCTGATATAGTGACCAGGGTCGGACACAAGGAGCACAAATTGGCCGAGACGGCCTACAAAGTAGTCTGAAATGAAATAAAATAAAAAGAAATGTTTTGGTGGATTTTTAAAATATTTTTAATTTTTTTTATATTTTAATAAGAAGGAAAATATTAAAACATAGGAAAAACACACAAACAACTATTTATAAAACACAACAAATAAAGCCAAAAAATCCAAATAAATTTTTTTTGTGTTTTTTATATTTTTAGGTGTTTTTGGTGATTTTATGAGAATTTTCTAATTTTTAGTTGATTTTATAAAAAAATCAAAAAGCATAAAAACAATGAAGTACTGTGCAATCAGATTTGAAAGGCTAATTAAAAATAACTAATTATCCTATAAAAATATGAGGGCAATTTTTATAAAAAGTAAAAATAAAAACTATACTAAAGAAACCAGAATTGCATTTTTTTGATTTTTGTAGAATTTGTATTAATTTTTATAAGGTTTTTAAGTTTACTTTAATCATTATTGTTAACATCCATAATCTATCACTTTTGGCCAAAATGATCGATCGACCTTAAGGGCATGATAAATCATGCATGATTGATTAACAAAAATATATGGTCGGTCATACCTGGGATAGTAGCCCGAACCACTCTGGTGGTGTTCCACGAACTCGCTCTATCGATGATCCTAGTATACCATTGTGTTCCCGCTAACAACCACATTATGAAAACATCCTTAGACCATACATGTAAGCTAAGGATTTGATGGAAAATAAAAAAATGTGATGCGATAAGTTACCCATCGCACCCAAGATCGCGACACATCACTGCAAAAACACCGGCAATTCGTAACCCCCATAACCCAACAATATAAGAACATCGCGAGTCTGACAACAAGAGGAGGGTCAAAAATCGTACCTTGCGGTCACCCCCCACAACACCCCCTCGCCTGAAATGGCTATTCCACGACATTTCACATGAATTCATGCCCATCATGCGACTCCACACTGAGAAGTTCGAAATGAACCCCTCGGATCTTCAATCGATTGTCGAAAATACTCTAGTGGCTAGATGATGAATCTGCATTTCGTCATCTTTATTAATTTATTTTAGCCTAAAATCCCTTATAAAACATCCATAAATAATAATATATCTCTTCTTTTATAATATCTTATTCTTATTATATGTTATATATTTAACATTAATTTTAACCTAAAATAAAATAAATAAATCAAGGAAAAATAAAGAAAACTAGAAGACTGTATATATGAAATAAATATAGGTTGACTCTACCGTGAGATTAGGTCAAGACTTGACCCGATCGACAAGGAATAAAGTAGGGGAAGATAAGGTCTTTACTCAGAAAAATCAAGAAAAATATTTATCATACATGTATATTCATCTTGTATATTCATCATATATATTTCCTTATATTATTTTAGTTATCATCAAAATCATCTCAAATAAAAATGTTTCTTCTTGGAACTTGTACATAAAAAATAGTTGTAAATACAAAAAATAATTGCAAGAAGATCATTGTACATAGTTAAAATACCAACACTTTGAAAAAGCTGCGAAACCCAACTTGTCATATCAACATCTTCTCCACAAAAAACTCAAATATATCAAACTCACTTTTATTGTACTTAAAATTAAATAAGCTTTAAAATGAAAGTGGTTTCATTAAAATCAGAGGTAAGATGTGAAAAGTGGCTTTTTGGAGTGTATTTTATATTTGTTTGTATTATACATTATTTGATTTTATTCTTTATTTATTTTCTTATATTTTTGTACATATTGTATTTTTAAATATTTTTATATATTGTATTTGATGTATATAAAATGCAAATAAAAAATACAAAATAAAAAATACATAAAAATAAAGTCTTGTACCACTTACCTATTTTGTAAATATTCCTATTTATTTAACCTAATAAAATAATTCATAAAAATAAAATAAAAATATACTTAAAATCCTTAAAATACAGTAATTAATAAATTATTAAATTATATACATTTTTGTAAAAATTAATTCGTAAAAATCATTGTATTGTATATATAGGTTTATATACCTATGAATAAAGGTTAATTTTTATTTTCACCTAATTATTTAATCTATTTAAATTATTAAAAATCTATAAACAAGTTTAATTATTTATTAACTCTTTTTATTTACAAATTATTTTATTTAAATTCATTTGCTAATGTATTTTAATTTCTTTTACATTTTTTACACTATATTGTCTTTTGTGGTTTTGTCTTATTTGTACCTGGCCACCATTGGGTGGACTTGGGTCTGTTGACCTGGGTAAACCCTTCATTTCCCCAGCTCTGCCCTCATAAACCAACTGATGCTTGTTCTTCTCCATTTTATTCTGATCAATCCATCCGTCCATAGCACCGGATCTCCTGTGATTTTCTAGCACAAATAAGGAATAAACTCGCTAGAATACTTTTTTGATCATTTAGGCCTCGGTTCACACACTCCACATTTTTTAAATTTCTCTATCACCTGCTCATATTTATACCCCTCTCTAGATCTCTGGCACCCCAGATCTGTTTTCCATCACTTGCTTCACCCGAGGTTGATTCCGGTGAGTTGAGCGGTGATAGTGCCCATCCGGAGCTCCGTCGATTGGGGATCGTGATCTACCTATGCTACCGGAGCTCCGTCGGCAACATTTAATCTCTTCAAATTCCGCCAGGATTGAGACCAAAACCCTTCATTATCATCGTAAGTTCATTTTAGATCAGTTTTACTTTTGATTCAGTCATTTAATTCTACAATTTTATTTGCTTTTAGTTTAATTCTGATCAGCCTAGATCCAGCTTCGATCTACTTGATCAAAGCTCCATCCGTCCATATCTGATATCCCCGATCTTTGTAACATATCCACCAACCTTTCTTCATCCTTCTCCCCATCTGTGATCCATCAGATCTACTGCAGATTTGAATCTCCAGTATCCATTCCAACCATCCTCGCAGGAGATCCCCATTCCACCCATTTTTCTTTTGCTTGCAGCTAATAAGTTGGCAAGAGAAGCTCCTTCGAGTAAATAACCCCTTGCAGGGCCTTGGGGCGCTACTGGAGCAAGGAAGCATGATCTGAAGCCACACTTTCATCTACGACGCTCATGGAGCTCTAGATCCTCAATCAGACATCATCGGACCCCATCTGGACTTCAAGCAATGTGGGAGCATAGAGGGAACACATGACATCCATCAGGAGGCATGTCGGGTGGAGATCAGACGAGATCCACCCGATGAAAGCTCATCAGCGACCTCCTTCTTGAGAGTTCTTCCAGCCGCTTTCATTGCCGTTAGATCAAGAACAAAAGGACCCAGTTCGCATCCAGGCTGTCCGATTTGCTCCTATTGATATCCATTGTTCCAGAACTGCGATAGCAAGTCACAACCTTTGGATCCGCACGTGACCACCACGATCCTGATGAATAATCGCATCTTAAGCCCCTGCATTTTCTTATTTATAAATAAGTGCCTCTATGGACATGTGTCAGTGTGTAGTTGAGTGATTATTTATACAAAATCCCTTCGAGGTTGTTTTAATTGCTTTGTGGTCCATCTTGAATTGTCACATGTGATTCACACGAGCTATTTCTCGTGCTTTTGCAATAGGCATCCTGTTATTTGTTGTTATTTTTTCCCTCGTAGAATTAAATAATTCCACTGGGATCTGTACCAGCGCAGCTTACGTGCGTCAACACACACCCACTTTTAGAGAAATTGTTTTCTTCCCCAAATTTCTATTTTTGTTATCCATTTAGTCTTTTAAATAACTTTTCTTTACATTCAAGTCCCTATGTTGTAGAATAATTAATGGTTTATTAATCCACAACAATTCTCTTAAATTCCTGCTAATAACCTTAATCGCCTAATTTTGGTTTGCACAATAAGCAAGAATTATTATGATTAAAAATTCAAAAACCTCCTAAATTTGCCCCATTTGTTGTATATAATCTATAAAAACTCAAATATAGTTTGAAAAATTCTATAAAAAATTGTAAGTGCCTGTTTTGGATTATTTTAGTTTGTATACAAATTTAATTTAAAATTCTTCATAAAAACAAAAAATATCAAAATATAGAAAACATTAAATATTTAATATAAAATCATTAAAAAAACATAAAAAGCTTGAAAAATCTTCTTCCTATTTGTGCATATTTTCTTTAAGAGTTTATTTTCTCTTTTAAAAATCCAAAACATTTCATTGATTTTCTATTTTGATCATTTCCTATTTTTAATTGTTTTGACAATCATAAAAAATCTAAAAGTCTTTAAAAAATCACAAAAACAGTGTAAAATTATCAAAAATACAAGATATTTTTTGAATTTTCTGGACATTTTTACTATATTTGAAAAATACAAAAAGTGTGTTTCATTTGTTTTCATCATTTCTTTTATTTTATTTGTTTTAAAAAATAAAAATTTAAAAATTGCAAAAAAAAAAAATAAAAAGAATTATAAAAATGAGAGAACATTAAAAATTATATAAATTCAAAATTCACGGAAATACAAAAAAGATAAAAATCCATAAAAACACCAAAAGTTGAAGGAAGATATCTTTAATTCTTTGATTTTTCAATGATTTAATAGCCCTTTAGAGTTGTATCCTCCATGAGTTCGATCATGAAGGCTATACATGTAAATAAACAATACATCTTCGCTTTGCATTTCTTTCTTGATTTGTTTTTTTAATAAAAATATTTTTTGCTCGACTTGTGAATTTTCTGGATCACGACAGCATTCTAGCTATTAAATAAATTAATCCCCTAAGAATTTTGAACCAGCAATTGGCATCGTTGCTGGGGAGGTACGACAAAGGTAGGTAGATCTCTCTTTTTCCTGCTATTCTTGGTGTTTGATTTCTTTATTTTGTATATATTCTATTTTCTTTACATGTCTTTTATTTCATTGCCATTTTCTGCTTTTTTTTTGCTTTATTACTCATAAATTATATCTGACACATTTTATGTTTCCTCTTTTCTGCAAGGGCCCAAGAGCGAGGGCGGTGTTCCTAAGAGTGTCAACGTACCCAGGCGAGGTGGAGGCCGATCATTTCTTCATCAATTGACAAGATAGTGTGGGAGGAGAAGCAGGATATTTGGAAGATTCTTGAGCACAATTTTTTCTTTTAGTTTTTTTTTCCATATTATTTTTATAATTAGTTTGTAATATTTCTCTTGGCGCTTACCTATTTTTTTTCTAGGCTAGTTCATACCATTGTGGTTACGGAATATGTGTCACCAAATGTCAGTGAACGTGGAGGACCTAATTAGATTTTTATTTTGTTCAACTTTTATTTTCTTCTATTTCTCACGGTTTTGTATGCTTGAGCCCACTTAGTGTAGATTTTATTATCTTGGTTGAGCTAGGTAAATAATAGGTCCAAAGACCGAATAATCTTCTTGTTCCTATAGAGTAGAGCGTAGCTTGGACTTAGTTAAATAATTGATTCTTTCCCATTGATAGAAACTACTGTTAGGATGATTCTCGTGCATCGTTTAGGTTTAAATTTCTTTTTGTTTTTATTTTATACGAGGATCATTTTGCATGTAGATTGTTGTTGAACGGTATGTATTTCTGACATTGCATGCATCACTGATTTCCGTCTCATCTGCTTTTCCAATCTCCATCCTTGGTTTTTCTCACTTAGGATAAAAAAGGAATTGGAAAATTGATTAGATCAATTTGAAAAAACTAAAAAATGTGACAACCAAATAAAATTGGGACTGCTAAATTACTTGACCTTAAAACTAAATGTAAAGGATTCATGCATTGTTTTGGGGAGAGGAAACCTCTCATTATTGCAGATAGACAGAGTGGGTGAGGATGTTGTCATAAGGATAGAGCCTAAATCCCAAAACTTGTGCCCTAAGCACTTGTGTATCACTCTTAGGTATATAGTCGCAGCTGCAAGCACTTGCCTCAAACCTTAGAAAATAATTTTGGTGTGCTCTGCCTCTTATCTCCATTTGGGCATGATATAATCCGGCATTCCGAGCATACTACTGTGTTGAGGACGCATACTGGGCTATAAGGCGACATCATCCTGTGTGTGTACTGTTAAGTAACTTCTTGAGATTCACTAAATTAAAATTGAAAAGATACAATACCGAATTCTTACAGTCTTCTTATTGTATTCAATTGCTAAATCGGGGAGTTTGTATTGTGTTTTTTTAACTTCGTTTAAAGATTCCTCCATGAAATTCATGCCACTTCTTCATTTGTCTTCTTGTTTGGTTTCGTGTTCTTGAAGGATATGGTTAGATCCTTAAGCGCATCACGGAGGCGTGATGATCGCATCGTATGCAATCGGGAGCGACTAGTCGCACTAATTGCTCGAGGCAGCGGAAATTAAAATTTTTTCATACGATGAAACCACATGATCCAAGAACACTTCTCGGATCGTTTCATCTAAACAACAAACAAGTATAGGGTTACCTCTTGAAGTGTGGTTGCGATCGAGTCTCTAAATGAAGAGACCTCTTGTCTCAAGTCCGATCCGACGGAGGAGACGCTTGCGAGCGCGTGGATGAGATGCGTGCTTCTTGCAATCCATGTTGATGATCAAAGCAGTGAATCTCCTGATCTCGACACACGAGATCCGACATCTTTTCATGAACGAGTCACACTGAAGGAGACGAAGATCCACTAGCAAACGATCCGGCAGCTTAACGACGACACTACAGCGATGGAGACTCTCTCTAGGGCTTCATAGTGGACGTCCACAATGAGAGAGAGAGAGAGGGCGTGTAGAGAATGACAGAGAGAGAGAGAAGTTGTTGTTCACAACTTGTGTGTTGTAACCAAGAAGAGCAAGGGGTGCCTCTCCTTTTATAATATTTTAGGATCCATGGATCTCAATCCATGGACAACACAAATCCAATGGCTATCATTTATTTGTGTTTCTTTTAATGGTAAAAACCAACAACAATTAACTTAACTTAGATTAAATATGTATTGATAAATAAATATGATTTAATCCCAAATTTAAATCAATTAAACTTGGAGATAATGGAAAGGATGCTCCCCCCTTCCATATAGGAAGAGTGGAAGACCACCCTTTCCTTGTAGGAATTGGTGGCCGTCCCCCTCTCCTATTAGGAAAGAGGGATCTCAATGCAATCTCCAAGATTGCATGATTCCATGTATCTCCAATATTTACAACAACAATTGTTGTAAATTATTCTACAAAAATATTTCATAATTATTTTGTGTATATTGCAATCTTGCCATGGAAAAATGTGAATCACAATCACAAACCAAAATAAAATGTGAATTACATTTTCAGTTAATTTTCCAATGTGAATCCTATTTACACCAACATTTAAGTAACAAATGTATGTTACATATTAGCTCTCTCTATATATTATAAATCACATTTTTAATTTGTATGAATAATTAGGATAGTGCTATCCATATTATCCATATCCATGATAATTAAATCACATTTAATCATCTTGGATCTCTATTCTCATGTGCCCAAATAATGTGAAACACATCCACATTATTTACATCTTTGATAACTAAATCACATTTAAGTATCTAAGATAACTCCCCTTATAATATGAATCAAATTCATATTATTCATGATTATTAAATCACATTTAATTATCCATTTTTTCAATGCTCGGATACTTAGATCAATAATGAAATTATCCTGAACTCTTTCAAGGATAATGCGCTTTCTCTGCGAATACTTGGAGATAAGGATAGGGCGATTGTATTGTCCACGTATAGTGACTTGGATATTGAGATCAAATCTCAAATCCAAATCTTACGGACCTCTCATAGATGCTAAATTAAATCAAGGATGTAGATCCAATCTTCTCATTGTATCTGAATCACGTTCAGATCACTGTCTAACACTTGGACCAAGATTAGATCACTTCTCCACTGAGAGGAATCACTAAAATCTAGACCCGTTTCATCACTCCTTAGGAATGGAAGCATCATGGTTATACAATTGTTTATGATCACATCAACCTCAGGTATTCCCAATACCTGTACATCCTGCATACTGGAAGACCCAGAATAAACCCAAAGTATAAGATCAATTTTACACTATCTACTTCTGAGTTTTATCATAAAGTTTCTCATTCGACTATTGGGTGTTGGTATCGATCATATACTTTCCAAAAGAATATATCATACCCAGGTGTTGATCATATACTTTCGAAAAGAATATATCAAACCTACAATTTCAGTCAAGCTTCCAAAGCGAGACGACCATGCACGAAATTTGATCTTCCCAATATCTCATGAGAGAGCTCATGACTTTCGGTTCAGTAATGAACCTGTATGATCCTTTTGAGAGATCGTATTATTTATATGCCCTTGCATGCATACCAGCGTGCCGCTGCATAGACCTTGATTAGGTCATTAACCTATTGGTCTGCCAAATGTACATACTCAGACATATAGTAAAACATCTGTCTCCGGTCAGAGGATGCATGCCTATATCGTGACAACATACGACATAGGACTTTGGTTATCTCGATCTCGTTAAGTCAACTCTTTGACCTAACTTATCTAACACCTCCGAATCTCTATTCCTATGCAGAGGACCTGCATTAAGAGGGCGATCAGATATCAACCCAAATGAGAAATGATTGCCATCTCCTACTCAGGCTGGAGATCATCTCTTAATAATCATTTGATGGTGCTTGATGAGTCCTCAATCTAACTCTTTAGATATTCATCCAAGCACCAGCCTCTATGATTCAATAATTTTAATCAGTAGTTATATGATCATCAAGTTGGCCATGGTACATAACCCTAATTGTACTAAGGGACCTATTATGCAAATTAGTTATTCTTCATTTCAAATCAAGGAATAATATTTGCAATAACATTTATTGCATAATGGCTCGTCGTGGGCTCGCATGTCCAACAATCTCCCACTAGCCCAAAGAGCCATTAATGGACTAATATTTAAACCCACACTCATGTGACAATCATAGACTATTTAGAAAAATATCCTGGTAAGATGATCAGTCACTCTATTCCTGAGAGACTACGCCATGTCCTTTAAAGGCACTTGCATATCCCATAGTAACAATGCTTGCATCCAATGCGAATGTTGCATCTTATGCAACCAATACTCAATCTTGTTTAGTTATAGTGTGCTTGACACTACAACTCAATAATTATTATAACCAGTATGTATTTCCATTATCCTTATAAGAATACCATTATTCCCCGAGATCTTCATCTCCTAAGGTATCCGCAGTTAATACCTTTTAGATCACTATCTATAAAGTCTTAATTTCTTGAAGATAAGACTTTGAGATCACTATCTCAAAAGTCTTGTCCACTTTGAAGATATTGTTATTATTGCAATTACGTGTTTTATCTCCATAGTAGAATTAGCAACAATTTACTACTCCCACTGCATGGCGGACATCTGGCTTTTGTATATAGCATAGATCCGGCTTCTCGTAACTGATGCACAAGGACAAGCAGATTTAGCACTCACATCCTAAACTCCTTGAGGTGATATCCCTTTAGAAAGGTCAGTACCATATCTTGAGGGAAAGAAGCCTTGGAATTTTCCAGAAAATGGAATATGTCCTTGGTGTACTACTAATGTGACGCTCCCAATACCTTCTTCTCTTTGCTTCTGAACAACTTCAGAACTAAGATCCAAGAGGAATCCTTGAGATCATATCTTAAGGTATGGAACAACCAGATTACAAAACACTAATTATTATTATTATCCTTATATAATTCCAAATGTTTAGGATATCATCTACATTTAACATGATGAACACAATGGTACTCCTGCTAAGCTTCACAAGGTTCATCAAGATTCTATCTGAAATCATAACATTTATAATTTTATCGATTATGATGTTCCAACAACAAGAAGCTTCTTTGAGTCCATAGATGGAGTACTTCAGCTTGCAGTACTTCAGCTTGCACACCTTGCTTTCCTCAATCATGAAGCCCTGGGGCTACTTCATGTGAATATCCTCGGAGAGGTATTCATAGAGGAATGCAATCTTGACTCACCTCTTGAAGATGTCGTAGTCAAGTTGTGCAGCTAAAGTTAGCAATATTCTGATGGGTTTAAGCAAGGTCACTGAAGAGCAAGTCTCATCGCAAGCGATGTCTTCTCTTAGATGTGTATCTTGAGGATACAAGACATGCTTTCAAGGTCTCTACCTTCTCATCAGGTTCCCTCTTTCTTGAAGATCCATTTACATCTAATAGGTTTTACCCATATAGGTGGATCCTCGAGGGTCCATATACAACACTTGTATATGAAGTCTACTTTAGACTTTATTGCTAACATCCATCTTCCCATGTCATGATCTTTAGAAGCTTCATCACATGAAGTAAGATCATTATCAGACTTAACTGACCTATGGAATCCATCCTGAAACTCATTTGAAGAGTTATTAGTGTTTCATCTTTAATTGTCCCTTTAGTTTCCGATCTCAGGAGCCTCATGATCTTCTCAAGATTCAATGAGTTCCTTTACTTCTTTTTCATCTTGATTCTGAAGAGAGTCATCCTCTAGGAATCATATCCATAGAGATGAGATCTTTTAAGAATCTCAAGGTTATAAAGTAGGTATCCAATACTATCCTTTATTTTCCTAATGAAGTAGTACTTTCTGGTGCTAGGTTCTAGCTTACTTGCATGGAACCTAATTAAGGATATATATTGTAGTCTCTACCACATATATATCTTGGAAACTAAGTGGTAATTATGTTAAGATTCATCATTGATCAAATCATGTCATACATGATCCGATAGTTTCTCCCTTTAACTCTATTGAGGTTAGGTTTACTAGGAGGAGTGAGATAAGAATGATATTCACATCTCCATAAGGTATTCCATGAATTCATCTAATAGGTATTGATTACCTAGATTAGATCAAATTCATTTTCATCTTCCTTCAAAATTTGGTTTAAACCAAAATAGTGAAATCTTTGAACATTTCAAAGGTTTCTAGGGTGAAGGGAAGGAATCCCATATCACAAATAATCATCAATAGATATTACACATCATTAATGCTTATTATGATAGATGATCCACATACATCAATATGTATGAAATATTGAATACCTTGACATCTTATACAGTTCTCAGAGAAGGGTGTATCGGACATTTTACTTTGAATACAATATTCATAAGTATGTAAGATTTGAAATTTCAGACAATCTAAAGTTTCATTTCTTACTAGTCTATTGATCTCATCAACAAACATATGTCCAAGACTTGATGCCAGATCATTGTCAAATAAGCTTCATCATTCTATTGATCTTTTAAAGGTTTAATTTTCAGTATTAGAAATGTTAATGAACCATTCATTAATTTTCTAATTTAGTAGAGTCCACTAGATGTTAGATTACTATATGAAATATATCCATCATAACTCTTTATGATATGTTTATTCTAGAATTCATGTTTATTTCCAACATTTAGAAATAAACAATGAATGTATTCTAATATCTAGGTCATAGAGACATTCTCTAAGACTAAGGGCTCTCCCACTGAAATTATGAAGTCAATTTATCTAATAGAGGTTGTTGCAACAATTGCATCAAAATCCATGTGGATGACTATTAAACCTTAAGATCAAATTTCCTAGTCATCTAAAACAAATGCAACCAATTGCAAGTGTAATTAGAAGAATGAGATACAATTATAAGACTTTGATCTTATCAAATAAGAGAGTCAATTTCAAATGATTAAATGTAGATTATCCCGATGCACTATCCGAGTCCTTCTCTAAGGATCCTAGATAGACTAGATAGTCACACTATCAGTACATCGGTTTATTGCAGTATTGACATTCAACCAACTCTTTGGATGCCATATGTGTGGAAACCATAGAAGTACAGTCAACTCTTTGACTTTCCTTCTAACTTGGGTCTAACCCATGCTTCTATTGCGCTCCTTTCATCTATAAACAACCATTGCTCAAGATAAAGGATCTCTTATATTGAAATAAAAAAATTCAATATAAGAGTATTTCAACATTTATACATGCTTCATTTAATTCATACAGTATGAATATCACAAAGCTTCATGAAAGACTAGAGTATAAATAGTAGAATGGTGACACTCATCATATCTACATACATCTTAACTCTCAAAGACTTAGGTTCAGGTAGGTACTCAAATATTTTGAGTACATCATCTCTTATCGAGCCACCATTCTGCATAATGCAGTGAACCATGACATTCATGATTAAATGTCGAGAGCACATATGTATGTCAAAACATATTCTTAGATTTTTATAAGGATTAGTTGACAATTGCGATCATCATCGACATGTCACTTCCAAAGTACATTCGATGAGAGATCAAGACTACAGAGACATACAAACCCTAGGGTTGTAAACTTATTATCTATTTAATTGTCATTCCTCATAATTACGAGGAAACTTGCACATTGCAACCAATTACAATATGTGTCCAACTGCAAGAACAATATCTTAATCATGGATCCAATCCATGATATTATACTGGTTAATATTGAGTATTGTATTCAGTAAGTTTAATGAAGGATTATCTGAAATAATAAATTTGCATAAATATATATAACTTTGATTTAGGAAAATTTATATCAAAGTTGTCTTGCCTTGTCAACACTGAAAGTTCATTCCCTTAATCACTTTCAATGTAAGAGATATACTTACCATCATATCTCAGCAAGATCTGGGATCTCCTTCCTTATCTTTGTCACATCCCAATAATATGAGAACCTGTAACTCAGATAAAAAGAAGCGGGAACACATTCCATCTTCCAAGTCCAATTTGCATTCCCAATTCTGTATTTAACACCCGGGCCCACCACCTCTAAGGTGATGTTGACCCCTCATTAATTGAACCAACCATCAATAGGAATACAACTCGCTATGTGCAATCCAATATCACCCCAATAATATGAGGACCCGATATTGGGGTCACGATGCATACGTCCTTACTCTTTTGAGAAGCGAAGAGCCCGATCCAGATGCGCTTGCATACAAGAGCTGTCACTTCAGACATGCGTCTCTTACATACAATCCTTGGTGATGGAACCCTTCGCCTTGACGGGAGATCATGAATGTCACTTATGTGATCCTCCATATTTTGTTCTAATTCTAATTAATCATTATGAATCATATTCATTATGATTAATACTTCCAAGGGAAATACAACTCTATTCATAATAGAGTGTTTTAATTTTAATTGGATTCCAATTAATCTCATCATATTAAATTAATGATCCAATAAATATCCAACAAGCATTCTTTATTGTTACTTGAATCATGGTATTATCTCAAAAACGTGTTATTTTGAATTTTATTAATTAGAAAAATACACGGTGATCTCTCCTACATTATCTCGTCCCTACCCACTATCATAGTCAGTACCGACGGGAGTGGGACAGACCACACACGGTGCAACCTGCTACCCCAATGCTCCCTGACTAGACACCATATCTACGTCGGGAAAGGATAATGCCAAATTGATCATTGTGTACTTGAGATGATAATCGGTTCTTCAACTGAAGTTATACCATATATAATAATAATCAAAATATTTTTGATTAGCATTATAAGGAGATTTGCTAAACAAATCCCCAATCCTATTCAAGCAACTTTGTTTGTTGGAAAGTTGATATGTAACCAATTGTGATTTAGATCATATCTAATCAAATATTTGTTAAGGCAATGTCATTTAACAAAATAACCATCATCAAATATTTCACAAATATTTATACATAATTATTCCAGGAAATTAAACCATTCAATTTCACTAATTGATTAAATGACAATCACATGGTTCTTGATTAGGAAAGTAATTTCCAGCAGTGATCCTCACTTAATAAAATTAGCATATCTCAATCAATTTAAATCCAAATCAAGTAAAATAAGTTTCTAAAGTTTGCTAATTTGATTTACAACAGAACTTAAGTGATTTACATGCATTTTCAGATGTTTTTAAATAGTAATTAACTCCTTAATTACGTTAAGATTTGAAGTCTCCGAAACAATGGATACATGTTCACTAAAATGATCATAACTTGAGCAAACGGATCCCAAATAACGCAAAATCAAATCCCACTATTTCCTTATTTAATGGGGAACAAAATGTGTTTAACTATATAAACAGGGTCGAAAATATGCACTAAACTGAAATGTGAAAATTAAATACGATAAAACTTTCGCAAACCCTAATGAACTCAAGTCACCTTAGGTTTATGGATCGCATCCGAAACCTTCAACTTGGATCTGATACCACTTGAAGGATATGGTTAGATCATTAAGCGCATCATGGAAGTGTGAGGATTACTTCGCATGCGATCGGGAGCGACTAGTCGCACTAGTTGCTCGAGGCAGCGGAAATTAAAATTTTTTTCATGCGATGAAACCACATTATCGAAGAGCGCTTCTCAGATCGTTTCATCTAAACCACAAACAAGTATAGGGTTATCTATTGAAGCGTGGTTGCGATCGAGTCTCTAAACAAAGAGACCTCTTGTCCCAAGTCCGATCCGATGGAGGAGACGCTTGCGAGCGCGTGGATGAGACGTGTGTTTCTCGCAATTCATGTTGATGATCCAAGCAGCGAATTTCCTTGTCTCGACACACGAGATCCGACATCTTCTTCATAAGCGAGTCGCACTGAAGGAGATGGAGATCCACGAGCAAATGATCCGGTAGCATAACGACGACGCTGAGGCGATGGAGGCTCTCTCTAGGGCTTCATAGTGGACAGCCACAATAAGAGAGAGAGGGAGGACATGTAGAGAATGAGAGAGAGAGAGAGAAGTTGTTGTTCACAACTTGTGTGTTCTAACCAAGAAGAGAAAGGGGTGCCTCTCCTTTTAGAATATTTTGGGGTCCATGGATCTCAATCCATGGACAACACAAATCCAATGGCTCTCATTGATTTGTGTTTCTTTTAATGGCTAAGATTTTGTTAGTAAAAACCAATAACAATTAATTTAATTTAGATTAAATATGTATTGATAAATCAATATGATTTAATCCAAAAATTAAATCAATTAAACTTGGAGATAATGGAAAAGAGGCTCCCCCTTCCATTTAGAAAGAGTGGACGACCACCCTTTCTTTGTAGGAATTGGTGTCCGTCCCCCTCTCCTATTAGGAAAGGGGGATCTCAATGAAATCTCCAAGAATGCATGATTCCATGTATCTCCAATATCTACAACAAAAATTGTTGTAAATTATTCTACAAAAATAATTTATAATTATTTTGTGAGTATTGCAGCCATTGAAAAAAATATGAATCACATTCACAACCCAAAGTAAAATGTAAATTAAATTTTCAATTAATTGTCCAATGTGAATCCTATTGACATTAACATTTAATTAACAAATGTATATTACAAATTAGCTTTCTCTTATATATTATAAATCACATTTATAATTTATATGAATAACTAGGATAGTGCTATCCACATTATTCATATTCATGATAATTAAATCACATTTAATCATCTTGGATCTCTATTCTCATGTGCCCCAATAATGTGAATCACATTTACATTATTTACATCTTTAATAATTAAATCACATTTAAGTATCTATGATAATTCTCCTTATAATATGAATCAAATTCATATTATTCATGATAATTAAATCACATTTAATCATCCATTTTTTCAATGCTCGGATACTTATATTAATAATGAAATTATCCTGAACTCTTTCAAGGATAATGCGCTTTCTCCGCGAATACTTGGAGAAAAGGACATGGCAATTGTATTGTTCCACGTATAGTGACTTGGATATTGAGATCACATCTCGAATCCAGATCTTACGGACCTCTCATAGATGCTTGATTAAATCAAGGTCATAGATCCAATCTTCTCATTGCATCTGAATGACATTCAGATAATTGTCCAATACTTGGACCAAGATTAGCTCACTTCTCTACTAAGAGGAGTTACAAAAATCCAGACCTATTTCATCACTCCCTAGGAATGGAAGCATCATGGTTATACAATTTTTTATGATCACATAACCCTTAGGTATTCCCAATACCTGTACATCCTGCATACTGGAAGACCCAGAATAAACCCGAAGTATAAGATCAATTTTACACTGTCTACTTCAGGGTTTTATCATTAAGTTTCTCATTCGACTATTGGGAGTTGGTATCGATCATATGCATTCCTAAAGCATATATCATACCCAGGTGTGGATCATATACTTTCCAAAAGCATATATCAAAACAACAAATTCAGTCAAGCTTCCAATGCGAGACGACCGTGCACGGAATTTGGTCTTCCCAATTTCTCATGAGTGAGCTCATGTCTTCCGATTTAGTAATGAACCTATATGATCCCTTTGAGAGATCGTATTACTCATATGCCCTTGCATGCACACCAACACATCGGTGTATAGACCTTGATTAGGTCATCAACCTATTAGTCTGCCAAATGTACATACTCAGACATATAGTAACACATCTATCTCCGGTCAGAGGATGCATGCCTATATCGTGACAGCATATGACATAGGACTTTGATTATCTTGATCTCGTTAAGTCAACTATTTGACCTAACTTTCTAACACTCTGAATCTCTATTCCTATGCAGAGGACTTGCATCAAGAGGTCGGTCAGATATCAACCCAAATGAGAAAGGATTGCCATCTCCTACTCAGGCTGGAGATCATCTCTTAATAATCGTTTGATGGTGCTTGATGAGTCCTCAATCTAACTCTTTAGATATTCATCCAAGCACCCACCTCCGTGATTCAATAATTGAATCAATAGCTTTATGATCATCAAGATGGCCACGGTACATAACCCTAATTGTACTAAGGGACCTATTATGCAAATTAGATATTCTTCATTTCAGATCAGGGAATGATATTTGCAATAACATTTATTGCATAATGGCTCACCGTGGGCTCGCATGTCCAACAGTTCTCGCATCTTTCCTCTTGATAATCGAAGATGTCGGATTGAAGTACTTTTTGTTCAGAATTCACGAGCTTATCTTTGTACACTATAGTTCTATCCTCTTTACTTATTTTCAATGACTCTCTTCCTGAATATTCTTCATTCTCAACATCTCCATTTCTTTTGCAAATATATCCCTTGTTTGAGATTGACCCTAATCTCAAACTATCATTTGAGAAACCATTTTTCTGAAGACTGATCGTGTGCCTTGCACTTTTATAGAGATAAACACTGAGGATTCTATGGCTCCCAAAGGGAAAATGCTTATGACTGAGCAACATGAAATCAACAACATGATGTTGGCATCCATACATGCCATTCATGCATATTTGACTGAGCATGCCAACATTCAGGCATGACTTAGAGATACGATCTTAGAGCTGAAGAACCATAGAGGAGAGAGGAGGATGAGCATATGAGAGGAGGTAGGAATGGGGGAGATGAGCAACAGTAGAGATAAGATCCAATTGAGCCAAATAGAGTGGTACCTAAGCTCACCCTTAGAGATGCTTATAACCCAGGAGCAAGACACTCGGTTACATGGATTTAGATACCTACGTTCATGGGCTTTTCAAGATGAATACCAAAATTTTACCATTACTCGCCATATTCCATGGACATATCAATGAGGGGCCATATATTCAACTCCAACAGTTCGACTGCATATGTGGCACTATGCACTACCCTACCATCTCGTTACATGCAGTGAGATTACAACCTTCCCGTTCAATGTGATGGACAACACACTATAGTGGATATATCATTACGAAGAGTTGTCACGTCTTGGGAGGAGTTGAGATCAACATTCCTTATCAAGTACTACCCTCTCGGACGACTCAATCAGATATAATAACGATTTTCAACTTCTCCCAATTATCACATGAGCCTATTCATGAGGTCTGGGAAAGATTATGGACTTGATAGACAAGTACCCCCATCATGATATATCAAAGACTAGCCTAGTGCATAATTTCTATGGGGGTATGAGTTCATAGAACCATAGATTGCCTGATGTCGCTTATGGGGGATACCACTTCAACAAAGGCAGGGATGTACTATGATAGATTTTTGAGGAAATAGCAAAGAGATCAGCTGCTCTATCTTCTTTTCGCACATTTCAGAAACTTCCTCTACCTACTTCTTCAGTACCCCACAAGGCCATCAACATAACAACATCTCACAATGTGGATATGGTAGACAGTTCTGATCTAACCATCATTGGGAATCGCCTATCCATAGTTGATATAATAGAAAAGAGATCACAAGAACTTGATAAATTACAAGTGATCGAGCAGAGGACAAAGCAGCTGGATAAGCTGGATGATATTACTAGACATTTGGAGCTACTTGTTAGCATGTGTTGGAAATGCGAGCCCACGGTGAGCCATTATGCAATAAATGTTATTGCAATTCACTCCTTAATCTGAAATAAAGAGTATATAGTTTGCATAATAGGTCCCTTAGTGCAATTAGGGTTATGTACCATGGCCATCTTAATGATCATACAGCTGTTGATTCAATTATTGAATCATAGAGGCTGATGCTTAGATGAATATCTAATGAGTTAGATTGAGGACTCATCAAGCACCGTCAAATGATTATTAAGAGATGATCTCCAGCCTGAGAAGGAGATGGCAATCCTATCTCATTTAGGTTGATATCTGACCGACCTCTTGATGCAGGTCCTCTGCATAGGAATAGAGATTCGGAGGTGTCGGATAAGTTAGGTCAAAGAGTTGACTTAACGAGATCGAGATAACCAAAGTCCTATATCATATGCTGTCATGATATAGGCACACATCCTCTGACCGGAAACAGATGTGTTACTATATGTCTGAGTATGTACATTTGGCAGACCAATAGGTTGATGACCTAATCAAGGTCTATACACCGGCGCGCTGGTGTGCATACAAGGGCATATGAGTAATACGATCTCTCAAAGGGATCATACAGGTTCACTACTGAACCGGAAGACATGAGCTCACTCATGAGATATTGGGAAGAATCAAATTCTGTGCGCACGGTCGTCTCGCTTTGGAAGCTTGACTGAATTTGTAGGTTTGATATATACTTTTGGAAAGTATATGATCAAGACCTAGGTATGATATATGCTTTTGGAAAGTATATGATCGATACCGACTCCCAATGATCGAATGAGAAACTTACTGATAAAACCCTGAAGTAGACAGTGTAAAGTTGATCTAATACTTCGGGTTTAATCTGAGTCTTCCAGTATGCAGGATGTACAGGTATTGGGAATGCCTGAGGGTGATGTGATCATAAACGGTTGTATAACCATGACGCTTCCATTCCTAGGGAGTGATGAAACGGGTCTGGATTTTAGTGACTCCTCTCAGTAGAGAAGTAATCTGATCTTAGTCCAAATGTTGGACATTAATCTGAATGTGATTCAGATTCAATGAGAAGATTAGATTTGCGGTCTTGATTTAATCAAGCATCTATGGGAGGCCCGAGATCTGGATTTGAGATGTGATCTCAATATCCATGTCACTATACGTGGAACAATACAATCGCCCTGTCCTTATCTCCAAGTATTCGCGGAGAAAGCGCATTGTCCTTGAAAGAGTTCATGGATAATTCTATTGTTGATATATGTATCCGAGCATTGAGAAAATGGATAATTAAATGTGATTTAACTATCATGAATAATATGAATTTGATTCATATTATAAGGAGAGTTATCTTAGATAATTAAATGTGATTTAATTATCAAAGATGTGAATAATATGAATGTGATTCATATTATTTGAACACATGAGATAAAGAGATCCAAGATGATTAAATATGATTTAATTATCAAGGATAAGAATAATGTGGATAGTAATATCCAATTATTCATAATATATTATAAATGTGATTTATAATGTATTAGAGAGAGTTAAATATAATTTATGTTAGTAGATTAATTATTAATGTGTATTGGATACACATTGTCTAATTAATTGAAAATGTAAATTACATTTTGTTTTGGGTTGTGAATATGATTCACAATATTCCAATGTCAAGATTGCAATATTCCCATATTTAATTGAGAATTATTTTGGTGAATAAAAATCCCAACAAATAGTTGTTGGAAAATAAGTAGAGAGAAAATCAAGGAGATGTGCAATCTCATGGGAATCCATGAGATTGCCCTCTAAAGGGGAAGGTTGATCTCCTTTGTATTTTCTCTCCTTATTTGATTGATTTAATTTGGTATCAATATTTATTTGATTTATCAAATATATTTTATCAAAATTAAATCACAAGTTGTTGGCTTTTACCAACAACAATCTTAGCCATTGGATTGACATAAATCAATCTCACCCATTGATTTTATATGTCACATGGATTGAGATCCATGGATCCCAAAATCCTATAAATAGAGAGGCATACCCATGCTCTCTCTTTACACACAAAATGCTTGAGAAGCATCTCTCTCTCTCTCTCTCTCTCTCTCTCTTTCTCTCTAGAGGTCAGCCCTCCCTCTCCCTCTCATGGCCGTCCACCATGGATGCCATGGAGAGGTTCTCCATCGCCGCGGCATCGTCGTTATGCTGCCCGTTCTTCTGCTCGTGGATCTCCGTCTCCTTCGGTGTGCCTCGCTCGTGAAGAAGACGTCGGATCTCGTGTGTCGAGATCAGGAGATCCGCCGCTTGGATCATCAACATGGATTGCGAGAAGCACGCGGTTCATCCCCGCGCTCGCAAGCGTCTCCTCCGTCGGATCGGACTTGAGACAGGAGGTCTCTTCGTTTAGAGACTTGATCGCAACCACGCTTCAAGAGGTAATCCTATTTTGTTTGTGGTTTGGACGAGACGATCCGAGAAGCGTTCTTGGATCATGTGGTCTCGTCGAAATAAATTTTTTAAATTCCGCTGCATCGAGCAACTAGTGCGACTAGTCGCTCTTCGTCGTATTCGATACGACGCTCACGCTTCCGTGATGCGCTTGAGGATCTAACCATTATCCTTCAAGTGGTATCAGAGCCTTAGGTCGACGGTTTCGAATATGATTCGGTGACCGAGGACGACTTGGGTTTCGTTAAGGTCGCGAAAGTTTTATCGCATTTCATTTTCGCAGATCTGTTTAGTGTAATTTTTCGGCCCTGTTTAAATTGTTTAAACACGAAAATAGCACTTGATTTTTGTTCTCCATTAAATAAGGAAACCATAGGATCTGAGTTTGCGTAAATCGGATTTCGTATGCTCTAGATATGGTAGTTTTAATGAACATGTATGCACTGTTGCGGGAACTGTGAATCTGAACGTAATTAAAATGTTAATTACTGTTTAGACTTGCCTCGAAATGCGTAAACATCACCTAGGTTCTGTCCTAAATCAAATTAGCAAACTTTAGAAATTGACTTTGCTTAATTTGGATTTAATATGATTGAGATATGCCAATTTTAGTAAGTAGGGGTCACTGCTGAAATTGCTTTCCTAATCTAGAACCAAGTGATTGTCAATTAGTGAAATTAATTGTTAATTTCGTGAAATAATCTTGAAAAATATTTGTGAAATATTGAAACATGATTATTTGCCTAATTGACTTGGCCCCAACCAATTAATTGATTAGATTTGATCTAAACCTTAATTGGAATTACAATCATCAAACTTCTTGCTTGAATAGGACTTGGGAATTTGCCTAGCAAATTTCCTTAAAATCAAAATTGTTTTGATTACTATATGGTATAATTTCGGTTGAAGAACCGATGATCATCTCAAGTACAAAATAATCAATTTGGCATTATCCTTTCCCGAGGTGGATATGGTGTCTAGTCGGGGATCGCTGGGTCAGCGGGTTGCAACGTATGTGGTCCGCCCCACTCCCGTCGGTACTGGCCATGACAGCGGGTAGGGCCGGGATAATGTCCGAGGGATTATGATGTATTTTTTCTAATTATTAAAATTCGAATTAATACGTACTTTGAGAATAATATCATATATGTATATTCAAGCATAAAATTAAGTTTGATTGATTAAATTGGATTGATAATTAAATTAATATGATTAAGTTAATTATATCCAATTGAGAATACTCTAATATGATTAGAGTTAATAATTCCCTTGGAAGAATTAATTATATGAATGTGATTCATAGTAATTAATTAAATTTGAATAAGAGGTGGAGGATCACATAAGTGACATCCATGGTCTCCCGTCAAGGCGAAGGGTTTCGTCGCCAAATATTATATGTGGGAGACGCCTGTCCGAAGTGACAGCTCCCACATATGATCCGTTTGGATCGGGCTCGTCGCTTCTCGAAAGAGTAAGGACGTATGCGTAGTGACCCCAATATCGGGTCCTCATATTATTGGGGCGATATTGGATTGCGCATAGCGAGTTGTATTCCTGTTGACGGTTGGTTCAATTAATGACGGGTCAACATCACCTTAGGGGTGGTGGGCCCGGGTATTAAAGACCGAATTGGGAGATGCAAGTTGGACTTGCAAGGCGGAATGTGTTCCCGCTTCTTTTTATCCGAGTTGTAGGTTCTCATATTATTGGGATGCAACAAAGATAAGGAAGGAGATCCCAGATCTTGCTTGAGATATAATGGTAAGTATATCTCTTACATTGAAAGTGATTAAGGGAATGAACTTTCATTGTTGACATGGCAAGACAACTTTGATATAAAAATTCCTAAATCAAAGTAAATTAAATATTTATATATATTTATGCAAGTTACTTATTTCAGATAAATCCTTCATTAAACCCACTCAATGTTATACTCAATGATAACCAGTAAAATATCATGGATAGACTCTTGATCCAGATATTATACTTGCGATTGGACACATAATGTATGTGGTTGCAATATGCAAGTTTCCTCATAATAATGAGGAATGACAATTAAATAGATAATAGGACTTCAAACCTAGGGTTTGGATGTTTCTATGATCTTGATATCATCAAATGTGCTTTGGAAGTGACATGTTGATGATGATCGCAATTGTCAAAATTAATCCTTATAAAATCAATAAAGATATTCTGGCATATATATGTGCTCTTGACATTTAATAATGAATGACATGGTTCTCTACATCATGTAGAATGGTAGCTCTATTAGAGATAATGTATTCAAATTGTTTGAATACCTACCTGAACCGATGCTTCAAAGAGTTTAGATGGATGTAGATGATGAGTGTCATCATTCTACTGTCTATACTCTAGTCATTCATGAAGCTTCATAATATTCATATTGTATGAATTGGGTGAAGCTTGTATAAATGTTGAAATACTCTTATATTGAAATTTTTGATTTTAACATAAGAGATCCTTATTCTTAAGCAATGGTTGTTTATAGATAAAGGGAGCGCAGTGGAAGCATGGGTTGGACTCAAACAAGAAGTATAATCAAATAGTTGACTGTACTTCTGTGACTTCCATATGACATCCAAAGAGTTGGATGAATGCCAATGCTGCAATAAGTTGATGTGTTGATAGTATGACTATCAAGTCTGTCTAGAATCCTTAGAAAAGGATTCGGATGGAGCATCAATATAATCTACATATAATCATTGATATTGACTTACTTATTTGATAAGATAAAGTCTAATAATTGTATCTCAAATTTTCTAATGACACTTGCAATTGGTTGCATATGTATTAGAAATTTGATCTTAAGGTTTATTGGTCATCCATGTTGAAAGTGATGCAAGTGTTGCAACAATTTCCATGAGATCAATAGACTTCATATTTTCAGTGGGAGCCCTTAGTCTTAGAGAATGTCTCTATGACCTAGATATTAGAATACACTCATTGTTTATTTCTAATTGTTGGATATGAACATGAATTCTGTAATAAATCTATCATAAAGAGTTATGATGGAAATATTTCAGATAGTAATCTAAAATCTAGAGGACTCTATTAAATTAGAAAATTATTGAATGGTTCATTAAGATTTCTAATACTGAAAATTAAACCTTTAAAAGATCAATAGGAAGATAAAGATCATTTGACAATGATCTGGCATCAAATTTTGGACATGTGTCTGTTGATGAAATCAATGGACTGGTAAGACATGAAACTTTAGATTGTCTAAAGATTCAAATCTCACATACTTGTGAATATTGTATTCAAAGTAAAAATGTCCAATACACCCTTCCTTGGGAAAGGTGTAAGGTGTCAAGGTATTAAGGATCTCATACATATTGATGTATGCAGATCATCTATATCATAGTAAACATTATGGATATGTGATATCTGTTAATGATTATGTATGATATGAGATTTCTTCTCTTCACCTAAGAAACCTTTGAAATGTTCAAAGATTTCGTAATTTTGGTTTAGAACCAAAGTTTGAAGGAAGATGAAATGAATTTGATCTAACCAAGGTAGCCTGTACCTATTAGATGAATTCAAGGAATACCTTATGGAGATATGAATATCATTCCTATCTCAATCCTCCTAATGAACCTTAACTCAATAGAGTTGTAGGGAGATACAATTGATCATGTGTGACATGATTTGATCAATGATTAATCGTAGCATAATTATCTCTTAGTTTCCAGGTATATATATGTGGTAGAGACTGCATTATATAGGTTCCATGTGATTAAGCTGGAATCTGGCACTAGAGAGTGCTACTTCATTAGGAAAATAAAGGATGGTATTGGATACCTACTTTATGACCTTGAGATTCTTAAAAGATCTAATCTTTGAGAATATGATTCTTATAGGATGACTCTCTTGAGAATCAAGATGAAAATGAAGTGAAGGAACTCATTTAATCTTGAAAAGATAATGAGGCTCCTGATATTGGAAACTGAAAGGACAATTAAAGATGAAACACTAATACCTCTTCAAATAAGTTTGAGGATGGATTCCATGTGTTAGTTAAATCTAAAAAAATGATCGGACTTCATGTGATGAAGCTCCTGAGGATCATGACATGGAAAGATGGATGTTAGCAATAAAAGTCTAATGTAGACTTCATATACAAGTGTTGTATATGGACCCTCGAGGATCCACCTATATGGGTCAGACCCAGTAAGGTGTAAATGGATCTTCAAGAGAAAGAGGGAACCTGATGAGAAGGTAGAGACCTTCAAAGCACGGTTCGTAGCCATGAGCTACACACCGAAGAAAAGACATCGCTTGCGATGAGGCTTGCTCTCCAGTGACCTTGCTTTAACCCATCAGAATATTGCTGACTATAGCTGCACAACTTGACTATGGCATCTTCATGATGTGAGTCAAGATTGCATTCCTCTATGAATACCTCTCTGAGGATATTCATATGAAGTAGCCCCAGGGCTTCATGGTTGAGGAAAGCAAGGTGTGCTAGCTGAAGAACTCCATATTTGGACTCCAATAAGTTTCTTATAGATGGAACATAAGATTTGATGAAATTATAAATGTTGTGATTTCAGATAAAATCTTGATGAACCATGTGAAGCTTAGTGGGAGTGCCATTGTGTTCATCGTGCTTAATGTAGATATTATTCTAATCATATAAGAATAAATGATAAGTGTTTTATAATTTGGTTGTTCCATACCTTGAGATACGATTTCAAGGATACCTCTTAGATCTTAGTTCTGAAGTCATTCAGAAGCAAAGAGAAGAGGGTATTGGGACTGTCGCATTAGTAGTACACCTTGGACTTATTCCATTTTCTGGTCGATTCCAAGAAAAGCTTCCTTCCCTTAAGATGTGGTAGTGACCTGTCTAGAGGGATAGCACCTCAAAGAGTTGAGGAAGTGAATGCTAGAACTGCTTGCACTTGTGCATCAGTTATGAGAAGCTGAATGTATTCTAGATGTGTACAAGAACCAGATGTCTGCCATGCAGTGGGAGTAGTAAAATGTTACTAATCCTACTATGGAGATAAAACACTTGATTGCAGTAATAATAATATCTTCAAAAATGATAAAACTTGGAGATAGTGATCTCAAAGTCTTATCTTCAAAAGTTTGAGATCTTGTAGATAGTGATCTATAAGGGTCTTGACTGCAGTTACCTTAGGGGATAGAGATCTCCAGGAATGAAGGTATTCTAATAAGGATTATGGGAATACTGGTTATGATAATTAATAAGATGTAGTGTCATGGACACTATAACCAACAAAATTGAGTATCGGTTGCATGAGATGCAACATTCGCATTGGATGCGAGCACTGTTACTAGGAGATATGCAAGTGCCGTAAAAGGACTTGGCGTAGTCTCTTGGCAACAGAGTGACTGATCAGCTTACCTAGCTATTTTCTAAATAGCCTATGATTGTCACATGAGTGTGGGTTTAAATGATTAGCCCATTAATGGCTCTTTGGGCTAGTGGGAGATTGTTGGAAATGCGAGCCCACGGCGAGCCATTATGCAATAAATGTTATTGCAATTCACTCCTTAATCTGAAATAAAGAGTATATAGTTTGCATAATAGGTCCCTTAGTGCAATTAGGGTTATGTACCATGGCCATCTTAATGATCATACAGCTGTTGATTCAATTATTGAATCATAGAGGCTGATGCTTAGATGAATATCTAATGAGTTAGATTGAGGACTCATCAAGCACCGTCAAATGATTATTAAGAGATGATCTCCAGCCTGAGAAGGAGATGGCAATCCTATCTCATTTAGGTTGATATCTGACCGACCTCTTGATGCAGGTCCTCTGCATAGGAATAGAGATTCGGAGGTGTCGGATAAGTTAGGTCAAAGAGTTGACTTAACGAGATCGAGATAACCAAAGTCCTATATCATATGCTGTCATGATATAGGCACACATCCTCTGACCGGAAACAGATGTGTTACTATATGTCTGAGTATGTACATTTGGCAGACCAATAGGTTGATGACCTAATCAAGGTCTATACACCGGCGCGCTGGTGTGCATACAAGGGCATATGAGTAATACGATCTCTCAAAGGGATCATACAGGTTCACTACTGAACCGGAAGACATGAGCTCACTCATGAGATATTGGGAAGAATCAAATTCCGTGCGCACGGTCGTCTCGCTTTGGAAGCTTGACTGAATTTGTAGGTTTGATATATACTTTTGGAAAGTATATGATCAAGACCTAGGTATGATATATGCTTTTGGAAAGTATATGATCGATACCGACTCCCAATGATCGAATGAGAAACTTACTGATAAAACCCTGAAGTAGACAGTGTAAAGTTGATCTAATACTTCGGGTTTAATCTGAGTCTTCCAGTATGCAGGATGTACAGGTATTGGGAATGCCTGAGGGTGATGTGATCATAAACGGTTGTATAACCATGACGCTTCCATTCCTAGGGAGTGATGAAACGGGTCTGGATTTTAGTGACTCCTCTCAGTAGAGAAGTAATCTGATCTTAGTCCAAATGTTGGACATTAATCTGAATGTGATTCAGATTCAATGAGAAGATTAGATTTGCGGTCTTGATTTAATCAAGCATCTATGGGAGGCCCGAGATCTGGATTTGAGATGTGATCTCAATATCCATGTCACTATACGTGGAACAATACAATCGCCCTGTCCTTATCTCCAAGTATTCGCGGAGAAAGCGCATTGTCCTTGAAAGAGTTCATGGATAATTCTATTGTTGATATATGTATCTGAGCATTGAGAAAATGGATAATTAAATGTGATTTAACTATCATGAATAATATGAATTTGATTCATATTATAAGGAGAGTTATCTTAGATAATTAAATGTGATTTAATTATCAAAGATGTGAATAATATGAATGTGATTCATATTATTTGAACACATGAGATAAAGAGATCCAAGATGATTAAATATGATTTAATTATCAAGGATAAGAATAATGTGGATAGTAATATCCAATTATTCATAATATATTATAAATGTGATTTATAATGTATTAGAGAGAGTTAAATATAATTTATGTTAGTAGATTAATTATTAATGTGTATTGGATACACATTGTCTAATTAATTGAAAATGTAAATTACATTTTGTTTTGGGTTGTGAATATGATTCACAATATTCCAATGTCAAGATTGCAATATTCCCATATTTAATTGAGAATTATTTTGGTGAATAAAAATCCCAACAAATAGTTGTTGGAAAATAAGTAGAGAGAAAATCAAGGAGATGTGCAATCTCATGGGAATCCATGAGATTGCCCTCTAAAGGGGAAGGTTGATCTCCTTTGTATTTTCTCTCCTTATTTGATTGATTTAATTTGGTATCAATATTTATTTGATTTATCAAATATATTTTATCAAAATTAAATCACAAGTTGTTGGCTTTTACCAACAACAATCTTAGCCATTGGATTGACATAAATCAATCTCACCCATTGATTTTATATGTCACATGGATTGAGATCCATGGATCCCAAAACCCTATAAATAGAGAGGCATACCCATGCTCTCTCTTTACACACAAAATGCTTGAGAAGCATCTCTCTCTCTCTCTCTTTCTCTCTAGAGGTCAGCCCTCCCTCTCCCTCTCATGGCCGTCCACCATGGATGCCATGGAGAGGTTCTCCATCGCCGCGGCATCGTCGTTATGCTGCCTGTTCTTCTGCTCGTGGATCTCCGTCTCCTTCGGTGTGCCTCGCTCGTGAAGAAGACGTCGGATCTCGTGTGTCGAGATCAGGAGATCCGCCGCTTGGATCATCAACATGGATTGCGAGAAGCACGCGGTTCATCCCCGCGCTCGCAAGCGTCTCCTCCGTCGGATCGGACTTGAGACAGGAGGTCTCTTCGTTTAGAGACTTGATCGCAACCACGCTTCAAGAGGTAATCCTATTTTGTTTGTGGTTTGGACGAGACGATCCGAGAAGCGTTCTTGGATCATGTGGTCTCGTCGAAATAAATTTTTTAAATTCCGCTGCATCGAGCAACTAGTGCGACTAGTCGCTCTTCGTCGTATTCGATACGACGCTCACGCTTCCGTGATGCGCTTGAGGATCTAACCATTATCCTTCAGCATGATCAGTTCATGTCAGAGTACGAGTGCAACAATCGATATTCCTGCAGTGGAGCAAACTTCTTCCAAAACATTAGCACATAAGAGTGCCGGAGCACCTTCCACTATTCCACATGTTTACTACGAGCAGACTACAAATTAGGTCCTGCAGTAATCACCTCCATCATGTGTTGTCATGTACTATCCGGAGTATCCATATTTTCTGAGCCACATTGCCCACCTCCACCTCATCTTTAGGGGGTGAACGGTATTTGGAGCGATCTAAAGCACAACCAGATCCATCTACCAAGACAGGGAAAGTTGGGTTCCTAGGTTGGTCAGAGGCACGCTCATTATTTTCAGTGAGACATACCACAACACCAGCAACCACAGCCTCAATATTCGTCTCCACCACACTTCCAGACTTGGAGACATGGACAACAACATATGCAACCATATATTCTTATCAACCATATTATCAACAACAACCTACACATTTTCACAGTATTTGCATCCTCCTCCTCTTTATACATATCCACCACAGTCATCCTATTCTTGGTACCAACCTCCACACTACCAGACTCTGCGACCTCCTGTGTTGAGAATCCAGAGGCACCTTCGGTGAACCCAACACTAGATCAACTTGCTTTACTGATGAAGAACATGAATGATATAAACCACAGGCTTGACAACCTGATCGCTACGAAGACACTCACACCAAATCAGGTCGAAGCCAATCCCAATAATTTCAGACGCAAGGAGCAGGTGATCCATCCACCCCCGAGACCAGTATGTCTTGTGAGTTTACTCTTTTATCTGACGCCATTCATCTCAGGAGCGGTAGGAGATTGCAGTCGCCAACACAGTTGGGATTGGAGAGAGCCACTGATAGAGCTTTACCGTCTTCTTCATCTTCTCCATCAATTGAGCAGAGATCGAGTGTTGTAGAGCTTGGAGAATAACAATCTTCGTCTTCTCCACCACCACAACCACTATTTAGACAAATACCAAAAATAGAATAAAGGAAGGTGCATACCAAGTTAGCCATGAAGGAGAACATACCCATCGTCGAGTCATCTTCAGCACCAATAGATCGAGCAGCCCATGTTGTTTTGCCTTTTGTTTCATCTATACATGTACTATATGATATTGCGCATACTAATTCGGATCATCCTTTTGTACATATTGATTCTGATATGAATAAAAGAAATGAGCAGTTTGATGTTTCTTCTGATTTTATTCCATTTCCTGATGCTTTGAATAAATCCAAAAATATCAAAAATGTAACAACACAATCTGATCCTAGATTGGTAGAGAAACTTCAGAACATCTTTTTAGAAATGCCACTCCTTAAGGCCATGGAATACATGCCCGCAGTTAAAAAGGGAATGAAAGAAGCATGTACTAGGGAGCGTCATCCCAAGCAGATCCGACACAAGAGAACATAAAATCATATCTTGACAATGGCCATAGTTCACTCCATCAGCAACCTCTTGCTCAAAAAGAAAGATAAAGGAGCACCTCACATCCGTTGTCAGATTTTTTATCAGGAGTTTGATCGTACTCTTCTTGATAGCGGATCCTCGATTAATCTCATGCCATCTTCGCTACTCAATGAGTTTGGGTTAGGGACTCTTAGATCAACCAGAATGATCCCTTAATTTGCTGATAGATTGATCAAGAGGTCGAGGGGCATTCACGAGGATGTTATTGTAACGGTGTAAGGCATGAGCTTTCCTATTGACTTTGTTGTCATGGTGGATATCGCATCACCATTACTCCATACCTTGATCATACTTGGTCGATCATTCCTTCGAATGGCCAAGGTAGTAGTAGATTATGGTACTGGAGAGATAACCTTTCGCTCCCAAATTGATAAGGTTAAGATAGAGACAATCTCAGATATGCAACCGTCACCACCAATAGCAGATGAGAGAGTGCTAGTTACAATAAATTCTGAGGACTGTGATTTTCTTGTTTGGATTCGAGATACAAACCTATTCACATATTTTATGGATACCTAGGAATTCTTTTCTAGACAGGAAAACTTGGAAAGCATTGTTGATATTAGATCCCCTATTGATGATTTTGAGTTGTTAGCTGATGGATTGTCTGAGCTAATTTTTGAGGATCTTACTGAGTTTTCTGAGCCACATTGTAATGATATTTCTGAGATATTTGAGACATTTATCGAGGAGTTTACTGAGTATTTTTTGAGAGTCTTGATGAGATATCCCATTCTGAGTAGAGATCATTCATTGTAGACCTTTCTGAGATTTACATGTTGAGCCTACAGAAGCCACAATGGGTATTTCATAGAGTACAAATCATCTACCTTCTACTATTGCATTTGTAGAGGTTTTTATAGAGCAGATTGAGACCCCACCCGAGCTCAAAGTTCTACCATTGACATCGAAGTACGCCTTCCTTGCGAGTGCCCCCAAATGTTTCCAATCATCATCAGTTTGCAGTTGATCGCTGACCACGAATCTCACTTGCTAGAGGTTCTTGATAGAAATCGCAAGGCCATAGGTGAAAACACGGGTTTTTTGAGGGTCTAAAGTAGTCTACACAAGGCGAGACCACGATGTCGCTGAAGCGACCGCTCACGAAATCCGGGTAATCAACATTTAACCCACAATAGATAATCAAGCAATGAAAAGCAGACGCGGAGTTAAAATTTATTATAACTCTACAACAAGCATGTGTATAGGTGCAAGTATGTAGAGATCGAACATAGGGAGCAAACGACTAGATCGGGGCAATGAAGAACAAAGATGATTGTGAGAGTATTTGTCTATATTTTTAATGTGGGTTTTTGATTTTTTTTAATTTTTTTATTTTTTTTATATTTATATTTTGATTTTAATTTTTTGATTTTATAATTTCTTTTGTATTTATAATTTTTTAATTTCTTTTTCTTTAAATAAGTATGTATAGAACTATATAAAGATAGATATACAATATAATCTAGGGTTAATATAAAAATTAACAAAAAATCAACATAAAAAAATAAAATATTTTATGATTTTTAATAATTTTTACTGTTTTTATGATTTTTTGGATTTTTTTCTAATTTTTATATATTTTTAAAATGCAAAATACCCTAAAACTTTGATAAAATAAATACTCGAAATTAAATTGGAGATATAAAATATAAAACCGAGTCAAAAATTCTCTAAATTAATTTTGAAATAATAATAGTAATATAAAGAAAAATCATAAAAAGAAAATGTAATTTTTATATTTTTTTCAAGAATTTTTAATATTTTTATAAAGGTTTTAATGAATTTTCAATTTTTTGAGTTTTCTTTTATATTTTTTAATGATTTTTAGTCTGAGAGTTAAAAATACATAAATTAACAAATTATATTTTTTGGGGATTTTTTCAAAACGTTTTTATAATTTTTATGTATTTTATAGTGCAAATAGGGATAAAACAAGAAGTTTTTTAGTTTTAACAATTAACTAGGAGCCTAAATTGTAAAATAAAAATTAAACATGAAAGCGCATGCAATTAGGAAGCTCCACGTATTTTTTGGAATTTTTTAGAGCAATGTAGCTATATGAAATAAATGCAAGAAACAAAGAGAAAAATTCAATAATAGTAGGGGTATTTTCGTAAATATCAGAAAGTGCAGCGGTCTGTATCCAAATTTTACAAAAAAACATTTAACTTAATTTAAAATTTTGCGGACTAAATAGAAATAAAAAACCTGGGGGTCTGCCCGCAAAATCACCTCCTCACGTGATGCGTCAGGTGAGGTGACGTGGCTAGGACTGGAATGCAAATTTAAATAGTCCAGGGGTCTTTTTGTAAATATTAAAAAAATAAATTAAACAGTAGAGGAATGTTAATAGCCCTAATATTAAAATACAAAATTTCTCGGGCGAGAACTACAAAATACCCAATAATAGGCACGATCCAACGGCTCTAATTGAGTCACTTGCTACATGTAACGCTTCGGTGCGTTGATACCTGTTCGTAGATGAGCGGCCATGATTAGATACTGGCCCTTGATCGTACGGTTGTAACAAGGGCTGATCGAACATTTGTTGGCAAATCTGGGACGAGGCCTTGATCCGACGGCAGAAGGGGGTGAGGAAGAACTGGGACGAACGTCCCGAAGCGAAGTTCTCCGAGCTCAATCTCCCACCTTCGACGGTCTTGAAGTTCCAAAATGGCCTGCAAGCCTCCTGCAGTGGTTCTATGGCTTCTGGAGGCTTCAAAAGGTGACGACGGCCACTAGAGTTCCCTATGACGGTGAGGTCGAGGAGGGGCTCTAGGACACTCCAGCGAGGGGCAAAATCTGCTCCAAATGAAACTTTCTCCAGGTACTTGCAGAAGGCATTAAGAAGGTCGAGGGAAAAATTCCTCGACCCTCCAGGTGGCGAAAGAAGGTGTGAACACGATGGTAGAGGTTCGTCGGAGCTCAACTCCAACGAACTTCGAACTAGGGTGGGTAGGCGATTGAACGTGAAACGACAGGTGAGGAATGATACATACGGTTGAGTTAATAATAAAATTGCGAGAAAACAGAAGATAAATGGACCTCACTTGGCCGGAGCCAAGGAAATAGACCTCAACGACGAAGCTTCGTCGGAGGTGGTGGAACACCCCCTCAACCGCGCCTAACGACGCTGCAACAGAGCTGGAGAATAGCCCTGTCACCACCTTCGCCCATAGCTCCAGGAGGGGACGCCAAGACGGGTCAAAAGAGGTTCAAAAGTGAGAGAGAAAGTCGGAGGGGATTTTGTACAAGAGAGGACGGGCTTCAAGAATCGATGGATATTCAACAAATTTACGCTCCAATCCTCGAGGCAAACATACGGCGTGTAAGCTGGATCCTTGAGGAGAAAAAGTGCAGAAGAGATCGACATCAAATGGTAAAAGGGACAGCCTCGAAAAATCTGAGAAAATGGGCAAAAATGAGGCTCTGATTGGAGGCAGACCTCGGTTAGAGAGTTGACCGAGGTCAACCAATGGGAGGATCTGGTTGGTCCACGTGGACCACACAGGAAAATCCATGGAAAAAGTATTTGGAAACTCGATTAAAAATAGTAAATGAATTTATTAATTTTAGGTTATAAAATTAAAAATATTTTTTATTTTCTGAATTATTTTATTATGATTTTTATTTATTTTTTCGAGGTTTATAAATACAAGTTACTTTTTAGGTGCTATTTATAGGTATATTCATCTATGTATTTTAGTCTTTTATTTTCATGTTGTAATTTTAATATTATTAATTTACTTTTTTATTTTATAAATTTATAACTTATTTTTATAGACTTAAATATATTTTATTTTATTTTTTTGATAAATTAAATAAATAGATATATTTATTGTATATGTATAGATATATGCATTTTACCTATGTATTTTATATGAATATTTTAGTTTAATGTTTTCATTGGTGTTTTATTCTTGTTTTAATATGTACATATATTATAAATAATATTTACAAAATTATAAAATTACAAAAAATGAATAATAAATAAAATGAATATTTTAATCGGTATAACTATACAATAGGGGTCCAAAACCTAACTTTCACACCTTAACTCCAAAAATATGAAACCACCTTCATTAAATAGCTTATTAAAAGTTATATATAATTAAAGGATATTTTTCATATATTTTGAGTTTTTATTTGAGAGATATGGGTTTGAGAAGTTGGGGTTTTGGGAACTTATTTAGACTATATTTTGTACAATGTATATTATCTTTGTCAGAAATAAATTTTGCTTTTTTCTATATTTTATTATCTACAACTTTCGTGTCCAAAGTTTCTTTATTTGAGGTGTAAAAGCTGTGTTAAAAATAGGTCCCAAAAATGAAGGAATAATGAGTTAATAAATAGGAAGTTTATTGTATTTTGCCCCTTATCTCCCACTACTTTATTCCTTGTCGACCTAGTCATCAAGATGCATAGGTCTCGGGGTTTAGGGTCATAAAATATCTTCGATATTTTATTCTTTTCTTTTCTTTTCTTTATTCTATAATTTTGGCATTAAAAACTGTATTTTATACACTATTTACACTATGATGCATGAATGATAAAATGCACGAATTAAGAGTATTTACAAGCATTTACTAGGGTTTGTAAGGCCAAAATGATAGAATAAAGGTGATGAAATGGAGATTCATCACCTCCTATACTTGCCTTTACTAGTCCCTATCAAACACTTATGCAATAAGTGCAGAAAATAAAGACAAAAGAAAAGAAAAAGAAAGACATTGGATTAGGTTCAATTATCAAACTTGTCTTCACAAAATCAATGTTTGGAGCTTAAGTCAGACCTTTGAAATTTTAGTGCGGACGGAACCTTAGTGGGAATCGGATTTGAAATCCAACAACCTTCCAGAATCCCAAAACTCTGCTCAAGTCTCCTCAATAGCCTGGTCAGAATACTTCAACTCATATGCAAACCCTTACGACTATGAATCTGACTCATACATTGTAAGTGATGGTGGCTCTCCCCAACTGAAATGACAAAGAGACTGGCTTCTCCAGAATGACAACCTAGTGATTCCCCAATCCAGCAGCTCCTTCCTCGAGGAGCGAGGTATTACCTTTTAAGTTCAAGTGACAACCAGCTCAAGAGGAGGGGGGTGAAGAGAAGAATGGACAGTAGCCAGTGTAGCTACCTATCCTAGGATGCAAGACCAGTGCAGTCAAGTCATCCAAATGTAGGCTCACATAATTTGACTTTGAAGCTTAAGCTTGCTTATTGACTATACAAATATATACACTCCAGTAAACATTTTTATTTTCAATCAGGCCTATCCACTTTTTTTGAGTTTTTTTCTTTTTTTTGAAATACTATATACAATAACATTTACATAAGGAATTTTTCCTCTTGAGCTAGTAGACTATCCCTCTTTTGAAGCATTATTGCAACCCATACTCTCATGTCTTTAGACATCAATGCCACTAGATGGGTTGAGGTGCACTTCCCTCCTTAGACGAGGACAAATATTTCTACTTGTGTGCATATCATACTGGCAATTCCAATCTCCCCACCACTCCAACTGAGTTGAGCCAAGTGAAAGGTGCAGGAGTCCAAGTTAGGTCATTGTCAACAAGAGTCGTATGTGTGCTCCGAAATACTCTACTTAGGCAGTCAAGAATCCATTGAACCAAGTCTCATAATCCTCAAAGAATTAAGTCAACTAGACCTGAAGTACCTCAATTCCAGCTCCTATAAGATTCCTGTTATTAGGTGGATTTAAGGTCCAACCAAGCTCCAATCTTCGGATTTTACTTAGACTTGTTCAATTATCAAACTCAATTCGAAAAATGCTAATGTTATGCAAATTCTATGTAGAATAAAGAAAATATTTTTGTGATGCAATTTTCAAAGATTTTAAACTTTTTATGGATTTTTGAAAAAGATGATGCATATGCATTTTTGTGTATTTTTCAAAAAAAATCAAAAAGGATTTTTCAAATGTTTTTGATATTTTAATTTTGCAAATGTTTTTGTGATTTTTGAAAACAAAATATTAGATAAAAATAGGTACAAATATTTGCAACGAGATGCATATTGTATTTACAAGAATAGGGTTTTTGAGAATTTACAAGGGGTAAATGATTAATTTTATCAGTATATACAATTTAATAAAGAATTTTAGTGTGATGCATATATTCCTTGAAAAATGTTTTTCGAACAATTTTTGAAAACTATAGTCCAAAATAACTTTTACAAAGAATTTTTGCAAACATTTATACGCAGTTGAAAATTATTTTGCAAAGGTTTTTCAAATAGTATATATAGATTTTTCAAAATATTTTTGCAACTATTTTTCAAACCATTTGCAAATAATTTTTTCAAACATTTTTATTTCAAAAAGAAAATAAATTTACAAACAAAATCTTTTTACAAAGATTTAAAATATTGAACAAGATGTTTTCCCAAATAATTTTCAAAGTATTTTTCAAAAAGATTTTCAAACTATTTCTCAAACATTTTGCAAAAAATATTTTTACCTAATTTATTAATCAATAAAGACAAAAAGAATTTGAGGAATAATAAACATCTTTTTATTAAGTGTTTATAATGAATTTAATAGTATTTTTAGCCATAATTATTAAGAAAAATACAAAAGTACGAGTTATGGCTAAAGTATATACGAAGTATATACGACCCCCTATACTTAGCTTGATCCATGTCCTCATAGATCAAAGAGAAAAAGAGAAGATATAACTCGTATTGAGTATAGAAAACGTCTAAAGAATAAACGAATGAAGAATCGAATGAATGAGAAGTTGACCGCCCCCTATACTTAGGATCAAATAATCCTAAGCATAGCAGACTGTACACAAAGCAGGGAGGGTCAAGGGTGAGAATGAACAGATCGTACTCAAGATGTCTCCCCCTATACTAAGGGTAAGATACCCCTAAGTATAGACAAGAAGATGAGACAATGGAGAGGATCAAAGAATAGAAAGAACTCGGGGTGCACCCCCCACACTTAGGGCAAATTACGTCCTAAGTATAAAAGATTGATAATAAGGGGTGACACCTTTCTGTTAGAAAAAGAAAATAGAAAAGGAAAAGAAGAAAAGAAGAAAAGAGATCTGAAGATGGAAGAAGATAGAGGAGGATGTACACATCACCCCCTATACTTAGGGTGAAAGAAGCCCTAAGTAGAGACAACAACAAGAGTGATGAAACAAAACAACGAGTGATCACTCGTCTCGTCTACCCCCTATACATAGGACAAAGTATGTCCTAAGAAAGGCACACACGATAATGGGGTGGATGAGTGAAACGGGAGATGGACGAAAGTGAATATACAACAAAGATGGATGTACAGAGAATCAAGAAGGTCGAAAGTGAACCTTCTTGCGGGACCACTGAGGAATAGATCTGACATGGTGTAGGTCGACATCAGGGTTCACAGTGGATGGAAGTCGATCTTGATCGACCTGGTGAAGATCCTCAATAGTCGCAGAGTGAAAAGGCACATACGGATCAATGGAAGTAGTGTGGCTAGGTCTGGCCTTGGGGGTCTCACTAATATCGAAGTGAAAAGGGACGAACTCATAATCATCGGAAGAAGTAGAATCAAGGTCGTCCTGCGAGGTCTCACCTATGTCAAAACCGAAAGGAACGAACTCATCAGTGGAAGTAGTCGAATCATGTTCGTCCTCTACAGTCTTAACCGGATCATCATTCTCATCAAAAGGGCTGAATTCGTAAATAAAAGCACCAAGATCAAATTCGACCTTAGTCTCATCAATATCTGAGTGAACAGGACCGGACTCATCAGTGAAAGTAGTCAAGTCATGTCTGTCATGTCTAGTCTCTGAATCTGCCCTCTGCTCAATAGAGTCAATCATGTAAATCTTGCGGATGTCATCAACACATCGCCAAACACCAGAAGAAAGAACTCCAAGGTCCATGCTTTACGAGTCTTCCTCCATAAGGAAGAATTCTCGGGTCTCAGTGGAATCCAACATACAACAAAAGTCTCTGATAGTCTCATCAAGGTCATGGTCCTCGATGTCAGCTAAGATAGGTGAAGTCACATCAGGTGCAGGTCTCTGATTGGCAGTGGGTGCAATGATGATCACCTTGCTCTCGTCAACATGACGGAAGTGAATCTCTCCTGATCCAAAAGTAACGACCCTCGCAGAGGCAAGGACGGATGATTGGAGAGTGCTCCCTAGTGGATATCTCCATGGGCAATACGACAAAGTCAACGGTGTAGCTCATGCCCTGAATCGAAATGACGATGTTTTAGGGATACCCTTCAGCCTCTTGATAGATCCATCAACAACTGAACGATCATCCTGATGGAGAAGAAGGACGCGAAGGCGCGTCTTCTTCGATGGATTTTACTTATCTAGGAGTTTGATTTGGACATCCGTGATAAACCTGGAAAGAAAAACGTAGTGGCCGATCATCTCTCTCGTCTCGAAGATCTTAATACTTCCGAGGATTCACCAATTCGAGACTCCTTCCCTGACGAGTCGATTTTTGTTATCGACTCACTCCCATGGTACGCCAATATCGTGAATTATCTTGTCTCCAAGAAAGTTCCCGAAGATTGGACCAAGAGCCAAATCGACCGACTGCAGTCGGATGCTAGACACTACCATTGGGAGGATCCGATCCTTTTCTTTGAAGGATCGGATTGTGTCTGGAGACGATGTGTTCCTCAGGAGGAATACCAGAGTGTCCTTTCTTTATGCCACAGCTTAGAGGCAGGAGGACACCACTCCGGGAAGAGGATCGCATGGAAGGTACTTCAGTGTGGCTTCTACTGGCCTACTCTATTTCGCGATGCCACCGCCTTCGCGAAGTCGTGCCCAGTATGCCAGAGAATGGGAGGAACCATCGGTTCCAAGGATGAGATGCCAATGCAGCCGGTTATCATTTGTGATGTCTTTGACGCCTGGGGCATCGATTTCATGGGCCCATTCCCTGTTAGCCACGGGTTCGAATATGTCCTTCTTGCGGTGGATTATCTATCCAGATGGGTGGAGGCTATCCCAACCCGAGCCGCAGACAGCAGAACTGTCTGTAAATTCATTAGAGAGCACATCATCTCCAGGTTCGGGATCCCCAAAATGATGATATCAGACGGGGGTAGCCACTTTGTGAATCGGGAGGTAAAGAAACTCCTGAAGGACTACGGCATTGAACACCGGGTCGCAAGTCCTTACCACCCACAAACCAACGGTATGGCTGAGGTATCGAATCGGGAGGTGAAAACCATATTGCAAAAGCTTGTCCGCCTGGACAGGAAGGATTTGTCTCAGATCTTAGATCAAGTCCTCTGGGCGTATAGGACGCCTTACAAGACACCATTAGGCACCTCCCCATTCCGAATGGTATTCGGAAAGCCGTGCCATTTGCCCGTAGAGTTAGTGCACAAATCAGAATGGGCAATCAAGAAGGTCAACTGGAACACACACCTGTGACAAAAGCAAAGAGACATGGATCTGAATGAGCTTGTGGAAGTCAGAAACCACGTATATGACAACAGTTTGGTGTACAAGGACAAGGTGAAGCATTGGCATGATAGATATATCAGACGAAAGACCTTTGTTCCTGGACAGAAGGTATGGTTGTTAAATGCTAGGCTGAAGATTTTCCAGGGCAAGTTGAAGTCTAAGTGGACGAGCCCATTTGTCGTCCGTACGGTGCATGATAGTGGATGTGTCGAGATCTCAGATCTCGCAGATGACGCACCGACATTCCTAGTGAATGGACAACTATTGAAGCACTTCGTCGAATCTAATGAGCAGTTAGTTCATGTTGAGGAGATTGTATTCATGCGCGAGATAGATACAGCAGATACACCTCGAGCCGCGTATGAGACCTTGCAGCAGTGAGCTCCAGCCATCAACAGCATCTTGAAAGATTCACACCGACTCATTTGTGTATACCATCAGTCTTGTACATCCTATCTTTTTCCCCCGCGACTCTAGTAACCCATCCCCAAATCATCGAACCACTATCTTGGACTATACTTAGGATGACAAGATCCTAAGTATAGGGGGGAGGAGTCACTCGAGTCGGTTCTTTGTACATTCTCCAGATCACATTGGTCCTCTTACTCACTTCTGCCCTATACTTAGGCTGACCTGAGCCTAAGTATAGGGGGGACCGATGCCCGCATTGTATATTCACACACTTCTCTTCTTGACCTCGACCGCCCCACCTTTTGACTTTCTTCTACACTTAGGCTGCCTAAGCCTAAGTATAGGGGGGGCGGTCGACTTCTATACATTTTCTTTCTTTTTCTTTAGCTCTCTTACGCTTAGCACGAGCTATGTCTTTTTCCTCGCTTTTCGTGCTCTGAGGACATAGCACATGCTAAGTATAGGGGGCGTGTATATATTACATATATACTTTACCCATATCTCGTACTTTTGCATATTTTCGCGTACTTTTGTATATATTTTTGCAATAATTATGGGTGGGTAAAAATCGAAAAAAAAACAAACAAAAACAAACAAACAAAAAACAAAAAAAATAAAAAAATAATAATAAAAAAATAGGCTTCTTATTTACTCTTGCATATCATCTCTGCATCTAAAAAGAAAAGAAAAAAAATCTTGCATTTTCATTCATAGCATGCCATCTGCATCTCATCTACATATCTTGCATATGCAAGGTGAAAAGCTAGTGGGTTCTGAACCAAGTTATGGGTAGATATTGAGGATGGACTTGATTTGAATTTAATCCACCTAATTTCAGAGGAACCTTATAGGAACTGGAGTTAAGATTTCTCAGGTCAAGTGACTTAATTCTTTGAGTCCGCAAGTCTATGTTCACATATCATCTTGATTAGTCTAAGTAGAATATCTCGTGCACATGCATGATTCTTTTAGATAATGACCTAACTTGGACAAGCACAATGAGCATAGCTCTTCATTGATGAGGTGGTGAGGAGGTAGAATCCTTTAGCTTGGAGTAGCACACGGGTGGAAACATCCGTCCTCCTCTAGGGAGGGTAGTGCATCTCAACCTAGTCTGGTGGTGTTGACATCTAAGGACAGGATGCTGTGGGTTGCAATAATGCTTCAAAAGAGGGATAGTCTACTGACTCAAGAGGAACAACTCCTGATGTACATGCTGCACCTTGTATGAGATTGAAAAAAAAGAGAGCAAAAACACCAAAAAAAATCAGACAGGCCCAAGTAAAAAAATAATACCTGTCGGAGTATGTATATTAGCAAAGAAAATGCAACTGGATGACTTGGCTACACTGGTCAAGCATCCCAGGATAGGTGGCTACACTGGCCACCGTCCATTCTTTTCTCTACCCCCTCCTCTTGAGTTGGTTGCACTTGAACTTAGAAGGGAATACCCCGCTCCTCGAGGAAAGAGTTACTGGACCGAGTTATTGAGTTACCTTGTTAGAGGAGGCTGCTTCCTAGCCATTTCTGATGTGGAGAGCTATACCTCACTTACACAGTACAAGTAAGAATCATAGTCATCAGAAATTTGCGTTTGAGGATTTGTTCTGACCTGACTATTGAGGAGTCTTGAATAGAAGACTTGTGGAACTTGAAGTCTGTTATGTCTTAAGTTCAGGTCCAAATAAGGTTCCGTCACACAACTAATCCAAAGGTCGAGTCAAGCTCCATTTTTAACTTTTGTTCATGACCTTGGTATGGAACCCAAAATCATTTCACTCTTGCATTTCATTTAGTTGCTCGGGGACGAGCAAGGTTTAAGTATAGGGGGTTGATGAATCTGTGATTCATCACTTCAAAAGTTAAAAATAGAGCCTTGTTCCCGAGTAAATAGAGGCATATTTCCCTTTATAACGCATAAATAGCATTCATGCATGCATACATAATACATACATTTTAGCAGTCCATTTGCATTTAAATAAGAAGCCAAAATCCCTTGTAAAAAATCCACTTATCAAAATAACCTCTTCCTTATAATATGTACTCCTTAGTTATTAATATAGGGAAGAAAGCCAGAATTCCCCCTTGTAAATTAGCCAATAAAGCCCTAAGAACCCCTGGACAATAAAATACAAATAGATCCCTCATATAAACTCCAAAATAGGTCTACTCACTCTTAGAATACTACACATTAAAAGACCTTTAAAATGAGACTAATTTCATCCAATTTGGAGCTCGTATGAGAAAGTTGGGTTTTTGAGCCTCTTTGTAAACTACATGTATGTATATTTGTATCTTTATATTTATGTATCAAATTTGACCTCATTTCCGTCTTTGGTCAAAATGAGACTTGTAGATCTCATCGAGATCTACAACTTTCATGTTTTGAGTTTTTCCAAATTCGGCCCCCTCTTCTTTCTACCATTATTTTTTGGTCCAACCAACCACAGCAGGCGCCCTCTGGTTGCACCACGCGGCCCGCATCCCTTTGCCCAGGCCGCCGCAGCCTTCAGCCGTTGGATGATCGTCCAGATCCAAAGGCCTAGCCGCTACCACGTACGCCCTTCACTTTAACCGTCAGATCAAACCCCCGCCTCATCTCCATCGCCCATTCGCGCCTCTTTCTTAGCACGCCACGTGGCGCACTCTGCGCCATCAGATCACCACATTTAGATCTTCATCCAGCCGCTACTCTCCGCCTTGATCACCACCGTTGGATCCCAAGATCCAACGGTGGAGACTTCGTCTCCTACCTCGGGAGCCCCTCTCTCCCACGTTCTCCGCCTTGCGGGAGGGGCATCCCCTTCCTATTTTCAGCCACGCTCCTTCCACCATCGCCGAGCACCACAACCTCCACGATGCCCCCCACTCATCCATGATCCTCGCCAGCCACTCCATCACCCACGTCGACCTCCAGCACTCTCCCACGAACTCCCTAAACCTCGCTTCACCATCAGCATGGCCGAGACCCTCGACCTATAAATACTTGCCCTCCGGCCATCGTCGCACCCATCCGCCACCCGTGAGAGATACTCCGAGCTCGGAGTTTCCAATTGGTGACAGCAATTGCAAGTTCCTCGAAGCGAAGATGAGCGTCTTCTCCGGCGAGATCCTCGGCCACCGCCGAATCACAACCCTCCTCCGCCTAGCCGCTGCTTGAGCTCAGGGACCCACAGCCCCTTCGAGCGACGATCTGGAACTCAAAGTCGAGCTCCAATCCCCAGGTGAACCCCTCCATCCCCGATCGATCTTCATTTCATCTTTTCTTCGATTTCTCGCATTTTATTCGCCGCCTACGGTCACCTTCTCGCCTCTATTTCATTCCGCCGAGCTCCGCGTCGGAGCTCCCATCTTCGCGGTTACCTTCACGCCCGTCGACGACGCATCACACCATCCCTCGATCTCCAGCTCCGCCACTTGGCCGGAGCCCATCGCCAGATCAACTCCCCCCGCCTTAGGCCTCGCCAACCATCCACACATCTCCACGATTGCACGCACGAGCTTCGGCTCTTTCTCTAACGCTTGCAGGTGCCCATCTGATTACTGATCGGAGCTTCGCCGGAGTCGTCTTCGAGCTTCGTCGCCATCAGCCTCCGCCGGCCTTCTCCAACTCCTGGGATCACCGTCGCCTTCGCCGCATCGCCACGAGTCTACTGAGATAGCTCCGACAAGTCGGAGAGCTTCATCGACACGAGGAAGGACTGGCGGAGCAAAGGCCATGTCGCCGGAGCCCCGCCATCTCCTCTGCAGGCGGCGGAGGACCATCGGAGGAGGAGCCCCAGCTGCCGTTCGATCACCTTGATCGAACGGGTGTCGTCTTGCCACGTCGCCTCTCAGCCGAGCTTCACAGGAGTCGTTGGATCCCTTTAGATCTAACGGCGCCTAGTGAGCCACGCGTCCCCCTCCGCAGCAGCCGAGGACCATTGGATATATCATCTGATCCAGCGGCGGTCCATCAGCCACGTCGCCCTCTCCATCGCGAGCCAGGAGCCGTTGGATCAATTTAGATCTAACTGCCTGAGATCTCGCCACGATTCTTCACCGCCATCCGTTGGATCAAGCTTGATCCAAGGGTCCACTGCGCGCCACGCAACACTGGTCCGAGCTTCTTCCCCGAACCTAGGCTCGGATCGCCCGAGCCTCACTCCAGACCTCCAGAAGCGCCCGAGCCGAGCCCCGAGCCTCCGCAGCTATCTGAGCCTAGGCCGCCCACGTGAGGAGCACGTGCGGCCTGGGAATTTTACACAGAGGCCCTCGGGACTTTTCATATTTGCAAAGAGGTCCCTGTGAAGCAGACCACACGTGAGGAGCACGTGCCTTGTGGAGAATTTGCACACCAGTCCCCTGCATTATAGGTAATTGCACTTAAGTCCTTATCAGCATATTTGCTTTATGTAATTTTGTTTTCCTGTATTGCATTTACACCCCTGTGTTTGCACGCATCCCTAGGTTGCATTTTACATCATTTTTAAATTGTAAAAATTGCATTTTGTTGAGAACTTTGTCCACTATCTATTGTGCCACATGTCATATTTTTGTAATTACAGTAGATTTTTAAATGAATTAATTAGTCGATTTGTGGAATATTTTGCCCAGTGACACCTTTTAATTTCTAGTTAATTGTCTGTGATTCCAAAAATCCTCAAAAGTTCACAGTAGCTCTAGGACAGTGAATTTAACATTGCATAAAATTTTCATGTCATTTGCACGCATATCGAGGCCTGAATAAATTGTTTAGTGATTTTCTTATTTTAATTTTAATAAATTCATTTCACATTGAAATTAAGATTTGTCAATTTTCTTGGATTCCTTATCATTTGAGCTATCTAGGATAATTTTTCTCCTGAAAAATTGTGATTTGTTATTTATTAAAATTAATTAGTGAAAATCACCCTGTCTGCATGTTTAATTCACAATAAATTCATTTAATGTCTAAAATATCCAAAAAAATATGTAGGTCATTTTTATCATAATTAATCATATGGCCAATTATTAGAATTTTTGGATTCCATTTGATATCTTAATTGACTTAAACTTTGTATTGGCCTGCTGGTTGCATGTGTCCTGCATAGAAATTGAAAAAGAACAAAAAAAATAATTCCTTGAAAAGTCTAACACTTGGAAATTTGCTAATAATTCACCTAAGGAGACAGATGCCTCCCTGAGTTCGACCTTGGAATTCCACCAAGTAAAAAAACTTCACCGCTTGAATTAACTTGACATTAATTAATAGTGGTTTTTGATTAGCCTCTCGTATCCGACTGCAACGAACGACATCTAAATAATTTGGACAATTAATATGCTCGAATTAACATAGGGTGCGGGACGGTTATCAAAATGGCGCCGTTGCCAGGGAGGCACGGCTTAGGTTAAATTTTGGTGAATTCAAGTTGTGTTTGATTTTCTTCCCCCGGGTAGTCTGACCCCCGGTTTCCTTGTAATTATTTTCTCTCTTTTATTTCTTTACATTATTTTATTTTTGAGTCACTCTCTGACCTCACTCTTTTTTCTGTGCGAGGAACACGAGGAGTCGAAGATGCTTCGACGATCGAGCATTTTAATTGAGTGAATAGAGAGGCATTGTAATTTTTATTTATTTTATTTCTTTTTTTGCATCATTTACAGCGGTTCCCGTTTGGGTTCTCGCATGTGTAAGTATAGTGAAACTGTGTCCCCGTGTGCCGTGTGGGTGAATGTAATTTAGCTTGCACTAGAGGCTCCCCGAGCCAATCTAGGAATTGCTTGTGCTCGTAATCATTAGGACCACACAAATCACTTAAAAGATGCACTTAGACCGCAGATCTAGCCAAATTAAACTTGTTCTCCACTCGCTAATAGAACTGCCTGTTTAGGAGCGGATTTTATCGTCTGCATTTGCATATAGTGTAAAATTTCAATTCTGTTTTGCATCCTGCATCCAAGCGAAGGGATCACTGTAAGTATTCTCTACTCAGCATACACATCATTGTTTTTAACTTGCATCGGCTTTTCTCGATTTCCCCCTCTGATTTTAACATTTAAATTAAAAAGGAAATTGGGACTGGACGATAGGCGTGCTGTGTGGTTGAACTTAAGCAAGTGATAACTTAACTTAAAATCGGGACTGCTAAGCAGTATTGACCAAAAAAATATATAATTTGAAAATTGTTTGCGGGAGATTAATCCCCGACCTTGTTTTCAGGCTGAGTGATGGTACTTGAGTGTGTGTGAACACCTTAAGGCAGAGCCCAAATCCCTGCCTTTCATATCACGTTCTGACTGATCCTAGCAAATATCACAAGTCGAATAATTTCAGATTCATTGACTAGTACCAAGTAGCCTCCGCCTATCTCAGGTAGATAGGGGCGAAATTACGGTACTTTGCGACAAGCTGCCAGTAACCCCCCGGGGTGAAGTTCCGACCTTGTCAGCCTCCGCCTACTTGCAGGTAGATAGGGGTGTGGTCATTGAATCCATCGACTTGGGATAGGAGTGAATAAAGGAAGGACCGGTAGTATCTTAGGCGACAGGTTAAACAGGGAAGACGCATCCGGCTCTGAGCCGACTTCCCTATAGGTCGTGTAATCCATGCTATTTTTGCTTGAAAACCACACTTAAAAACTACAAGATTAATTGGACTCGATTTCGAGTCCTTCACTGTGTTGAGTGTGAAACTAGGGTCTTGGATTGATTGTTTGCTTCAGGTAGAAGTAAAATCCTATCTTCTTCTCGCCATATCAAGATGAGCAACTGGGGAGAACTCGACGCATTATTTACCGATCTCTCTATGAGTCCCCCAAGTAATTCATCTTCATCGGTCCAAGCGCACCTTGGACCACCCAGGACTCATGATCCTCTGAGTCTTGATTCCCTCATAATCAGGGTGGTTACTCTCAAACCAACCCTTTCATCTCCTCCGAGATTACCGAGGAAGACCATTGCCTCGGTAATCCCTTCCTTGATTTGTCCTCTGACACCAATCTCATTTCCCACACAGGACTAGAGGACAAGATGCCGCCAAAGATGCCACCGGATGAGGATCAAATACGACATATTCTTGCTCGTCTTGCCGAAGCCGAACAGAAGAATGCAAATCTCACGGCGCAGATGGGACAGATTATAGTAGCTGGAGGAATCGACCGACCAATGGTCGATACCTATAACCCGACGGAGAACGAGATTCAGAATTGGTTAGCACCAGCAGTTCCCGCCCAGGCATTTGAGCTGAAGCCCCACTTCCTTAGTCTGCTTCCGAAGTTCAACGGAAACATAAATGAAGAACCATACACTTTCCTCCGTAACTTCGAGCTGGTATGCAACAATCTTAGCCATCACTATGTTGGCCAAGATTATATTCGACTGAAGGCCACCCCTTTTGCCTTAGGAGATAAGGCTGCTCATTGGCTGAAGAACTTAGGGGTGGTATGTACTACCTGGATGCAGTTCAAGGACCTATTCTTGAAAAAGATCTACCCTCTCAGTAGGACTAACCAGATGAGAACGAAGATCACCAGCTTCGCTCAAGGACCCAGTGAACCTTTCCATGACGCTTGGGACAGGTTCAATGATTTAGTGCAGAAATGCCCCCGCCACGGCATTTCGAAGGCGATCTTAGTCCAGACCTTGTTCTGTGGTCTAACCCCGGAGATGCAGGGGTTAGTCAGTGCCGCCTGTGGAGGAAGCTATCTGAACAAAACGAGCACGTTGTATGGAAGATCCTGGAGCAGATGGCGGAAACCGGCAGGTCGCAGGCCACCAGGGCCTATCAGTTGTCTCCCTCAATCCTATCCAATGAGACAACTCGAAGGACTATAGCGGATCTGACTGAGGACCTCATCCCCAGCATGGGGATGATTGCCGACAAGCTTACCATGGTCGAGCAGATCCACAAGAGGGTCACTGACCTTGAGTCTCTCTCGCGTCTACCGAAGCAAGTGGAGGAACTCACTGAGAAGGTAGCCAAGATGAAGCTACCTGCCCCTTCTGCACCACCTGCACCTGTGCATCGATTCCATCTTGTGCAGGAGCAGGCACCGGGGCCTCACAGTGGGTGGGTGGAGGACCAGACTTACACTCAGCAGGACCAGCATGCACCCCCACAGGCAGAGACCGGATACGAGGACCCTCCGCAGGTGTTCGAGATTAAGGGGCTGTGGTACAGCCGTGACCCCGTCAGTAGACAGTCGGGGATGGGGAATGGTCAGCCTCACCGACCTTCCCCAGCTTACCAAGCAACCAGCTCCGTTCCCGCACCGCGCTTTCAGTCCAAGCCAGAGCAAGTGTACCAGCCTCAGCAGCACCAGCAGCAGTAGCGCACATATCAGCAGGGCCCAGCACCGTCCCACCAGCAGCAGCAGTATCGGCATGGCCAACAGGGCCAATACCGAACCTCGTCCGCACCACAGCACGCCCAACCCACCGAACTGGAGTCTCTCACCTTGGTGATCCAGACCCTGTCTGATAGGGTTCAACAGATGCAGAATGACTACCTGGACATGAGAACCGATATCAATCAGGTCTCTCGTACCCAGGACCAACAGATGGCGCCAAAGACCCCAATTCCCGCACAGGTTCAGGCCAACCCGAACAGCTTACATCATGGCCAGAACCGACCTCGAGATCAGGTATATTATTCAGATAATTATTTATCTGAACATGAGATCCTTTTGTTCGATAATGTAAATCATATGTCCCTCAGGAGCGGAAGGATCGTGACCATACCTGATCGGGCACGGGCACAGAAGGAAGGAGCCTCCGAGACTCTACCTGAGGAGAACTTGGAGGAAGAAGAGGAGGAGCATCACCATCACCACCGCCGGCAGAAGAAGAGGACATCTGAGTCCTCGAAGCATCATTCTCGCATCCGCATGGAGTCTGACGAAACCGATGAAGATCCTGCACCTCCATCTACGGAGGATCGTCCAGTAGTCGCGGAAGAAGCATCACCGGTTTTGCCTCAGCATTTTCTTTTCAGTCAGAGTCAGAGTCCTAGTTTGTTTCAGAGTCAGAGTCATGTAAAGAACTCAGTTCCCGAAGTTAATGAAAATCTTTCAGATTCCGAACATGAGTTGGAGTCAATAATCCCTTTCCACCGAGCTCTCAAGGGTGGAAAGAAGAAAACCAAAAAAAATCCAAAAAGATGACCCTGAGATGGCAGAGTTCTGCAATAAACACATCAAGGTCACAATCCCCTTTGACAAGTTCGTGGAAATGACCCCTGCATTCCAAAAATACCTTAAGGTGAGATGCACACCTACTAAGGTTAGCAGAAAGACCAAAAGTCGTGTTGAGAAACACGTTTTATCAGTAGCCACAACTTGTGCAATAAAGAACTCGTTTCCAAGGAAACGAAGAGACATGGGTGCACATTATGTAGTGAGTCATGTTGATGGCATCGCGTTTGCACGCACTCTCCTGGACAATGGTTCCTCACTCAATCTAATGCCTACAGCCCTCTATGAGCGGCTTAATCTCGGACCTCTTAGGAAATCTAGAGCTCTTCTTCAGTTTGCTGATAAATCAACCAAGAGGTCCCAAGGAGAGTTAGGGAACATTGTGATCAAAGTCGAAGGGCAAGAATACATGGTGGACTTCACTGTCCTGGATATGGAAACCCCCCGTAATTGGAGAGATTCCCAGATAGTTCTAGGAAGGCCCTTCCTCAGAACAACAGGGGCCTTATTTGACTATAAGAACGGGAAGATTCAGTTCCAAACTCCAAGCGGAGATGAGGAACTTGAAATGAAGCAGACAAGATGGCAGAGACCGGATTCAGAATCCAGCACCGAGTACTCTTCTACCGGAACAGACTGCGAGCATGTAGACTTAGTTGGGCCATGGAGACAGAACCCAGCCAGCACCGATGTGTCCATCTCCTCCGAAGATGATCCAGTGCATGAGTCAGTTTGCGAGATCCTCAGGAACGGGTACAGCTCTGAGCCTGCATCGCCCTACATCTTCGATGACGTAGAGGCCTAATTTGGCCTGTCAGTCCTTACATCTCTTGGACAATTGGAAGATGAGGATGACGAGTCGGATGAGGCGTTTGCCGATTGTATGGAGACCTTTGACGATCCGACTCTAGAGCCGAACTTGGTGGCAGCTATCACAGAGAACGATCCAGCCACTTCCAACACCGAACCAGATCAGATTGAGCCAGATATCTTAGACAATCACACTATTCCTGAGCTCAAACCTTACCCACAACCTTAAAATACGCCTTCCTTATGGGTCAAGATAAGAAATTTCCGGTCATCATCAGTTCGCGATTGACCGAGAAGCAGGAATCTTGCTTGCTAGAGATCCTGGAGAAAAACCGCAAGACGATAGGCTGGAGCATTTCTGATCTCCACGGGATAAATCCCGCTCTATGTTCGCACCATATTTATTTGGAGAATGAAGCCAAACCCTCTCGTGAATTCCAACACCGGTTGAATCCAAATTTACGAGAGGTCGTGAAGAAGGAGATAGAAAAATGGTGCAACGCGGGTTTCATTTACCCAATCTCCGACTCTAAGTGGGTGGCCCCAATTCATGTTGTCCCGAAAAAGTCGGGAATTCAGACGACCACCAACGAGGACGGAGAGGAGATCGTGACGAGAGTGCCCACGTCGTGGCGTATCTGTGTGGATTACAGACGCTTGAATGCCACGACGAAGAAGGATCATTTCCCCCTACCGTTCATTGATCAGATCTTAGAGAGACTAGCGGGGAAAGAGTTCTTCTGCTTCTTAGATGGGTTCTCAGGATATAATCAAGTAGCCATAGCTCCGGAGGACCAGGAAAAGACCACGTTTACATGCCCCTTTGGTACCTATGCTTTTAGGCGCATGTCTTTTGGGCTATGCAATGATCCAAGTACTTTCCAAAGGTGCATGATTGCTGTATTCGCCGAAATGGTCGGCGAATTCTTGGAAGTCTTCATGGATGACTTCTCGGTCCACGGCGATTCCTTCGATTCCTGTCTTAGGAATCTGGACCGAGTCCTCAAAAGATGTTGTGAGGTTAATCTGGTGCTCTCCTGGGAGAAAAGTCACTTCATGGTGACGGAGGGCATAGTGTTGGGGCATGTCATCTCCAAGAGAGGAATGGAGGTTGACCCTGCCAAGGTGGATGTGATCAGAGACTCCAGCCACCAACCAACGTAAAGCAGTTGCGGTCGTTCCTCAGGCATGTTGGATTTTATCGGAGATTCATTAAGGATTTTTCTAAGATTGCCCGACCGCTAACTGAGCTTTTAGGCAAAGACATGGAGTTTGTTGTTGATCACAAATGTCTTGAGGCCTTTAAGCTTTTGCAAGGAATAATTATGGACGCACACATCCTACAAGCCCCAGATTGGTCTCTACCTTTTGAGATCGTGACGGATGCCTCAGATTATGCTGTTGGGGCTGTGTTGGGACAAAGAAGAGATGGCGTCCCGTTAGCAATTCACTACGCAAGCAAAGTGCTTGATACTGCTCAGCGTAACTATACAGTTACGGAGAAGGAAATGCTTGCGGTAGTGTTTGCCTTGGACAAATTCAGATCTCACCTAATCGGATCCAAGGTAACTGTGTTCACTGACCATACGGCACTACGGTTTTTGATGGAGAAGAAGGACGCGAAGGCGCGTCTTCTTCGATGGATTTTACTTATCCAGGAGTTTGATTTGGACATATGTGATAAACTTGGAAAGAAAAATGTAGGGCCGATCATCTCTCTCGTCTCGAAGATCTTAATACTTCCGAGGATTCACCAATTCGAGACTCCTTCCCCGACGAGTCGATTTTTGTTATCGACTCACTCCCATGGTACGCCAATATCGTGAATTATCTTGTCTCCAAGAAAGTTCCCAAAGATTGGCCCAAGAGCCAAATCGACCGACTGAAGTCGGACGCTAGACACTACCATTGGGAGGATCCGATCCTTTTCTTTGAAGGATCGGATTGTGTCTGGAGACGATGTGTTCCTCAGGAGGAATACCAGAGTGTCCTTTCTTTATGCCACAGCTTAGAGGCAGGAGGACACCACTCCGGGAAGAGGACCGCATGGAAGGTACTTCACTGTGGCTTCTACTAGCCTACTCTGTTTCGCGATGCCACCGCCTTCGCGAAGTCGTGCCCAGTATGCCAGAGAATGGGAGGAACCATCGGTTCCAAGGATGAGATGCCAATGCAGCCGGTCATCATTTGTGATGTCTTTGACGCCTGGGGCATCGATTTCATGGGCCCATTCCATGTTAGCCACGGGTTCGAATATGTCCTTCTTGCGGTGGATTATCTATCCAAATGGGTGGAGGCTATCCCGACCCGAGCCGCAGACAACAGAACTGTCTGTAAATTCATTAGAGAGCACATCATCTCTAGGTTCGGGATCCCCAAAATGATGATATCAGACGGGGGTAGACACTTTGTGAATCGGGAGGTAAAGAAACTCCTGAAGGACTATGGCATTGAACACCGTGTCGCAAGTCCTTACCACCCACAAACCAACGGTATGGCTAAGGTGTCGAATCGGGAGGAGAAAACCATATTGCAAAAGCTTGTCCGCCCGGACAGGAAGGATTGGTCTCAGATCTTAGATCAAGTCCTCTGGGCGTATAGGACGGCTTACAAGACACCATTAGGCACCTCCCCATTCCGAATGGTATTCGGAAAGCCGTACCATTTGCCCGCAGAGTTAGTGCACAAATCAGAATGGGCAATCAAGAAGGTCAACTGGAACACGCACCTTGGACAAAAGCAGAGAGACATGGATCTGAATGAGCTTGTGGAAGTCAGAAACCGCGCATATGACAACAGTTTGGTGTACAAGGACAAGGTGAAGCGTTGGCATGATAGATATATCAGACGAAAGACCTTTGTTCCTAGACAGAATGTATGGTTGTTCAATGCTAGGCTGAAGATTTTCCAAGGCAAGTTGAAGTCTAAGTGGACGGGCCCATTTGTCGTCCGTACGATGCATGATAGTGGATGTGTCGAGATCTCAGATCTCGCAGATGACGCTCCGACATTCCTAGTGAATGGACATCTGTTGAAGCACTTCGTCGAATCTAATGAGCAGTTAGTTCATGTTGAGGAGATTGTATTCTTGCGCGAGACAGATACATCAGATACACCTCGAGCTGCGTATGAGACCTTGCAGCAGTGAGCTCCAGCCATCAGCATCATCTTGAAAGATTCACACCAACTCATTTGTGTATACCATCAGTCTTGTACATCCTATCCTTTTCCCTCGTGACTCTAGTAACCCATCCCCAAATCATTGAACCACTATCTTGGACTATACTTAGGATGACCGGATCCTAAGTATAGGGGGGAGGAGTCACTCGAGTCGGTTCTTTGTACATTCTCCAGATCACATTGGTCGTCTTACTCACTTATGTCCTATACTTAGGCTGACCTGAGCTTAAGTATAGTGGGGACCGATGCCCGCATTGTATATTCACACACTTCTCTTCTTGACCTCGACTGCCCCACTTTTTGACTTTCTTCTACACTTAGGCTGCCTGAGCCTAAGTATAGGGGGGCTGGTCGACTTCTATACATTTTCTTTCTTTTTCTTTAGCTCTCTTACGCTTAGCACGAGCTATGTCTTTTTCCTCGTTTTCGTGCTCTGAGGACATAGCACACGGTAAGTATAGGGGGGGTTTATATATTACATATATACTTTACCCATATCTCGTACTTTCGCGTATTTTCGCGTACTTTTGTATATATTTTTGCAATAATTATGGGTGGGTAAAAATCGAAAAAAAAACAAACAAACAAAAAACAAAAAAAACAAAAAAATAATAATAATAAAATAGGCTTCTTATTTACTCTTGCATATCATCTCTGCATCTAAAAAGAAAAGAAAAAAAAAAATCTTGCATTTTCATTCATAGCATGTCATCTGCATCTCATCTACATATCTTGCATATGCAAGGTGAAAAGCTAGTGGGTTCTGAACCAAGTTATGAGTAGATATTGAGGATGGATTTGATTTGACTTTAATCCACCTAATTTCAGAGAAACCTTATAGGAACTGGAGTTAAGATTTCTCAGGTCAAGTGACTTAATTCTTTGAGTCCGTAAGTCTATATTCACATGTCATCTTGATTAGTCTAAGTAGAATATCTCTTGCACACGCATGATTCTTTTAGATAATGACCTAACTTGGACAAGCACAATGCACATAGCTCTTCATTGATGAGGTGGTGAGGAGGTAGAATCCTTTAGCTTGGAGTAGCGCACGGGTGGAAACATCCGTCCTCCTCTAGGGAGGGTAGTGCATCTCAACCTAGTCTGGTGGTGTTGACATCTAAGGACGGGATGCTGTGGGTTGCAATAATGCTTCAAAAGAGGGATAGTCTACTGACTCAAGAGGAACAACTCCTGATGTACATGCTGCACCTTGTACGAGTTTGAAAAAAAGAGCAAAACTCCAAAAAAAATCAGACAGGTCCAAGTAAAAAAATAATACCTGTCGGAGTATGTATACTAGCAAAGAAAATGCAGCTGGATGACTTGGCTACACTGGTCAAGCATCCCGGGATAGGTGGCTACACTGGCCACCGTCCATTCTTTTCTCTACCCCCTCCTCTTGAGTTGGTTGCACTTTAACTTAGAAGGGAATACCCCGCTCCTCGAGGAAAGAGTTACTGGACCGGGTTATTGAGTTACCTTGTTAGAGGAGGCTGCTTCCTAGCCATTCCTGATGTGGAGAGCTATATCTCACTTACACAGTACAAGTAAGAATCATAGTCATCAGAAATTTGCGTTTGAGGATTTGTTCTGACCTGACTATTGAGGAGTCTTGAATAGAAGACTTGTGGAACTTGAAGTCTGCTAGGTCTTAAGTTCAGGTCCAAATAAGGTTCCGTCACACAACTAATCCAAAGGTCGAGTCAAGCTACATTTTTAACTTTTGTTCATGACCTTGGTATGGAACCCAAAATCATTTCACTCTTGCATTTCATTTAGTTGCTCGGGGACGAGCAAGGTTTAAGTATAGGGGGTTGATGAATCTGTGATTCATCACTTCAAAAGTTAAAAATAGAGCCTTGTTCCCGAGTAAATAGAGGCATATTTCCCTTTATAATGCATAAATAGCATTCATGCATGCATACATAATACATACATTTTAGCAGTCCATTTGCATTTAAATAAGAAGCCAAAATCCCTTGTAAAAAATCCACTTATCAAAATAACGTCTTCCTTATAATATGTACTCCTTAGTTACTAATATAGGGAAGAAAGCCAGAATTCTCCCTTGTAAATTAGCCAATAAAGCCCTAAGAACCCCTGGACAATAAAATACACATAGATCCCTCATACAAACTCCAAAATAGGTCGACTCACTCTTAGAATACTACACATTAAAATACCTTTAAAATGAGACTAATTTCATCCAATTTAGAGCTCGTATGAGAAAGTTGGGTTTTTGAGCCTCTTTGTATACTACATGTATGTATATTTGTATCTTTATATTTATGTATCATATTTGACCTCATTTCCATCTTTGGTCAACATGAAACTTGTAGATCTCATCGAGATCTACAACTTTCATGTTTTGAGTTTTTCCAAATTCGGCCCCCTCTTCTTTCTACCTTTATTTTTTGGTCCAACCAACCACAGCAGGCCACGTGGCGCCCTCTGGTTGCGCCACGCGGCCCGCATCCCTTTCCCAGGCCGCCGCAGCGTTCAGCCGTTGGATGATCGTCCAGATCCAACGGCCTAGCCGCTACCACGTACGACCTTCACTTTAACCATCAGATCAAACCCCCGCCTCATCTCCATCGCCCATTCGCGCCTCTTTCTTAGCACGCCACGTGGCGCACTCTGCGCCATCAGATCACCACATTTAGATCTTCATCCAGCTGCTACTCTCCGCCTTGATCACCACCGTTGGATCCCAAGATCCAACGGTGGAGACTTCGTCTCCTACCTCGGGAGCCCCTCTCTCCCACGTTCTCCGCCTTGCGGGAGGGGCATCCCCTTCCTATTTTCAGCCACGCTCCTTCCACCGTCGCCGAGCACCACAACCTCCACGATGCCCCCCACTCATCCCTGATCCTCGCCAGCCACTCCATCACCCACGTCGACCTCCAGCTCTCTCCTACGAACTCCCTAAACCTCGCTCCATCATCAGCATGGCCGAGACCCTCGACCTATAAATACTTGCCCTCCGGCCATCGTCGCACCCATCCGCCACCTGTGAGAGATACTCCGAGCTCGGAGCTTCCAGTTGGTGACATGAATTGCAAGTTCCTCGAAGTGAAGACGAGCGTCTTCTCTGGCGAGATCCTCGGCCACCGTCGAGTCGCAGCCCTCCTCCGCCGAGCCGCTGCTTGAGCTCAGGGACCCACTGCCCCTTCGAGCGACGACCTGGAACTCAAAGTCGAGCTCCAATTCCCAGGTGAACCCCTCCACCCCCGATCGATCTTCATTTCATCTTTTCTTCGATTTCTTGCATTTTATTCGCCGCCTACGGTCACCTTCTCGCCTCTATATCATTCCGCCGAGCTCCGCATCGGAGCTCCCATCTTCGCGGTTACCTTCACGCCCGCCGACGACGCATCACACCATCCCTCGATCTCCAGCTCCGCCACTTGGCCGGAGCCCATCGCCAGATCAACTCCCCCCGCCTTAGGCCTCGCCAACCATCCACACATCTCCACGATTGCACGCACGAGCTTCGTCTCTTTCTCTAACGCTTGCAGGTGCCCATCTGATCACTGATCGGAGCTTCGCCGGAGTCGTCTTCAAGCTTCGTCGCCAGCAGCCTCCGACGGCCTTCTCCAACTCCTGGGATCACCGTCGCCTTCACCGCATCGCCACGAGTCTACTGAGATAGCTCCGACAAGTCGGAGAGCTTCATCGACACGAGGAAGGACTGGCGGAGCAAAGGCCTTGTCGCCGGAGCCCCGCCATCTCCTCCGCAGGCGGCGGAGGACCATCGGATGAGGAGCCCCAGCTGTCGTTCGATCACCTTGATCGAACGGGTGTCGTCTTGCCACATCTCCTCTTAGCCGAGCTTCACAGGAGTCGTTGGATCCCTTTAGATCTAACAGCGCCTCGTGAGCCACGCGTCCCCCCTCCGCAGCAGCCGAGGACCATTGGATATATCACCTGATCCAGCGACGGTCCGTCAGCCACGTCGCCCTCTCCATTGCGAGCCAGGAGCCTTAGATCAACTTAGATCTAACGGACAGAGATCTCGCCATGATTCTTCACTGCCATCCATTGGATTGAGCTTGATCCAAGGGTCCACAGCGCGCCACGCAGCGCTGGTTCGAGCCTCTTCCCCGAACCTAGGCTCGGATCGCCCGAGCCTCACTCCAGACCTCCAGAAGCGCCCGAGCCGAGCCCCGAGCCTCCGCAGCTATCCGAGCCTAGGCCGCCCACGTGAGGAGCACGTGCGGCCTGGGAATTTTACACAGAGGCCCTCGGGATTTTTCATATTTGCAAAGAGGTCCCTGTGAAGCAGACCACACGTGAGGAGCACGTGCCTTGTGGAGAATTTGCACACCAGTCCCCTGCATTATAAGTAATTGCACTTAAGTCCCTGTCAGCATATTTGCTTTATGTAATTTTGTTTTCCTGTATTGCATTTACACCCCTGTGTTTGCACGCATCCCTAGTTGCATTTTACATCGTTTTTAAATTCTAAAAGTTGCATTTTGTTGAGAACTTTGTCCTCTATCTATTATGCCACGTATCATATTTTTTGTAATTACAGTAGATTTTTAAATGAATTAATTGGTCGATTTGTGGAATATTTTGCCCAGTGACACCTTTTAATTTCTACTTAATTGTCTGTGATTCCAAAAATCCTCAAAAGTTCACAGTAGCTCTAGAACAGTGAATTTAACATTGCATAAAATTTTCATGTCATTTGCACGCATATCGAGGCCTGAATAAATTGTTTAGTGATTTTCTTATTTTAATTTTAATAAATTCATTTCACATTGAAATTAAGATTTGTCAATTTTCCTGGATTCCTTATCATTCGAGCTATCTAGGATAATTTTTTTCCTGAAAAATTGTGATTTGTTATTTATTAAAAATTAATTAGTGAAAATCACCCTGTCTGCATGTTTAATTCACAGTAAATTCATTTAATGTCTAAAAATTCCAAAAAAAAAATATGTAGGTCATTTTTATCATAATTAATCATATGGCCAATTATTAGAATTTTTGGATTCCATTTGATATCTTAATTGAATTAAACTTTGTATTGGCCTGCTGGTTGCATGTGTCCTGCATAGAAATTGAAAAAGAACAAAAAAAATAATTCCTTGAAAAGTCTAACACTTGGAAATTTGCTAATAATTCACCTAAGGAGACAGATGCCTCCCTGAGTTCGACCTTGGAATTCCACCAAGTAAAAAAACTTTACCGCTTGAATTAACTTGACATTAATTAATAGTGGTTTTTTATTAGCCTCTCGTATCCGACTGCAACGAACGGCATCTAAATAATTTGGACAATTAATTTACTCGAATTAACAGAGGGTCGGGACGGTTATCAGGTACGAAGGATACACAAAGTCCGGATAGAAACTGCTCCAGTCAGCCATCTCGAAATCAAAAGGAAAATGATTGGAAGAGCACGATGGTCAAGTTAAGAGATGAGAAAAAGGAGCAAATGCGCAGAAGCGATCTAGGATGCACACAAGCAAACACAAACAAATACACACAAAACAAACCCTCAATTTACCTACTCAACTCGGTGAAAATTGAAAAAGTGCAGTCTTTTTATCTTGTTTGTTTTAGAGTTAGGTGAGAAGTTAAAAAGTTGTACAAGCACTTAGGTTTGGCTTAATGGGATTTTGGCACTAACCTTAGCGTGTACGCGAGCAAATAAAAGCGAAGACAATGAGGGGATTACTCATCCCAAGATACAATTTTTCTTTTTGATTGATATATAGGGTCGGGTAATATTAACATTCCCAATTTTATCAATTATCAATTTTTTTAGATTTTTAGTAAGAAATGCACGAACCTATCGAGGAATCAATTCCTTTAAGCACCTAAGATGTCAAAATTAGAGGAAGAGTCAGAAAAGCAATGCAAGCGGCAAATCGATGATGGATGCTAGAGAGAAATGCTCACCTTGCTTCCAACACTCTACATGCAAAGATGCTCTTCTATTAGAGTGAAGAACAATATGCTAAATATCTAGAAGAGAGATCCAAATGTCCTCTCTCTGAAGTGCATTGGTGTAGATATATTTATGTCAGAGATTCATTTTTCCCAGAGAAGGATATGTACCTATTTTGTGAGGGCGCAGATTGTATCTGAAGGAGGCACATTCCTAAGGAGGAATACACTAGTGTTCTTAAGAATTGTCACATATTAGAGGCCGGCGGGCATCATTTTGGGAGGCACACAATAACAAAGGTTCTATAATGCAACCTATGGTGGCCATCTTTATTTAAGGATGCAATCAATTATTTGAAGCATTGTATTGATTGACAGAGAGTGGGAGGAACCGCTAGTCCTAAAGATATGACGCCCCTAAGATATATTCAGATTTCAAATGTTTTTGATGATTGGGTCACATGCTTCATGGGCCCATTCCCTTTTAGTTAGGAGTTTCAGTTCATCTTGCTTGTCGTGGATTATGTTAGTCGTTGGGTGGAGGTTATCCCCACCCGAGCTGCTAATAGTTGTATGATTTCTCACTTTCTCAAGGACAAAATTATTGCAAGGTTTGGGATCCCTAAGATACTCATTTCAGAGGGGGGAAGCTATTTCATCAATAGAGAGGTCAGAAAGCTAGTTAAGGAGTACAACAATAAGCATCGTGTCGCTTCTCCTTACCATCCACAGACTAACGACTTGGATGAGATTTCAAATAGGGAGACCAAGATAATTATTCAGAAGCTTGTACATCCAGATAGGAAGAACTGGTCCCATATGCTTGATTCAGTTCTATGGCCTTATCAAACCACGTACAAGTCTCCATTTGGTAAGTCTCCCTATAGATTGGTTTATTGAAAGCCTTTCCACTTGCTAGTTGACTTGATACATAAATCATTAGGGGTAATCAGTATTTGCAAACTAGATTATGAGAGAGCAGGATACAATAGAAATTGGATCGACATAGATTGCTGGAATTTTGAGATTTCACTTATGATAATTGCATGATATTAAAGGAGAAAGTCAAGCGTTGGCATGATAGACACATTAGGAGAAAGACATTCGTGTCTGATCAGAAATCTTGGATGTTTGATACGAAAATGAAGTTGTTTCTAGGAAAACTTAAAAGTAAATGGTCAGGACCGTTCATAGTTAGAGGTGTGCATGGAAATGGTAATATTATCATATCTGGGTTGTCATCTGACATAACCATTTGTCGTAAACAGACAGTTGTTGAAGCCACATCTCGATCATGATACATTCTTGTACATAGTTGACTCCAATAATGTGGTATCATACGATGATCCTTTGACATCTCCTGCGTCTGATACATGAGCTAATATTATTTTGTATACATCCTTTCATTTTATTCTTTCTTCTTCCTTTTTTATCATTCATCTCTTTTCCATGTGTATGTGCTATACTTAAGATGTACTCTATCCTAAGTATAGGGGAGGTGAATGACTGGGTTGTTCTTATTTCATTCTATTTTATCACTCTCATTGTTGCCTATACTTAGAGATCCTTTACCCTAAGTATAGGGGGAGTGATGTCGTTCATTTCCTTCTTCTTTATCTTTGTTTATTTTTATTTCTTATGTTCGCTCACTTTTCCTTCAACTTATTTATATCCTTTTCTATACATAGGGATCTTTTACCCTAAGTATAGTGGAGGGAAAGTTGAGTCGTTGAGTTTGTACATTCTTTTTCTCGATTTCCCTGCTTGTTCTTTGAGTCATTGTAGTATAGGATTTTTTCACTTTTCTATACTTCACATGAGTTATGTCTTCCTTTGATACTTCTTGGTCATTATGAGGGCATAGTTCGAGCTAAATATAGGGGGTGTTGTATATATTGTATATAAAGTTTAGCCACAACTTGGACTTTTATTTGTCTAATAATATGGCTAATAAAACTAGAATAAAAATGTTTTGTAAAATATTTGTAAAAAATGCTTTGAAAAATTCTTTTCTAAATCTTTTTGTAAAGTAATTTTGTAAATTCTTTATGTAAAAATCTTTGCAAAATTATTTTTGTACAAATTTTTGTAAAGCATTTGTAAAATATATTGTTTATAAAATGTTTGTAAATTATTTTGTATCAAAAGTATGTATATTGTAAAAAGGTTTGTAAAATATTTGAAATGAAATATTTATAAAATTGATTCCTAATTTTTTGTAAAACTTTGTAAAATATTTTGTAAAAGTTTTGTAAATATTTGTAAAAAGTTTTGTAAAATAATTTGTCAAATTATTTTCTCACCATGTATATAAATAATTGGTTTTATATATGTGTGTATACTTGTGTGTCAAATTTTTTGTAAATAATTTTTTTGTAAATAAACATTGTAATATCTTGTTAAACATGTAAATAAATTTCTTTGTATAAAACTTGTAGATAAAATTTGTATATAAAATTCTTTAATAAAATTTGTATATAAAATTCTTTTTTAGACAAAAGAATTTGTAAAATATGTACATAAAATCTGTAGATAGAAATTCTTTTTGTAAAATCTTCTAAAAAAAGGGGTATTGTCTTTTATATAGTTTTTGTATAAATGTCTTTGTGAAATCCTTGTAAATTCTTGCAAATGTGTATAATTCTCTACTGAAAATTCCATAAAAATCGAAAAAAGATAAAATCCACAAAAAAATGCAAAATTATCTAAAAACCTTCTAAAAAAGAAGTCGTTCTTTTTTTTCTTTTCCTTTTTCTTTGAAAAAAAATGTGTTGTTTTGCTTGCATTTGCATTTTTCAGAATAATATTGATGCCTAAACTAGTCTGGAATAAAATCAAATAATGGAGCTTGGTTAAGGCATTAATCCACTTAATTTTAGAGGAACCTTATATGAACTGGAGTTGAGACTTTTCAAATCATATTGACTTAGTTCTTTGGGTCCACAAGACTATGTTCACATGTCATCTTGATTGGTCTAAGTAGAATATTTCATACACATGCATGATTGTATCAGACATTGACCTAACCTGTACAAGGACATTACATGTAGCTCTTCATTGAGGAGGTGGCGAGGGGTACAATCCCTTGGCAAGAGACACACACGAATGGAAACATACACAATCACCTTGAGTGGCTAGTGCACCCCAACCTAGTCTAATGGCATGGTAGTCTAACACCTAGAGTTGTGAGTTGAAATAAAGTTTCGAATGAGGGATGGTCTGCTGGCACATTTTTTCTAAGACGTCAAAATATGGGCAGAAAGAAAGATTCTATATCCCCCAAGGCACAATAAGATGAATGCAGTGCAACAATTCTTTCTACTAAATAGTGGCCAAAGTTGTTCCAATGAAAAAGAAGAATAAAGTACATTGACCACATTGGTCCAACTTCAGAGAGACTGCAAATCTTAGTGGAGACCCGGCTACACTGGCCGGATTCACAAGGAGATTGTGGCTACACTTGCCACACTCCACTTCTCTTCTTATTCTTCTATATTCTCCTCCCTTCGATTGTGGACACAACACATACCTGAACTTAGATGGAAATATCCATCTCCTTGAGGAAAGAGTAGATAGAGTGGGGAATTAGGGTTACCTTCAAAAGAGAAGGTCATTCTTTCTCATTTCTGACGTGGAGAGCTATATTTCACTTACACGGTACAAGTAGATTCATAGTCATCAGAATTTGCATATGAGGACTTGTTCTGCCCCGACTGTTGAGGCGACCTGAATAGAGAGTTGTGGAACTTAAAGCTTGTTAGGTCTTAAATCTGATTCCTAATAAGGTTCTACCAAACTAATAGTCCAAAGATCTGATCAAGCTCCACACTTTGATTTTATGAAGATTAGTTTAAAAATCAAAATTGTTGTAAGTTCTTTATTTTTCCTTTTTTCTTTTTCTTTTCAGTCATTTTTTATTCAAATAAGTGTTTGCTAAGGGACTAGCAAAGGTAAAGTATAAGGGGGATGATGAATCTGCATTTTATCATCTTTATCCATTTATTTATCTTAAAATCCCTTGTAGAACATTAGTAAATAGCAATAAATCTCTTCTTTTATAAATTCTTATTCTTATGCATATATTGTATATTTATCATTATTTTTAAATAAAAATAAATAAAAAAGAAATCAAGGAAAAAAAGAAAACCAGAAGACTATATATATGAATTAAATACATGCTGACTCTAACCCCGAGATTAGGTCAAGACTTGACATCATCAATAAGGAATAAATTAGGACGAGATAAGGCCTTTACTCAAAAAATCAAGAAAACTATTTATCACACATGTATATTCATCTTGTCATTCAACACTATATTGTATATATTTCATTCTACTATTTTATTTATCATCAAAATCACCTCAAATAAAAATATTTTCTTCTTGTAACTTCTACATAAAAATTAGTTGTAAATACTAAACATAACTGAAAGAAGAGTCATTGTACACAGTTAAAATAACATCCCTTAGAAAAAGCCGCAAAACCCAACTTGCCATATCAATATCTTCTTCACAAAAACTCAAAATAAACCAAACTTACTTTTATTGTGTTGAAAATCAAATAAGATTTAAAATGAAAGTGGTTTCATTAAAATCAGAGTTAAGACGTGAAAAGTGGCTTTTGGAGTGTATTGTATATTTGTCTATATTATACATTGCTTGATTTTATTCTTTTATTTATTCTATTATATTTTTTGTGAATATTTCATTTTTAAATGTTTGTATATATATTGTATTTTATGTAAATAAAATGCAAATAAAAAATAGAAAATAAAATATGCACAAAAATAAAATCATGTCTATACTGTATATGTACCACTTACCTATATTTTAAATATTCCTATTTATTTAAACTAATAAAATAATTCATAAAAATCAAACAAAAATATGTTTCAAATCCTTAAAAAATACTGTAAATTAATAAATTAATAAATTAATAAATTATATATTTATTTGTAAAAAATAGTAAAATTCAATGCGTTGTATATATAGGCATATAGACCTATGAATAAAGGTTAATATTTATGTTCACCTAATTATTTAATATATTTAAATTATTAAAAACCATAAATAAGTTTAATTATTATTAACATTTTTTTATTTATAAAATTATTTAATTTATTTTATATTTTATGTTATTTTGTCTTTTGTGCTTTTGTCCTATTCAGACGTGGCCCCCTTTAGGCGAACCTAGGTCTATTGACTTGAGTCAGCTCTTCATTTTCCTAGCTCTGCCCGAATAAAGCATTGGATGATGGTTCTTCTCCATTATATCCCCATCAATCCATCCGTCCATAGCACATGTTCTCTTCTATGATTTTCTAGCCCGAATAAGGAATATACCCACCCGGATAATTTTTCGATCATTCGAGCCTCAGTTCACGTGCTCCACCTTTTTGAAATTTCACCGTCACTTGCCCCTAATTATGCCCCTCTCCAGATCTCCTGCGCCCCTGATTCATTTTCCGTCACTTTCTTTACTCAAGGTTGATTCTGGTGAGCTGAGTGATGATAGAGCCTAGCTCCCACAACTAGTAGAGCGACAAATTCAGTTGGGGATTGCGATCCACCTGCACCATCAGCAACATCCAGTCTCTTCGAATTCCGTCGTGAATTGAGGGCAGAACCCTTCATCGTCACCATAGATTCATTTTAAATCATTTATAGTTTCAATTTAGTCATTTAATTCTGCAATTTCATTTGTTTTTAGTTTATTCCGATCCAATAGATCCGGCTTTGATCTGCTCGATTGGAGCCCCATCCATCCATATCTGATATCTCTGACTTCACAACACATCCACCAACCCTTCTTTATCCTTCTCCCCCTTTGATCATCATATCTACTACAGATCTGAATCTCCTATCTACACTCTATCCACCTTCGCCGGAGATCCCCATTCCACCCATTTTGCTTTCATTTGTAGCTAAGAAGTTGGCCGGAGAAGCTCCTTCGAGCAAATAACCCCCTGCAGGGCCTTGGAGCACTACTGAAGAAAGGAAACGAGATTTGGAGCCACACTTTCAGCTGTTGCGCACCTGGATCTCCAGAATCTCGATCGGACATCATAGGACCCCATATGGACCTTCATGTGACGTGGGAGCATAATAGGAAACACTACATCCATCAGGAGACGTGTCGGGTGGAGATCGGAAGAGATCCACCCGATCAAAGCTCATTGACAACCTCCTTCTTAAGAGTTCTTCCAACCACTTCCGTTGCCAGTAGAACAAGAACAAAGGGCCCAAGTTCTCATCCAGGCCATCAGATTTGCCCCAATTGATAGACATTGATCTAAACTGCAATAGTGAGTTGCAGCCCTTGGATCTGCACGTGATCAGCATGAGCCCGGTGAATAATTGCTTCCTAAGCCCCTACATGTTTCTTATTTGTTAATAAGTGCCTCTGCGGACACGTGTTAGTGTGTGGTTGAGTGCTTATTTGCACAAAAGCCCTTCGAGGTTGTTTTAATTGCTTTATGGTCTAGCTTGAATTATCACACATGATTCACACCTGTTATTTTTGGTGCCTTTGCAATAAACATCTCATTATATGTTGTTAGCGTTTGCCCCCGTATAATTAAATAATTCCATTGGGGTCTGTGCTATTGCAACTCATGTGTCTCGGCACGTGCCCATTTTTGGAGAAATTACATTTTCTTCCCCAGATTTTTTATTTTGTTATCCATTTAGTCCTTTAAATAACTTTTCTTTGTATTCAAGCCCCTTTGTTGCAGAATAATTAGTGGTTTGTTAATATAGCTTAATAATTCATTAATCACTTTAATAAATTTCATAAAAATTCTCTTAAGTCCCTACTAATAACCTTAATCACCACTAACTTTGGTTTATAAAATAAAAAAATTTTATTATTTTTAAAATTTTAAAACCTCCTAAATTTGTACTATTTATATTATATAATAAATAAAGATTCAATAATAGTTTGAAAAATATTAAAAACATGGTATGTGCTCGTTTTGGCTTGTTTTAATTTCTATATAAATTTATTTTAAAATTCTTGTAAAAACAAAAAAAGCAAAATATAGAAAATATTAAAAAAATAAAATGAAATCATTACAAAATCAAAAAAAATACATAAAATATCTTTTATTAAAAATCTTATTCTTGTTTGTGCATATTTCTTTATTTTTGAGATTATTTTATATTTTAATAACCCTAAAACACTTCATTGATTTCCTGTTTTGATCATTTCCTATTTTTAATTATTTTTAAAATCATAAAGGTATATAAAAATAATTAAAAAATCACAAAAAACACAAAATTATATAAACATAAAAATATTTTTATTTGAATTTTCTTAACATTTTTACTGTATTTAAAAATACAAAAGAGTGTGATTCATTTTTTCATTATTTCTTTTATTTTGTTTGTTTACAAAAAATAACAAAAAATTTGCAAAATTAAAAATCATTAAAAAATAAAAATTTTGGAAAATATTTAAAAAATATAAAAATTCATAATTCATAAAAATACAAAAAACCTATAAAAACACCAAAAGTTAAAGAAGAAAAAGATATCTTTAGTTCTTTGATTTTCATTGATTTCATAACTCTTGAGAATTGTAGCCTCCTTGAGTTCGATCCTGTACTCTATACAAGTAAATAAATGACACATCTTTTATTTGCATTTCTTGCTTGGTTTGATTTTCTTATTAATAAAAATATTTTTTTTCTTACTTGGAAATTTTTGAGACCACGATAACATTTTAGCTATTAAATAAATTAATCCCTTAAGAATTTCTTGAATCAACACTAGACCGCTTAGAATTAGTGATGAGGCTCTGGTGAGGCTAAGTGGTCTGGTTAGCTAGGCCACTTAGTGTGCACCGATTTATATAGTCTCAGGTCTAATTGGATCTAGGTTTGGATCCGAGTCAGAAAGTTGTAAGTAGTTTGTATTTTGCCAGTAATGAACTCTAATTTTAAAGTTCTTGGGTCATTGGAAAGGTCTCGACGAGCGCTACAAGATAGAGTAGTCAGTTGTCTCAACTAGACTTTGGATCAATTCTTAAACTTAGAATTATGATTTCCTATACTTAGAGGTCTTACAAAGTTGCACTCGCGTACATGACAATGAATTGTGGCACTTCCTGCTAACTTGAGAGTTGGTGTCTACCAAGTTGTCCATGACGAAATAGATATAGAATGTTCCGTTCCTTCTAATTTCACCTTACAAAATCGCATCCTTATACTCATAAAAGACGGTTTCTCTCATGATTGGTCGAGCCAATAGAGAGCAAGATGGAGGCAATACGGTGGATGGCTAAGGGCATTTTGTGGTTGTGTATGAGTCAACAAAGGGGATAAATGTAGATAATCTTTCTTTTATAATTTTTTGCTCTTTATATATGACTAGAAATTATTTGACTTGACATGGTATTGAATCAAAAGAAGAGATGTGCAACCCCTCCTTTTATAGGGGTATGCACAACCAAGATGGGGTCCTTCTCTCTCAAGATGGATGGTCATAGAGGAGAAGTAGACAATCAAGCTCTCTCTCTCTCTCTCGGAAATTGTAGAGATTTCATATCAACCAGATTCTCATCCAACAAATTCAGATTCAACTTGAAATTGGTTTTTGACAATTGTGCTTTTAACCAATAGATTTACCACCAACTATCATAATACAATTATAAAGTCAGCCTACTAATTAATGAATCCAATTCATTGGTCTGTAAGAAATTTATTTGAATCATATTCACATTTGCCATAAATAAATAAATATAGATCACATAAATATTAATTATTATGGGTACATATAATGTGAATCATTTTCACGAATTCCTGTATTTTATTTATCAATGATAATAACAGTTTTTATTTTTATAGTTAATTTCTCAATGTACAACTCCTAGTTATATGAGACTCTTGTATAACATTCATGAATACTTTGACATGATACTATGAAGATTATATAAACCATGTATAGTGACTTTATTATTTACATCTTCGACTAATAAACTCGTTTACACTATTTTGGTTGTTTCGGCCAGATATTTTTGAACCAAATTCTCCAACTGACTCCGAACTATTTCATATAAATTTCCAACTCTTTAGATTTAAAAAAGTTTTCCTATAAATTGTGATCTAATTCAAGTAATCCCCATTCATCTGACTCAAAACAAAATCACTAAAATCCATATGATTTAACCATTCCCTTTAAATGAAAGTGTCGTGGTATACAATCTATTATGATAGCATCATTTGGAAAAATCCCAACACTTAAGCATCCTGCATAGCAAAAGATTTTTAATAAAGTTCAAACCCAGATTTGGTTGTCCCCTGAGATGACTTATCAATATATCAATTGATAATTGGAGACAATATCAATCACATGCTTTTTAAAAGCATATATATTTATATTCTCGTATTCTTATCTTGTTTCATAAACAAGATGACCATCGATCGAATACATTGTGACCCTAATATCTCATGAGTGAGCTATCTTGTAGTTCATAAAGGATGAACCTGTATAATTCTATTGTGATATAATACATCTTATATTTCCTTATATGCAAACCATCTTGTCAATATATAAACATTGGCAGGATATCGACCTATCAGTTTGGCAAATGTACATTCTTAAATATATAGATGTAACTCTGTCTCTAGTCAAAAGATGTGTGCCTTTTCGTGACAGTATATGATATAGGTCCTTAGTGTCTCAATCTCGTCAAATTAATTCCTCAACTTGACTCATTTGGAACATCTGAATCTCTATTCTTTCACAAAGGACCCACAACAAGAATGACAACAAATATTAATCTTTAGATAAAAATTTTCTTCTCTTCTCAGACTGGAGATCCTTCTTGAATATCACTTGGCGATGTTGGTTTGTATACTCGATATAAATCTTGAGATCTATAACCTTACATCAACCTCCATGATTAGATCAACAATTGTATGATACTAATATGGCCATTATACAAAACTTGATTACATTTATTTCTTCATATAATGGAATTATATAATTTGCAATAGCATTTATTGCATAATGCAACACCATGGGCTCATATGTCCAATAGTCAAAACAAATCCAACATGACAAATAACAATCAATTTGAGTTCTAAGCTAAAGTTATGAGAGATACGAGCTAAGAAAGTTAGGATAAATAGAAAGACCAACAACGAATCCAATTTTAGCATAATGCATATACATAGTAGTGAAGAGAGAAACCAACTCAAAACCTAGTTGTCCCTCTCTCTGCTAACAAGAACAACACCACTTTATTGTAAAAAAGGCATTGGAGGATTGTTGTCATTTGTTGGCATTTATTTGATTAAAGATATTAAACACTCACCACATAGAGGGGTTTGATTATGAGTTCATGCATAAGTGGAGAAATTGGTAGTCTTGAGCATGCATATTTTGAGGATAACAACATTTGTGTTGCTAATCAAAACTTGTGCAGATTAACAAACCTATGTGTCAAGCTTGTATCTAGGTCAACAGAAGGAATGCTACTAGACTAGGAAGAAGCTCAAGCTTGGCTTAAGTGAAGAAATTGTTAAGAAACTCAAAGGAGTTTAAATCTAAGTAACTCCAACTCAAGCTCAAGAAAGGATTTCGAGCTCAAGATGAAGATGAAGTTTTTCCTTTTATTGAATCATGCACTCTTGTAATTGTCTTAGATTGTAAAATGCATCAAATCATGTATATTGCATTTTAGCCTTTTACTTTGATTTTTAGTCAAAAGGTCAAGCCAATCGATTGACATGATCAATCAATATATGAATTACACCGGATATATTTTTATAGTTAAATTTTTATCTCTAATAGGTCATCTTTTTATTCTAATCGATCACCTAAATCCACATGATCGATCATTTGATTTTGATCGACCATCCTTTGTATCCTGATCAATCACATTTCATTTCAAGAAGATTTTTGAAGTTGGTTTCTTTCTTATTTTGTTACCAACAACCATATTTCCTAGAGTCATATAAATAAGATCCCATACCTCATTTTACAGCACCAACAAAGAGCAACAAGCTCTCATCTTTCTATTTTCAACTCTATACTCTGAGAGAAAGATTCAATAACTAGTTTCTATGGTTTTCTTCATTCCAACAACTCTGGTTATCTGCGTTCATTATCTTACGAGCCCATTCCTCACTTTGTAATATCATTTTAGTTTTGCCTCATATTATTTATTGCATATTTACTTTTATAATGAGGTTGTCAGGATTGATTACTTGTAATACAATTGAATTGACCACGTTATCAACTCAGGTTAGTGGAAGACCCATGTGGGTCAAGTTGAAAGCATGAGTCGGAAGACTCATATCACAATTTTTACCTAGGAGGGTAGTCATATTAAATACATGTGCACTTGTGGTTAATTATTTATTTGTGATTAAAAGTGCTACATAATGATGTGCTTCTTTTTATATTATTATGATTGCAGCGATCCAAGTCATTTAGTCTGATCAACCAACAACATAGCAAATCAACATTTGGTATCAAAGCCTCATCTGTTCCAAAGAAGTTACACTCCAAAGCACACATGGCGAGCATTTCAGAAATGCGTCTGGAGGGAAGCTCCATATTTCGTCCAACCCTCTTCAACTGGACGGATTACTCCACCTGGAAGACAAAGAGGATGTTTCTTCTACTCATCAAATTTCTCGATATGGAATATATCGAGAAATGAGTTCAAGTTCATTGAGGAAAAGGAGACATGCTACACCATCACCAAGATAGCCCTAATGCCCCTCAACTCAAAGGAAATAAACTCTGTATACTACTCCTAATCAGAAGCTCAATTTTACCAAGTTTCACATCTAAAGACAACCTACAAGATATGTAAGTGTCTGGAAACAACTCATGAAGGCACGGCTAAGGTAAAAGAATCTCGCTTTAGAATGCAAGCACTATAATATGGAACTTTCAAGATGCATAAAGGGGAAAGCATCAAAGACATGCATGTCAGGTTCACCACTATTATGAACCAACTAAGGAATCCTAGAAGAACCTTTCTACTAGGAGATCTTCATAGTAAAATCCAATCATCTCTATCAGATGATTGGGAACACAAGATCACTGCCACTGAAAAATCTACAAACTTCAACACCAACTCGATAGAAGATCTCATAGGTAACCTACTTGCCTATGAATAAAAAATTTAGTGCAAGAAAATAGGAGATGGAAAGTCACAGAAGAGTCTTTCCCTAACAACAAAGAAGGAACCAACCTGAGGGTTCTGATAGCGATGATGATTTACACTCATGACCCTACAGTTCAAGACTTTTCTCGAGAAGAAAATAAGAAGAGAATGAGATATTAAATGCTTTAGTGCAATAAAGTGGGACACATGAAGAAGGAATGCCCACAACTACATAAGAAATCCAAACAGGAAAATAAGTTTGAGAAGAAATCCTACAAGAAAGCTATGCAAGCATCATGGGATGAGGACTCAAGTGGTAGTGAAGAAGAAACTGTGTGCTTGGGATATGTTGGGGTAGTCAAATCCGACTCATCTGACTCAGACTCAGAAAAAGAGGTAAATAAGCTTTATTATTATGAACTTTATAATATCTCCCAGGATCTATTTAGACAAGTCATGAAGGTAAAAAAGGTTAACAAAAATCTAGTAGAAGATAAATTCCTTTTGCTTAATGACTTAGATATTTTAAAGAAAGAATATGAGCTACTTAAAGAGGATCTAAGTAGTTTTAAAGCAAAAATTATCTATTTAGAAAAATAAATAGCTAAGCTTAAAAATAAGTTTACTTTTCTACCTTCTGATGTAAAAGGAAAAGAAAAAGTATAAAATCATGTTTTTAACTCTAATTCTTTCTAGAAAAGAAAATTGATTTGGAGAAAGAAGGGAACTATTTAGTCTAACCTTGAAGGACCCAAAAAAGAAAAGGTAACTAGAACAAATCTTTTTAGGTATTGGAGGCTAAAGAAAATGGAGAGGCTACATCAACAAAGATGGACCCCCCATGGCTAAACAACTTTTAGATTCATGGTTGGACGCCACAGCCATGGAGAAACTACCAAGACTGGAGAAGTCCGTCGCTAAGGATCTTAAGTGATTTCTTATCATATTTGTTTACTTGATCATGCATATATGCATTGATGATGATCCCTCAACTCTTACCTTTTAGGGAGAGCCTTTGAGCAGAGCCTTTGAGCAAATATTAAGGGGGAGCGCTAAGGAGAGCTCAGATTTAAAAAAAATGTTTGCAAAAAAGGGGAGAAGTATTGTTTCTTTACCAACAATTGATTTTCATCAATAATTGGTATCTAATAACTATTAGTATTAATCAACTTTTGGTATCAGTTTAGATCTTTTTTATTATATCAAAAAAAGGAGAAAATATTATTTACAAAATTTAATTTTCTCATACGCATTTTTTGCAAACACATAGAATATCTTTGTCATCATCAGAAAAGGGAGGAGATGAGTTCACACATAAGTTGTGAAATTTATAATGCATGAGCATGCACATTTTGATAATAATAATATAATCTTGTATTATTAGTCGAAACATGTGCAGATAGATAAACCTGTGTGTAAAGTTTGTAGCTAGGCCAGGAGCAGGAAAGATACTAGACTAGGAAGAAGCTCAAACGTAAGGAGCTCAAGTTTTAAGTGAAGACTTTTCTAAGAAGCTCAAAGGAGTTCAAAGCTATGGAACTTCATATCAATCTCAAGATCAAGATGAAGACGAAGACTTTTCTTTTATTAAATCATGCATTCTAGTAATTGTCTTAGATTATAAAAGACATCAAATTATGCATATTGCCTTTCAGCCCTTTGACTTAGACTTCTAGGTCAAAGAGTCAAGTTGATCTATCAACCATTTTGATCTTATCGATGCATTAATGAGGGGGACGGACTAGTTCAAAAGAAGAGTGGCAAGAGGTCAGCATTCAAAGCAAAAACAATTCCAAACTACTATGATAATCGGGGAGGGGGAGATCCCTCCCAAAAGCATTGAGAAGGTGCCCCCGAATTCATTTTCTTGGGATCGGAGCAGAATAGATCATATTTTTCTCTCTTTCAAGAGGGATCAAGAATCCGGTCTCTTCGGCTGAGGGGGTCTTTCCGGATTTCTCTTTAAATCTTCCCTTTTTGCGTGGTCTGACGCTTTTCTCGATAGTTGTGAAAACTTACCATTACTGCTATCTTCCCCTGGTCGGATGGAGCAAACTGATACATAGAGCATGTCAGGCGAAAGAAAGTTGGTACGATTCATCTCCTCACCTTTTCACTGGGACGATTGAAAGATCAAGAAACGGAAGAGAATATTTGAATTACAATGGCTATAGTTCTGATCGATAAATTTTGTTCTTTGATCGATCATTTTGACTATGTTCGTTCATCTAAATTCACATGATCTACGTTTGATTAAGATTGATCATTCTTTATATCCTGATCAATCAAATTCCATTTCACGAAGATTTTTGAAGTCAATTTCATTCCTATTTTGTTTCCAATCATCATATTTCTTGGAGATCTATACATAGGATCTCATACATCATTCTACAATACACAACAAAGAGCAACACACTATCATCTCTCTGTTTTTCCCTCTATACTTTAAGAGAAAGATTTAAGAGTTGTTTTCTGTTGTGTTCTTCATTCCAACAGCTCTGATTATCTGCACCCAATTCTTACATGTAAGATCATTTTAGTTGTGACTCATATTATTCATTGCATATTTACTTTAATATTGAGGTTGTTAGGATTGTTTACTTGTAATACAATTAAGTTTGACCACGTGATCAACTCAAGTTGTAATATGGTTGAGTTGCTTGTGTAAGCTACTTAGGTCAGTGGAAGATTCGCGTGGGTCAGGCTAAAAGATCGAATCAGGAGACTCAAGTCATGATTTTTACCCATGAGGGTTTCCATGTTAAATACCCATGCACTTATGGTTATTTGTTTATCTGTGATTGAAAATGCTACATAACATTGTGTTTGTTTTTAGATTATTATGATTGCAGCAATCCAGATCATTTAGTCTGATCCACCCGTACCCATCAGTCGATGTACATGCAGGATAGCAAACCAACACAGAGATCATCCAAGGTGTCCTTTTTGATGTCCATATAAGTGAATGGAGATGTCAAATTTTGCAATAGATATTTACTTCATTGTTGTTGCTAGCTATACATGTTTTTTTAATCTAAGTGCTTAAATTTCCTTACGGCACAAGTATTTCTTGGGGCATGTTCTACGTGACTTGGTTGTTGTATCGCAGAACATACTTTTGTGAATGGCATGCATGGATGCAAGTAGAAATTCCTAAGCAGAGATGCATCAAAAATAGGAATGGAGATGAAATCCCTAAGGAAGAAACAACAAAAACAACAAAAGGATGATCAATATTGTATCCAAGTCATTGATGCAATTGTACACTAGAAAGGTGTACGGGTAACTATGCACCTAGGACATAGGTTTGGCCATTAGTGCACAATTACACCATATAGGTATATAGTTACCCCTAAACATGCGCGACTGTTAACAAGCATGTTGCATAAGTACACTAGCACGATGCACACGTATAACAACACATTACATGTGTACATCGATGAGTACATCATCGTAATGTAAGAATACACCAAGTAGTACATAAGTATGGACAATGAGTATTTGAATTTAAATAAAGATTTTTTTCAAAATGCCTTAACTTGGGTTGGGTCGAGTCATATTCTAAAATCATTTCATGATAAAGAATAACATGATTTCATTCATTTATGGAATATATGACAAGTAGAATATAAAATATAGGAAATAATTTAGGTTATCAAATGATATGTCTAAACGTGAATTGCATTTGTATTGTAGTCTATGACTTACGAGTACGCTAAATAAATTACACCCCTAACAAATCGTTGTATATGTTAGGATTGGGGTCATATTAGCAATAGGGATCCTAATGGATGTGACTCCTAATCCTAATAGTAGTTGAGTTGTATTCTATTTGTAGTCCTAATGGGAATAGGACTATAGGATTGTAATTGATCAATATATAGAGGAGGATGGAGGTATTGCCTCCACACCACGTCAAGATGGAATACCACAAGAGAAAAAGAGTGGGAGAGGAGATAAGAAAGAGGGAACGATAAGAGTTGTACTCGTTCTACATCTTAGTGGTTTTGTTCTCTGGTGGTAACAAGAGATGATCAACCATTGTCATATCTAGTTCCCTTATTCTTCACATGCTTTTGTGGTGCTGGGTGATTGCGCATCTGCATCCGTATCCGGTCGTTTATAACCCAACAACCGATATTAGATCCTAGTCCGACGATGCTGAGGGATACGACGTGACGTATCATATAAAGGTTCGATGTCAAGTAGACAATGTGACGCAACAAGTATGCCTTCTTCAGAGGCCGTGAAGAACCAACAGTTATGGTGAATAATTGATATAAGGAGCATCCATAATTCGATTGAGATGATATGGGAGTCCATATAGATGTTTTTACGCACTCCAGACAAGTTTGATAGTTCAGATCAGGAATATTATACTATGATTTTTCAGATCATGTAAGGAGGTACGATAGCAAAACGGATAGTGAAATTTTCATCGAGTGGTGCATCATTCTCCATGAAAACCTTCAATGGGAGGAATGACTTCACCTTATGGTAACAATGTGTGAAGAATTCACTCACGCAAGAAGGACTTGTAAAAGCTCTCCAGGATAAAGAAAAGGGTTTTTATCAGTTGTGTCCCTCTGAGATATTGCAATTTCAGTTATGCCCCTCCCTTTTTTGGAATATCAGTTATGTCCCTACCTTCTTGCAAAATTCACAGTTGTGCCCTTCTGTTAAGGTAAAGTAGGAGCATAACTGATATTACAAAAGAGCAGAACTGTGAATTTTGCAAGAAGGTAGGGGCACAACTGATATTTCAAAAAAGAAAGTGGCATAACTGAAATTATTATATCTCAGAGGGGGCACAACTGATAAAAACCCTAAAGAAAAGAACCCAGAGAAGATGAAAGAGTGGAAGGAGATTAGGGATCTCGTAAATAGTACGATGCACTGTTCTTGGCAGACAACACTCTTCGTGAAGTCATCAGTTTAGAGGATCGAACGGAGGTTTGGATGAAGGTAGATGGACGATACAAGTTCAAATATTTGATGAATAGATTATTGACGAAGAAGAAGCTCTATGGTCTAAAGATGTTAAATGGGACAAAGCTTGAAGTGTACTTTGATGAATTCAAACTTATTCTAACAGATGTGCTCACACTTGGAGAGAAGAATGCGGAGTGTGAATTTCTCTTCAAGGAGGAGGATAAGGTACTAGTCTTCCTAAGTTTCCTTCCATCTTCCTATGATCATATTATGATGACATTACTCTATAGCAAGGAGACCGTCACATTGGATGAGACAGTTGCTTTACTGCTTAATAACGAGTCTTGACTGAGGTTAATGGATGAGGCAACGAATGATGAAAGTCATGTGCTGACAACTGAATGTAAACACTCAAGATTAAGGGAGACATGATTCAGAGGTCGTTCCAAGTCATGAGGTCCAATCAAATGCTTCAACTGTGATAAGGAGGGTCACAGAATAGCTGATTGTCCGAGATGTGAGAAGGAGAAAGGAAAAAAGAAGGTTGGTGATCTTGAATTCGACCAAGAGGATTCCAATGTAGTACATGAGGGAGACTTGCTAGCATGCTCTAGGGAGATTAATACAAATTCAGGATGGCTTCTGGACTTAGTATGTTTAGATCATGTGTGCTTATCTAGGGAGAAGTTCAATACATATCAGGCATGCAATGATGGCACTGTCAAGATGGGAGGTGGAGATGTTCACGACGTCATGGAAATTGAATCAGTGCAGTTCCGCATGTTTGATGGAGCAGTATGATATGAAAGGTGTCAGACACATTCCTGCAGCCAAGAAAAATCTAATTTCACTTGGAACGATAGCCACGAGGACATCGGGTCATCATTGAAGGGGGAGTTCTCATAGTGAGAAAGAAAGCACGCGTGATGCTGCATGGAATGAGGATGTCGAACAAGGTGTATAGGCTTGAGGGAAGGGTCGTGATAGGTAATGGAACTCTAGTTATTCCCAGGAGGAGCAATATGATGAGAGAACGATATGTTATCGGCATCTCTACTGCAGAAGTGTGTAACACGGAGGAGTGTGATTCGCTTTACTCGAGGATGCCAACGTAATCTCTAGTCACGAGAGATTTGTGTTGCCACATCAGGAGGCACAACGCTAATTGTGCGAGGGTGCCCGAGAGAAGGCACGTTGGGGGCACCCAGTGACCGTGTGTCACCAGAGTTTGTGAGATCCTGCTAACAAGACCTACTGATGATGATGGTGACCCAATGTAGACTCAAGACGATGAAGAGATCACGATGAAAATCAACTCAAGGGTAAGATTGTTGGGATTATGGTCATAATAGGAATAGGAATCCTAATGGATGGGACTCGTAATCCTGATACTAGTTGAGTTGTATTCTTTTTGTAGTCCTAATGGGAATAGGTCTATAAGATTGTAATTTGGCTATACGTAGAGGGGAATGGAGACATTGCCTATACACCAAAGAAAGAGAAAATAAAACAAAGAGGATGGAGGCATTGCCTCAACTCAATTTTGCTTGTGGAAAACACCAAGTTGTCTACATTTCCTAAACACTTGGTTCAATTAAGGGGGAGGGGAAAAACCTCTGACCATTTTCTTTCTCAGTGGTTGAGTCAACTTACATTTTCCAAAGAAGAAAAAAACTTATTCGAGATAATGGATGACTACTTACGATACTAGCAACACACAACATAGAAATCATTATGCCCCCTCTTGGCTCTATGAATATAGGTATTCAAATTATTAATGGTTGGAGGGGGGTTAGTTGAATGTAACAATAAAGGAAGGTGGGCTCCTAGTTGGTGGATAGGATAACTAATGACCAAGCTCAACGGGATCTTGCAGTCAAAAATAGACCATTATAAATTTGATGTAATTTAAAAGGAAAAAATGGGATTGCCCCCACCCCTATTTTTCCTTAGTTTTTTTTATTTTTTGGAAAATATCACCATGTATATTCATCTATATCCCTCCAATATGTCATTTGAATTTCATCAGAAATAGAGACTCCTATGCCCTCCATCTAGAACATGTAATTTTAACGGTCTAAACATCTATATACCTTCTTTAAAGTTGGATTTTTCACCCATATGGTGACACGTGGCATGATGAGGTTCTTTCTCTATGCGCTCATACCTCCCGGTGCAGCTCTTCCCTTTTCGCTTCTCTTTTTTTCACCATCTTGTGTCATGTGGCATGATGCTGCTCTTCCCCGGTGCGGTTCTTCCCTTCCATTTCTGCTTCTCTTTAAAATTTGGTTTGGGTGTGACACGTGCTATGATGAGGCACTTTCCCGACGAGGCTCTACCCTTTCCCTTTCTGTATTTGTATTTTTTCCAACCTTATGACACATTGATGATTCAATTCTTCCCATTCCTTTCGGCCTTTTTGCAATTTTCACATCCATCCCACCCATTTGGAGACACATGATGATTGGACTCTTCCTTTTCCTTTATGTCTTTTACAATTTTCCCATCCATCTCTATTAGAATTCCCTTTAAATTATCTCTCCGTTTTCGCATTCCACTTGCCAAATTAATATCATGTATCAATTTCACCAATTATAATTGAAGACGTCAGGTTTAAGCCTGTATAAAATTTTAAAAAATATTCTATCAGAATAATTAAGAAACCTATACAGAATTTAGGGCATTAACTTGCACAAAGTATACATCTTTAAACTATTGTTTATACATCTTTATTTTTTTATAGCTTCTTAAAAAAATTATTGTTAAAGGTTGTACAAGTTGGCTTTATGATTATTGCATGTCCAAGCTGCATTATAGTTGTTAGCTACTTGTTGTTCTCTTATCGAGCTTATAAGTTATTTTGTCCAGCATAAGTTGTGCATTTTGCATCTAATGATCGGAAATCTTAGCATACATCTTTATGGTATTGTTTATACATCTTTAGTTTTTTATTAGGTTTGTATAAAATTAAGAAACACTCTATCATAATATTTAAGAAATCTGTATAAAGTTTAGGGCATTAACCTGTACAAAGCATACATCTTTAAGCTGTTGTACATACATCTTTAATTTTTTACATGGCTTCTTAAAAAAACTACTGTTGAAGGTTGTACAAGTTGGCTTTATGATTATTCTGGCATCTGCAAGCTACAATAAAGTCATTAGCTACATGGTGTTCTCTTATCAAGCCTATAAGTTATTTTGTCCAACATAAGTTGTGCACTTTGCATCTTATGATCGGAATTCTTAATTTTACGAATATTGATGACTATGAAAAGTAGGATTAAGTCAGATTTTGGTTCGGTAGTTCACTAAGGATACTATCATCTGACCTTGTGCCAAATCACTTCTGTATTGTTTTGTGTTAGTAATTTTTATTGTTCTTTGCTTCATTAAAAACCACAATTTCTTTGCAAATTATAAAGATCAATCATTAGTTCATAACCCGGAATTTAATTAATTAGGATATCATTATATGTATTTACTGTAACTTTCCATTCTTCTTACGTACTTTAAGGGCGAGTTCATTATGAGTAGGTTTAATTGGGATTGGGGCAATATATTATGGATGCGTCTTCATTTCTCAACATGTAAAATAATCCTACAAATAATGAGGGGTTTTCTCTCCCAAAACATGGTCAATTTTAGTTCTATTTTAGTTAGGTCAACTTGCATTAATAGTCCCACTTTAAAAATTAGGTCATCACTTATTTATTAATCTGAGCACATAAGACATCATCTATCATTTTGTCCCATTTCCATTATACGCTAAGTGATAAAACATGAAGTAAGGCAACGGAAAAGCCATGCAGATGTAAAATTATGATGTTATGCTCAAGAGAAATACTTACAGTGACATCGGCTCTCTCCAAGCACATGCAAGACTGAATATTTAACTGTATCAAAATGCATGCAAGTCAATGAAAAACCACACCTAATCATGCATTCTATTAGCGAGAAAAGAATCAATTTAATTTGAGCTAGATTGAACATAAAATTAAGTGCATCTCATTAATCTTTAGAGATAGTGAATCTCATCGGATGAAGTTAGTGTGTCCTATATTACGGATCAAGAACAAAAATATAAAATCTAAAGAAGCACTAAGAGCCGCATGCCTAAATCCTAATATCGGTCACTCAAGATGAGTCCCACCCACATAAGAGTGAAACAAACTCGTTACACAAATAATAAATTCTGATCCATAATATACGTCAAAAATAGCAACAAATAATCTTCGACGGGTCTTTGAAGCATCTTCTACGGTTCTTCTTAATGGGAATTCCATCTTGAGCTTCCAGCCTCCATTCTTTACGAGCGTCCTCAATGAATGGGCCTTGTCGTAGAAGAAAATAAATTAGGTATCGATGATTATCAAACAAATAAGTATTTAAAAAAATGCATAAAACACCACATCATAGGATTGACCTAGATAACATAATAATCAACTAAACCAAGATAAAAAATCTGGAAAATTGTATTAATGAAACTGTGTCCCCGACAATGGCACCATCTGATAACTCTCTAAGTGCCTATAATAAATTGGACTCGTTGTAGCATAGGCACTTAGCGAATCATGTAGAACCGAGAATAATCTCAGTGATGAGGTTCTCAGCTTAAATTTATAAACTTGGGACGTCCAGGATCAAACTCAAGGACATGAGTCATAATACGATCATTCAGATTTGATTTATCTAGGTTAAGTGATCACTATGTTATCTAGATCAAGAACAATCAATAACAATGCAAATGAATGTAGAAAACAAAAGGCATTTTATAAATAATTTTATGCATATTAGAAAATAAATAAAATGAACATAATGATGCTAAATAATCACATGCATATAGAGACTTATATGTCTGAAAATAAATTATATCCTAAACAATATTCAGAATAACAGTCTGATCCAATTGAGCGCTTCAATCAAGAGCCAAGTTTCATAAAATGTGAATTACAACATCTATTTCTTCTTAAATCAATTAATCAGATTTTTAAACATCAAATCAGAGAATAAACAAAGTCAAATTAAAGATAATGAAACCAGGATCACAATGAAATTGAAATCATCTTAGTTGGATATAGCATGCTCAAGTTATTTGAGATTGAATACATGGGCATAAATGAATAAAAATAGCACTAGGTTCTCAAACATGTCCCTATAAGGACTAAATAGTAATTATGCAAAACTGGTCAATCAAATTATTGATAACCCCCTACGTAGGGGTATAATTGCAAATATGGAGAGTCGGTTGGGTAGCCTTGCAATTTTCCCAGACACGCATGTCAAGAACACGTGCGGCCAGACTCGACTGGAAGGCAATAGCTCGGGCCACATGTCGCATTGCTATGCTTTGGCTATGGCTTGGCTGTATATGAGGTTGCGGCTCGGACCTTGGAGACATGGCCTCTTCTAGACTGATAGATCGTGCCCCATTTGGCATGATCTAACGACAACTTTATCATCTCCCTAGAAGACCACCACCGTGCGCGGTGGCTACGAGATGGGGCTCCAGCGACAACCCCATTGCTCCATTGTGCTCCTGGAGAGTCTCTGATGCTCGATGAAGATTCATGGAAGGCCCACGAAAGCGAAGAGCAGTCGGAGAAGGGTTGCAAGCGTCTGGAAGTCGATGACAAAGATGATACATCTAAAGTGAAGCTCCAGATCGGATCCTACCTTCTTCTTTCGACCATTGAAGGGTCTTTACACCTGCAGGAGTTAGATAACACATAGCCAAAGCAACCAAGTGTCTTTGCGTGCAATATGTGAGCGAAATGGAGGTCGAATTCAATGAGGAACGTGGAGGTCGTGGTGGGTTCTTCTCCACGGCTGGAGAAGAAAATGTGTCGAGATGATAGGGATGAAAGAACAAGGAGCATGAATCACATGACCTTCTACATGAACGATGGAGTCACGGTGAAGGTCGAACCCATAATTGGTTCAAATGATTCTGCATGTACAAGGTAGGGGAATTCAAAGAAATTGCAAAGGAAATAAAACCTTATTACCTAAATCTCGAAGACGACTAAAGATGGAATGTATGGCTTGGGCTTGAGGCTTTAGCATCCTCTGGGTCTTCTCTTTATGCGCTCAGCCATGCGCAAAGCTCGAACAATTGTCGAAGACACTGTAACAAGGCCATTCTGGCCATGGGTCTCACCAGGCCATAGCCATAGGTCATCGTGGCCGCTGTGATTCCTCTTTCTCCTGTCGCGTGAGGAGGAAGAAGGGTTGGGCCTCAACCATAGTAACGGTGGACAACCGATGAAGGCGGCCATTTCAAGGGTATTTGAAGGGAAGTGGTGGTGGTTGCAAAAGATTTTGAGGAGATTTCAACCATCATCAATGATGGGGTGGTTAGTGTTAGGATGAAAGCGGAGGTTGGCGAGAGTAAGGGAAGTTAGAAGAATGGAGTAACGGTGGAAGTTGGTGATAATTATTGTCGAAGGAGTTGGGGAAATTGGGCAGAGTAGGTTTGGTTTGGTAGTTTGCACATGTTAATGTTGAGGAGATGGAGGTTGATGAAGATCCATGAATTGTTGGATCTTGTGATCCAACGGTCCACAGATGGGCGCGCATGTACGGTTTGGATTGGTTTGATCCAAAAGAATTAAACGGTCAGGATCTAGGAACATATGTACGGCTACGATGCTCCTGATCAGAACTAATCAGACGATCACAAATGAAGACAGGCGGTGCGAAAGGAACTAGCCACGTGGCTGGCTTCTATGAAGCCACATGGCCCAATCAGAATTTAAAAAAATATAAGAAGTAAAAAAATAGAAATAAAATAGCTAGGAGTCGAAATAGAAAAAATGATGAACATGAAAGTTGTAGATCTCGATGACATCTACAACTCTCATGTAGAAGTCTCAGAGATTCGAGGTCATCTATACATACATAAAATTAAACAAGTAATTAAAACAATAAAAACAATTTTCTTTTATTTTTCTTTTTCTTATTTTTCAGGTTTTTATTTTATTTTATACTAATTTATTTATTTACAATATTATACTAATTTTTATTTGATTTTTAATAAGAAACAAATACATAAAATAATATACCATAATAGGGTTATATAATATAGTATAATTAGGGTTAGTTGTTTACAACACAGAGATAAATAATTAGTGTCAATTATTACTGAATCTTGGAGACTAACTTAAGCTAGAGAGATAATATTAATAAATTATGATGATAAATATGATATTTATCAAGCATCACACCAGTGAAGTATATTAATGTAAAATGAAGAAATTTTGTAGGAATGTTTTATTAACAAACAAAGCTACCTTACTAAAATGAATAGTTTTGAATATTCGTTGACATACCTTCCGATGTTAACTTTGTAACAATGGATATTACTCGATGCAAAATTCTTTTGTTCTTGTAACTAACAATAAATTTATTGCTTACTAAATTTCTATATAACGACGATTATCCATTGACTTTTTTTGTTAAAACTTATACAAGAAAAGTCTACAAATAATTGTTATATGATTTGTTGCTAGCAATATAGCATAGTAATTGGGAATTTAAAGAATTAAGCAACAAATATTGTTCATGGTTATAAGTTTAACAACGAAGTACATGACACCCTATTTTGATTTTTTATCATCTTAAACCAATTTTGTTGTAGTGTAATACATTATTTTTAGGAATATTTATGTAAAGTCATAAGTTGTCACTGTCATATATTTTTGAAAAGATATACCTTATAATGTCAAATATTTTAGAATCGTTTCTCTAAAATTATGCAACCAATGAAATCCAACAAACAATAAAAAATAAGTTGACAAATAACAGTAAAACAAAACATATATTCCAAGTATTTTGCCTCCAAGTAGAAATTTCTAGCTTCAATATCGCTTCAATGTCTGAGGGACGACAATCATCCAAGTTATAAGATTGTGGCAAAAGAGATCCAGTTCTCTAGAAAGTGATTGATGGTGCATAAAAAGCTCGTGTACGAGAAGTAATGAAATCACATGCGGAGGCAAAAAAAAGGCAACACAAAGTGATCCACATGAGGAAGAAACCATATGACAATAGAGGGGTGTCACCAAATGCACAAAATCGATTGTTCCAGAGATGCATGGTGTGCTCTTAAGCCAACATCGCTTGATAAGCAACTGATTCTTTAGAAGGCACTTTAAATCATGAATACAAAACATGTAAGCATGGCATACGATAGGTGCATTATTAGGAGGTTCCATGTGCATCGCAAATTTGAGCAGCAACTCCAGTTCAGATGAAACTTGCGCCCATGCATGAAGAGGAGGAGATAATCCTGCAAAGTGGTATAGAAGAAAAGTGATCCCCAGTGGGAACCCCACTCGAAGAAGATTGGAATTTTCCATGTTTGGCCTAATGTTTTATAACTGTTTTAGGGATATTCACACATACATACACACGTACAAAAAATATTATAAAATGATGCAATAATGTCCAAACCCATATATACTTCATGTTTACATCTTGGCCCTTGTACAGCCTTTTCTATTTATATTAGAATTCTTTCGAGGTAACTTCCATTACTATGAGTGTTAAATTTGATGAAACCACTAAAGCTTTTTAAATTGGGTTCAATGGGGTTGTCCCCTTGGGGTAGTCAACATGGCTGCTCAAACCTTATTTTCGATATTTTTTATTTTTTTTCAAAATCAGCACCATGTATATTCATCTATATATCCCTCCTATATGTCATTCGAATTTCGTCAGAAACAGAGACTCTTATGCCCTCCATTTAGAATAGGTCGATTACAAAAAATAGGACTAACCCGCGCTTCGCGGCGAAAGGAAAATGTGCTTATTATATGTAAATTTAAATATTAGGTTGTAATGTTCATGTAAATAAGGAATTTTTAGAAGCATTAATGTAACTTATTGTTTACTACCATCATGTAAATGAGAAATTTTTAGAAACATCAACTAAACTTATTGTATATTACGGTACATATGAAAAACAAAAGAAAACAATCGCATTGATATACTTCAAATTCTGCGAGCTGGTAGAAATTTTATACAAACACGAAATTATTAGAGGTTCATAGAGGCAAGCATTTAAACATTAATTTGTAGTGGCAAATTTCAAAGTATGTAAATTAGTTCACTAAAAGGCTCAAATTTTTATTGCATCATTATATACAATTGTTGTACATTCGGTGGAAACCAAATCAAAAGTTGGAAGATATGTGAGGGGTGCAGTGGAGGGTCGTTGAAAACGAATATTAACAAGTAATAAATACATGAGTTCAATATGTTTGTAACACAACACAGAGCATCTTAACAATACCAATAAAAATTAAAGTATTGAGTGCAGTGAAGTGCCATTGAAATACGAAGAAGAGGGAAAAGTAATTAAAACATGAGTTCACTATATTTACAATGCAACATAGTGTATCTTAAGAATATGAAAAAACAAAGCAGTAAATCAAATTTAGACTGCAAATTTAGAAATTTACAATCTTTTATATTATGCAGTTTCAAAGTTTTCATTCAACGTAGAGTTGGAAAACATTGTAGTAAAATCAGGAACATCAAACTATAGAACATTATGTGAAAGAGAGATCATGTATTCATTTAATTATATAACTGTAAATAGATACCTCCTATGAACTTTACAACCATGACAAAATATCAAAAACTAAAACATATTTGTATTTCACTGTCGATGGTCAGCTCAATTGACATGAAGTACAATCATTGCAACTTATAGACTATAAGTACTTTGGATAAAATGGAAACAACCAAACATATCAGTTAGATTACAATGGAAATCTTTCAAAATCTAACCAAGATGTGATTGATTTTTTCATGTAGACATGCACTTTCTGAAGTAAAGAAATTGAGATGTATCATTGTTTTAATATAAAAGCTAAAAAATATAAAACTCCGAAAATGTATTAAAACCTAATAAGATATAAAATTACATAAATGTATAAGAGTAACAAACCTTCAAAGAATCCCGAATGAATGACTTCTATGTCTTCAGTAGAGGACATAACATGAATGTAAGAAAAGAGATAAGTACTCGTAATCAATACTAAAATTGAAGGAACTATGAAGATGGAACTTGGACTGTCAAAGCATATATGTCACCATAAATATAAACATGAAATCACAACTACAACCATAAAATCAAATAAGAAAATTTCCAAAAAAAAATAAATAGAAGCATACCTGTAGAAAATCCTGAATCAAGAGCCAATGTGTTCCCAAAGAGAGCACACCGGGAGCTTAGGATGAGAATGGTGGCGCATAATTGAAAACAACGCTTTTAAGTTTAATATGCATACTTAACATACGAAAAAATTTAAAGAAGATGATGATGATATTTCCATTATCGACCGCATATTAGAACAATTCTTGGGAAATACATGTTGCATTGATATAATTATCACTTTTAAAAATATCACTATCCCAAAGCAATGCATGGACTTTTCCTGCATTAGGTCGAGGAAGGACTTTTGTAAATGTAAAAGGGCAAAAAAACAAAATTGAGAAGATATCATACCTACGACCATAGATGCTCCAATATAGAATAGTAACAAAATGATATGCATCATAGTCGCAATAACAAACACACCCCTCTGCATTCATGAAAAACTAATTGGTGAGCCTTCTTTTTCTTTAAAATGCGAAAACCTTGAAGAAAAGATGATGATAATTCAACGGACAACTGCAAAATAGAAAATCTCTTATGGAATACATATTGTTATGATGGAATTATCGGTTTATAAATGTCGATTGAATATTTGCATTACGGTCGTTGCTTTTTATGCAAATTTTCATGCATTGTTTAGGGTTAGAGTATTAAATTGGGATCCATATGTTAACAAATCACAATCGCATTTTCCCTTCGATTGTTAACTCAAGAACATGCATTATTCATTCATGCTCTAAATAGTATTATTCATTCTTGCTCTAAATTGTAAATTTAATTTTTTTAACATAGCAGATACATATAAAACTTTAAGGGCAATTAAAAAAACATATATATATATAGACACACATCATCAATAAAATAGACAAGATAATTATACCGTATTTTTTGATCTTCATTGTTTGTGTTGGTGAAATAATTGGGTTTGATTGATATTTTTTGACTTTGCTAAAAACCTCCCGAAAACCCGAGGATCCATTTTTTATCTCCTGAGATTCATTCACGTAGAGATTCAACATCATCTGGTGTCTCCCTTCCTTAGCTTCTTATCTTATGCTTATTTTCAGCCTAAGTATAGGGGGAACCAATTCATTCTCATTGTTCAACTCGGGATACCTATTTTATTCATATCTTTACTTAAGCTATTTTTTAGCTTAAGTATAGGGAGACCCGAGTCCCAGTCTTCTTCTAACTGATTCTTTTTACTCATCATCCACTTGTGCCTCTAGATTTATTCTTGTTTATCTCTTTATATTTAGCATGAGCTATAACTTCATATCACTTTATGTTGTGAGGACATGACAAAAGCTAAGTATAGTGGGGTCTACCATATATATTACATATATACTTTAGCCATAGCTCATATTTTTTTTTCAAACTCTTGGGGCTATAGATATCGTATTACAATTTTGAAGTGATTTTTGTAAAACAAATTTGAAAATGATTGTAAAAATTATATACATATTTAACATGGTTTTCAAATGTTTTACGTGATTTGTGAAAATACGGATTGACATGTTATGAAAAATAATTTGTAAAATATTTTGAAATCTATATATATGTGACTTTGTTTTGAAAAATATTTCACTAAGGTTTGAAAAATGGGGTTTTACTAATTCTGAAAATCTTTGTAAAATGTTTGGAAAATTTCTATACATATGTGACAATGTTTATAAAAAGTTTTCAAAATATTTTCAAAGATAAGGGTGTAATTGAGTATAATTAATTGCTTAACTCTCTAACTTCATTAAAAATAATGGAAAAATCAAAATCACAAAAAGATTGACTTATTAATTGGTGTTCTTCCCTGACACTTTCACTTAGCACTCAGGGCTTGAAATGGTCTTTAACACTTGGTTTAAGAAGTTCAGAGATTTAAAGTTAACTTTATCTTAATCATTAGGGTCTTGGACTTAAAAATTCAAACTTCCCTAGTTAGAGGATATGTGTGCTATATTGCATGCTTAATCTCCCTTAAAAGAATTTTACTATCACATCACATGCACGACTGCATCCATGATTGAGATGAGTCGAGATATCACTTGAGGGACTAGGATTTGAAGCTTGAGTTTGGACTTGATCTACATGATGCTCGAGGATGGATAAAATTAATGATGGCTTCATGCAACCTGAATGTCAGCAACTTAGCCAGTATGGGACATGTTCTCATGCTATCTCTTGACTTTGACCTAAAGTATCAGGGTTTGATGACATATAATTAATAATTCGATCAGTGTGCGTCTATCTTTGGTAAAAGCAGTAGAGCTAGACAAAAAGAAGGGAAGTTCCCTCACAAAAAATGATGAAATAATTAGGAAGCTTATTACATTACAAAGCTACATCATATGAGCTTATATTCTAGGTGAGTGCTACCAACCTTTAAGTGTCCACTTGGACCAAATCATTAGGCTTTTATGAGTCAGGCTAGTATATCAAAAAGGGCTATGCATCGTTAACGCTACAAGTCTGGGTGCAAGTATATTAGATACTTTAAAAAGACGCACCTCGTATATTCCCAGGAAAACATGTACAGATAGCTCAATCTCTTTTGACGGACACACTGATTGGCAAATAAAAAACATATAAAATTATGTTGAGTATTGGCACTTGAGAGAACCCTGTCCTAATGGGAGGAAGTGAAAATAAGTATACAATCCTAAATCCTCCATCAATTGACCATCCATTTATGCCTTTTAAGTCTAACAAACTAAAGAGATGGTGGATTGAAGCAAGACAAGATTTATTCCTTAGTGTTGAGGGTCAGGTTCTTAGGAGAGCTTCTTAGATTGGAACTTTTTGGCAAAATCTTCACTCTACTCATGTGGATGCAGTCAACAATAAGTCATACTTATTCTTTATATGTACATTAAGAGTCTGACAATTAGAGAAGTTGGTTTCCTTTTGATTAATAATTGGATCAACGTAGTGTCTTAAGATTTCTAAAACCTAGTGTTCTGGGTCAATTCGATCCTTGTATACTCACATGCACATCGCATGGAATTCACTAATTAAGCTAAATCTCTAATTAATTCTTTATTTATTAGCTCGAGGATGAGCTTATCTTAAGTATAGGGGATGATAAATCCCATATTTACCATCATAATTTATTAATATTATCTCTCTAGCTTAAGTTAATCTCCAAGATTCAGTAATAATTGACACAAATTAATTATCTGTGTGTAGTAAATAACTAACCCTAATTATACTATATTATATAACCCTATTATGGTGTACTATTCTATGTATTTATTTCTTATTAAAAATCAAATAAAAATTAAAATAATATTGTAAATAGAGGATGGGGAGCTTGCACCAAGGTGCATGTAATTTTACATGCACCGGGGCTTATATCTTCCACATTTTTGATTTTTTTTGAAAAATATCACCATATATATTCATCTGTATATCCCTCCAATATGCCATTCGAATTTCATCATAAACAATATGCCATTCTAAGCAATATGCCATTCTAAGCAATTTCATCTGTATATCCCTCCAATATGCCATTCTAAGCAATTCTAAAATTACTTGTTCTAGATGGAGGGCATAGGAGACTATGTTTCTGACGAAACTCAAATGGCATATTGGAGGGATATATAGATGAATATACACGGTGATATTTTTCAAAAAAAATAAAAAATGTCGAAGATATAAGCCCCGGTGCATGTAAAATTACATGCATCTTGGCGCAAGCTCCCCATCCTCTTATAAATAAATAAATTAACATAAAATAAAATAAAAACCCAAAAAAATAAGCAAAAGAAAAATAAAAAATTTTTTATTGTTTTAATTAATTTTTTAATTTTTATGTATGTATAAATGACCTGAAATCTCTTTGACTTCTACATGAAAGTTGTAGATCTCATCGGGATCTACAATATCATGTTCATCACTTTTTCTAAGTCAACTTCTAACAAATTTATTTCTATTTTTTTGAATTCTCACATTTTGTTAAAATCTAATCGGGCCATGTGGCTTCACAAAAGCCAGCCACGTGGCCCATTCCTTTCACGCCACCCGTCTTCATTTGTGACTATGTGATCAGGAGCATCATAGTTGTGCGTATGCACCTAGATCCTGATCGTTTGATTTGTCTGTATCAAACCGATCCAAATCGTACATGCGTGCCCATTTGTGGACCATTGGATCACAAGATCTAACGGTGCATGGATCTTCTTCAACCTCCATCCCCTCGACTCTAACATGCACGAACTATCGGACCTGCCCAACTATGCCCAATTTCCCTAACTCCTCGGACAACAATTTTCACCAACCTCCACCGTCACTCCTTTCGTCTAACTTCCCTAACTCTCACCAACCTCCGCTTTCATCCTAACCCTAATCACCCCATCATTGGAGATGGTTGAAACCTCCTCAAAATCTTCTACAACCACCACTACTTCCGCTTCGAATACCCTTCAATCGGCCACCTTCGTTGGTTGTTCACAATTACTAAGGCTGAGGCCCAACCCTTCTTTCTCCTCTCATGACAGGAGAAGGAGGAATCGAGGTGGCCACAATGAACTATGGTATGGCGAGATCCATGATCGGAATGTCCATGTTACATCGTCTTTAAAGTTTATTCGAGCTTCGAGCATGGCTGAGCGCATATAGAGAAGACTTTGAGGATGCTAAAGCCTCAAGCCCATGCCATATATTCCATCTTTAGTCATCTTCAGTATTCAAGTAGTTAAGTTTTATTTCCTTTGCAATTTCTTTGAATTCCATACAACATCATTTGAACCAATTATGGGTTTGACCTTCACCGTGACTCCATTGCTCACGTGGAAGGTCATGTGCTATGTGTTCCTTGTTCTTTCATACCTATCATCTCTACACACCTTCTTCTCCAGCCGTGGAGAAGAACCCACCATGGCCTCCATGTTCCTCATTCTATTCGACCTCCATTTTGCTCACTTCTTGCACGCAAACACACTTGGTTCCTCGGCTATGTGTTATTTAACTCATGTAGGTGTAAAGACCCGTCAATGGTTAGAAGAAGAAGGTGGGATCCAATCTGGAGTTTCGTTCCATATATATCGTCTTCGTTACCGACTTCCAAACGCTTGCAGCCCTTCTTCGACCGCTCTTCGCTTTCGCGGACCTTCCATGGATCTTCACCGAGCATCAAAGACCCTCCAGCAGAACGATGGAGTACTGAGGCTTTCGCCAGAGCCCTGCCTCGTAGCCATCACACACGGTGGTGGCCTTCTAGGGAGACAATACAGTTGTCATTGGATCGTGCCAAATGGGGCACAATCTAATGGTCTAGAAGAGGCCACGTCTCCAAGTTCCAAGCCTATAGCCTCGTATACAACCAAGCCACAATTGAAGCATAACAACGCGACACATGTCCGGAGCCACTACCTTCCAGCCAAGCCTGGCCGCACGTGTTCTTGATGTACGTGTCTAGACAAATTGCAAGTCTACCCAACCGAATTTTCCATATTTGCAATTATACCCCCACAAAGGGGGTTATCAATAACTTCATTGATTGATTTTGTGTAATTACTATTTAGTCCCTGTAGGGACCTATTTGAGAATCTAGTGCTATTTTTATTCATGTTTTTACTACATTTATGCCCCTGGATTCAATCTCAAATAACTTGAGCATGTTATATCCAACTGAGATGATTTCAATTTCGTTGTGATCCTTATTTCATTATCTTTAATGTAGCTTTGTTTATTCTCTTATTTGAATTTAATGTCTGATTAATTAATTTGAGAAGAAATAGATGTTGCCATTCACATTATATGAAACTTAGCTCTTGATTGAAGTGCTCAATTGGATGAAACTGTTATTCTGAATATTATTTAGGTTAAAAAATTTATTTCGGGAAAAAATTAAGTCTCTATATGTATGTGATTATTTAGCATCATCATGTTGATCCTGATTATTTTTTAACATGCATAACATTGTTCATAAAATGCATTTTTTTCTACATTCATTTGTATTGTGGATTGATTATTTTTGACTTAGATAACTTAGTGATCACTTAACCTAGATACATCAAATCTGAATGATCATATTATGGCTTGTGTCCTTGAGTTCTACCATGGACTTCCCAAGTTTATAAATTTAAGCTGAGAACCTCATCACTGAGATTCTTCTCGGTTCTGCATGATTCGCTAAGTGCATGTGCTACAACGAGCCTGATTTATTATATGCATATTATCAATGTTAGGTAATGCTTAAATTTAACATTTCTTGATATGTAATATTATATAATACTCCATGTATAAGGATTCAAATATACGTAGATATATCCATATCTATTTTCTTATCAAGTCCTTTATATATATATATATTTGATATCTGTATTTATATCCATTTAAAATAGATACTGACATGGATGCCAATTTAATATATGTGGATATATGTGTTTGTGTTTGTATATCCATTTTAATATATTTGTGGATTTATTTATAACTTTGTTAACATTGTGTATATCCTTTTTCACTATATTTTATATAAGTTCTATGAAATAAATATAATTCTTATTTAATCATGATGATAAAACATCCGAATAATATATATTTAAATTAATTCACAAAGTATGCATTTATTCTATTACATGTCCGTAACATGTTGTAATTTTATATCAATATCCCCTTTTAATAGAACAACAACAATATTAGAGTCTTTTCTCACATTAACTAGGGTCAATTACATGGATTCTTTGCCTCCATTCAAATGTATCTTGGGTCATTCTCGGGTTTACATCCAAAAGTTTAAGATCCTTTCGAATAGTCTCATTCCAACACTTCTTGGTCCTTCTTCACCCTCTCTTAGCTGGCTTGACACCCCAAGACTCATATCTTTTGACCAGTGCATTAGTCGACCTATTTTGCAAATGGCCAAAACATCTTAAGCGCTTTTCTCTCATCTTATCATTTATAGGGCCTACGCCAACTTTCCTTCTGATCGCATCAGTCCGAATCTGATCTTTACGTGTATGACCACACATCGACCTTAGCATTTTCATATATGCTATTTTCATTTTCTACACATGTCTGTGGTTCACAGGTCAACATTCAGATCCATAAATCATAGTATGTCTCACGACTACTTTGTAAAACTTTACTTTGATTGAAAGGAACTTTTTTATCACATAGAATAGTATATGCTTCTCCCTACTTTAGCCAACCTGCATTTATTCTATGAGTAACATCTCCATCGATTTCCCCATCATGTTGTAAATAGGTCCCCAGTATTCAAAGAATCTTTTTTCTGAATGTTATCATAACCAATTTTTGCCTCGATTACTTCGTTACTGCTTCCGTCAAACATGCATTCAATATCTAGTCTTAGCCTTACTTATACGAAGTCCTTTAGTCTCTATGGCATGTTTCCAAACGTCAACCTTCGCATTTAGTCAATCTCTAGTCCCATCAATCAAAACAATATCATCAACGAATAACATACACCAATGTATCTCATCCTGAATGCGACTAGTCAACTCATCTATAATCAAAGTAAAAAGGAAAGGACTCAAAACTAACCTTGATGCAGACCAATGTTGATGTCGAAATAGTTAGTCTTGCTGGACTGGATCCTTACACAAGATGAAGCCCCTTCATACATATCCTTTATAAGGTTAATATATGAAACATGTACTTATCTCTTCTCCAAAACTCTCCACAATATCTCCCATAGGACAGAATCATAAGACTTCTCCAAATCAATAAAAAACATATGGAAGTTCTTTCTTTTAACTCTAATTCACATTTGTTCTCCTCAACAAGTGGATAGCCTCAATAATTGAGCGATCTAGCATAAATTCTCAATTGTTCTCCTCAACAAATTTTCTATATCCCCTTTTAATAATATGTAAAATACTTTTTAGCCATCAATGTTGGTATCTGCATAATTATTTATATTTTAGAAGTGATAAAGATATGGTATCTCAAATATCCTTATCCATAACCAACCTATTTTTCTTCCCTATTTTGATATATTACATAGTGAAACTGCCTTCTATATTTCAGATCTTGATTTTATTTCAATAATCCCATCTTATAGATTATGTTAGTAGTCAAAGTATTTCAAAAATAACAAACATTAGGTATCTATATGTAAATTTTAATAAATAAATGCACATCTTATATTTTTAATAAATCTTATATATAGGTAAACTGTATATGCTACCAAGAAGTAGCTTATTTGGCTACTTCTGCCCTTATTTTTATTTTTCATGTTTTTTTATATCAGGGGGATTTAGATCACCTAATACCATCATGTTGTCATTAAAATTTCATCTCAATTCAAGATTCATGTCGCATCCATCAACCATATAAGGTTTTAATGACGTCGGAATGGTTGAAATTGACCCCTTCGAGATAAACATGTTATGACGAGTATTTTCCATGAAATTTGAATAACAACGTAACAATATTAACGGATCTAAATCCAACATGTGTTTTTAAAAAATATTACAAAATATAAGGGTAGGAGTATACAAGTTAACTATTCCATGGTATTATATACATTTACCCCATATATATAGGGTTAAATGGATTGGCCCCTAGGAGTAAATAACTTGGCTACTTCCATCCTTTTTTACATTTTTAAATAGCTGGGGATATTTTGATCACTAAATTATAATACTTCGTCAATTAAATTTCAACTCAATTAGAGACTCATAATCCTTCCATCAAGACTATATAATTTTCACGATCATAGAATTACTGAAATTGAGTGTTCTAGGTGCACAGTTTAACAATGTATGTTTTACATGATGTTTAAAGGATAAAATAGCACAGTTTAACAATGTATGTTTTACATGATGTTTGAAGGATAAAATATTGTCATTAAATCATTGAAATCCCTCCTGGTGTTTTTTTAAAAATACAAAAAATACGAAAAAAAAGTGTAGGAGTAGAAAAGTTATATAATGTGGAAACTTCAAATAAGGCGTGGCTTTCTTGAGTTTAGAAAAGCCAATGTTAATTTAACCGTTTCTCCATATATTTTACAATTTCATACATCATGGATTTAATAATAAATATTAACATATCATCGATGAACGTGGATTTTACCTCTTTAATAGTTGTTGCTTATAGTATAGGAGGCGGAAAGCGATTTGTCAAAAACCACAAATTTTGAATATTGTGGACAATTTTTACTTGGTATGTATACCAAGGTCGAACTCAGGGAATGATGTATTTTTAGTTGCACGATTTCTAATTAATCAAAGTAGTTAATTAATTGCAATATTGATCTTTGTGTCAAAAAATAAAGTGAAAAATAAAAGGGATGAAATGCAAATCAAATGAATAAAAAACAGTGAAAAAGCACAAGATTTGTGAAAAAAATATTTTCAATCCTCAATTCAAATAATCAACTAATCTTCAAATGAAATCATAGATCGAAAGAATAAAATTCAACAAATAATTATCAAAATATAATCCAAGTTGCAGGTTTAAGAAAATCAATGCATCATTAAATACCCCCCTATAATTTGCTAGAGTAATGATATCTATTGAGTAGAGCTGGATTTTAATTTCCCTGTGATTTATCCTCAAAAAATGAACTTTAAAACACAAATATATCAGGGAATTTACTTATTTAAAACTCATCCAAATGCTCTTGCAAAATTTGGTCAAGATCATCAAAATAGAATGCACAAATGAATCTCAAATTAAGCTTGCAGATATCTTCAAATAATCTTCCAATTTAATCGAGCTCCAATGTGATTTAATCATCAAGGAATAATAAAGTAGATAACAAAGAGATAAATTGAATAATCCCCTCAAAACTTGAACTCAAAACTCTATCAACTAAAGCCTGCACAGATCATTTGACACTTCAAGTAATAATCATCAATAAAAATCATCTGATCTATTCACACATATATAAAAAGATAGAGCACAAAAGTATCTTCAAAATAGCATATTATGCACTAAAAATAGAGTTCAACTGAGAAAGTTATGCTAAAATGAAATTCTAGGGATAAAAATGCAATAGAAATAAATTGATTCTTCTCAAAAAAGCCCATGGAGGGATGACAAATCCATGATTCATTAACATTCTGTCTGCATTTTTTCTTAAGACCCTTAACAAATATACGTAAATATTCATTATTTTCCATCTTTAAACAAAATGGTACTCATGAATAAAAATGTACTTTTATGCATCAAAATCATGTAAATAAATAAAAGAATAAAAATAAAGAAAATAAAAAGAAGGCAAATTGTAGATATGTATATATGTATAATGTGACTTATAAAATAAATTTAGATGAAAGATATATTTATAACCTAACCCCTGAGACCAAGTCAGCATGGATTGGCCGACAAACAAATAAGTAGCGGGAGATAAGGAAGAAAACAATAAAAAATAATTAATTTAAACCTCTATACACTCTTCACTATTTATCCAGTAAATATCAAATCTTCAATGATTTTTAATTAATTCATATGAACATATTTTTTAACTAAACTCTTTTCTTAATTATTTCTAAAAATGTATAAAAAAATATCAAATCAATTAAAAACATTATCTTGTATATATGCCAAGAAATCCAACTTGTAAATAATCAAAATCTCAACTTTCGAACATCATAACTTTCTCATACGAACTCTAATTCCACTCTACTCACCTTTCAAGTTCATAAAATAATATTCTCTAATTAATGAAGGTGATTTCACTAAAATAGAGTCTGTTTGCAAAAAGTCGATCAAAAAGTCGATTTTGGGACCTAATCACAATTGGGTTCTGAGATATTTATTTTATCTAGAACTCATTATTTATTGTTTTAATGATTTTACAATTTTTAAATATTTTCATGATATTTTATTTTAACCATGATTTATTTCATAAATTTCTGACAGTATTTATTATTTTAAATAAATCAAAGACACTAATTTAGAGGTAAAATTCAACTGTACAACTTATATCCATATTTATTAATATACTTAAATTAATTTATTAAAATCCACAAAACTTTACACATACTCTATTTATTATTCCAAAAATTAAGTAAAATATAAAAATGGTATATTATTTATTAATTTATTAAATTAAAAATCAATTATCTATTTATCAAGTAGTATTTATTCGTATTTATTAAAATAAAATTTATAATTCATAAATTATTTATTATTAATAAAAACTTGCTATATCATAATTGAGATAAAATAAATATTTATATTTTTTGTTTTTATACCTATTTAAAATAATTATATTCACTATTTAATATATAATTTATAATGAATTTCTTGATACTGGCCATCCAGGTGTTGACACATGTCAGCACCTGGATCTTCTTCAAGAACAGAAGTTGTTCATTCTGTTCTATCGGGCCATATTCAACCAGTTTTGATAGACGTCTTCTTCATCAAAAACCTAATCTAAACCCTTCATTACATCCTCCTAACAACCACCATTCACGCCCTCCATTGATCTCCAACAAATCCCCCTTAGATCGTCCTATAAAAATCCCTCAACCTCTCCATTTACCAACTACCTATTGTTTAACCCAAAAATCGAGCGGTCTTACATTCCACATAAGGTGGGAACACAGTCGTCGAATCGGCCACACGAAATCCGGAATAAAACAACAATTAAACCACAACAATGATCAAACATGGAAAAGCGATGCGGAGTTAAAATTTATTATAACTCTACAACAAAGATGTGTATAGGTGCAAGTATGTGTAGAGTGTCCAACATCACGAACAAGCAGGTAGATCGGAGCAAATGATGCTCAAAAAATGACTGTGTTGAATTTGTCTATATATGTGCTATTTTTGTGGGTTTTAAATTTTTTTATTTTTTGATATTTAGATTTTATATTTTTTATATTTTGTTTTTTAATTTTCTAATTTTGTATTTTCTTTTTATATTTTATATTTTATATTTTCTTTTTCTTAAAAATAGATATAAAGCTATTATATAGAATATATATACAAGAGAGATAAGATAGAGGCAAAATTTGGTAAAAAAATCCAAAATACAGGAAATAAAATCTCTTTATGAGTTTTATAATTTTCTAATGTTTTTGTTATTTTTCTATATTTTTGTTAATTTTTTGGTATTTTTAAAGTCCAAAATACTCAAAATAGGGAATAAAATATAAATCTGAAATTAAATTGGAGATAAAAAATATCAAACATTAACCCAAATTCTCCAAATTAATTTTAAAATAAAACTAATAAAGATAAGAAAATTAAGAAATAGAAAATAGATTTTTAGGATTTTTTATGTGTTATAATGGTTTTAGGGGTTTTTATTTTTTTATGACTTTTCTTTAATATTTTTAGTGATTTTTGGTTTGAAGTTGTAAAATACTTAAATAAATATAAAATATATTTTTTCGAATTTTTCAAAAAGGTTTTATAATTTTTATGTATTTTATAATGCAGACATTGATGAAAATGCAAGTTTTTGATTTTTTATAAATAATACATTTGTTTAAAAATATGAAAAAAATGGCACGAATGTACAAGGCAACAGGAATATAATGCTATTTTCTGGGATTATTTTAGGGGTTTATAGATGCATGAAATAAATACAAGAAATAAAGAGAAAATTCAACACTAGCAGGGGTATTTTTGTAAATATCGTTAAGACCGGTGGCCAAAGTGTAATTTTCCCACAAAATGTATAACTAAAATAATCAAGTTTCTGGTCTATATAAAAATATAAAAACCCGGAGGGCTTCTCGGCAATACACCTAGAACTCACGTGCGTGAACACGTGCGCCTGGCACGGACTTGATTTTAATTTTAAAAAACCCAAGGGCTAAAATGCAATTGTCCCAAAATATTATAAACTGTAATAAATAGTTCGAGGACTGAACAGAAATACAAAAATTCCCAAGGGTCCCGGTGCAAAATGTCACCCCTCACGCGCGCCAGTCAAGGCCTATGGCCGATTTGTAATAAAGAGAAGTCTAGGGAGGTTTTTATAAATTTTACAAAAAGTTTTCAATAACAGAGGAAAGATTATAATCTAATAATTAAATAACTAAAAGCGCCGGGGTAAAGTTGCAAAATACCCAAGGCCTATGGCGGATCGGATGGCTGATCTGAGCTTGACTTGATGCGTGGCACGCCCACGTGAGCCCATACCCCTTCGCGCACGGACGGCTGGGATTAGATCTGACGATGGCGATCAACAGCGGGGGGGGGGGGGGACAAATGATCCGATGGTTCTGTAGCACAGGAAGAACTGGCCTTCATCCAACGACAGCGAGGAGCACAGGACGAACGGGGAAGAACCGCTGGCGAGGCGAGTTTTCCCCCTCGAGATCTCCCTCCTCCGGCCTTCTATGAAGCTTCAAAATGGCCTGATAGCTTCCTGGGGTGTCCCACTGACGGTTGGATGCTCCAAAAAGCTCCGGTGGAGGCCACAGAGTGAGGAAAAGGCCAACAGAGCTATGGTGCTCCAGCAACCTCGGCCCGCTTGCAAAATGAGTTCCAACTCCGTATTTTAGTATTTTACTTTTATTTTATATTTTTATTTTTATTAATTAAATCTATTATTTTAGAAATTTATAACTTAAATTTTATACACCTAAATATATTTTTATTTTTTGATGTATTATGGACAATTAAATAAATAGATGTATTATCTATATAGCTATTCAAATAGGTATTATACCTATGTGTTTTATAAAGTATTTTATTTTAAGGTTTTCTTTTAGTGTTTTATTCCAGTTTTAATATCCACGTATATTATAAATAATATTTAAAAAAATTATAAAAATAAAATTATAAAAAATAATGAATAATAAATAAAATGAATATTTTAATCAGTACAAGTATACAATAGGGGTCCAAAACTCAACTTTCAAACTGTAACTCCAAAAATATGAAACTACCTTCATTAAATATCTTATTAAAAGTTATATACAATTAAAGTTGATTTTTATATATTTTGAGTTTTATTTGAGAGATATGGGTTTGCAAAGTTGGGGATTTCGGAAATTTATTTAGATTATAACTTTTATCTGTACATTATTTTGCGTGAAATCAGTTTTTTATTTTATATATTTAATTATCTACAAATTTCATGTACAAGTTTCTTTATTTAAAGTATAAAAGTGGAACTAAAAATAGGTCCCAAAAATGAAGGAAAATGAATAAAATAAAAGGTATTTTTTTATTGGTTTTGGCCCTTATCTCCCCCTACTTTATTCCTTGTCAACCTAGTCATCAAGATGCCAAGGTCTCAGGGTTTTGGGTGATAAAATATTTTCAATATTTTATTATTTTTCTTTTCTTTTCTTTATTCTATAATTTTGGCTTTAAAATAGTATTTTATACACTATTTACACAATAATGCATGAATGATAAAACACCTAAAATTAAGGGTATTTACACGCATTTACTGGGATTTTTAAGGCCAAAATGATAGAATAAAGATGTTGAAATGGAGATTCATCATCCCCCTATACTTTCTTTGCTAGTCCCTAGCAAACACATGCAATAAGTGCAAAAAAAGAAAAATAAAGAAAAGAAAAGAAGAAAGATGGATTAAATTTTATTATCAAACTTGTCTTCACAAAATCATAGTTTGGAGCTTAAATCAGAACCTCAAAATTTTAGTGCAGGTGAAACCTTAATGGGAATCAGATTAGAACCAACAGCCTTCGAGAATCCAAAAACTTGCTCAAGTCTCCTCAATAGCCAGGTCAGAATAGTTCAACTCATATGCAAACCCTTACGACTATGAATCTGACTCGAACAGTGTAAGTGATGGTGGCTCTCCCCAACTAAAATGATAAAAGAGACTGACTTCTCCAGCATGACAACCCAATGATTCCCTAATCCAATAACTCCTTCCTCTAGGAGCGGGGTATTCCCTTCTAAGTTCAAGTGACAACCAGCTCAAGCGGAGGGGGTGAAGAGAAGAATGGACGGCAGTCAGTGTAGCTACCTATCCTAGGATGCAAGACTAGTGTAGTCAAGTCACCCTGCTGCAGGCTCACATAAATTAACTTTGAAGCTTAAGCTTGCTTATTTTCTATACAACATATACATACTCCGACATGCATTTTATTTTTATACAGACCTGTCGACGTTTTTGGAGTTTTTTTTGAAATACTATTTACAACAGCATTTACATAACGAGTTTTTCCTCTTGAGCTAGTAGACTATCCCTCTTTTGAAGCTTTATTGAACCCACACTCTCATGTCTTTAAAATTCCTCATCACTGGACAGGTTCGGGTGCACTTCTCTCCCTAGAGGAGGACAAGTGTTTCCACTTGTGTTCGTCTCATACCGACAAATCCAACCCCTGACCACTCCAACTGAGTTGAGCCAAGTGAAAGGTGTGGTTGTCCAAGTTAGGTCATTATCAACAAGAGTCATGTGTCTGCTATGAAGTACTCTACTTAGGAAGTCAAGAATCCATTGAACCAAGTCTCGTGATCCTGAAAGATTAAGTCGACTAGACCTGAAGTACCTCAATTCCAGCTCTTATAAGGTTCCTGTTATTAGGTAAATTTTAAGGTCCAACCAAGCTCCAATCTCCGGATTTTACTAAGACTTGTTCAACTATCAAACTCAATCCGAAAAATGCAAATGCCATGCAAATGCTATGCAGAATGCGGAAAATATTTTTGTGATGCAATTTTCAAAGATTTTGAATTTTTTTTATGGATTTTTGAAAAGGATGATGCATATGTATTTTTTTGTATTTTAATTTTACAATTTTTTGAATCTTTAGATTTGCAAATGTTTTTGGGATTTTGAAAACAAAAATTTTGGATAAAAACTAGGTCACAATATTTACACATGGATGCATCTTATATTTACAAAAGTCAGGTTTTAAGAATTTACAAAGGTAAGTAGTCGATTTTAGAATCATATATATAAAGAATTAAGAATTTTAGTGTGATGTATATATTCCTCAAACATATTTGAAAAAAAATCATTTTGCAAACAATTTTGAAAACTATATTCCAAAATAATCTTTTACAAATAATTTTACAAACATTTACACACATTTGAAAATCATTTTGCAAATGTTTTTCAAACAGTATATGTAGATTTTTCAAAATATTTTTGCAACCAATTTCAAACCATTTGCAAATAGATTTTCAAACATTTTTTTTGCGCAAAGAAAATAAATTTTACAAGACAATAATTTTTACAATGGTTGAAAATATTGAACAAAATATTTTTCAAATAGTTTTCAAAAAATTTTAAAATGGATTTTCAAACTATTTTTCAAACATTTTGCAAAAAAAACATTTTCTCCTTATTAATTAACCAGTAAATACAAAAATAATTTGAGGAATAATCAACATCATTTATTAAGGTTCTTAATGAATTTTTAAAGAATGTTGGCCATATTTATTAATAAAAATATGAAAGTATGAGTTATGGCTAAAGTATATACGGAGAATATACGACCCCCTATACTTAACTTGAGCTATGTCCTCATAGATCGGAGAGAAAAGAGAAGACATAACTCGTGCTGAGTATAGAAAAGTCTAAAAAATAAACGAATGAAGATACAAATGAATGAGAAGTTGACCGTCCCACCCTATATGTAGGATCAAATAATCCTAAGTATAGCAGACTGTACATAAAGTAGGGAGGGTCAAGAGTGGGAATGAACAGATCGTACTCAGACTATCTCCCCTATACTTAGGATAAGATATACCTAAGTATAGACAAGAAGAGGAGGAAATGGAGACGATCAAAGAATATAAGAACTTGGGGGTGCACACCTCCTATACGTAGGACAAAGTACGCCCTAAGTATAGAAGACTGCCAACAAGGGTAACACCTTTTCTGTAGAAAGAGAAAATAGAAAAGGAAAAGAAGAAAAGAAGAAGAAGAAAATAGATGAAGATGTAAGAAGAGATCAGAGAGAATGCACACACCCTCCCCCTATACTTAGGGTAAAAGAAGCCCTAAGTATAGGCAACAACAAGAGTGATGAAACGAAACGAAGAATGAACACTCGGCTCATCCACCCCCCTATACTTAGGACAAAGTACGTCCTAAGCAAGGCAAACACGACAATGGGTGGAATGAGCAATACGGGAAGATGGACGGAGGTAAACGAGTGAGAATATACAACAGAGATGGATATAAAGAGGATCAAGAAGGTCGAAAGCAAACCTTCTTGCGGGACCATTGAGGAATAGATCTGGTATGATGCAGGTCGACATAAGGGTCCTCAGATGACATAACCCGATCAGGGTCGATAGGGTGAAGATCCTCAAGGGTCCTAGGATGTGAAGGCACAGATGGATCGGTGGAAGTAGTATGTCTAGGTCTGGCCTTAGGAGTCTTGCTGATATCGATGTGAAATGGGACGAACTCATCATCATCAGAAGAAGTATAGTCAGAGTCGTCCTGCAAGGTCTCATCCAGGTCAAAAACAAAAGGAACGAACTCATCATTTGAAGTAGTCAAACTATGTTCATCCTCAAGAATCTCAACCGGGTCGTCTTTTTCATCAAAAGGCCCGAATTCCTAAATAAAAGCAACAAGATCAAATTCGGCCTTAGTCTCATCAATATCTGCCCTTCGCTCAATGGTGTCAATTATGTAAATCACGCGGATGTCATCAACACATCGCTAATCACAAGAAGCGGAAACTCCAAGGTCTATGCTTTCCGAGTCTTCCTCCTTGGAGAGGAATTCTCGGGTCTCATCATCAGTCATAAAGAAGGTCTCTCTGGTATCCGCATAAAGATCATATGCCCCGGGGTGGGCTAACACATGCACACTCTCATGGCATGCGGGTCTCTAGTCCGTGGTAGGTGTGGTGATCAAGACATCGCTCCCGACATCAGAACAGAAGCAAATCTCTCCTCATCCGCAATTTATAACGGCTATCGCAGAGGTGAGAAAGGGTTGTCCCAAGATGATTAGAGGACACTTTACATGGGTAGAGGTCTCCATGGGCAAGACAACAAAGTCTATAGTGAATCTCATGCCCTGAATCAGAAAGACGACCATTATCAAGAATACCCTTCGGCCTCTTTATTGATCCATCAGCAAATTGTACTATCATCCTGGTTTTCTTGAGAAGATGAATAGACTGTACCAATGAGAAGGGTATTATATTGATAGACACACCACCATCGAAGAGAGTGTTATCACATAAATGGTCACAGATTGTGCAACTCACAAGAGGTGTGACAGTGTTCCTTTTCCTAGAAGATGGACGATGGGTGATGGCGTGGGCAGTGGCCATGGTCAAGATGTGATGCTCAGATCTTCTCCTCCACTTTCTTTTCTTGGGAAGTGGAGCAGATAAATCGATTATGGCCTACTGAAGTGGGGGCATGGATGATCTCATTAATAGCAGCCACCACTTCCAGGTTCCATCAACATTTTTTGAATTTTTGGATTTCCACCATACACAGGAGGAGATCAGAATCATTGTATACACGAGGAATGCCAAGAGCAGTCTATACAATGGCATCCTCGGGTCAAAGGTGGGATAGGGTGTGAATGGATGTGTGGTCAAGGGATCTGGCAAGTAGGCGCTCTCCTCACAGTCTAACTCAGCCAGAGGTCTCCCAAAATCTTTTTGGATTTTAAAATTTTCTCATTTTTTTTTGATTTTTGGCGATTGGAAGCTCTCATGGAAATCCTCGAATGAACACATATCATCAAATGGTGGAATATCATGGTCGTTCTTATTTACACTAGTGAGGTTGTCAATCCTCTGTCTCATATGATCCATCATCTAGGTCAAGTGCTCAAGGGTGGAATCCATGAAAGGTGACTCCAACAACTCAGTCTCGGGTGGATGTGAAGGTGGAGAATACAAAGGTGGAGGTGGGTGTGGATAGAAGTCCGATGGATGATAATGTGGCTGAGGCGGATATGTACAAAAATCAGAAAAAATAAGAGGAGGATCCTCCTGATAAAAGGGAGGTGGACTGGCTAGAGGGTACGAGGGATCCACAAAGTCCGTATAAAAATCGCTCCAGGGGTCCATCTCGAAAACAAAAGGAAATGATAGTCGGGAGAGCACGATGGTCAAGCCAAGAGAAGTGAAGAAAAAGACACAAATGCGCAGAGGTGATCTAGAATGCACACAAACAATCACAATCAAAACACACACAATACAAACCCTCAATTCACCTACTCAACTCAGTGAAGATCGCAAATGCGGTCTTTTTATCTTGTTTGTTTTAGAGTTAGGTGAGAAGTCCAAAAGTTGCGCAAACACTTAGGAGGCTGAATACGATTTGAGCACTAATCCTTAGTGTGTGCGCGAGCAATGTAAAACGAAGATAACGAGGGGATTACATGCCCCAAGACAAATGATTTTCTTTTTGGTCTTTTTTACGGTAAAGTAATATTAACAATCCCAATTTTATTTGATTATCACCTTTTTTGTATTTTTAATGAGAATGCACGAGCCTATCGGGGAATCAATTTCTTTAAGCACTTAAGCGATCAAAATCAGAGGTAGAGAGGCGGGAAAGCAGCAAGCGGCAAACGATGATGAATGCTAAAGCATAAATGCTCACCTTGCCTCCAACACTCTTTATGCAGGGATGCTCAACAGAATTGAAACCTAAACTATATGCAGATGTAAGCCGATGAAAGCACCCTAGGGTGAGAAACTGCTATTAGCGTGAAGAACAATTTTGAAAAGTTTGACTAAGTCCAAATGAGTTGTAGGAGCATGCAATGGTGATTAATGCGTTTGGACCTTATACTATCGACAAGCATATCCTAAAGCTAAGGCTCAATCACATAAAATAAAGAAAACCAAAATCGAGAAACAAAATAAAAAAATTGCGATGAAAATCGTGAAAAAATTGACGAGGCCACCAAGGGAACAATCCCTCAGGCACTGGACCTCGTGAAGTGTGATAGAGTCCTGAGAGTATCCTGAATTATTACAAGTTCAAGTAGTCTCTCTCTCACTTCAAATTACACAAATAAATGCAAGAGAATAAAATGGAGCTCGATCTTCAAAAATTCCCTCTACATCTCCTTGGTGCTAGGTCGGCAAGTTGTCGCCGGCTTCACATGGGTGCGTAGGTGCCTAGGGTAGAGTGCCTCCCTCGATCCGTGGTTCCTCGCACAAAGTCAACAAGAGAAGAGTTAGACAGCTCAAACAATTATATCATATAAAGAAGCAAATAAATAAAGCAAAAATGTAGAGAAAGATCATAATCAATCAATAGTTCGATCTAAGCATTGTTGCTCCCCAGCAACGACGCCATTTGTTTAACCCAAAAATCGAGCGGTCATGCATTCCACACAAGGCGGGAACACGGTCGTCGAATCGACCAAAGGAAATCCAGGTTAAAACAACAATTAACCTACAACAATGATCAAACAATGAAAAACGATGAGGAGTTAAAATTTATTATAACTCTACGACAAAGATGTGTATAGGTGCAAGTATGTGTAGAGTGTCGAACACAGGGAACAAGCAGGTAGATCAGGGCATATGATGCTTAAAAAATGACTGTGATGAATTTTTCTATATATGTGCTATTTTTTGTAGGTTTTTAATTTTTTAATTTTTATTTTTAGATTTTATATTTTTATATTTTGATTTTTAATTTTTTGAATTTGTATTTTATTTTTATATTTTATATTTTATATTTTCTTTTTCTTTTTCTTTAAAATAGATATAAAGCTATTATATAGAATATAAATACAAGAGAGAAAAGAGAGAGTTAAAATTTGGTAAAAATATACAACATAAAGGAAATAAAATCTTTTTATGATTTTTATAATTTTTGTGAGTTTTCTATATTTTTGCTATTTTTGGCATTTTTAAAGTCTAAAATACTTAAAATAAGGAATGAAATATAAATCATAAATTAAATAGGAGATAAAAAATATCAAACAGTAATCAAATCTCCAAACTAATTTTAAAATAAAACTAATAAAATAAAGAAAATTAAGAAATGGAAAATAGATTTTTAGGTTTTTTAAGGTTTTTTATGTTTTAATAAATGTTTTAGGGGTTTTTTCACATTTTATGAGTTTTCTTTTATATTTTTTAGTGATTTCTGGTCTGAAGTTGTAAAGTACTTAAAATAATATAAATATTTTTTTTTTCGAATTTTTCAAAAAGGTTTTATATTTTTTTATGAATTTTATAATGCAAACATCGCTGAAAATACAAGTTTTTGATTTTTTTAAAAATCATAAAAGATTCAAAAACATGAAATAAAAATATGGCGTGAATGTGCAAGGCAACATCGACACAATGCTATTTTTTGGGATTTTTAGTCATTTATAGATGCATGAAATAAATACAAGAAATGAAGAGAAAATTCAACACTAGCTGGGGTATTTTTGTAAATATCGAGAAGGTCAAGGGCCAAGTGCAATATTCCCACAAAATATATAACTGAATAATCAACTTTCTGGTCTACATACAAAATTAAAACACGTGAGGGCTTCTCTGCAAAACTCCCAGAATTCAATGCGTAAACACGTGCGCCTGACAGGGACCTGATTTTAATTTTCCAAAACCCAAGGGCTAAAATGCAATTTGTCATAAAACATTATAACTGCAATAAATAGTTTGAGGTCTGAACAGAAATATAAAAATTCCCAGGGGTCCCGGCACAAAATTTCACCCCTCACGCGCGCCAGTCACGTGAGGTGATGTGGCTAGGGATGGATTTGTAATAAAGAGAAGTCCAGGGAGGTTTTTATAAATTTTACAAAAGCTTTCAACAGTAGAGGAAAGACTATAATCTAATAATTAAATAATAAAAAGCATCGGGGTAAAGTTGCAAAATACCCGAGGCCTATGGCGGATTGGACGGTTGATCTGAGCTTGACTTGACATGTGGCACGCCCACGTGAGCCGATACCCCTTCACGCACGGACGGTTGGGATTAGATCTGACGATGGCGATCAACATCGTAGGGGTGGGGGGGGGCTTATGATCCGACGGTTCCTGTAGCATAGGAAGAACTGGCCTTCATCCAACGGCAGCGAGAAGTACAAGAAGAACCGCCGACGAGGCAAGTTTTCCCCATCGAGATCTCCCTCCTCCGTCCTTCTATAAAGCTTCAAAATGGCTTGATAGCTTCCTGGAGTGTCCCACTGCCGGCTGGATGCTCCAAAAAGCTCTGGCGGAGGTTGGAGAGCGAGCAAAAGGCTGGCGGAGCTATGGTGCTCCAGCAACCTCAGCTGGCTTGCAAAATGAGTTCCAGCTACATTTGGAATGCTTGGACATGCAAGAGAAACGAGTGAGAGGGTCGAGGATAAATTGCCTCGACCCCGCAGCGGGGCGGAATGGGCTGTGGAGGTTGAGAATGATGGCGGGGATCAAATCTTACAGCTACGACGAATCTAAAAATGCAAGAGTAATAAGGGAAAAAATGAACCTCAAAGGCATGTATGCCTGATATAGAACCTCAACAGCCTATGGCCGGAATGGGATGGAGCCACCCTTTAACCACGCTTCGACGCCTCCTTCCTAGCTGGAGGAGACCCTGTTAGCGTCGCCAGTTTTGAGTGTGAGGAAGAAGAAGCCAAGAGTGGTCAAAGAGGGTTCAAAAATGGGCAAGGAGATCAGAGGGTGTTTTGTACAGGCCGGTAAAGAGGGTGTGAAGAACGAGGCAAAACGACCAATGCAGCGATTCACTCCTCGAAAAAAATCCCTGGGCGTGTATCCTTGATAAGTGTAGAAGAAAAGTCAAGAGGGGAGTGACATCAAATGATGCAAGATGCGGCCTCGAAAAATCCGCAAAGAGGAGCAAAAACCAATGTCTGACACAAAACAGGAGGCAGATCAAAGAGTTGACCCGCGGTCAACTCTCGGTCCCTCCTGGTTGGTCCACGTGGACCAACCAAGAAAATCATGCAAAAAATGATTTATAAAATCGATTAAAAATAATAAATGATTTTATTAATTTTAGGTTATTAAATGAAAAATATTTATATTTTTAAAGTATTTTATGATGATTTTTATTTATTTATTTGAAGTTTGAAATTACAAGTTGCCTTTTAAGGGCTATGTATAGGTATATTGATCTATGTATTTTAGTATTTTATTTTTATTTTGTATTTTTAATTTTATTAATTAAATCTATCATTTTATAAATTTATAACTTAATTTTATACACTTAAATATATTTTTATTTTATTTTTCTGATGTGTTATGGATAATTAAATAAATAGATGTATTATCTATATAGGTATTATACTTATGTATTTTATACAAGTATTTTATTTTAAGGTTTTCTTTAGTGTTTTATTCCTATTTTAATATCCACATATATATAAATAATATTTACAAAATTATAAAAATATAAAATTATAAAAATAATGAACAATAACTAAAATGAAAATTTTAATCAGTACAAGTATACAATAGGGGTCCAAACTCAACTTTCAAACTGTAACTTCATAAAATATGAAACTACCCTCATTAAATATCTTGTTAAAAAGTTATATACAATTAAAGGTAATTTTGATATATTTTGAGTTTTTATTTGAGAGATATGGGTCTGGGAAGTTGGGATTTTGGAAATTTATTTAGATCATAACTTTTTATCTGTACATTATTTTTGTGTGAAATCAGTTTTGTATTTTTCTATATTTAATTATCTACAGGCTTCATGTACAAATTTCTTTCTTTGAAGTATAAAAAGTGGAACTAAAAATAGGTTCCAAAAATGAAGGAAAATGAATAAAATAAAAGGTAATTTTTATTGGTTTTTGGCCCTTGTCTCCCCCTTCTTTATTCCTTGTCGATGTAGTCATCAAGATGCCTAGGTCTCGAGGTTTCAAGTCATAAAATATTTTCAATATTTTATTATTTTTCTTTTATTTTCTTTATTCTATAATTTTGGCTTTAAAAATAGTATTTTATACACTATTTACACAATAATGAATGAATGATAAAATGCCTAAATTAAGGGTATTTACATGCATTTACTAGGATTTTTAAGGCCAAAATGATAGAATAAAGATGATGAAACGGAGCTTCATCATTCCCCTATATTTGTCTTTGCTAGTCCCTAGCAAACACTTATGCAATAAGTGCAGAAAAAGAATAACAAAGAAAATAAAAAAGAAGAAAGATGGATTAAATTTAATTATCAAACTTGTCTTCACAAAATCAAAGTTTGGAGCTTAAGTCGAACCCTTGAAATTTTAGTGTGGGCGGAACCTTAATGGGAAACGGATTTGAAACCCAACAGCCTTCGAGAATCCCAAAACTCTGCTCAAGTCTCCTCAATAGCCATGTCAGAATACTTCAACTCATACGCAAGCCCTTACGACTATGAATCTAACTCGTACAGTGTAAGTGATGGTGGTCCTCCCCAACTGAAATGACAAAGAGACTGACTTCTCCAGCATGAAAACCCATTGATTCCCCAATCCAATAACTCCTTCCTCGAGGAGCGGGGTATTCCCTTCTATGTTCAAGTGACAAACAACTCAAGAGGAGGGGGCGAAGAGAAGAATGGATGGTAGCCAGTGTAGCTACCTATCCTAGGATCCAAGACAAGTGTAGTCAAGTCATCCAGTTGTAGGCTCACATAAATTGACTTTGAAGCTCAAGCTTGCCTATTTTATATACAACATATACATACTCCAGCATGCATTCTATTTTTATACAGGCATGTCCACTTTTTTGGAGTTTTTTTTAAATACTATTTACAGCAGCATTTACATAGGGAGTTTTTCCTCTTGAGCTAGTAGACTATCCCTCTTTTTAAGCTTTATTGAACCCACACTCTCTTGTCTTTAGAATTCTTCATCACTAGACGGGTTGGGGTGCACTTCCCGCCCTAGAGGAGGACAAGTGTTTCCACTTGTGTGCGTCTCATACCGGCAAATCCAACCCCCTCACCACTTCAACTGAGTTGAGCCAAGTGAAAGGTGCAGGTGTCCAAGTTAGGTCATTATCAATAAGAGTTATGCGTGTGCTCTGAAATACTCTACTTAGACAGTCAAGAATTTATTGAACTAAGTCTTGCGATCCTCAAAGATTAAGTCAACTAGACCTGAAGTACCTCAATTATAGCTCCTATAAGGTTCCTATTATTAGGTAGATTTTAAGGTCCAAACAAGCTCCAAACTCTGGATTTTACTTAGAATTGTTCAACTATCAAACTCAATCTGAAAAATGCAAATGCCATGCAAATGCTATGCAGAATGCAGAAAATATTTTTGTGATGCAATTTTCAAAGATGAACTTTTTATGTATTTTTGAAGAGGATGATGCATATGCATTTTTTGTATTTTAATTTTACAAATGTTTTTGGATCTTTATTTTTGCAAATGTTTTTGGGATTTTGAAAACAAAAATTTTGAATAAAAACTAGGTCAAAATATTTACACAAGGATGCATCTTATATTTACAAAAGTCTGGTTTTAAGAATTTACAAGGGTAAGTGGTTGATTTTAGAAGTATATATATAAAGAGTTAAGAATTTTAGTGTGATGTACATATTCCTCAAGCTTATTTGAAAAATCATTTTACAAACAATTTTGAAAACTATAGTCCAAAATAATCTTTTACAAATAATTTTACAAACTTTTACACACATTTGAAAATCATTTTGTAAATGTTTTTCAAACAGTATATATAGATTTTTCAAAATATTTTTGCAACCATTTACAAACAGTTTTTCAAACATTTTATTTTACACAAAGAAAATAAATTTTACGAGACAAAATAAATTTTTACAAAGGTTGAAAATATTGAACAAAATATTTTTAAATAGTTTTCAAAATATTTTTCAGATGGATTTTCAAACTATTTTTCAAACATTTTGTAAAAAAATATTTTCACCTGATTAATTAATCAGTAAATACAAAAATGATTTGAGGAATAATCAACATCTTTTATTAAGGTTCTTAATGAATTTTTAAAGAATTTCAGCCATATTTTTTAATAAAAATACGAAAGTATGAGTTATGGCTAAAGTATATACGGAGTATATACGACCCCCTATACTTAGCTTGAGCTATGTCCTCATAGATCAGAGAGAAAAGAGAAGACATAACTCGTGCTGAGTATAGAAAAGTCTAAACGAATGAAGATACAAATGAATGAGAAGTTGACCGTACCCCCCTATATGTATAGCAGACTATACACAAAGCAGGGAGGGTCAAGGGTGGGAATGAACAGACCGTACTCAGACTGTTTCCCCCTATACTTAGGATAAGATATCCTTAAGTATAGACAAGAAGAGGAGACAATGGCGAGGATCAAATAATAGAAGAACTTGGGGTGCACACCCCCTATACTTAGGACAAAGTACGTCCTAAGTATAGAAGACTGCCAACAAAGGGCGATACCTTTTCGGTAGAAAGAGAAAGAGAAAAGGAAAAGAAGAGGAGAAGAAAAGAGATGAAGATGTAAGAAGAGATCAGAGAGACTGTACACACCCCTCCCCCTATACTTAGGGTAAAAGAATCCCTAAGTATAGGCAACAACAAGAGTGATGAAACGAAATGAAGTATGAACACTCGGCTCATCCACCCCTCTATACTTAGGATGAAGTACGTCCTAGGTAAGGCAAACATGAGAATGGGTGGAATGAGCAATACAGAAGATGGATGGAGGTAAATGAGTGAGAATATACAACAGCGATTGATATAAAGAGGATCAAGAAGGTCGAAAGCAAACATTCTTGCGGGACTGTTGAGGAATAGATCTGGTATAGTGCAGATCTACATCGGGGTCCTCATATGACATAACCCGATCAGGGTCGACAGGGTGAAGATCCTCAGGGTCCTAGGGTGTGAAGGCACGGACGGATCGGTAGAAGTAGTATGTCTAGGTCTGGCCTTGGGAGTCTCGGTGATATCGAAGTAGAATGGGACGAACTCATCATCATCAGAAGAAGTATAGTTAGAGTCATCCTGTGAGGTCTCATACAGGTCAAAACCAAAAGGAACGAACTCATCAGTGGAAGTAGAAGAACTTTGTTCGTCCTCAAGAATCTCAATCGGGTTGTCTTTTTCATCAAAAGGCCCAAATTCCTTAATAAAAGTAACAAGATTAAATTCAGCTTTAGTCTCATCAATATTTGCCCTCCGCTCAATGGTGTCAATTGTGTAAATCCCGCAGATGTCATCAACACATTGCCAATAACAGGAAGCGGGAACTCCAAGGTCTATGCTTTCCGAGTCTTCTTCCTTGGAGAGGAATTCTTGGGTCTCATAATAGGTCATAAAGAAGGTCTCTCTGATATCTGCATAAAGATCATAGGCCTCAAGGTCGGCTAACACAGGAACACTCTCATGGGATGCGGGTTTCTGGTCTGTGGTAGGTGTGGTGATCAACACATCGCTCCCGACATCAGAACGGAAGCGAATCTCTCCTGATCCGTAATCTATAACGGCTCTCGCAGAGGCAAGAAAGGGCCTTCCCAGGATGATTGGAGGACACTCCACATGGGTAGAGGTCTCCATGGGCAAGACAACAAAGTCTGTCGTGAAGCTCATGCCCTGAATCAGAATGACGACGTTCTCAAGAATACCCTTCGGCCTCTTATGATCCATCAGCAAATTGTACTATCATCCTGGTTTTCTTGAGAGGCCCAAGATGAATAGACTGTATCAACGAGAAGGGTATTATATCGATAGATGCACTGTCGTCGAGGAGAGTGTTATCACATAAATGGTCCGAGATGGTGCAACTCACAAGAGGTCTGATAGTGTTCCTTTTCCTAGAAGATGGACGATGGACGATGGTGTGGGCAGTGGCCATGGTCAAGATTTGTCCATCAGATCTACTCCTCCGCTTTCTTTTCTTGGGAAGAGGAGCAGATAAATCGGTCATGGCCTACTGAAGTGGGGCACGATTGATCTCATGAATAGCGGCCACCACTTCAGGTTCAGTCAACATTTTTTTTGAATTTTTGTATTTCCTCCATAAACGGGAGGAGATCAGAATCATCTTATACACGAGGAATGCCAAGAGCAGTTTGTACAGCAGAATCCTCAGGGTCAAAGGTGGTACAGGGTGTGAATGGATGTGTGGTCAAGGGATCTAGCAAGTAGGCGCTCTCCTCACAGTCTAACTCAACCAAAGGTCTCCCAAAATCTTTTGGATTTTTTGATTTTTCTCATTTTTTTTTATTTTTGGCGATTGCAAGCTCTCATGGAAATCCTCGAATGAACCTATATCATCAAATAATGGAATATCATGGCAACTCTTATTTACACTAGTCAGGTTGTCAATCCTCTGTCTCATATGATCCATCATCTGGGTCAAGTGATCAAGGGTGGACTCCATAAAAGGTGACTTCAACAGCTCAGTCTCAGGTGGATGTGAAGGTGGAGAATACGAAGGTGGAGGTGGGTGTGGATAGAAGTCTGAGGGTTGATACAGTAGCTGAGGCAGATATGTAAAAAAATCAGAAAAAAATAAGAGGAGGATCCTCCTGATAAATGGAGGTGGACCGACTGGAGGGTACGAGGGATCTGCAAAGTCCAGATAAAAATCGCTCCAGGGGTCCATCTCGAAAACAAAAGGAAAGGATAGTCGAGAGAGCACGATGTTCAAGCCAATAGAAGTGAAGAAAAAGGCACAAATGCGCAGAGGCGATCTAGATGCACACAAACAATCACAACCAAACACATACAATACAAACCCTCAATTCACCTACTCAACTCGGTGAATATCGCAAATGCGGTCTTTTTATATTGTCTATTTTAGAGTTAGGTAAGAAGTCTAAAGTTTGCGCAAACACTTAGGAGGCTGAATAGGATTTGGGCACTAATCCTTAGTGTGTGCGCGAGCCATGTAAAACGAAGACAATGAGGGGATTACTCGCCCCAAGACATATGATTTTCGTTTTGGTCTTTTTTAGGGTCAAGTAATATTAGCAGTCCCAATTTTATTTGATTATCACCTTTTTTTGTATTTTTAATGAGAATGCACGAGCCTATGAGGGAATCAATTTCTTGAAGCACCTGAGTAATCAAAATCAGAGGTAGAGAGGCGAGAAAGCAATGCAAGCGGCAAACGATGATGAATCCTAAAGAGTAAATTCTCACCTTGCCTCCAGCATTCTACATGCAGGGATACTCAACAGAATTGAAACCTAAACTATATGCAGATTCAAGCCGATGAAAGCACCCTATGGTGAGAAACTTTTATTAGCATAAAGAAAAATTTTATAGGAGTATGCAATGGTGATTAATGCATTTGGACCTAATACTATCGACAAGTAGATCCTAAAGCTAAGGCTCAATCACACAAAATAAAGAAAACCAAAATTGAGAAACAAAATAAAAAAATTACTATGAAAACTGCGGAAAAACCGACGAGGCTCCCAAGGGAACAATCCCTCGAGCACTAGACCTCGTGAAGTGTGGTAGAGTCCTAAGAGTGTCCTGAATTATTACAAGTTCAAGTAGTATCTCTCTCACTTCAAATTACACAAATAAATGCAAGAAAATAAATGGAGCTCGATCTTCGTCCCCTTGGTGCTAGGTCGGCAAGCTGTCACTGGCTTCACGTGGGTGCATATGCGCCTAGGGTAGAGCTCCTCCCTCAATCCACGGCTCCTCGCACAAAGTCAATAGGAGAGGAGGTTAGACAGCTCAAACAATTGTAACAAATAAAGAAGCAAATAAATAAAGCAAAAATATAGGCAAAGGTCACAATCAATCAAAAAGCGGATCTAAGCGTTGTTGCTACCCGGCAACGGCACCATTTGTTTAACCCAAAAATCAAGCGGTCTTGCGTTCCACACAAGGCAAGAACACAGTCGTCGAATCGACCACACGATATCCGGATTAAAACAACAATTAATCCACAACAATGATCAAACAATGGAAAGCGATGCAGAGTTAAAATTTATTATAACTCTACAACAAAGATGTGTATAGGTGCAAGTATGTGTAGAGTATCGAACACATGGAACAAGCAGGTCGATTGGGGCAAATGATGCTCAAAAAATGACAGTGATGAAATTGTCTATATATGTGCTATTTTTTGTGCATTTTTTATTTTTTTAATTTTTATATTTTCGGATTTTATATTTTTATATTTTGATTTTTAATTTTCTAATTTTGTATTTTCTTTTTATATTTTATATTTTATATTTTCTTTTTCTTTAAAAATAGATATAAAGCTATTATATAGAATATATTTACAAGAGAGATAAGAGAGAGAAAAAATTAGATAAAAATATCCAAAAAAGAAAATAAAATATTTTTATGATTTATTATAATTTTCTAATGTTTTTGTGCTTTTTCTACATTTTTGCTAATTTTTTGGTATTTTTAAAGTCCAAAATACTCAAAATAGGGAATAAAATATAAATCTGAAATTAAATTTGAGAAAAAAAATATCAAACACTAACCAAAATTATCCAAATAAATTTTATAATAAAACTAATAAAATAAAGAAAATTAAGAAATGGAAAATAGTTTTTTAGGTTCTTTTAAGGATTTTGATGTTTTTATAAAGGTTTTAGGGTTTTTTTTCATTTTTTATGTGGTTTCTTTTATATTTTTAATGATTTTTGGTCTGAAGTTGTAAAATACTTAAATAAATATAAAATATATTTTTTTAGAATTTTTCAAAAAGGTTTTATAATTTTTATGAATTTTATAATGCAAACAGGGTTGAAAATGCAATTTTTTGATATTTTTATAAATAATAAAATGCTTCAAAAATATGAAATACAAATATAGGATAAATATGCAAGGCAACAGGAATACAATATTATTTTTTGGGATTTTTTAGGGGTTTATAGATGCGTGAAATAAATACAAGAAATAAAGAGAAAATTCAACACTAGTAGGGGTATTTTTGTAAATATCGATAAGGCTGGGGGCCAAAGTACAATTTTCTCACAAAATATATAACTAAATAATCAACTTTCTGGACTAAATACAAAATCAAAACCTGTGAGGGCTTCTCTGCAAAACTCCCAGAACTCACGTGCATGAACACGTGCGCTTGACAGGGACCTGATTTTAATTTTCCAAAACCCAATGCTAGAAATACAATTTGTCCCAAAAATATTATAACTGTAATAAATAGTTCGAGGACTGAATAGAAATACAAAAATTCCCAGGGGTCCCGGTGCAAAATGTCACCCCTCACGCGCGCCAGTCACGTGAGGTGATGTGGCCAGGGACCGATTTGTAAGAAACAAAAGTCCAGGGAGGTTTTTATAAATCTTACAAAAGTTTTAAATGATAGAGAAAAGATTATAATCTAATAATTAAATAACAAAAAGCATCGGGTTAAAGTTGCAAAATACCCAAGGCCTATAGCGGATCTGACGACTGATCTGAGCTTGACTTGATACGTGGCACACCCACGTGAGCTTATACCCCTTCGTGTGCGGATGGCTGGGATTAGATCTGATGATGGTGATCAACGTCGTGGGGGGTCTTATGATCCGACGGTTCTTGTAGCACAGGAAGAACTGGCCTTCATCCAACGGCAGCGAGGAGCACAGGATGAACAGGGAAGAACCGTCAGCGAGGCGAGTTTCCCCGCCAAGATCTCTCTCCTCTGACCTTCTATGAAGCTTCAAAATGGCCTGATAGCTTCCTGGGGTGTCCCACTGGCGGCTGGATGCTCCAAAAAGCTCCGGCGGAGGTTGGAGAGTGATAAAAAGGTCGGCGGAGCTATGGTGCACTAGAAACCTCGGCCCACTGGCAAAATGAATTCCAGCTACATCTGGAATGCTTGTACTTGTAAGAGAAACGAGTGAGAGGTTTGAGGGCAAATTGCCTCGACCCCGTAGCGGGGCGGAATGGGTTGTGGAGGTGGAGAGGTCGAGATGGAGTTCGGTTGGGTGTTAGGCGAGAATGAAATCGGGGATCAAATCCTACAGCTACGATGAATCTAAAAATGCAAGAGGAATAAGGGGGAAAATGAACCTCAAAGAATGTACGCCTGAGATAGAATCTCAACGGCCTATGACTGGAGATGGGGTGGAGCCACCCCTCAACCACGCTTCGACGCCTCCTTCCTAGCTGGAGGAGACCCTGTCACCGTCTCCAGTCCGGAGCGTGAGGAAGTAGAAGCCAAGAGAGGTCAAAGAGGGTTCAAAAATGGGCGAGGAGATCGGAGGGTGTTTCGTACAGGATGGTCAAGAGGGCGTGAAGAACGAGGCAAAAAGCCCGATGCAACGATTCACTCCCCCAAAAAATCCCTGGGCGTGTATCCTTAATAAGTGTAGAAGAAAAGGCAAGAAAGGAGCGACATCAAATGATGCAAGACGCGGCCTCGAAAAATCTACGAAGTGGAGTAAAAACCAATGTCTGACACAGAACAGGAGGCGGGCCAGAGAGTTGACCCGCTGTCAACTCTCGGGCCCTCCCGGTTGGTCTACGTGGACCAACTAGGAAAATCCTACAAAAAATGATTTGTAAAATTAATTAAAAATAATAAACTATTTTATTAATTTTAGGTTATTAAATGAAAAATATTTATTGATTTCTGAAGTATTTTATGATGATTTTTATTTATTTTTTTGAAGTTTGAAATTACAAGTTGCCTTTTAAGGGCTATATATAGGTATATTGATCTATGTATTTTAGTATATTATTTTTATTTTATATTTTTAATTTTATTAATTAAATCTATTATTTTATAAATATATAACTTAATTTTATATACTTAAATATATTTTTATTTTATTTTTCTGATGTATCATGGACAATTAAATATATAGATGTATTATCTATATAGGTATACTTATAGGTATTATACCTATGTGTTTTAAACAAGTATTTTATTTTAAGGTTTTTAGAGTTTTATTCCAGTTTTAATATCCACATATATTATAAATAATATTTACAAAATTATAAAAATATAAAATTATAAAAATAATGAATAATAAATAAAATGAATATTTTAATCAGTACAAGTATATAATAGGGGCCCAAAACTCAACTTTCAAACTGTAACTCCAAAAAAATATGAAACCACCTTCATTAAATATCTTATTAAAAGTTATATACAATTAAAAGTGATTTTGATATATTTTGAGTTTTTATTTGAGAGATATGGGTTTGGGAAGTTGGAATTTTGGAAATTTATTTAGATTATAACTTTTTATCTATACATTATTTTTATGTGAAATTAGTTTTGTATTTTTCTATATTCGATTATCTACAACTTTCATGTACAAAGTTTCTTTATTTGAAGTATAAAAAGTGGAATTAAAAATAGGTCCCAAAAATGAAGGAAAATGAATAAAATAAAAGGTAATTTTTATTGGTTTTTGGCCCTTATCTACCCCTACTTTATTCCTTGTCCACCTAATCATCAAGATGCCTAGATCTCGTGGTTTCGGGTCATAAAATATTTTCAATATTTTATTATTTTTCTTTTCTTTTCTTTATTCTATAGTTTTAGCTTTAAAAATAGTATTTTATACATTATTTACACAATAATGCATGAATGATAAAATGCCTAAATTAAGGGTATTTACACGCATTTACTTGGGTTTTTAAGGCCAAAATGATAGAATAAAGATGATGAAATGGAGATTCATCACCTATTCTTAACAACCTCAGTTCCAGTACCACCTGGCAGATCAGCCACTTTCCTCGTCTTGTTTTGTCGTGATCCGGAGGTGACAGCTCCTTATAAGGCCCGAGCCTGGAAGAAGGTCCATTGGAGGAGATGTTCCAAGCATCGTCGTAATCGCTGCGTAGAGCTCTGGCCATCGACCGTCGAGCAACGATAGTAGGGCATATACCCTATCTTCCCATGTAGCTTCCTCCAAACTTTTCTCTTTTAATTTCTTGATCTTCGTGCCATAATTAGTTTACTTAAGCACACAATTAATCTCACCTAACCATCGTTTCAATCGTTCTCTTCATATTCGTTCTGATTTGATCAAAATTCATTCTCAAATTCCCTTGTATTTTCATTCGAACTGCTACTGTTCATGGAACCTTTCTTTATTTGATCTGCAAACTCTTAACTTCTTCGGTGATTTCATTTGAAATCGAGCATATAAAACTTATTTGCAGGTCTCAAGCATCATCTGGAGTATCAATCATAGATTGGAGATTCGTCAATTTCATCACTGTTAAATCAAGCCGCAAATCAGGAACCGGGGTTCCAACCCTAGGCCCTTCGACCAAGCCACCATCTTCTCCGAACACCTCTCGTTGCAGGGGAGCTCGGAGGGGATAGGCGATCTCCTCCTGATCCTACAGGAGCTCGCCACCATGCTTCCATCGTCGGAGACTACCCAGAGAGGAGAAATCTGTCGTCGGTCGCTTCAGAAGGGGGAAGAATGCAACCAAGAACTCAAGCTGTAGAATCACGCCACATGTCCATATCCAACGCTCTAGGTCGCATTTCATGATCTAATCTTAGGCTGTTAAAGGTGAAACGGTGTGACAATTGCATAAGAAGCCCCACAACTTCCAGATTTTCACCGCCCCAAAAAAGTTTCCAGAATTTGCATTTAGGTCCCCACGCAAGAACCTAAACGCAATACAATTTGTTTTCCTTTAATTTTAGCCCCTGGACAAGGACTAATCTGTAACAATTTCTTTTATTTTTCTTGCAATTATACCTTGTACCGTAGGGTAATTTTGGTCCTCTTTTGACATTATTTTTCCTCAAATTTTTTAGAGTAGTTACACAACTACCCTAGCAAAGTTTCTTGATATTTTTTGTGTATTTTCATCGCTTATTTTTCTCATTTTGTTTTCTAAACCTGTATCAGTTTTGAGATCTTTTATTACCTTTTTCAAGAAGAAATAAAAATCACGAATTTTCTCTTCTTTTCTCAAAAACCGTAATATAGATATTCTGCCTCCTCGAGTTCGAACCAGGGAAACTTAATGGGATAAATAATTAGTTTAAAGATAAAATAGGAGATCCAACTCTTTATTTCATCGAGTTTCTCTCTCTCTCTCCTATTTTATCTGATTTTTGTTTGATCAATCGAAATTCGATTTTTACGATTCTTCTAGACCGATACATTTCTTAATTAACGGCAGGTCGGATTTCGATTACCCAATGGTGTCGTTGCTGGGATGCGTTAGATATATTATGATTTTTGACTTTATTTCATGATTTTCCTGTCTTCTTGATTTTTACGATTTTTCTGAGTTCCTTCGATTTTTGTTCGATTTTTTTACGATTTTAACAATTTTTACAGTTCTCATCGAGTCTCTTCGATTTTTACAGTTTTTGTGTTTTCTTTGATTTTACGGTTTTTGTGTGTTTCCTAACAAATTTTGCAGGGCCTGCAGGATCAGCTGGCTTCTTCGGAAGCTGAGATAGTTGAAAGTGCAGAGATCGACTCTTTCTCTACGAGTCAGTTGCAGAGGAGCAGAATTAGTGAGCATTTTTTGTTTTGTTTTTGTACTCGTATTATTTTTTAAAAAAGAGCAAGGGCACTAGCCCATTTTTCGGTTTTTATAGAAGGGGCCTCAAAAGGGCATCCCGAATTGTACCTTCCTCTCTCTCTTTCTTGAGGTATGTTTCACCGAGTACCTTGCACTTGGGGGAGCAGGGCACCCACAGCGACTTTTTTTGCATCGACGGTTTTCCACGGCATTTTTGAGGCTAGGTGCTTGTTTAGTTTTTTATTTTTCTCTATGCTTGCCCCCTTCGTATCTAGTTTTAGGATTCGCAACCTTGGTGTATGCTTATTCAGGATAAAAAAATCATTAGATGTTCCTTAAATATCCAAAAAAAGAGAACAAAAAAATAAAATCGGGATTGCTAATATTATTTGACCTAAAATCAACATAAAGGATTCACTTGTTTTGGGAGAGCAAACCCCAACGCATGGATTGCAGGTACATTCCAGATCTGTAAGTGAGGGACGACACTTCAAGTAGACCCAGAGTCTGAATTTCTTTCAGAATACTACTTAGTTCATACACTTAATCATCTAATCTTCAGTAGGGACTCTCGGGTAGCTGGAAACGGTCCAAGTTTCCTTAGCAGAGTGGGAGATTTAGAGGACATCGTAATAGCACGGTCCTCAAGTAACACGGGTCTCCAGAAATGGTTCGTACTTACCCCATACTGGTTGAGAATAGGAGATTTTTTATAAGAACTCGGGACAATATTCTGGGAAAATTTTGGGCACCTATCATCTCATGCTAATCTGTGATAAGACATGTTTGCCAAATAACCCTAAAACCGAAAAGATAAACGATCAAACTTTTACGGTCATCACCAGGTTGTGTTGGTGAAATTGGGGTTGCATTGTGTTTGTTTGAGAGGTGTGTGTTACACTGCGTCTTATACGCCTTCATACTCATCTTCTTTGACTTGACATCGTGCTCTCTCCCGATATTCTTTTGACATCGAAGATGACGATCTCACAGATTTTACGCTTAAGCTCCGTGAACTTTCCACGATCCACCCTCCATTATACATCTTCACAGACTCGGAATGACCTTCTTCCCGAGTTGATTCCATCTAGTCACGAGGAGAGTCAGACCCAGACTCCCTTGCTTCCCAGCCCTTCTGTTGAGGCAGACCCATGCCTCAAATTTTCATCTATTTCTCCTACCCATTTTTCATTGGGTTCTTTTGAGACCTTTTCCTTCCCAGAGGATTCAAAGACTATGGCTAGAGGGAAGGGACCAGTTTAGGACAAACCAGCTGAGGACCGACCGACTGGGGAGCAACACAGAGAGAATAGACCTGATCCAGCCTCAGATATTACAACGGGGATTATAGATACACTGCAGCAGATGAGCCTTCAGATCAGATATCAGTATAGAGTCCAAGATGAGCTGAGAGCTGAGATAGCTGCACTGAGAGAAGGAGCCGGGAATCCACCACTGCTTGTCATGGTTCCTGCGACATTATGAGATAAGTATGACCCAGGAGCGAGGACGCTACACCATTGGATTCGGTTACAACTGAATCATGGGTCATGCGAGTGGAGACCGTCCTTTATTTCTTTGTATCCCAAGTATTACAGGAATTCTACAGAGGAGTCGTTTACCTTTTTACAATAGTTCGAGATGATTTGTGGTACGACTAGTAATACAAGAGTTACGCAGGAGGCTATACACCTCAAGGCCTTCCCCTTCGCCTTAGCAAATAAGGCGCTCTACTGGCTGAGTCATTTGGGGAGGGAGATCTCTACATGGGATGATCTAAAGTACACATTCTTGCGTAAATATTTTCCTTTGGTATGGACAAACATGATGAGGAGTCAGTCGCCAATTTTACACAGCTACCGCATGAATCATTCCATGAGGCATGGGATCGATTCAAGGATCTTACTGAGAGATGCCCACATCAAGAGATACCATTAAAGGTGATTGTACAAAATTATTTTAGAGGTCTCCAGCCGGATGTACAGGGCCTAGTGAGTGCCGCATGTGGCGGAAGTTATCTGAAAAGGATGCCGAGTATGTCTGGTCCATCTTTGAGGGGATGACAGAGAACTCACGAGTTGTTGGTTCTACCCGAGCATTTCAGAAGGCCCCGCAACCACCACACCATCGAGAGCATCAGAAGGTGGTGCATGTTTCAGAGTCTGAATCACAGTCCAACATGGGATTTATTAGCGAGAAGTTGACATTAGTTGACGTGATTCAGAAGCAAGTTCAGGATTTGCAGCCGCTGCTAGAGTTGGAGGAACTCTTATCACTTCCCACTCAGTTGATTGATCTGATGAAGAAGGTAAAGGATTTACAGCTTTAGTACTAGCAATCCCGTCCCTCTTCTACTTCTCAGCCTGTTCGGAGATCTTTACCTGCTCCTCCCACCTATCAGATTCAGTTTATTCAGAGCAAGCCGGTGCAGCCTACTGAGACTCCATAGATTGATTGGCATAAGGATCTGTCCAATGCTGATTCGAGCCAGATCACCAGCCTAGAGATACTGATGTTGATTCTCAGGCCACTATTGAAATCAACGGGATATGGTACACTCTGATTCAACCTTCACCACAATTTACTCCTCAGAGCATACACCAGCAGTAGCAACAACACTACAATCATCCGCAGCACGGATGTCCACACTTCCAGCACCACTAGCACTATACGCAGCAGTCGTCTCACCAGCATGCCTACCAGAGACCACATTCTTTCCAGTACCTTGCTACACATTCACGGCCACACCACTACCAGCAGCAGCAACAGTCTTCGTACACACCACAGATATCTCCTCAATCGTACATACCATAGCACACTCCTAGGCAGGAGCGAATAGACATTCAGAGTCACCACATTGAGTCTGAGATATCTTCACTGGCCCTGACACTAAACCAGATAATGGACATGTTGGGCATGCTCCAAACCACACACAAGATTGAGAAGGAGTGGGTCAATCATCGTCTGGATGAGTTAACTGTGCCCAAGACCACTCTCCCAGCCCAGCCTCAAATGAACCTGAAAACAAGATGAGGCACCCATATCAGGTAGATAACACTACATGTACTATCTCTTTTCCGGAACTTTTATCTAACTCCATTCGTCTCAGGAGAGGTAGATCACCACTAGCACCAGACCGAGAGGAGAGGGCACATGATGAGGAGCGAGAGTCGATCCATGATACACATCTTGATGCTGAGGAGGAGAACCACCATGATGATGAGGATCAGCATGATGTCCAGCCTGATGACCAGAGAGAGGGGAGCGATTCTGAGATAATTGACATGAACATAGGCAAGTCAGATGACGATACCACGCCAGACCATGCAGACACTTCCGAAGCAGATGTGTCTTCTCCCATTCTAGAAAGTTTTGTACATACTTGAGACTCTCGATGTAAACGTCGATCCCGATTTGAATAAAAAAATTTTGTCCTTTCTAAGATTGTTCCTTTTCCCGATGTTTTGTATGGAAAAGGAAATAAAAAAAACCAAAAAGAATATTGTCACTCTAGAAACTGATCGGTTATTGAAAGATCATATTTTCTATAGATTCCACTTCACGATGCCTTGGATCACTTTCCTACGCTCAAGAATCGGTTGAGGAACAAATGCACAACACGTAGGAAAAAGAGATCAAGAGTTGAGAAACATGTATTGACCAAGGCAACTTCATGTGCTATTCGAATAAGGCACCTAAGAAGAAGAAATATTCTGGAGCTCACTATGTCACATGCCTGATTGAAGATGGCACATTCCATCGTACTCTCTTAGATAATGGCTCCTCGATTAATATACTTCCATCTTCTTTGCTTGATAAGCTCAAGCTATATCCTCTTTACAAATCACGAGCGATACTTCAGTTTGTAGATCGACCCGTGAAGAGACCTCGAGGTGTGTTGAGGAACATTATCACGACCGTTCAGGGCTTGCAGTTTCCAGCGTACTTTATTGTTCTAGATATGACGTGCCCTATGCAGTTATACCTTGCTCCAATCATTCTTGGGAGACCCTTCTTGCAGACAACAAGAGAACTATTTGATTATGATGTTGGGAGAGTATCATTCTGCACAGACAGTGGAGAGATACACATTGAGATGGCGAGAGGATGCCGCAGTCTTAGATCACTACTGTCATTTACTTTAGAGGACACCAGTTTTGTAGAAGATTGTCAGCACATAGATGAGACACATTCTCTTGATCTTGAGAGCATTTATTTTGATACCCTACACAAGGATGGGGTAGATGACATGGTACCTAGTTATTCATATGACTATTCGCATATAGATACAGAGTTCATATCAGATCCAGATGAGCAGTTTGTTGCAGAAGACATTTCAGTGCCGCATATTGAGAGTACACATATTTCAGCACGAGAGTCAGTTGATTATATTTCACAGATCATACAGTCTATTAAGCGTAGAGAGTCGCATGGTATGATGATTACACATATAGACACATTCTGTATTCCTACTACAGAGACGGGTATTTCAGTAGAGAGAGCTATGCCACATATAGAGATCACTTACAGAGGCAACTCTACTTGTTCAACTAAGGATCGATATGCACATGCATATAAGATGATACAGTACGACCCAGGTTGAGATGATCAACTTTGTACATGATGCATGACTACTTTTCCACTTCATTTCATCCTGTACAGAGACCTATGAGCTTTGTGGGTTTTTTGGAGTACACCACCTGTATATTCTTTGTAGTCCACAATCATCCCCGTTTTTTGTTCGTCTTATATGCTTAGAATATCAGATCCTAAGTATTGGGGGGATCGATTGCCCGAGGATTTTCGCATTTCAATTTTGTTCTTTTTACTTTTCTTTTGTTTTCCTTTCTTTTACTCTAATCACTGGTCCCTAACTTTTGGCCACATCTTTTTCTATACTTAGGATGCCTTATCCTAAGTATGGGGGGAGGTGAGGACTGAGTGATTTCGTTGATTTCATTTTCCTTTCTTCTTTTGTTCCTTCATTTATATATTCTTTTCCCTCAGTCGCCTAATTTTTTGTCTTCCACTATACTTACGATGACCAGATTGTAAGTATAGGTGGGTAATTGACTTCACATCGTTTATTCTTCTTCATCCACTTTTACTTAGCATGAGTTATGTCCTCCTTTTTCTCTTTTGATGCTATGAGGACATGCACAGGCTAAGTATAGGGGGTGTGTATATATTGTATATATACTTGCGTCCATAACTCATACTTTTATGTATTTTCTATATCTATAAAATCCGTAAAATGTGGGTGAGGGTTAATTTAAAATTCATCTAATTATTTATTTGTTATTTATAAAATCCTGGTAAATAAGTAAAATATACCTAAAATCCTTATTTAAACTTCTTAATTTAAAATATGTATTTAAAATATATCTAAAATATGTATATTATTTTTTAAAATTCTGTCTATTACAATATGTGTAAAATTCATTTAATCCTTGTAAAATTCTATGTATATAAAATTTGTAAAAACATTAGTTATTTGATCCAAATAAAATATGGGTAAATTATCTTGTACAAAGACTTGTTATAAAAATTGAAAAATTAATAAAAATTGGAAAGTCTGAAATCCAAAGAAATTACAAAATCCTTAAAATCAATAAAAATGTGTCAAAATTCAGAAAATTTATTTCACAAAAACATGGTTACATTTACATTAGCATTTTTCAGAATAAGTTTGATTTATAAAACTAAAGATTGTGAATAGTCTAAAGGATGGAGCTTGATTATGGCCTTTAACTTTCATTATAAAGAGCCTAGTTAGGAGCTGGAATTTAGACTCTTTAGGTATTTGACTTAAATCTTTGGGTTCCACGAGACCATATTTGGGAAGTCAACTTAAACGTGCCTAAGTAGAACACTTGGTATCATCCATTCAACTCTTCATCAGTAAACAACATTTGGACACAAGCACTTTGCACTTAGCTCGACTTGCATGGGGCTGCGAAGGGCGTTCCATTTTAATGGTGCATTTTCATCCTTATCTAGTGGCGCTAACATCTAAAGATGGGAGAGATTGGGGTTGAAATAATGCTTCAGATGAGGGAAGGATCTGCTAGCCCAATTTTTCCAAGACCTCAAAAATATGGACGGAATGAAAAGATGCTATATCCGTCGAGGCATAAAACATTTATGCAGTGCAAGCAACATTACAAAGCCAATTCAAAGAATAAGCCACCAAATAAAAAATTTGACCACAATGGTCCAAGCTTCGACCAAAAATCATGCACATCTTAGTATAGACTTCTCTCCACTGACTGGGCTTCACAAGGAGATGCATCTACACTGGTCGCACTCTAATTCTTTTCTCATTCTTCTACTTTCTCTCTATATTCAATTGTGTACACAACACGACCTGGCCTTAGAAGGGAATACCCCCCTCCTCGAGGAAAGAGTAACTGGATGAGGAACCAATGGGAGTGTATTATTGGGATGGGTTGTTTCTTCGCTTCTTTAAAGCAGGAAGAGCCAAAACAATTCACACACAGTACAGATTGACTTCATGGTTGATAGAGTTTGCGATATGAATAAGTGGATCTGAGCTGGCTGTTGAGATGAACCTCAATAAGGATTTGTGAAACTTCAGGACTGTTGAGATTAAAATCCTAACCCTAGTTAAGGCTCCGACAAAATGCTTATTTTAGGCCTGATCGGGCTCTGTCCTTTATCTATTCTCATGAATTGGTTTGGGAAAATGAATTCATTCTAACTTTCTTTCATTTCCCCTTATTCATCAAATAAGTGTTTGTTAAGGGACTAGCAAAGTTTAAGTATAGGGGGTTGATGAATCCATGAATCATTAACATTCTATCTGCATTTTGTTTTAAAACCCTTAACAAGTACATGTAAATATTCATTAGTTTCCATCTTTTAACAAAATCATACTCATGAATAAAAATGCACTTTTTATGCATAAAATCATGTAAATAAATAAAAGAATAAAAATAAAGAAAATAAAACGAAGGCAAATCGTAGATGTATATATGTACAATGTGACTTATAAAATAAATTTAGCAGAAAGATATATTTATAGCCTAACCCTCGAGACCAAGTCAGCATGGATTGGTCGAGAAACAAATAAGTAGGGGGAGATAAGGAGGAAAACATTAAAAATTAATTAATTTCACACTCTATACACTCTTCACTATTTATCCAATAATTATCAAATCTTCAATGATTTTTAATTGATTCATAGGAATATATTTTTCACCAAACTCTTTTCTTAATTATTTTTAAAAATATATAGAAAAATATAAAAGTAAGTTAAAAATATTATCCTATATATATGCCAAGAAATCCAACTTGTAAATTGTTAAAATCTCAACTTTCGAACATCATAACTTACTCATACAAACTCCAATTTCACTCTACTCACCTTTAAAGTTCAAAAAATAATATTATCTAATTAATGAACTTGATTTCACTAAAATCAGAGTCTGTTTGAAAAAAGTAAGTTTTGGGACCTAATCACAACTAGGTTTCTGGGCTATTTATTTTATCTAAAACACATTATATATTGTTTTAATGATTTTATAATTTGTAAATATTTTATGATCTTGTATTTTAACCATGATTTATTTCATAATTTTATGACATTATTTATTATTTTAAATAAATCAAAGACACTAATTTATAGGTAAAATTGAACTGTACAACTTATATCCATATTTATTAATATACTTAAATTAATTTATTATAATCCACAAAAAATCACACATACTCTATCTATTACTCCAATAAATAAAAAAATATAAAAAAAGTATATTATTGATTAATTTATTAAATTAAAAATCAATTATCTATTTATCAAGTAGTATTTATACTAATTTATTAATATAATATTTATAATTCATAGATTATTTATTATTTATAAAAACTAATTATAACATAAGTTTGAGAAATTAATTATTTATATTATTCATTTTTATAAAATAACGTTATTTACTATTTAATATATAATTTATAATGAATTTCTTGATACTGTCCAACCGGGTGCTAACACATGTCAACACCTGGGTCCTCATCTTCAAGAACAGAAGTTGTTCATTCTGTTCTACCGGCCTGTCTTCAACCAATTTTGCCCGTCTTCTTCATAAAAAACCTAATATAAACCCTTCATTACATTTTTCTAACAACCACCATTCACGCCCATTGTTGATCTCCTACTAATCCCCCTTCGATCATCCTTTAAAAATCCCTAGTGACTAACTATTCCTAACAACCCGAGTTCCAGTACCACCTGGTCGATTGGCCACCTTCCTCGCCTTGCTCCGCCCTGATCCTGAGGTGACAGTTCCTTCTGAGGCCCGAGCGTGGAAGAAGGTCTATCGGAGGAGAAGTTCCAAGGCCAACCTTGGCCTAGCATCGCCGCAATCGCTGCGTAGAGCTCCGACCATCGACCATCGAGCTACGACAGTAGGGTCATATACCCTATCCTCCCACGTAACTTCCTCCACACTTTTCTCTTTTAAAATCTTGATCTTCATGCCATAATTAGTTTACTTAAGCACGTAATTAGACTCATTTAATCACCATTTCAATCACGCTCTTTAGATTTGTTCCGATTTGATCAAAATTCGTTCTCAAATTCCCTTGTATTTTCGTTCGAACTGCCACTGTTTCTTGAAACTTTCTTTATTAAATCCGCAAACTCTTAACTTCTTGGCCGATTTCATTAGAAATCGAGCATATAAAACTCATTTGAAGGTCTCAAGAATCATCTGGAGTATCAATCATCAACTGGAGATTCGTTAATTTTGTCGTTGAACAATCGAGCAATAGATCAGGAACTAGGTTTCCAATCCTAGGCCCTTCTACCAAGCCTCCATCTTCTCCGAACATCTCTTACCACAGAGGAGATCGAAGGTGATAGGTGATCCCCTCCTGGCCCTACAGGAGCTCGCCACTGTGCTTCCATCGCTAGAGACTGCCCAAAGAGGAGAAATCCGCCACTGGTTGTTTCAGAAGGGGGAAGAACGCAACCAAGAACTCAAGCTACAGAATCGCGCCACGTGTCCAGATCCGACGCTCCAGATCGTGTTTCACGATCTAATCTAGGCCATTAAAGGCGAAACAATGTGACAATTGCATAAGAAGCCACGTAACTTCCAGAGTTTCACTAGCTCCAGAAATGTTTCCAGAATTTACGTTTAGGTCCCTGCGTAGGGACCTAAATGCAATACAATTTATTTTCCTTTTGTTTTCTTGTAGTTCTACCCCTGTACTATTGGGTAATTTTGAACCTCTTTTTGACAATATTTTTCCTCGATTTTTCTTGGGTAGTTACACAACTACCCTAGCGAAGTTTATTGATAATTTCACGTATTTTCATCACGTATTTTTCTCGTTTTGTTTTTCTAAACTTGTATCAGTTTTGAGCTCTTTTATTACCTTTTTCAAGAAGAAATAAAAATCATGAATTTCCTTTTCTTTTCTCAAAAGCTGTAATATAGGTATTCTGCCTCCTCGAGTTCGACCTAGGAAAACTTACCTGGATAAATAATTAGTTTAACGATAAAATAGGATAGCTGACTCTTTACTTCATCGTGTTTCTCTCTCTCTCTCCTATTATATCTGTTTTTTATCAATTGAAATCTGATTTTCATGGTTCTTCTACACCGACAAGTTTCTTAATTAATCGCAGGTCGGATTTTCGATTATGAAAGGACTTATCTAGAATTTTGTTAAGCCAAAGGGGTCCCTATGTAATTTGCCAAAGCACGCATGCATAGGGCACGTGATCTGGGCGGTACGGGTACTTTTGAGATTCTAGTGGAGGGCATGGGCCTCCCTATAATTTACCCCCTCTCGCATGTGCGGGGCACGTGCGAAGGAGGTTCGGCGATGGAGTTGAGATCAGGGGCCATGCTGAGGCTGGTGTGGAGCTTCGAGTACCTAGCCTCCACGTGGTAGCAAAGAGAGGCTCGGCTGATCAGAGCCTCGAGGTGTGCAGATCAACTGAGGACGTGGCGACACTAGGACCTTTGGATCCGTCGATCCAACGGTTGTTTGGCAAGGCGGTAGGGTGGAGCTAAGGCGACAACGAGTGGATGAGGTATGGTGACTGCGCAAGGTAGAGCTGCTCCTCAACCAACACACTAGCGAGGGTCACGACTAGGCCTGACGGAGGGGAGGGAACATCTGTAGCTCAGTAGACACACGACCGAGCGATTGGAAGTCGAAGGTGCATACGTACGGTGACTACCGTGAAGCAAGGGATGAGTGTGAAGGTCGACCAACGAGGGGTGGGATCGACTCAGGTGGAGCAATGTTCATGTGGTGGTGGAGCAGCCAACCGATGGAGTTATCGAGGAGGCATTATGACACGATGGCAGAGCAACAGTCAAGTATGGCGATGAGGAAGACGGAGGCGAAGGGCATGCAGTCGAAGAGGTGGAGTGGTGGAAGATATCGGGTGGTGGAGGAGGCAAAACATGATTGCTAGGAGATGGAGCGAGCGGAGTCGATGGTCAAAGAGGCAAAGGAAGAGGATGAAGAGAAAGAAGATGGAGGAGATTTGCCTTGGAGATGGAGGGGTAGGACCTCCTCCGATCGACGCTTGAGCTGTGCGAAGTGAACGATGAGCTCGGCTAGCCAGGAAGGGGTAGCAGCACGATGGATATCCACCGTGGATTGCGCATGGGGAAGAAGGTCACCGAGTAGTTGTCACTGGCTCCTAAGGGGAAAGAGCGGATGAAGCAACGATGAGCATTGCTGGTTGAAGCAACGGAAACGATCGAAGAGGAGGAGATGGACCACATGTCATGTATGTGCGGTCGGCTGGAGGGGATGGCACGTGTTGTGTACATGCCCAGGAGAGAGGAGAGTGATGAGAGAGAAGGGAGGAGAGAGGAGGGGGACACATGCGGAGCACGTGACCTGAAGTGAGAAGAGAGAGAGAGAGAGAGAGAGAGAGAGAAGAGAGAGAAAAGAAGAGAGAGAAGGAAAAAGGGAAAATAAATATAAAATACAAAATAAGTATAATAGTAATAATAATTATTATTATTAAATAAAATAAAGGATTAAATAAAAAAAGTAAAATAAAATAAAGTATAAAAAATAAAGAAGAAGAAAAATAAAAAAGAAATTGTAAATGAAGTCAAATGAAATGGCACTCAACATGAAAATTGCTCATCTCGACGAGATCTATAACTTTCGTGAAGTATCTAAAATCATAAGAGGCCATATGTACAAAATGTATTTTTGGTGATACTTTATAGATAATAAAATATTGCATTGTTGCATTTTGTGATTTTTTCGTACTTTAATTATGATTTTAATTAGTGAATTATTTTATAAATAATATATAAATATTTAATCTAATTTTCGTGTATTCTTACAGGTTATAAATAGTTAAAATAAAAACCACAAAAATAAAATATGTACAAAATATACAATGTCATATTTTTATATTTTCTCTTAAATTTTTGACTTTTATGAGTTTTAATTCTTTATGCTAACTTAGTTAAAAGAATATATTAGAGAAGGAATTAGGTCAAAATAAGTGATTTTTGTATAAAAAATTGGCTCAATCAAGGTTAAAAATAATGTTATTTAGTTACAGAATTTAACACTAATTTTAGCACAATTAGTAGATGAATCATGTATTCATCACTTGTATGTCAAGATCGAATTATGAAAATATTATTATATTTAATGAAAATGTTAGTTACATGTGAATGCTATATTTTACAAAACAATCAAGATCAATATTTTTCTTACAATATGTTGTTTATACATTACAAATTATTACATAATTTTTAATTGATAGTGACTTTTAAAAGCTTAAGAAAGACACACCATATTAGAAGGGCCTCCTTATATATAGGGTAAAATGTGGATACCTCAGGGGGAGCCAAGTCCGCTTCCCATGTTTTTTACTTTTTATGTTATTTTTTTAAAATGCATTGGGGTATTAACTTAGTTTAATAAGTGGAATATATTGTTCAAATTTAGTGAAAAACTTACATTCCTAATCTCTCCATATAGAAGAAGTCGATTTCAGCAATTCTGATACTGTTAAGAAAATCGAAATGAGTTGATTTTTATGAGAATATGTTGATATTAGGTGATCTAAAACCCCCATGTATTTTGAAAAAATACCAAAATAAAGCTAAAATACAAATGGGGGAGTCCAACTTGGATCCCCACTAGGGTAGCCTCATTTAGGGTAAAATGAGCCTACCCTTGGGGGGGTTACTTGGCTCTCCCGTCCCATTTTTCTCATTTTTTATTTTTTTAAAATGAATCTGTGGAAATTCATCACTATATATATATATTATGTCATTCAAGTTTCATGCCAGAGACTCCTACGGCCTCCATCTAGACAACCATTTTTTTAACGATTGTAAATTTGTTAAAATCAACCTTGTTTGGATGGAGGCAGTAGGAGTCTATATTTCGTACGAAACTTGAATGACGCAATATAGGGATATTATTTATATAAAAATCATGGAAGCATTTTAAAAAAATAAAGAAATGGGAAAATGAGGTAGGGGAGCCAAGCTAGCTCCCTTAGGGGGTAACCCTATTTTACACACATATATATAGTTTAAAGGGGTTGCCCCGTCCCATATTTTAGTGATTTTTTTATTTTTGAAAAATATCATAACGTATTTTCATCACTATATCCTTCTAATATGACATTCCAATTTTGTCAGAAACAAAGACTTATATGCCCTCCATCCACAACAACTCGATTACAACAATTCTAGCACCGTTAAAATTAGATGTTCCTGATGGAGGGTATAAGAGACCCTATTTCTGACGAAATTGGAATGACATATTAGAGGGGTATAGTGATGGAAACGCATGATGGTATTTTCTAAAAAATAAAAAATCACCGAAATATGGGGCGGGGGCAACCAATGGCGATAGCCTAATTAAATCCATATATATATAGGTGCCATTTAAATTGTCTTTCCTTGGATTATAAAAGCCATTGTCAATTTAGTAAAAAAACCGTAATAATTTAATATAAGTATAAACCACACATTATAAAAAAAATAATTTTATAAAATATAGTATCTATATGCAAATATTTTCATATAATAGATTAATATTTTCATAATTCTATCTTGATGTATATGTTATAATAATAGTTTATTATTATATCTATGATATAAGAAATTGTAAAATATATTGAAAAGATACCTACATTGATGTGGGCTCGCCATAGATATGGTGAGCTCCCACCTCATTTGAAGTTTCTCATATATATATATATATATATAATATATATATATATGTATGTATGTATGTATGTATGTATGTATGTATGTATGTATGTATGTATGTATGTATGTATGTATGTATGTATGTATGTATGTATGTATGTATGTATGTATGTATGTATGTATGTATGTATGTATGTATGTATGTATGTATGTATGTGTATGTGTATGTGTATGTGTATGTGTATGTGTATATGTATGTGTATGTGTATGTGTGTGTAGGTGTGTGTGTGGAAAAATGGGGTTGCCCCTAGATGCTTGCCCCCGCCCCATTTTCCGACGTTTTCTTTTATTTTTTTGAAAAATATCACCATATATATCCATCTATATATCCTCTAATATTTCATTCGAATCTAATCAGAAATAGAGACTCATATACCCTCCATCTAGAATAGGTAATTTTAACGGTCTAAACATGGTTATAATCGACTTGTTCTAGATGGAGGGCATAGGAGTCTCTGTTTCTGATGAGATTTGAATGACATATTGGAGGGATGTGTGTGTGTGTGTGAATATACAAGATGATATTTAAAAAATCCAAAAATGGGACGGGGGCAACCATGTTGGGTGCCCCTAGGGGGAAGCACCTTGAACCCTATATATGTATGTATCTATGTATGCATGTATTTGTGTGTGTGTTTATGTAAGTGTGTATGTGTGTCTGTGTGTGTGTATGTGTCTTTGTATGTGTGTGTATGTGTATATGTGTGTCTGTATGTGTGTATATATGTATTTATGTATGTATGTATGTATGTATGTATGTATGTATGTATGTATGTATGTATGTATGTATGTATGTACGTGTGTGTGAGTGTCTATGTGTGTGTATATGTGTGTGTGTGCGTATATGTGTGAGTATGTGTGTGTGTATGTGTGTGTATGTATGTGTGTGTATGTGTATGTGTATGTGTGTGTATATGTGTGTATGTGTATGTGTGTGTCTGTGTGTACGTCTGTGTGTGTATGTATGTGTGAGTGTATGTGTGTCTCTATGTGTGTATTTGTGTATGTATGTGTGTGAGTACGTGTGTAAGTATGTGTATGTGTGTATGTCTATGTGTGTGTGTGTGTGTTTGTCTGTCTGTGTGTCTGTATGTGTGTGTGTATGTGTGTGTGTGTGTATGTATGTATGTATGTATGTATGTGTGCGTGTGTGTGGGTGCGTGTATGTGTGTATGTGTGTATATGTATGTATGTGTGTTTATATGTGTGTATGTGTGTATGTATGTATATATGTATGTGTTTATGTATGTGTGTGTATGTGTGCATGTATGCGTGTGTGTTTGTGTGCATGTATGTGTGTGTATGTGTGCGTGTGTATGTGTGTATGTGTGTATGTTTGTGTATGTTTATATGTTTGTGTGTATGTGTGTATGTGTATGTATGTGTATATGTATGTCGTATGTGTGTATGTTTGTATGTATGTGTGTATGTGTATATGTTTGTGTGTATGTATGTGTATGTGTGTAGTGAAAACCGCCCAACCTGATAGCTTCATAAGGAGAAACTATCGTCGATGTGTCGGGTTGGCAAATTTTACAGAAATTTTATTGTTTTCATTTATACTCCTAAACTAGATGTGTATAGTGTTTAGTATGGGAGTGTTGAACTTAGGGAGGCAAACTATTGAAAATTAAGGTAAAATAATAGAAAACCAAGGTTTAAAGGTTTCCTAACTTTTATTCATGTTTCGATGAATTTTCTGTACTTTTATTTGATTTTCTGAATTTTATATTGTTTTTATGTCTTAATATACCTAAGTAATAATATAGGTATAGATTTTATGTCTTTTAAAGAATTTCCCAATTTTTATGTAATTTTAGAAAATATTTTGTAATTTATGTTTGGTTTTTAAAATTGAAAAGTATATTTTCTATTGAAAATAGAATTTTATTTTTTATTTTAAAATAGAAAACAATAACAAAGTATTTTTATTTTATTTTTATTAGAAAGTAAATGAAAATACCTTCACAATGATATATTGCACATATTTATACGATTCTTATAGCATTAGTTGTGATTTATTAAGTTTTTATGTATTTTGTATTTTTTTGTTGATTTTTATATGCAATTTTTATTTTATTTTTCGTTTAGTATGTAAAATATAGTAAATGGTGCAATAGGTAATTTTTATAGAATTTTTAAAAGTGTTTTTATATTTTTATTTATTTTGAAGTTTGTTATAGTTTTTTAGATTTTTTTAGAAATTATTTAATATTAGAAAATATTTTTTAAAAAATGCTTTAATACTGTATATAATATGATATGCGGTATGAATACGTGTTTTATAATTTTTTATATTTCGTATTTTGTTTTATATGTATGTATTATGTATACTAAAAGTATACCGTGTATAGGGGTATAATTGTAAAAAGCAGGAAAATATTGGCATGTGTGTAAATGTCCGAGATTGCACGGACGGGCGTGAAAAAATCCCCAAACATCTCGTGGCCTTCACGTGTTGGTTCCAGCAATGGGACCTACTTGTAATATCACAAAGTTCTAGGGGTATAAGTGTAATTTTCCCAAAAACACATGTGTGTTCACGTACTTTTCCAGCCGAACCTATTCGCAAGTACAAGAATTATGAGGGGCTTATGCATAAATGTGCACAAAAAATCTGACGCTTCATGTGCAGCGCACGCGAAGCACTTGAACCGGTGGGGCGGTTGAAATGAGGTGGGGTAGACGCGTGGCATATTCACGGTTGTTCGATTGAGCGGTCGGAATTAAAAGCCCTAAATTTTTTTTCGCAGGCGACATCTGAAGTCCGTTGGCGATGTGAGGCAGCGATAGTTGATTTCGCTCTAAGCGATCGTAGTTGGCTGGAGGTTGCGGTGTTTATAGATATTGTGCTCGGAGGAGGTGCTTCGTCATATCCAGTCGATGCACGGCTTTAGGCATGGCTCAGCCTACTCGTATGCGGATGACGCATCAGGTCTCCATGTTCAAGTATGATCGATGATCCGCAATAGAGCTTCGTTCTGCAAGTGGCTCGAACAATGAGGATGACTATTCTCACAAGCGGTAGTGATGTTAGGCTCCAAGCGGTGGAGCACAGCTTCCAATTGCGATGAAGGATGCTTCTCGTGCTTCAAATTAGGTGGAGTTCTCAATCGCGGTGCTCAACTCAGAAAGTGTGTAATTTGCGATGGTTTGGCTATCCTCCGTTCAAGCAGATAAGGTTCTCGAGGATGACGAAGCTTGATCTGCAAGAGATATAAATGGCTCGAGGTGGACATTGATTAAGGGTTGCAGGAGTAGGGTGAAAGGAAGAGCTCCTTGCTGCAGCGAAGAAACAGATCAAGGCTCCATTCACCGATCATGAACGGAGATGACAAAGATGAAAATATAGAAGAGAAATGGTGGGAATCACGAAATGAAGGTGATATGGGCGATGAAGTTGAATCATGTTTGTAGTGATGAGAAGGATTGGGAAGAGACGAGGGCTAGGAAAAGGATCAGAGGAAGAGATTGAGAGGAAATAATGAATACTAATCAGGAAATCGAAGTGGATGAAGAGGGTGGAGCAACGCTCGATGTCAGCTGATCTCGTCGCGCCCTCTCCTTGCTCAATGAAGATCGAGCTCTGTCATAGCCCTATCCTCGGAGCCCAAGTGGAGATGAAAACAAATGGCTGGTGGAAGCTTCACAGGGGGGTCCAGACCTATATATAGGGGAGGAGACGTGAGTGCCACGTGAAAAGCCTCCCACCACCTTTGTTAATTCGATCAAATTAATGGTCAAACTAATTAATAATGTTCGTTGCAGTCGGATAATGAGAGCGATTCAAAAAAATCACTTTTACTTAAACAAGTTAATCTCGAGCAGCAAATTTTTTTTTACTTGGGCAAGCCCAAGGTCGAACTCAGGGAGGCAACTGTCTCCTTAGGTAAATTATTAGTAAAGCCCAAAGTTTGATTTTCGGGGAATAATTTTTTTGGTCTTTTTCGATTTTTCTATGCAAGACACATGCAAGATCTAGCCAGTTCACAAGTTAATTCAGAAAGATGGTCAAAACAAGTCAAAAAAGTACGAAACTTGGCCAAATGATGAAATGGGATGAAATTAGACTACCCTAATTTTTTTGGAATTTTCTGACACTAAATTAAATTACTAGAAATTAATTATGAATGCAAGGTGATTTTAACTAATTTAATTTTAGAAAAGATCAAATGACAATATTTTTGGGAATAAAAATTATCCTAGGTAAATCTGAAGGTGAGGAATCCAGGAAAATTGTCAAACCTTAATTTTGATGTGAAATGTACCTATTAAAAATCAATTAAGAAATTCACCAAATGAATTATTTAGCCACGAGATGCGTGCAATGGAGATGGAATTTTTATGCAAGGTAAGACTACTTATCGATAGATCTAATGTGATTTTTGGGTATTTTTGGAGTCACAGAAAAATTACTATTAATTAAGAGGTGAAATTGGGAAAAATATAGCAAAAATGGACAAATTAATTAATAGAAGATTCTACTGATATACAAAAATATGCCACATGTCACATAATAAGGAGGACAATGTAGGCTACACAATGCAATTTTCCAAACTCAAAAATGAATTAATATGAATGCCTAAATATGCATGCAAAGATAGGGGTATAAATGCAATAGAGGAATTAAAATTTCTAAAATTAAAACCTGCAGATGAGGACTATTATGCAATTACCTATAATGCAGGGGGTGGATGCAATTTCTCCACGGGACACGTGCTCCTCACGTGGGGTCGCCTGACAGGGACTGAAATGTAATATTGAAAACCCTCAGGGGCCTTAATGCAATTTGCCTAGGCCCCACGTGTGGTGGTCCTAGGCTCGGTGGACGTCGGAGGCTCGGAGTGAGGCTCGGGCGGCTCTGGAGGTTTGGATCTGGCTCGGGGAAGGTTCGGTTGATCCAAGCCTAGCGGTCGGGGAGGAGGCTCAAATCGGGCGACGTGGGTGAATCTGGACCGTGGAATCAAAGATGATCCAACGGTGGTGAATTGTGGATGCGTGGCGTTCCTTGACCCGTTGGATCAAGATCGATCCAACGGTCCTCGAAGCTTGATGAAGAGGGCGATGTGGACGACCAAGCACCGCTAGATCTAGATGAATCTGACGGTCCTCGGCTGCTCTGGCTGATGGCAACGTGGCTGGCTCCTGGTCATAGGATCGAGGATGATCCAACGGAAGCGGAAAAGGGCGACGTGGATGGCTCTTGGTCGTTCGATCAGGAGGATCGAACGGCTGCTGGTTGTCTTCCCCCAACGGCCCTCCGCCTCCTACGGCGGATGAGGCTGTGCTCCGACAGAGGGTCTCGAGCTCCGCCCCTTCCTTGGGTCGTCGATGAAGCTCGCTTGAGGTTGCTAAGCAGCTGGAGATGGTCGTAGAACCGTCAGGAAGCGGCCGGAGGTCTCAACTGAGGTAGGAGTGAACTGGAGACCGGGGGCGGTGAAGCTCGAAGTGAACTCCGATGAAGTTCCGGCCAGTGACCGCGAAGGTACCTGCAGGGGGTTATATCGATAGCTGAGGCGTGCGTGGTGCCCGTGGAGGATGCAGAGTGTGATGCGAGGCCGGTTGAGTGATGAAGGTGACCGGTGATCGAACTCCGCCATGGTGGCGGAGCTGGTGTCGGGTGAAGGTGAAGTGTGTCGTCAGATGAAGCGAGGGATAGCGCGAAGATAAGAGCTCCGTCACGGAGCTCGGAGGATTCTTTGCGGAGCAAGAAGGTGCTCGTGGAGGGCGAATTAAATCTGAGAAAACATAAGGGAAAAATAAGAAGAAGATCGGGAGGAGAATGGAGGATTCTACCTGGGGTTAGAAGCTCCGGGGAGGCTTCCAGGTCTTCGCTCGAAGGCCGGTAGGAGGACCTGAGCTCGTGCAGCATTTGGGGAAGCTACGACACGGTGTGGCAACATCGTGGATCTCGCCGAAGGTGGCGACCTGTCTTCACTCGATTTGACGCCCAATTGCTGTCACCAATGGGTGGCTCTGAGCTCGAGGATACCTCTCGTAATGGCGGATGGGGTGAGAGTGGTCGGAGGTGGCTGATTTATAGGACGAGGGTGACTGCAGGGATGGCTGGGAGGTGATGTTCGTGGACGTCGTGGAGCGACTCTGGGGGAAGTCATGAAGATCGAGGGAGCTGGCGAGGATGAGGGACGAGTGAGCTCCATCGTGTTGGCGTTAGTGGTCGGAGAAGGTGGTCGTCGTAGAGTCGAAAATAGAAAGGGGGCGATTGCTGCGCGAAATTGAGAACGTTGGAGAGATACGGTCTGGAGGTAGGAGACGAGGTCTCAACCGTTGGATCTTGCGATCTAACGGCTGAGAAGATGGCGCTAAGGAGCAGCTATGATATGATCCAAGGCGATGTGATCGGATGGTCGTGGAGGACACCACGTGTCGTGATGAGGACGCAACATCAGCGGGCAGTGAGGATGACTTTGCTAGAGGCAATCGGAGGGTTGAGAGCATCGAGTGAATTGAGTTGTTTGGATTGAAGCTCTCAGGCGAAATCAAATGGTAATTAACATGCCATGTGGCGGAAGGGGAAAAAGGCGAGAACGTGCGGCGTAGATGAAGTACAGGGATTGATCTGGCGGCGGTGAGTTAAGGCGTACGTGGAAACTCTCAAGCCATTAGATTTTGATGAGGATCCAACGGCTGGTGGTGAGGGCGGATGAGTCAAAGGGAGCGGGTCGTGTGGCGCAATCAGAGGGCGCCACGTGGCCAGCTGTGAGTGGCTGAAATGAGAAATGAAATTAAAGAGAGAGAAGGAGACCGAATTTGGAAAAACTCAAAACATGAAAGTTGTAGATCTCGATGAGATCTACAAGTTTCATGTTGACAAAAAATGGAGATGAGGTCAAATGTGATACAAAAAATATAAGAATACAAATATACATGTATATAGTATACAAAGAGGCCCAAAAATCTAACTTTTGCCTACAAGCTCCGAATTGAATGAAATTAGTCTCATTTTAAAGGTCTCAGGATGTGTATTATTATGAAGGTGAGTAGACCTAATTCGGAGTTGGTAGGAGAGAGATATGTGCATTCTAAGGTCCCGGAGTTTAGGGCTTTATTGAATATTTTACAAAAGATGGGCTCTGGTCTTCTTCCCTATATTATTAACTAATGGTGTACACACTTTTGGGAAGGTGTTATTTTATTTTGGAGGGGATAAAATACAAGAGAATAGGTGGATATTTTATAGGTGGATTTTATACAAGGATTGGCTTCTTATTTAAATGCAAGGATGAATGCTAAAATGCATATTTTGTGAATTGATGCATGAATGATATTTATGCAAGATAAAGGTAAATATGTTGCTAAATACCTGGGGACAAAGCTCTATTTGCAACTTTAAGAGTGATGAATCATAGATTCATCAACCCCCTATATTTAAACCTTGCTCGTCCCCGAGCAACTAAAATGAAATGCAAGGGTGAAATGACTTTGGGTTCCACACCAAGGTCATGAACAAAAGTTGAAAATGGAACTTGACTCAACCTTTGGATTAATTGTGTGGTGGAACCTTATTGGGATCTGAATTTAAGACCTAACAGACTTCAAGTTCCACAAGTCTTCTATTCAAGACTCCTCAATAGTCAGGTCAGAACAAATCCTCAAACGCAAATTTCTGATGACTATGATTCTTACTTGTACTGTGCAAGTGAAATGTAACTCTCCACATCATAAATGGCTCAGAAACAACCTCCTATAACAAGGTAACTCAAATAACCCGATCCAGTAACTCTTTCCTCGAGGAGTGGGGTATTCCCTTCTAAGTTCAAGTGCGACCAGCTCAAGAGGAGGGGGTGGAGAAAAGAATGGACGGTAGCCAGTGTAGCTACCTATCCCGGGATGCCTGACCAGTGTAGCCAAGTCATCCAGCTGCATTTTCTTTGATAATATACATACTCCGACAGGTGTTTTATTTTCACTTGGACCTGTCTGATTTTTTGGAGTTTTTGCATTTTGTTTTCTTTTTTCTTCTTTTTTTTAAACTATATACAAGGTGCAGCATGTACATCAGGAGTTTTTCCTCTTGATCCAGTAGACTATCCCTCTTTTGAAGCATTATTGCAACCCACAGCATCCCTTCCTTAGATGTCAACACCACCAGACTAGGTTCAGATGCACTACCCTCCCTAAAGGAGGACGGATGTTTCCACCCGTGTGGTACTCCAAGCTAAAGGATTCTACCTCATCACCACCTCATCAATGAAGAGCTATGTGTATTGTGCTTGTCCAAGTTAGGTCATTATCTAAAAGAATCATGCATGTGCACGAGATATTCTACTTAGACTGATTAAGTGACATGTCAACATAGACTTGCGGACTCAAAGAATTAAGTCACTTGACCTGAGAAATCTTAACTCTAGTTCCTATAAGGTTCCTCTGAAAATAGGTTGATTAAGGTCAAATCAAGTCCATCCTCAATATCTACTCATAACTTGGTTCAAGACCCACTAGCTTTTCACTTTGTATATGCAAGATATGCAGATGAGATGCAGATGACATGCTATGTAGATGAATGAAATCAAAGACTCTCTTTTTTTCAGATATGGAGATGATATGCAAAAGTAAATAACAAGCCTATTTGTTTTTTTTTTGTTTTTTTCAAAACTTTGGTATACCTCCTATGTTACAACAATTTACAAGAGTTTAATAAGTATTATACAAATTACAAAAAAATCAATTTTTACCCACCCGTAATTATTGCAAAATATATACAAAAATACGTGAAAATACATGAAAGTACGAGCTATGGGTAAAGTATATATGTAATATATACACTCCCCCTATACTTAGTGTGTGTTATGTCCACAGCATGAAAATCGAGGAAAAAGACGTAGCTCGTGCTAAGCGTAAGAGAGCCAAAGAGAACGAAAAATGTAAAGAAGTCGTCTTGCCCCCCTATACGTAGGCTTTGGTAGCCTAAGTATAGAAGAAGGTCAAAAATGGGGCGGACGAGGTCAAGAGGAGAAATGGATGAATATACAATGTGGGCATCGGTCCCCCCTATACTTAGGCTCAGGTCAGCTTAAGTATAGGACAGAGGTGAGTATGAGGGCCAATGTGATCTGGAGGATATACAGAGAACAGACTCAGGTGGCTCATTCCCCCTATACTTAGGATCTGGTCATCCTAAGTATAGTCCAAGATAGTGATCAATGAGGCGGGGATGGGTTACTAGAGTCGCGGGGGAGAAAGGACAGAATGTACAGGTATGATGGTATATGCAAGTGAGTCAGTCTGAATCTTTCAAGATGTTGTTGATGGCTAGAGCTCACCGCTGCAAGGTCTCATGCGCGGCTCGAGGCATATTTGTTGAATCTGTCTCGCGCATGAATACAATCTCCTCGACGTGGACTAACTGCTCATTGGATTCGACGAAGTACTTCAACAGTTGTCCATTTACTAGGAATGTTCGTGCGTCATCTGCGAGATCGGAGATCTCGATACATCCACTATCGTGTATCGTACGGACGACAAATGGGCCTGTCCATTTGGACTTCAACTTGCCTTGGAAGATCTTCAGCCTAGCCTTAAAAACCATACCTTCTGTCCAGGAACAAAGGTCTTTCGTCTGATATATCTATCGTGCCAACGCTTAACCTTGTCCTTGTACACCAAACTGTTGTCATATGCGCGGTTTCTGACTTCCACAAGCTCACTCAGATCCATATCTCTCTCCTTCTGCCCAAGGTGCGTGTTCCAATTGACCTTCTTGATTGCCCATTCTGATTTGTGCACTAGTTCTACGGGCAAATGGCATGGCTTTCCGAATACCATTTGGAATGAGGAGGTTCCTAATGGTGTCTTGTAACTTGTCCTATACGCCCATAGGACCTGATCCAGAATCTGAGACCAGTCCTTCCTGTCTGGGCGAACAAGCTTCTGCAATATAGTCTTCACCTTCTGATTCGACACCACAGCCATACCATTAGTTTATGGGTGGTAAGGACTAGCGACACGGTGTTCAATGCTGTAGTCCATCAGGAGTTTCGAAGTTTCTTGATCTCCTGATTTACAAAGTGGCTACCCCCATCTGATATCATCATTTTGAGGATCCTGAACCTAGAGATGATGTGCTCTCTAATGAATTTACAGACAGTCATGTTGTCTGCGGCTCGGGTCGGGATAGCCTCCACCCACCTGGACAAGTAATCTACCGCAAGAAGGATGTACTGGAATCCGTGGCTAACAGGGAATGGGCCCATGAAATCAATGCCCCAGGTGTCAAAGACATCACAAATGATGACAGGCTGTATCGGTATCTCATCCTTGGAACCAACGGTTCCTCCCATTCTCTGGCATACTGGACATGACTTCGCAAAGGTGATGGCATCACGAAACAGAGTCGGCCAGTAAAAGCCACACTGAAGTACCTTCCATGCGATCCTCTTCCCGGAGTGGTGTCCTCCTACCTCTAAGATGTGGCATAAAGAAAGGACACTCTGGTATTCCTCCTGAGGAATACACCGTCTCCAGACACAATTCGGTCCTTCAAAGAAAAGGATCGGATCCTCCCAATGGTAGTGTCTCGCATCTGACTTCAATCGGTCAATGTGGCTCTTGGGCCAACCTTCGGGAACCTTCTTTGAGACAAGATAGTTCACGATGTTGACGTACCATGGGAGTGAGTCGACAACAAAAATTGACTCGTCAGGGAAGGAATCTCGAATAGGTGAATCCTCGGAAGTATTGAGATCTTCGAGATGAGAGAGATGACCGGCTACTACATTCTTCTTTCCAGGTTTATCACGGATGTCCAAAGAAAACTCCTGGATAAGTAAAATCCACCGAAGAAGACGTGCCTTCACGTCCTTCTTTTCCATCAAGTATCGTAGTGTCGTATGGTCAGTGAATACGATTACCTTGGATCTAATTAAATGAGATCTGAACTTGTCCAAGGCAAACACTATCGCAAGCATCTCCTTTTCCGTAACTGTATAGTTACGCTGGCCAGTATCAAGCACTTTGCTTGTGTAGTGAACTGCAAACAGGACGCCATCTCTCCTCTGTCCTAACACAGCCCCAACAGCAAAATGTGATGCGTCCGTCATGATCTCAAAAGGTAGAGACCAATCTGGGCATGTAGGATAGGGATGTCCATGATCATTCCTTAAAGGCCCCAAGACATTTGTGATCAACAACAAATTCCATATCTTTGCCTAAAAGCTCAGTTAACGGTCGGGCAATCTTAGAAAAATCCTTGATGAATCTCTGATAAAATCCGACAAGCACGAGGAACGACCGCAACTGCTTGATGTTGGTTGGTGGCTGGAGTCGTCTGATCACATCCACCTTGGCAGGGACAACCTCCATTCCTCTCTTGGAGATGACGTGCCCCAACACAATGCCCTCCATCACCATGAAATGACTTTTCTCCCAGGAGAGCACCAGATTGACCTCACAACAACGTTTGAGGACTCGGTCCAGATTCCTAAGGCAGGAATCGAAGGAATCGTCGTGGACCGAGAAGTCATCCATGAAGACTTCCAGGAATTCGCCGACCATTTCGGTGAATACAGCAATCATACGCCTTTGGAAAGTACTTGGAGCATTGCATAACCGAAAGGGAATGCGCCTAAAAGCATAGGTACCAAAGGGGCATGTGAACGTGGTCTTTTCCTGGTCCTCTGGAGCGATGGCTACTTGGTTGTAGCTCGAGAACCCATCTAAGAAACAGAAGAACTCTTTCCCCGCTAGTCTCTCTAGGATCTGATCAATGAATGGTAGGGGGAAATGATCCTCTTCATCGCAGCATTCAGGCGTCTGTAATCCACACAGACACGCTACAACGTGGGCACTCGCGTCACGATCTCCTTTTCGTCCACATTGGTGGTTGTCTGAATTCCCGAATTTTTTGGGACCACATGGATCGGGGCCACCCATTTAGAGTCTGAGATGGGATAAATAAAACCCGTGTTGCACCATTTCTCTATCTCCTTCTTCACTACCTCTCGTAAATTTGGATTCAAACGACGTTGGAATTCACGAGAGGGTTTGGCTTCATTCTCCAAGTAGATATGGTGCGAACACAGAGCGGGATTTATCCCGAAGAGATCGGAAATGCTCCATCCTATCACCTTGCGGTTTTTCTCCAGGATCTCTAGCAAGCGAGATTCCTGCTCCTCGATCAATCGCGAAGTGATGATGACTGGAAATTTCTTGTCCTAACCCGCAAGGAAGGCGTATTTCAGTGTTGTGGGTAAAGGCTTGAGCTCAGGCATGGTGTGATTGTCTAGGAAATCTATCTCAATCAAATCTGGTTCGGTGTTAGAAGTGGTTGGATCTTTCTCTGTAATTGTTGCCACCAAGTTATTCGGCTTTGGAGTCGGATCGTCAAAGGTCTCTATGCAATCGGCAAAAGCCGTGTCCGACTCGTAATCCTCATCTTCTGATTGTCCTAAAGAGGGAAGGACTGACAGGCCCAGCTGGGCCTCTAAGTCATCGAAGATGTAGGGCGATGTAAGTTCTGAGTTGAACTCGTCTCTGAGGACCTCGCAAACTGACTCAAGCACGGTATCATCTCCGAAGGGGTGGGACTCATTGGTGCTGGCTGGGTTCTGTCTCCATGGCCCAACTGTGTCTACAAGATCGCAGTCTGCTTCGGTTGAAGAGTACTCGGTGCTGGATTCGGAATCCGGTCTCTACCATCTGGTCTGCTTCATCTCAAATTCCTCATCTCCGCCTGGAGTTTGTATCTGGATCTTCCCAATCTTATAATAAAACAAGGCCCCCGCTGTTCTGAGGAAGGGCCTGCCTAAGATGATCTGGGAATCTCTCCAATTACGAGGGGTTTCCATATCTAGGACAGTGAAGTCCACCATGTATTCCTGCCCCTCGACTTTTGTCACAACATTCCTCAATTCTCCTTGGGACCTCTTGGTTGATTTATCAGCAAATTGCATGAGGGCTCTAGATTTCCTAAGAGGTACGAGATTAAGCCGCTCATAGAGGGTTGTAGGCATTAAATTAATTGAGGATCCGTTGTCTAGGAGAGTGCGTGCAAACGTGATGTCATCAACATGACTCACCACATAGTGTGCACCCATGTCTCTTCGTTTCCTTGGAAACGAGTTCTTTATTGCACAAGTCGTGGCTACTGACAGAATGTGTTTCTCAACACGGCTTTTGGTCTTCCTGCTAACCCTAGTAGGTGTGCATCTCACCTTAAGGTACTTCTGGAATGCAGAAGTGATTTCCACGTACTTGTCAAAGGGGATTGTGACCTTAGTGTGTTTTTTACAGAACTCTGCCATCTCAGGGTAATCTTTTTGGATTTTTTTCATTTTCTTCTTTCCACCCTTAAGAGCTCGGGGGAAAGGGATTATTGACTCTAACTCATGTTCTAAAACTGAAATGTTTTCATTGAAAGCTGGAACTGAGTTCTGTACAAGACTCGGACTCTGAAACAGACTCGGACTCTGACTCTGACTAAAAGAAAAATGCTGTGGCGAAACCGGTGATGCATCTTCCGTGACTTCTGGAAGATCCTCCTCAGATGGAGGTGCGGGCTCTTCGTCGGTTTCGTCAGACTCTTTGCTGGTGCGGGTTTGCTGCTTCGAGGACCCAGAAGTCCTCTTCTTCTGCCGGTGGTGGTGATGGTGGTGCTGCTCCTCTTCTTCCTCCAAGTTCTCCTCAGGTAGAGACTTGGCAGCTCCTTCCTTCGGTGCACGTGCTCGATCAGGTATGGTCACGGTCCTTCCGCTCCTGAGGGACATATAATTCATAGTATCATACGAAAGGATCTCAAATAAGGAATTATCTGAATAGTATACATGATCACGAGGTCAGTTCTGGCCTTGGGTTAAGCTGTTCGGGTTGGTCTGAACCTGTACGGGGATTGGGGTCTTTGGTGCCATCTGTAGATCCTGGGTATGAGAAACCCGATTCAGATCGGTTCTCATATCCAGATAGTCATTCTGGATCTGTTGGACCCTATCAGACAGGGTCTGGATCGCCAAGGTGAGGGACCCCAATTCGGTCGGTTGGGCTTGCTGATGCTGACTTGTGGATGAGGTTCTGTACTAGCCCTGCTGGCCATGCCGATACTGCTGCTACTGATGGGACAGTGTCGGGCCCTGCTGGCCCGAGTGGAATGTGCATTGCTGCTGCTGGTGCTGCTGAGGCTGGTACCCTCGTTCGGGCCTGGACTGAACGATGCGTGGTGCGGGGACGAAGCTGGTCTCCTGGTAAGGTGGGGAAGGTCAGTGAGGTTGACCATTCCCAATCCCCGACTATCTGCTGGCGGGGTCACGGCTGTACCACATCCTGTTGATCTCGAACACCTGTGGAGGCTCCTCGTATCCGGTCTCCACTTGTGGGGGTGTATGCCGGTCCTGTTGGGTGTAAGTCTGATCCTCCACCCAACCACTCTGAGGCCCTGGTGCCTATTCCTATACAAGATGGACTCGATGTACAGGTGCAGGTGGTGCAGAAGGGGCAGGTAGCTTCATTTTAGCTACCTTCTCAGTAAGTTCCTACACTTGCTTCGGCAGATGTGAGAGAGACTCAAGGTTAGTGACCCTCTTGTGGATCTGCTCGACCATGGTTAGCTTGTCAGCAATCATCCCCATGCTGGGAATGAGGTCCTCTATCAGATCCGCTATAGTCCTCCGAGTTGTCTCGTTGGATAGGATTGAGGGAGACAACTGATAGGCCTTGGTGGCTTGCGACCTGCCGGTTTCTGCCATTGTTCTAGTATCTTCCATACAGTATCCTCATTCTTGTTCAGATAGCTTCCTCCACAGGCGGCACTGACTAACCCCTGCATCTCCGAGGTCATGCCACAGAACAAGGTCTGGACTAAGATCGCCTTAGAAATGCCATGGCAGGGACATTTCTGAATTAGGTCGTTAACCTATCCCATGCTTCATGTAATGGTTCAATGGATCCTTGGGAAAAACTAGTGATCTTCATTCTCATTTGATTAAGTCTACTGAGGGGGTAGAACTTCTTCAGGAATAGGTCCTTGAACTGCATCCAGGTTGTACATATTACCCCTAGGTTCTTCAGCCAATGAGATGCCTTATCTCCTAAGGCAAATGGGGTGGCCTTTAGTCTAATGTAATCCTGCCCAACCTTAGGATGACTATGGTTGTTGCAAACCAGCTCGAAGTCTCTGAGGAAGGCATAAGGTTCTTCATTGGCGTTTCTGTTGAACTTCAGTAGCAGGCTAAGGAAGTGGGGCTTGAGCTCGAATGCTTCGGGGGGAACCGATGGTGCCAACCAACTGTGTATCTCATTCTCCGTTGGGTTGTAGGCATCAACCATTGGTCGGTCGATTCCTCCTGCTGCAATGATTTGTCCCATTCTAGCTGTGAGATCTGCATTTTGTTGTTCGGCAGTGGCGAGGCGATTAAGAATTTGTCTCAATTAGTCCTCATCCGGTGGCTGTTTAGGTGGCATCTTGTCCTCTAGTCCTGGGTATGAAACATGGTCTATGTCAGAGGACAAATCAAGGGAGGGATTCTTACCGAGGCAATGATCTTCCTCGGTAAGCTCAGAGGAGAGGAAAGGGCAGGTTTGAGGGTAACCACCCTGAGTGTGAGGGGACCAGAACTCAAGAGGGTCATGATTCCTGGGTGGTCCAAGGTGCGCTTGAGTCGGTGAAGAGGAGTTTCGTGGGGGGCTCAAAGAGAGATTGGTTAATAAAGAGTCGATATCCCCCCAGACACTCATCTTGATTTGGCGAGAAGAATTAGGAGTTCTAAGTGAATATAGGATTTGACTCCTACCTGAAGCAAACAATTCAATCCAAGCCCTTGGTTCACACTCAACACAGTGAAGGACTCGAAACCGAGTCCAATTAATCTTGTTAATTTTAAGTGTGATTTTTCAAGCAAGATAGAAAGGATTATGCGGCCTAGAGAGGAGTTGGCTAAAAAGTTGGTTGTGTCTCCCCTGTTTAATTTGTAGCCTAAGATACCGCCAGTCCTTCCTTTCTTTGCTCCTATCCCAAGTTGATGGATTCAAAGACCTGCCCCTATCTACCTGCAAGCAGGCGGAGGCTGACAAGGTCGGAACTTCACCTCGAGGGGTTACTGGCAACTCGTCGCGAAGTACCGCAATTTCGCCCCTATCTACCTGAGACAGGCGGAGTCTACTTGGTACTATTCAGTGAACCTTAAAAATTCAACTTGTGATATTTGCTAGGATTAGTCGGAACGTGATATGGAAGGCGGGGATTTGGGCTCTGCCTTAAGGTGTTCACACACACTTAAGTACCCTCACTCAACCTGAAAATAAGGTCGGGGATTAGTCTCCCGCAAATAGTTTTTCCAATTTTATTGATTTTTTTGATCAATAATGTTAGCAGTCCTGGTTTTAAGTTAAGTTATCACTTTGTTAGTCCAACCACACAGCACGCCTATCGTCCAGTCCCAATTTCCGTTTAATTTAAGTTTGAAAAACAGAGGGGGAAATCGAGAAAAGTTGATGCACGAAAAATGATGATGCGTATGCTGAGTAGAGAATACTTACAGTGATCCCTTCACTTTTTATGCAGGATGCAAAATAGAATTGAGAACTTTTTACACTATATGGAAATGCAAGCGACAAAATCTGCTCCTAGACAACCAGTTCTATTAGCGAGTGAAGCACAGATTGATTTGACTAGTTCTGCGGTCTAGGTGCGTATTTTAAGTGTAATGTGTGGTCCTACAAAGTTACGAGCACAAGCAAATCCTAGAGGGCTCGAGGAGCCGCTAATGCAAGCCTAATTTACCATTCAAACCACACAGCACACGGGGACACGGTTCCACTATATTTACACACGCGAGAACCCAAACGAGAATCGCTGGAAATGATGCGAAAAATTAAAGAAATAAAATAAAAATACAAATTCTCTCAAATCACTCAAGAAATTAATATGTCGATTCCTCGAAGCATCTTTGACTCCTCGCGTTCCTCGCACAGAAATAACTTGAGGTCAGAGATTGACACAAAAAATACAAAAATTAAAAGACAGAAAATATTCACAAGAAAATCGGGGGACGGACTACCCGGGGATAGAAAATCAAACAGTCAGAAATTACTGCAAATTAACCTAAGCCGTGCCTCCCCGGCAACGGCACCATTTCGAAAAGCCTCCCACCACCCTTGTTAATTCGATCAAATTAATGGTCAAACTAATTAATAATGTTCGTTGCAGTCGGATAATGAGAGCAATTCAAAAAAACCATTTTTAACTAAAAAAGTTAATCTCGAGCATCAAATTTTTTTTTTACTTGGGTAATCCCAAGGTCGAAATCACGGAGGCAACTATCTCCTTAGGTAAATTATTAGCAAAGTCCAAAGTTTGATTTTCGGGGAATAATTTTTTTGGTCTTTTTCGATTTTTCTATGCAAGACACATGCAAGATCTAGCCAGTTCACAAGTTAATTCAGAAAGATGGTCAAAACAAGTCCAAAAATTATGAAACTTGGCCAGATGATGAAATGGGATGAAATTAGACTATCCTAATTTTTTTGGAATTTTCTAACACTAAATTAAATTACTAGAAATTAAATATTAATGCAAGGTGATTTTAACTAATTTAATTTTAATAAAGATCAAATCACAATATTTTTGGGAATAAAAATTATCCTAGATAAATCTGAAGGTGAGGAATCCAGGAAAATTATCAAACCATAATTTTGATGTTATGAACTATTAAAAATCAATTAAGAAATTCACAAATTAATTATTTAGGACTCGGGATGCGTGCAATGGAGATGAAATTTTTATGCAAGATAAGACTAATTATCCTAGATCTAATGTGATTTTTGGGGTATTTTTGGGGTCACAGAAAAGTTACTATTAATTAAGAGGTAAAATTGGGAAAAATATAGCAAAAATGGACCAATTAATTAATAGAAAATTCTACTGATATTACAAAAATATGCCACGTATCACATAATAAGGAGGACAATGTATGCTACACAATGCAATTTTCCAAACTCAAAAATGAATTAATATGAATGCCTAAATATGCATGCAAAGACAGGGGTATAAATGCAATACAGGAATTAAAATTTTCGAAATTAAAACGTGCAGATAAGGACTATTATGCAATTACCTATAATGTAGGGGGTAGATGCAATTTCTCCACAGGACGCGTGCTCCTCATGTGGGGTCGCCTGGCAAGGATTGAAATGTAATATTGAAAACCCTCAGGGGCCTCGATGCATTTTGCCCTGGCCCTACGTGCGGATCACGTGGGGGGTCCTAGGCTCGGTGGACGTCGGAGGCTCGGAGTGAGGCTCGGGCGGCTCTGGAGGTTCGGATCTGGCTTGGGGAAGCTTCGGTTGATTCGAGCCTAACGGTCGGGGAGGAGGCTCGGATCGGGCGACGTGGGCGAATCTGGACCGTGGAATCAATGATCCAACGGTGGTGGATTGCGGATGTGTGGCGTGCCTTGACCCGTTGGATCAAGATCGATCCAACGGTCCTCGAAGCTTGACGAAGAGGGTGACGTGGACGACCAAGCACCGTTGGATCTAGATGAATCCAGCGGTCCTCGGCTACTCTGGATGATGGCGATGTGGCTGGCTCCTGGCCGTAGGATCGAGGATGATGCAACGGAAGCGGAAAAGGGCGACGTGGATGGCTCCTGGCCGTTCAATCAGGAGGATCGAATGGCTGCTGGTTGTCTTCCCCCAACGGCCCTCCGCCTCCCGCGGTGAAGGAGGCTATGCTCCGATGGAGGGTCTCGAGCTCCGCCTCTTCCTTGGGTCGTCAATGAAGCTCGCCTGAGGTTGCTAAGAAGCTGGAGATGGTCGTGGGACTGTCAGGGAGAGGCCGGAGGTCTAAACTAAGGTAGGAGTGAACTGGAGACCGGGGGCGGTGAAGCTCAAAGTGAACTCCGATGAAGTTCCGGACAGTGACCGCGAAGGTACCTGCAAGGGGTTATATCGATAGCCGAGGCATGTGTGGTGTCCGTGGAGTGATGCAGAGTGTGATGCGAGGCCGGTGGAGCGATGAAGGTGACCAGTGATCGAACTCCGCCACGGTGGCGGAGCTGGTGTCGGGTGAAGATGAAGTGCATCGTCAGATGAAGCGAGGGATAGGGCGAAGATCAGAACTCCGTCGCGGAGCTCGGAGGATGCTTTGTGGAGCAATAAGGTGCTCGTGTAGGGTGAATTTTATTGGAGAAAACAAAGGGAAAAATAAGAAGAAGATCGGGAGGAGAATAGAGGATTCTACCTGGGGTTAGAAGCTCCGGGGAGGCTTCCAGGTCTTCGCTTGAGGGTCGGTAGGAGGACCTGAGCTCGTGCAGCGTCTGGGGAAGCTGCGACACGGCGTGGCAACGTCGTGGATCTCGTTGGAGGTGGCGACCTGTCTTCGCTCGATTTAACGCCCAATTGCTGTCACCAATGAGTGGCTCTGAGCTCGAGGATACCTCTAGTAATGGCGGATGGGGGTGAGAGTGGCCGGAGGTGGCTGATTTATAGGACGAGGGTGACTGCAGGGATCGCTGGGAGGTGGTGTTCGTGGACGTCATGGAGCGACTCTGGGGGAAGTCGTGAAGATCGAGGGAGCTGGCAAGGATGAGGGACGAGTGAGCTCCATCGTGGTGGCGTTAGTGGTCAGAGAAGGTGGTCGTCGTGGAGTCGAAAATAGAAAGGGGGCGAGTGTTGCGCAAAATTGAGAATGTGGGAGAGAGATGGTCTGGAGGTAGGAGACGAGGTCTCGACCATTGGATCTTGCGATCTAACGGCTGAGAAGATGGCACTAAGGAGCGGCTATGATATGATCCAAGGCGATGTGATCGGATGGTCGTGGAGGACGCCACGTGTCGTGATAGGGACGTAGCATCATCGGGCGGTGAGGATGACTTTGCTAGAGGCGATCGGAGGGTTTAGAGCATTGAGTGAATTGAGCGGTTAGGATTGAAGCTCTCAGGCGAAATCGAATGGTAATTAACATGCCATGTGGCGGAATGGGAAAAAGGCGAGAACATGTGGTGTAGATGAAGTCCAAGGATTGATCTGGCGGCGGTGAGTTAAGGCGTACGTGGAGACTCTCAAGCCATTAGATTTTGATGAGGATCCAATGGCTGGCGGTGAGGGCGGATGAGTCAAAGGGAGCGGGCCGCGTGGCGCAATCAGAGGGCGCCACGTGGCCAGCTGTGAGTTGCTGAAATAAGAAATGAAATTAGAGAGAGAAGGAGGCCGAATTTGGAAAAACTCAAAACATGAAAGTTGTAGATCTCAATGAGATCTACAAGTTTCATGTTGATTAAAAACGGAGATGAGGTCAAATGTGATACAAAAAATATAAGAATACAAATATACATATATATATATAGTATATAAAGAGGCCCAAAAACCCAACTTTTGCCTACAAGCTCCGAATTGAATGAAATTTGTCTCATTTTAAAGGTCTTAGGATGTGTATTATTATGAAGGCGAGTAGACCTAATTGGGAATTGGTAGGAGAGAGATATGTGCATTCTAAGGTCCAGGAGTTTAGGGCTTTGGTATTTTACAAAAGAGGGGCTCTAGTCTTCTTCCCTATATTATTAACTAATGGTGTACACACTATAGGGAAGGTGTTATTTTATTTTGGAGGGGATAAAATACAAGAGAATAGGTGGATATTATATAGGTGGATTTTATACAAGGATTGGCTTCTTATTTGAATGCAAGGATGAATGCTAAAATGCATATTTTGTGAATTGATGCATGAATGATATTTATGCAAGATAAAGGGAAATATGTTGCTAAATACCCAGGGACAAAGCTCTATTTGCAACCTTAAGAGTGATGAATCACAGATTCATCAACCCCCTATACTTAAACCTTGCTCGTCTCCGAGCAACTAAAATGAAATGCAAGGGTGAGATGATTTTGGGTTCTACACCAAGGTCATGAACAAAAGTTGAAAATGGAGCTTGACTCAACCCTTTGGATTAATTGTGTGGCGGAACCTTATTGGGATCTGAATTTAAGACCTAACAGACTTCAAGTTCCACAAGTCTTCTATTCAAGACTCCTCAATAGTCAGGTCAGAACAAATCCTCAAACGCAAATTTCTGATGACTATGATTCTTACTTGTACTGTGTAAGTGAAATGTAACTCTCCACATCAGAAATGGCTCAGAAACAGCCTCATCTAACAAGGTAACTCAAATAACCCGGTCCAGTAACTCTTTCCTCGAGGAGCAGGGTATTCCCTTCTAAGTTTAAGTGCAACCAGCTCAAGAGGAAGGGGTGCAGAAAAGAATGGATGGTAGTCAGTGTAGCTACCTATCCCGGGATCCTGACCATTGTAGCCAAGTCATCCAGCTGCATTTTCTTTGCTAATATACATACTCTGACACGTATTTTATTTTCACTTTGACCTGTCTGATTTTTTGGAGTTTTTGCATTTTTTTCTTTTTTTTTGAACTATATACAAGGTGCAGCATGTACATCAGGAGTTTTTCCTCTTGAGTCAGTAGACTATCCCTCTTTTGAAGCATTATTGAAACCCACAGCATCCCATCCTTAGATGTCAACACCACCAGACTAGGTTGAGATGCACTACCCTCCCTAAAGGAGGACGGATGTTTCCACCCGTGTGCTACTCCAAGCTAAAGGATTCTACCTCCTCGCCATCTCATCAATGAAGAGCTACGTGCATTGTGCTTGTCCAAGTTAGGTCATTATCTAAAAGAATCTTGCATGTGCATGAGATATTCTACTTAGACTGATTAAGATGACATGTGAACATAGACTTGCGGACTCAAAGAATTAAGTCACTTGACCTGAGAAATCTTAACTCCAGTTCCTATAAGGTTCCTCTGAAATTAGGTGGAATAAGGTCAAATCAAGTCCATCATCAATATTTACTCATAACTTGGTTCAGAACCCACTATCTTTTCACTTTGTATAAGCAAGATATGCAGATGAGATGCAGATGACATGCTATGTAGATGAATGAAATGCAAGACTCTTTTTTTTCCAGATGCGGAGATGATATGCAAGAGTAAATAAGAAGCCTATTTGTTTTTTTTGTTTTTTTCAAAACTTTGTTATACCTCCTATGTTACAACAATTTACAAGAGTTTAATAAGTATTATACACATTACAAAAAAATTCTATTTTTACCCACTCGTAATTATTGTAAAATATATACAAAAATACGTGAAAATACGCGAAAGTACAAGCTATGGGTAAAGTATATATGTAATATATACATGTCCCCCTATACTTAGCGTGTGCTATGTCCTCAGAGCACGAAAATCGAGGAAAAAGACATAGCTCATGCTAAGCGTAAGAGAGCCAAAGAGAACGAAAAATGTAAAGAAGTCGTCCTGCCCCCCTATACTTAATCTTTGGTAGCCTAAGTGTTGAAGAAGGTCAAAAATGGGGCGGACGAGGTCAAGAGGAGAAATGGATGAATATACAATGCGGGCATCAGTCCCCCCTATACTTAGGCTCAGGTCACCCGAAGTATAGGACGGAGGTGAGTATGAGGGCCATTGTGCTCTGGAGGATATACAGAGAACAGACTCAGGTAGCTCATTCCCCCTATACTTAGGATCTGGTCATCCTAAGTATAGTCCAAGATAGTGATCAATGAGGCGGGGATGGGTTACTAGAGTCACAGGGGAGAAAGGACAGAATGTACAGGAATGATGGTATATGCAAGTGAGTCAGTTTGAATCTTTCAAGATGCTGCTGATGGCTATCGCTCACCGCTGCAAGGTCTCATGCATGGCTCGAGGCATATCTGTTGAATCTGTCTCGCGCATGAATACAATCTCCTCGACGTGGACTAACTGCTCATTAGATTCGACGAAGTGCTTCAACAGTTGTCCATTCACCAGGAATGTCGGTGCATCATCTGCGAGATCGGAGATCTCGATACATCCACTATCGTGCACCGTACGGACGTCAAATGGGCATGTCCATTTGGACTTCAACTTGCCTTGGAAGATCTTCAGCCTAGCATTAAACAACCATACCTTCTATCCAGGAACAAAGGTCTTTCGTCTGATATATCTATCGTGCCAACGCTTAACCTTGTCCTTGTACACCAAACTGTTGTCAAATGTGTGGTTTCTGACTTCCACAAGCTAATTCAGATCCATATCTCTCTGCTTCTGCCCAAGGTGTGTGTTCCAATTGACCTTCTTGATTGCCCATTCTGATTTGTGCACTAGTTCTGCGGGCAAATGGCACGGCTTTTCGAATACCATTCGGAATGGGGAGGTTCCTAATGGTGTCTTGTAAGTTGTCCTATACGCCCATAGGACCTGATCCAGAATCTGAGACCAGTCCTTCCAGTCTGGGCGGACAAGCTTCTGCAATATAGTCTTCACCTTTTGATTCGACACCTCAGCCATACCATTAGTTTGTGGGTGGTAAGTACTAGCGACACGGTGTTCAATGACGTAGTCCATTAGGAGTTTCTTCACCTCCTGATTTACAAAGTGGCTACCCCCGTCTGATATCATCATTTTGGGGAACCTGAACCTAGTGATGATGTGCTCTCTGATGAATTTACAGATAGTCCTACTGTCTGCAGCTCGGGTCGGGATAGCCTCCACCCACCTGGACAAGTAATCTACCGCAAAAAGGATGTACTCGAATCCGTGGCTAACAGGGAATGGGCCCATGAAATCGATGCCCCAGGCATCAATGACATCACAAATGATGAGAGGCTGCATCGGCATTTCTTCCTTGGAACCAACGGTTCCTCCCATTCTCTGGCATACTGGACATGACTTCGCAAAGGTGATGGCATCACGAAACAGAGTCGGACAGTAAAAGCCACACTGAAGTACCTTCCATGCGGTCCTCTTCCCGTAGTGGTGTCCTCCTGCCTTTAAGCTGTGGCAAAAAGAAAGGACACTTTGGTATTCCTCCTAAGGAATACACCGTCTCCAGACACAATCCGATCCTTCAAAGAAAAGGATCGGACCCTCCCAATGGCAGTGTCTCGCACCCGACTTCAGTCGGTCAATGTGGCTCTTGGGCCAACCTTCGGGAACCTTCTTTGAGACAAGATAGTTCACGATGTTGGCGTACCATGGGAGTGAGTCGACAACAAAAATCGACTCGTCAGGGAAGGAATCTCGAATAGGTGAATCCTCGGAAGTATTGAGATCTTCGAGACGAGAGAGATAGTCGGCTACTACATTCTTCTTTCCAGGTTTATCACGGATGTCCAAATCAAACTCCTGGATAAGTAAAATCCACCGAAGAAGATGTGCCTTCACGTCTTTCTTTTCCATCAAGTATCGTAGCGTCGTATGGTCAGTGAACACAATTACCTTGGATCCAATTAAATGAGATCTGAACTTGTCCGAGGCAAACACTACCGCAAGCATCTCCTTTTCCGTAACTGTATAGTTACGCTGGGCGGTATCAAGCACTTTGCTTGCGTAGTGAATTGCAAATGGGACGCCATCTCTCCTCTATCCTAACACAACCCCAATAGCAAAATCTGATGCATCCGTCATGATCTCAAAAGGTAGAGAACAATCTGGGGCTTGTAGGATAGGGGCATCCATGATCAATCCTTGTAATAGCTTAAAGGCCTCAAGACATTTGTGATCAACAACAAATTCCATATCTTTGCCTAAAAGCTCAGTTAACGGTCGGGCAATCTTAGAAAAATCCTTGATGAATCTCCGATAAAATCTGACATGCCCGAGGAACGACTGCAACTGCTTGATGTTGGTTGGTAGCTGGAGTCATCTGATCACATCCATCTTGGCAGGGTCAACCTCCATTCCTCTCTTGAAGATGACGTGCCCCAACACAACCATGAAATGACTTTTCTCCTAGGAGAGCACCAGATTGACCTCACAAACAACGTTTGAGGACTCGGTCTAGATTCCTAAGGCAGGAATCGAAGGAATCACCGTGGACCGAGAAGTCGTCCATGAAGACTTCCAGGAATTCACCGACCATTTTTGTGAATACAGCAATCATACACCTTTGGAAAGTACCTGGAGCATTTTATAATCCAAAGGGCATGCGCCTGAAAGCATAGGTACCAAAGGGGCATGTGAACATGGTCTTTTCCTGGTCCTATGGAGCAATGGCTACTTGGTTGTATCTCGAGAACCCATCTAAGAAACAGAAGAACTCTTTCCCCGCTAGTCTCTCTAAGATCTAATCAATGAATTGTAGAGGGAAATGATCCTTCTTCGTCACGGCATTCAGGCGTCTGTAATCCACACAGACACGCCACGATGTGGGCACTCGCGTCACGATCTCCTCTCCGTCCTCGTTGGTGGTTGTCTGAATTCCCAACTTTTTCGGGACCACATGGATCGGGGCCACCAATATAGAGTCGGAGATGGGATAAATAAAACCCACGTTGCACCATTTCTCTATCTCCTTCTTCACTACCTCTCGTAAATTTGGATTCAAACGATGTTGGAATTCACGAGAGGGTTTGTCTTCATTCTCCAGGTAGATATGGTGCGAACACAGAGTGGGATTATACCATGGAGATCAGAAATGCTCCAGCCTATCGTCTTGCGATTTTTCTCCAGGATCTCTAACAAGCGAGATTCCTATTCCTCGGTCAATCGCGAACTGATGATGACCGGAAATTTCTTGTCCTGACCCGCAAGGAAGGCGTATTTCAGTGTTGTGGGTAAAGGCTTGAGCTCAGGTATGGTGTGATCATCTAGGAAATCTGGCTCAATCGAATCTGGTTCGATGTTGGAAGTGGCTGGATCTTTCTCTGTAATTGCTGCCACCAAGTTATTCAGCTCTGGAGTCGGATTGTCAAAGGTCTCCATGCAATCGGCAAAAGCCGCGTCCGACTCGTCATCCTCATCTTCTGATTGTCTTAAAGAGGTAAGGACTGGCAGGCCCAGCTGGGCCTCTAAGTCATCGAAGATGTAGGGCGATGCAAGTTCTGAGTTGTACTCATCTCTGAGGACCTCGCAAACTGACTCATGCACGGGATCATCTTCGGAGGGGAGGGACTCATTGGTGATGGCTGGGTTCTGTCTCCATGGCCCAACTGTGTCTACATGATCGCAGTCTGCTTCGGTTGAAGAGTACTCGATGTTGGATTCGGAATCCGGTCTCTGCCATCTGGTCTACTTCATCTCAAGTTCCTCATCTCCTCCTGGAGTTTGGAACTGGATCTTCTCGATCTTATAATCAAACAAGGCCCCCGCTGTTCTGAGGAAGGGCCTGCCTAAGATGATCTGGGAATCTCTTCAATTACGAGGGGTTTCCATATCTAGGATAGTGAAGTCCACCATGTATTCCTGCCCCTCGACTTTTATCACAACATTCCTCAATTCTCCTTGGGACCTCTTGGTTGATTTATCAGCAAATTGCAGGAGGGCTCTAGATTTCCTAAGAGGTCTGAGATTAAGCCGCTCATAGAGGGTTGTAGGCATTAAATTAATTGAGGATCCGTTGTCTAGGAGAGTACGTGCAAACGCGATGTCATCAACATGACTCACCAAATAGTGTGCACCCATGTCTCTTCGTTTCCTTGGAAACGAGTTCTTTATTGCACAAGTCGTGGCTACTGACAGAACGTTTTTCTCAACACGGATTTTGGTCTTCCTACTAACCCTAGTAGGTGTGCATCTCACCTTAAGGTACTTCTGGAATGCAGGAGTCATTTCTACGTACTTGTCAAAGGGGATTATTACCTTGATGTATTTGTTACAGAACTCTGCCATCTCAGGGTCATCTTTTTGGATTTTATTCATTTTCTTCTTTCCACCCTTAAGAGCTCGGGGGAAAGGGATTATGGACTCTAACTCATGTTCTAAAACTGAAATGTTTTCATTGAAAGATGGAACTAAGTTCTGTACAAGACTCGAACTCTGAAACAGACTCAGACTCTGACTCTGACTAAAAGAAAAATGTTGTGGCGAAACCGGTGATGTGTCTTCCGCGACTTCTGGACGGTCCTCCTCAGATGGAGGTGCGGGCGCTTCGTCGGTTTTGTTAAACTCTTTGCTGGTGCGGGTTTGCTGCTTCGAGGACCCAGAAGTCCTCTTCTTCTACCGGTGGTGGTGATGGTGGTGCTGCTCCTCTTCTTCCTCCAAGTTCTCCTCATGTAGAGACTTGGCGGCTCCTTCCTTCGGTGCCCGTGCCCGATTAGGTATGGTCACTGTCCTTCCGCTCCTGAGGAACATATGATTCACATTATCATATGAAAGGATCTCATGTTCAGATAAAGAATTATCTGAATAGTATACCTGATCACGAGGTCGTTTCTGGCCTTGGGTTAAGATGTTCGGGTTGGTCTGAACCTGTACGGGGATTGGGGTCTTTGGCACTATCTGTAGATCCTGGGTATGAGAAACTTGATTCAGATCAGTTCTCATATCCAGATAATCATTCTGGATCTATTGGACCCTATCAGACAGGGCCTGGATCGCCAAGGTGAGGGACCCCAATTCGGTGGGTTGGGCTTGCTGATGCTGACTTGCGGATGAGGTTCTGTACTGGCCCTGCTGGCCATGCCGATACTGCTGCTGCTGATGGGACAGTACCGGGCCCTGCTGGCCCGAGTGGAATGTGTGCTGCTGTTGTTGGTGCTGCTGAGGATGGTACCCTCGTTCGGGCCTGGACTGAACGAAGTGCGGTGCGGGGATGGAGCTGGTTTCCTGGTAAGCTGGGGATGGTCGGTGAGACTGACCATTCCCCATCCCCGACTGTCTGCTGATGGGGTCACGACTGTACCACAACCCGTTGATCTCGAACACCTGCGGAGGTTCCTCGTATCCGGTCTCCACTTGTGGGGGTGCATGTTAGTCGTGTTGGGTGTAAGTCTGATCCTCCACCCAGCCACTCTGAGGCCCCGGTGCCTGTTCCTGTACAAGATGGACTCGGTGTACAGGTACAAGTGGTGCAAAAGGGGCAGGTAGCTTCATTTTAGCTACCTTCTCAGTAAGTTCCTCCACTTGCTTCGGCAGACGTGAGAGAGACTCAAGGTCAGTGACCCCCTTGTGGATCTGCTATACCATGGTTAGCTTGTCAGCAATCATCCCCATGCTGGGAATGAGGTCCTCTGTCAGATCTGCTACAGCCTCTGAGTTGTCTCCATGGATAGGATTGAGGGAGACAACTGATAGGTCCTAGTGGCCTGCGACCTGCCGGTTTCTGCCATCTGTTCTAGTATCTTCCATACAGTATCCTCATTCTTGTTCAGATAGCTTCCTCCACAAGCGGCACTGACTAACCCCTGCATCTCCAAGGTCATGCCACAGAACAAGGTCTGGACTAAGATCGCCTTAGAAATGCCATGGCAGGGACATTTCTGAATTAGGTCGTTAAACCTATCCCAGGCTTCATGGAATGGTTCAATGGGTCCCTGGGAAAAACTAGCGATCTTCGTTCTCATTTGATTAGTTCTACTGAGGGAGTAGAACTTCTTCAGGAATAGGTCCTTGAACTGCATCCAGGTTGTACATATTACCCCTAGGTTCTTCAGTCAAAGAGCTGTCTTATCTCCTAAGGCAAATGGGGTGGCCTTCAGTCTAATGTAATCCTGCCCAACCTTAGGATGACTAAGGTTGTTGCAAACCAGCTCGAAGTCTCTGAGGAAGGCATAAGGTTCTTCATTGGCGTTTCCGTTGAACTTCGGTAGCATGCTGAGGAAATGGAGCTTGAGCTCGAATGCTTCGGGGGGAACCACTGGTGCCAACCAACTATGTATCTCATTCTCCGCTGGGTTGTAGGCATCAACCATTGGTCGGTCGATTCCTCCTGCCACAATGATTTGTCCCATTCTAGCTGTGAGATCTGCATTTTGTTGTTCGGCTGTGGCGAGGCGATTAAGAATTTATCTCAACTGGTCCTCATCCGGTGGCTGCTTAGGTGGCATCTTGTCCTCTAGTCCTGGATTTGAAACATGGTCTATGTCAGAGGACAAATCAAGGAAGGGATTCTTACCGAGGCGATGATCTTCCTCGGTAAGCTCAGAGGAGAGGAAAGGGTTGGTTTGAGAGTAACCACCCTGTGTGTGAGGGGACCAGAACTCAAGAGGGTCATGAGTCCTGGGTGGTCCAAGGTGCGCTTAGGCCGGTGAAGAGGATTTTCGTGGGGGGGGGCTCAAAGAGAGATTGGTGAATAAAGGGTCGATATCCCCCCAGTCACTCATCTTGATTTGGCGAGAAGAATTGGGAGTTCTAAGTGAAGATAGGATTTGACTCCTACCTGAAGCAAACATTTCAATCCAAGACCTTGGGTTCACACTTAACACAGTGAAGGACTCGAAACCGAGTCCAATTAATCTTGTTAATTTTAAGTGTGACTTTTCAAGCAAGATAGCAAAGATTATGCGGCCTATAGAGGAGTCGGCTAAAAAGCCGATTGCATCTCCCCTGTTTAACCTGTCGCCTAAGATACCGTCGGTCCTTCCTTTCTTCGCTCCTATCCCATGTCGATGGATTCAAAGACCCGCTCCTATCTACCTGCAAGCAGGCGGAGGCTGACAAGGCCGGAACTTCACCCTGGGGGGTTACTGGCAACTTGTCGCGAAGTACCGCAAATTCACCCCTATCTACCTGAGACAGGCGGAGGCTACTTGGTACTAGTCAGTGAACCTTAAAAATTCAACTTGTGATATTTGCTAGGATTAGTCGGAACGTGATATGGAAGGTAGGGATTTGGGCTCTGCCTTAAGGTGTTCACACACACACTCAAGTACCCTTACTCAGCCTAAAAATAAGGTCAGGGATTAGTCTCCCGCAAACAGTTTTTCCAATTTTATTGATTTTTTGGTCAATAATGTTAGCAGTCCCGGTTTTAAGTTAAGTTGTCACTTTTTTAGTCCAACCACACAGCATGCCTATCGTCCAGTCCCAATTTCTGTTTAATTTAAGTTTGAAAAACAGAGGAGGAAATCGAGAAAAGTCGATGCACGAAAAACGATGATGCGTATGCTGAGTAGAGAATACTTACAGTGATCCCTTCGTTTTTTATGCAGGATGCAAAATAGAATTGAGAACTTTTTACACTATATGCAAATAAAAGCGACAAAATTCGCTCCTAGAAAAGCAATTCTATTAGCGAGTGAAGCACAGGTTGATTTGACTAGTTATGCGGTCTAGGTGCGTCTTTTAAGTGTAATGTGTGAACCTACCAAGTTACGAGCACAAGCAAATCCTAGAGTGGCTCGAGGAGCCGCTAATGCAAGCCTAATTTACCATTCAAACCACACAGCACATGGGGACACGGTTCCACTATATTTACACACGTGAACCCAAACGGGAACCGCTGGAAATGATGCGAAAAAATAAAGAAATAAAATAAAAATACAAATTCTCTCAAATCACTCAAGAAATTAATATGTCGGTTCCTCGAAGCGTCTTCGACTCCTCGCGTTCCTCGCACAAAAATAACATAAGGTCAGAGATTGACACAAAAATTACAAAAATTAAAAGATAGAAAATATTCACAAGAAAACCGGGGGTCAAACTACCTGGGGATTGAAAATCAAACAGTCAGAAATTACTACAAATTATAAGCCGTCCTCCCCGGCAACGGCGCCATTTTGAAAAGCCTCCCACCACCCTTGTTAATTCGATCAAATTAATGGTCAAACTAATTAATAGTGTTCGTTGCAGTCGGATAATGAGAGCGATTCAAGAAAACCACTTTTAATTAAACAAGTTAATCTCGAGCAGCAAATTTTTTTTTACTTGGGCAAACCCAAGGTCGAACTCAGGGAGGCAGCTGCCTCCTTAGGTAAATTATTAGCAAAGTCAAAAGTTTGATTTTTGGGGAATAATATTTTTTCTTTTTCGGTTTTTCTATGCAAGACACATGTAAGATCTAGCCAATTCACAAGTGAATTCAGAAAGATGGTCAAAACAAATCCAAAAATTACGAAACTTTGTCAGATGATGAAATGGAATGAAATTAGATTACCCTAATTTTTTTGGAATTTTCTACACTAAATTAAATTACTAGAAATTAAATATGAATGCAAGGTGATTTTAACTCATTTAATTTTAATAAATATCAAATCATAATATTTATAGGAATAAAAAATATCTTAGATAAATCTGAAGGTGAGGAATCCAGGAAAATTATCGAACCTTAATTTTGATGTGAAATGAACCTATTAAAAATCAATTAAGAAATTCACCAAATGAATTATTTAGGCCTCAGGATGCGTGCAATGGAGATGAAATTTTTATGCAAGGTAAGACTAATTATCCTAGATCTAATGTGATTTTTGGGTTATTTTTAGAGTCACAGAAAAATTACTATTAATTAAGAGGTGAAATTGGGAAAAATATAGTAAAAATGGACCAATTAATTAATAGAAAATTCTATTGATATTATAAAAATATGCCACATGTCACATAATAAGGAGGACAATGTAGGCTACACAATGCAATTTTCCAAACTAAAAAATGATTAATATGAATGCCTAAATATGCGTGCAAAGATAGGGGTATAAATGCAATACAGGAATTAAAATTTCTGAAATTAAAATGTGCAGACAAGGACTATTATGCAATTACCTATAATGCAGGGGGGTGGATGCAATTTCTCCACGGACACGTGCTCCTCACGTGGGGTCGCCTAGCAGGGACTGAAATGTAATATTGAAAACCCTCAAAGACCTCGATGCAATTTGACCAGGCCCCACGTTTTTTTGACGTGGGGCGTCCTAGGCACGGTGGATGTTAGAGGCTCGGAGTGAGGCTCGGGCGGCTCTGGAGGTTCGGATCTGGCTCGGGGAAGCTTCGGTTGATCCGAGCCTAGCGGTCGGGGAGGAGGCTTGCATCGGGCGACGTGGGCGAATCTGGTCCGTGGAATCAAAGATTATCCAATGGTAGTGGATTGCGGATGCGTGGTGTGCCTTGACCCGTTGGATCAAGATCGATCCAACGGTCCTCAAAGCTTGATGAAGAGGGCGACTTTGACTACCAAGCGCCGCTAGATCTAGATGAATCCAACGGCCCTCGGCTACTCTGGCTGATAGCGACATGGCTAGCTCCTGGCCATAGGATCGAGGATGATCCAACAAAAGCAGAAAAGGGCGACGTGGATGGCTCCTGGTCGTTCGATCAGGAGGATCGAACGGCTGCTGGTTGTCTTCCCCCAACAGCCCTCTGCCTCCTACGGCGGAGGAGGTTGTGCTCTGGCGGAGGGTTTTGAGCTCCGCCAATTCCTTGGGTCATCGATGAAGCTCACCTGAGGTTGCTAAGAAGCTGGATATGGTCGTGGGACCGTTAGGGAGCGGCCGGAGGTCTCAACTAAGGCATGAATGAACTGGAGACCGGGGGCGGTGAAGCTCGAAGTGAACTCCGATGAAGTTCCGGCCAGTGACCGCGAAGGTACTTGCAGGGGGTTATATCGATAGCCGAGGCATGCGTGGTGTCCGTGGAATGATGCAGAGTGTGATGGGAGGCCGGTGGAGCGATGAAGATGAACGGTGATCGAATTCCGCCACGGTGGCGGAGCTGGTATCGGGTGAAGGTGAAGTGTGTCGTCAGATGAAGCGAGGGATAGCGCGAAGATCAGAGCTCCGTCACGGAGCTCGGAGGATGCGTTGCGGAGCAAGAAGGTGCTCGTGGAGGGCGAATTTAATCGGAGAAAACAAAGGGAAAAATAAGAAGAAGATCGGGAGGGGAATGGAGGATTCTACTTGGGGTTAGAAGCTTCGGGGAGGCTTCCAGGTCTTCGCTCGATGGTCGGTAGGAGGACCTGAGCTCGTGCAGCATCTGGGGAAGCTGCGGAACGGTGTGGCAACGTCGTGGATCTCGCCGGAGGTGGCGACCTGTCTTCGCTCAATTTGACGCCCAATTGATGTCACCAATGGGTGGCTCTGAGCTCGATGATACCTCTCGTAATGGCGGATGGGGGTGAGAGTGGCCGGAGGTGGCTGATTTATAGGATGAGGGTGACTGCAGGGATGGCTGGGAGGTGATGTTCGTGGACGTCGTGGAGCAACTCTGGGGGGAAGTCATGAAGATCGAGGGAGCTGGCGAGGATGAGGGACGAGTGAGCTCCATCGTGGTGGCGTTAGTGGTTGGAGAAGGTGGTCGTCGTGGAGTCAAAAATAGAAAGGGGGCGAGTGCTACGCGAAATTGAGAACGTGGGAGAGAGACGGTCTGGAGGTAGGAGATGAGGTCTCGACCGTTGGATCTTGCGATCCAACGGCTGAGAAGATGGCACTAAGTAGCGGCTATGATATGATCCAAGGCGATGTGATCGGATGGTCATGGAGGACACCACGTATCGTGATGAGGACGCAGCATCAGCGGCCGGTGAGGATGACTTTGCTAGAGGAGATCAGAGGGTAGAGAGAATCGAGTGAATTGAGCGGTTAGGATTGAATCTCTCAGGTGAAATTGAATGGTAATTAACATGCCATGTGGCGGAAGGGGAAAAAGGCGAGAATGTGCGGTGTAGATGAAGTCCAGGTATTGATCTGGCGACGGTAAGTTAAGGCGTACGTGGAGACTCTCAAGCCGTTAGATTTTGATAAGGATCCAATGGCTGGTGGTGAGGGCGGATGAGTCAAAGGGAGCGGGCTGTGTGGCGCAATCAGAGGGCGCCACGTGGCCAGCTGTGAGTGGCTGAAATGAGAAATGAAATTAGAGAGAGAAGGAGGCCGAATTTGGAAAAGCTCAAAACATGAAAGTTGTAGATCTCGATGAGATCTACAAGTTTCATGTTGATCAAAAACGGAGATGAGGTCAAATGTGATACAAAAAATACAAGAATACAAATATACACATATATATAGTATACAAAGAGGCCCAAAAACCAAACTTTTTCCTACAAGCTCCAAATTGAATGAAATTAGTCTCATTTTAAAGGTCTCAGGATGTGTATTATTATGAAGGTGAGTAGACCTAATTCGGAGTTGGTAAGAGAGAGATATGTGCATTCTAAGGTCCAGGAGTTTAGGGCTTTATTGGGTATTTTACAAAAGAGGGGCTCTGGACTTCTTCCCTATATTATTAACTAATTGTGTACACACTATAGGGAAGGTGTTATTTTATTTTGGAGGGGATAAAATGCAAGAGAATAGGTGGATATTTTATAGGTGGATTTTATACAAGGATTGGCTTCTTATTTAAATGCAAGGATGAATGCTAAAATGCATTTGTGAATTGATGCATGAATGATATTTATGCAAGATAAAGGGAAATATGTTACTAAATACCTGGGGACAAAGCTCTATTTGCAACTTTAAGAGTGATGAATCACAGATTCATCACCACGCCACCAGGTCGTGTCACCGGCGGTGGCCATGGTCACCAAAGGTAGTTGGAGAACGGACGGCCGTTTAGGACGTTAAGGCAGTTGAAGACGTTGGCAGGAGGAGGAGGAAGGCGCACAGCGAGGGGAGAAGAAGAAAGTAGGCGCGAGCGTAGGAAGGGGAAAGCGAGAAGAGAGAGAAAGAAAGGGAGAAAATAAATTATAAAATTCATAATTAACTAAGTAATTAATTAATTAATTAAAATTATAAATTAAGTAAATAACTAAATTCTTAATTAAATAAATAATAATTTAATAAGTAATTAAATAAATAATTAAATTATTTAATAAATAATTAAATGATAATTAATTATATAATTAATAAATAGATAAATAACTAAAAATAGTTAAATAATTATTATTTATTTAATTTAATAATAAAATATTAATAAAGTATATAAATATAATGAATGGCATATATTAAATAGGATAAACTTAAGATACATTTCTACAATTTACAGCACTCAGATCCCAAATCCCAGTTTTTGCATATCAATTTTGATTTTAGAGAAATTAATCTCATTTGATAGATAATTCTATAAAATGAACGTTAAAATTGAGTCTGCTCAATTCGGAGTTCATATGACTGAGTTATGAGGTCCTGAAAAATTAGGTCACAGCTTTGTGGCTTTGGGATTTATTAGCATTTCAACTTAAGTTATATTTTATTGATTTTTAGAAACACGTTAGAAAAAGAATTAAGTTAAATGGAGTTAAAAATAATTAATTAGAAAATCGGGAAGTTTATACATATAATACATATAGACAAAGGGGCTCAAACGTCAAAACTCATATGCTTTATTCTAATAATTTTTGATATTTTTAATAAATAGTATTAGTTATTAAACTGAGTTTAAAAGTGAGTTTGTCAATTTAGATTTCTTTATAAATATTTATGAACCTTGGAAGTTGGCTTATTTTCAGTTCATTATGATTAATTATTTATTCAATAAATATTTTTCTGATATTTATATAAATTAATATATATTATTATAAACAACTTTCATGAAGAAAATATTTTAATTTAAGATGATCTTGGCGATAAATAAAATAGGTAAAATATTTACAATGTGAAAAATACATGAATGTACATTTATGGTCTAGATTTTCTATATTTTCATAAATTAAGATCCTTATCTCCCCCTACTTATTTATTTTGTCGCCAGGTCAATATTAACCTGGTCTTGGGGTTAGAATCATTATGTATATCTTACATATCTACATCCTTCTTTTTCTTTTATTTTTCTCTTTATTATTTTATTATGGATAAAATATGTATATAATATATAATATTAATAAATGTGGTTAGAATCTTATTTAGTTGGAATTAGTGAATATTTACATGTATTTTACCAAGTATTTTAGCCAAAATTAAAGAATAAAGGCAATGAATCATGGATTCATCATTCTCCTATACTTTACTTTTGCTAGTCCCTTAGCAAACACTTATTTTATAAATAAGTGAAAGCAAAAAGAAAAAGGAAAAATAAAAGAACCAAGAACATGCTTGTTTCTTTGAACCGAATCTCACTTCACCCAAAGTCAAGAACTTGGAATAGGCCTTTGATTAATAGTGTGTCGGAACTCTATTAGAATTAGGATTTAAGTCTCAACAACCATCAAGTTCCACAAATCCCTATTCAGGTTCACCTCAACAGCTAGCTCAGATCCACCCATACATCACGCAAAATATTCAGCTTTGAAGGCAATATGTATTGTATGTGAAGGGTGTTAACTCGTCTTGCTTAAAGAAGTGAAGAAACCGCCCATCCTAGTAATACACTCCCATTAGACCCTCATCCAACTACTCGATCATTGAGGAAGGGGGTATTTCCTTCTAAGTTCAGGTTGTGTTGTGTCCAAAATCGAGTAGAGAGAGAATAAGATGAATGGAAAGAGAACTGGAGTGTGACCAGTGTAGTCACATCATCTTGTGAAGCTTGGTCTGTTTAGCCAAGTCTCCACTAAGACATGCAGGCTTTCTGAAGCTTAGACCATTATGGTCATATTTGTATTTCATGTATTTGACTTCTTTTCGGTAGAAAATGATTGTTGCACTGCATTGAGCTTTTGTGCCTCAACGGTTATAGATTCTTTTATTTCCATCCATGTTTTGAGGTCTTGGAAAAAATTGTGCCAGCAGATCCTTCCCTCACCTGAAGCTTTATTTCAACCCACTCTCCCGTCTTTAGACGTCATCGCCAATAGACAAGGATGAAAATGCATCACCAAAATGTATTTCCCTTCGCATCCTCATGCAAGTTGAGCTAAGTGTAGAGTGCATGAGTTCAGAATTGGTTCAAATGGAGGAGTTAAACAGATGACACCAAGTGTCCTACTTAGGTAAATTTAAGTTGAATTCCGAATACGGTCTTATGGAACCCGAAGAATTAAGTTGAATGACCTGAAGAATCTTAATTACAGTTCCTAATAAAGTCCCTTTAGAATTAAGTGGATTAAGGCATAAACCAAGCTTAATCTCTCAGACTTAGATCCATTCGGTTCAAGAATCAAACTTGTTTTGAAAAATGTGAATCAATGCAACAATTTTTATGAAGTGAATTTTTCGTATTAAACTTTTTATGTATTTTTAAAGAATTTTGAATTTTTTATTGAATTTTAAAACTTTTATTTTTCTGTAATTTTAGAAGGAGTTAATGGATTAATTCAATTTACACAAATTTACAAGAATCATGTACATTTTTACAAAGAATTTTATATACATATTATATATACAAGATTATCCATTTTTATACAAAATTCTATAAAAGAATTTTAAATACTTAAGAATTTTATCCAAGTATTTTACAACACTTTTTATATACAATTTTTTAAGATAACTCTTTTTATAAGTCATATTTACGGTTTTCTATCAGCTTTTAGAAACCCAAAATATATACCCATACTTTTTTAGGCATATTATTAAAAATACAATAAAGTACGAGTTATAGCTTCTAAAGTATATATAGAATATATATATACGACACCTCCTACAGTTACCGTGAACTAGGTCCTCATAGTGACCGAAGAAGCGACAAAGGAAGACATAGATCAGGCTAAGTCGAGACTGGTGAAAAGAATTCTACTACAACGACTCAAAACGAATAACGAATAAAAAATAGAAGTCAATCATCCCCTCTATACTTAGGATCAAATAATCCTAAGGATAAGAAACTCAAAAATGAAGAAGATCGAGGTCAAAAAAATGTACATAATCAATGACTCGGCTTGTCTCCCCCTCCCCCCATAATTAGGGTAAAGTATCCCTAGGTATAGGGAAGAATATCAACAGTTGAGGGACAAGTGAAAGAGCGGACGATAAAAAAATAAAAAACAATCAAAAACGATACCGAGTGATGTTACCCCCTTATACTTAGGGTAAAACACACCCTAAGTATAAGCAACAACAGGGGTAATAGTACAGAACACTATGAATAACATAATGTCTACACCCCCATACTTAGGATAAAGCACATCCTAAGTATAGCAAAAATCCTAAGGGAGACCTAAGGGTGTAAGACAAATGAAAGAATGAATGAATGAAATCAAAAACATGTATGTACAAATCAGAACGTGAAACTCAGGTATGAGACACATAATAAGAAGAGTAAAGAATACATCTCATGTAAAATGAATGGGGGCAACCTCGATGGTCGGCGACTCATGATCAAAAAATAGTTACAAATATTGACCATTGACTTGAAGGTGAACTCAGAAGACAATTCAGATATATCGATGCTATCATTGTCATACACCTTTCTTACTATATACGAGCCTTTCCACTTACTCTGAGGTTTCCCTGGAAATAACTTAAGTCTCGCATCAAATAGCCAAACTTTCTGATCGGGCTCAAACTACTTATGGCTTATGTATGCATCATGCCATTCTTTCTTTCGCTTCTTATAATGAAGGCTACTCGTAAAGCTTTATATCTCAATTCCTCTAGAGCTGTCAATTTTGTCTGCCTCTGATCTCTCGCATCATCTAAACCAAAGATTACCTCTTTCACTGCCACCATTAACTGTGCTTTATTTCCACAGGTAAGTGGTGTGGCTTTCCATAAACGAGCTGAAGGGATATGTACCCAATGGTGTCTTTAAGTATGTTCTATAGTCCCAAAGAACTGAGTCCAAAAGATGTGACAATCCTTTTGTCTGGGCGAACAACTTTCTGCAAGATCATCTTAACCTCCCTATTCTAGACTTCAGCTAGACCATTCGTATGAGGATGATACATAGTAGAAACTCGATGGTCTATACCGAACTCGTTAGCAAGTGCTCTTACCTTGACATTGATGAAGTGGATACTTTCATCTGAAATCAAAACTCGAGGGACTTCGAACCACGAAATGATATGCTTTTTCAGGAACTTGCAAACCGTGTTCGCTTCAGCGGCTTAGGCAGGAATAGGCTCAACCCAACGACTCACAAAATCTGCAACTAACAAATGTACTCAGATCACTGACTCTTAGGGAAAGGGCCCATAAAGTCGATACCCCATGCATCAAAAACTTCACAAAAGTGAATCGGTCGCATCATCATCATATCTCTATGTCCACAAGTGCCCATCCTCTGACAGTCAGTACATCTCTTCACAAATGCATGGGCATCCGCAATGAGAGTAGGCCACCAAAGACCAGACTGAAGCACCTTCTATGTTGTCCTCTTCCCATAATGGTGTCCTCCAGCTTCTAACTTCTAATTTATGACAATATGTGAGGAAACTATGGTATTCCTTGTGAAGAATACACCAACGCCAAACAGAATCTGCTCCTTCATGATAAAGGATAGGATCCTCCCAATGATAAGACTTGGTTTTTGTAAGGAAAGTCTTAAGTCTCTGCTGGATCAACCTTGTAGGACTTTCTTGGCAACAAGAAAGCTCACAATGTCAGCATACCATGGGAGCGAGGCAACAACAAGAATCGCCTCGTCTGGAAAAGTCTTCATGATGGTTGTATCAAACATAGAATTCTTAGGTAATTCTAGTCAGGAGAGGTGTTCCGCCACCACATTCTTGACTCCAAGTTTATCCTTAATCTCAATATCAAATTCCTGGAGTAGAAGGATCCATCTAGTAAGGCGTGGCTTAGAATTCTTATCCATTAGGTACCTGATGGCGGTATGGTCCGTGAAAATTGTAACCTTAAATCCTAAGATATGGGACCTAAATTTATCTAAGTCAAATACTACGGCTAGCATTTCTTTCTTTGTAACAATATAATTCTGTTGGGCAGAATCCAAAGTCTTGCTGGCATAGTGTATGACATATGGATGACCATCCCTCCTTTTGTCCTAAAACAACCCCAACGACAAAATCGAAGGCATCTATCATGATCTCGAACGGGAGAGACCAATCGGGTGGCTGAAGGACATGAGCCTCTACAACCATTTCTTGAGAGTTTTGAAAGTTGAAAGATACTTATCATAAACATTAAACTCGGCGTCTTTCGCTAGAAGGTCGGATAACAGTTGGGCAATCTTACTGAAGTATCGAATGAAACGTCAGTAGAAACCGGCATGCCCAGAAAAGACCATAACTACTTCAGATTAGACGACGGATTGAGATTCTTTATGATATATACCTTGGCCGGATTAACCTCCATACCCTTGTTGGAGATGATATGATCAAGGAATGTCCCCTGAGTCATCATAAAATGACTCTTCTCTCAAGAAAGAACGAGGTTAACCTTATTGCACCTATGAAGCATGTGGTCTAGTCTAGAAAGACAGGAATTGAAATCATTGTCGTAGATCGAAAAATCATCCATGAAGACCTCTAAAAAGTCACCTACCATGTCCGCAAAGATCAAAAGCATGCACCTCTAGAATGCAGTCGGGGCATTACATAATCCAAAGGGCATCCGTTTGAAAGCATACATTCTGAATGGACATGTGAACGCCGTCTTTTCCTGATCTTTAGGTGGAATGGCCACCTGATTATATCCTGAGTACCTATCAAGAAAGAAATAATGGCTCTTCCCAGCTAATATCTTGATAATTTAATCAATAAATGCTAGCGGGAAGTGATCCTTCCTGGTCATCTGATTCAAACGTCTGTAGTCCACACAAGCTCGCCAAGAAGTAGGTACTCGGGTAGCGATTTACTCTCCTCCTCATTTATCACTGTAGTGATACCCGTCTTCCTGGGTACCACATGTAATGGACTGACCCACTTAGAGTCGGAGATGGGATAGATAAAATCGATGCTTCACCACATGGATATTTCCTTCATAACCACCTCTTGAAGATTCGGGTGCGCTGAAACTCACGAGATGGTTTGGCATCATCCTCTAAAAAGATGTGGTGGGAGCACAAGGCCGGACTAATCCCATGGATATCCACTACTGACCACCCGATTGACTTGCGACTCTTTTCAAGAATCTCCATCAGACAGGATTCTTGATCTTCAATCAGATCAGATACGATAATGACCCGAAACATTTTAGGCTTTCCTGCAAGGAATCGATATTGCATGCTCTGAGATAGAGGTTTAAGCTCAGGGGGAGAAGGAACATGGAGAGCTGACCTAGTTAGGGCTTGGGTATAGGCGACTAAATCAGTGTGTGTAAGCTCATCCTGCTCTGACTCTGAATGATCTAGAGACTGCTCATCTGATAGCTGACTCTGCTATAATAGCTCGATCTCCTGAATAGTTGTAGGCTCTGTATTAGAAGTCTGAAGTGAAAGGAACTCGGCAGAACACTGCCAATCAACATCCTCTAAATTAGAATGTACTGAAGACTGATCATTATGTGACTGACAGAACTAATCAGTCACTTCTGACTCGAACTGATAAAAAATATGATCATAGACTGAAAAAGTACCACAATCATCTCCATCAACCTCATCACTGATAAGCTCCAAGACTGTGCTATCCAATCACCCATCATCTAGTATCTAAAACTCAGACGCTCCTGAAGGTGTGATGAAAGATCGTGTACTCGATTCGGCCCATAGTGCTTCATCATCTGTCTGCACGAAGTCGTAGTCCTGATGACTATCGAGCTTGTCATCAGATGCTCGCTCTAATTCATCTGATCTGGATTTAAGTGGGATCATCTTTATATGTATACTCTCTCCCTGGATATGAAAGTACACCTTCCCAGTACCATAATCAGATACAGCCTTTACTGTCACCAAAAAAGGTCGTCCTAATATGATAGGGGTATCAGTCGCACATTCAGGGATTGCCATGTCCAACACAATGAAGTCCATGGGGAATGAAAAACCTTGAATGGTGACGATAACATCCTCAATTAATCCCTTCGGCTACTTGACCGATCTATCAGCAAACTGCAAGATTGTCCTGCTTGGTCAAAGAGGCCCAAAATCAAACTTATCGAGTAAGGAAGAAGGAAGGAGATTAATCGATGATCTGCTATCTAAGAGAGTACGATCGAATGTCTGATCTAAAATCTAGCATTTAACATACTATGCTCCCGTATCTGATAGCTTGGCTGGGAGACAGTTCTGGATGGCGTGACATGTCTCCTTGGTCAACACATGAATTTCTGAGAATGGTTGCGCTGCCTCTTTTTTCTACAGTCTGTAGTGTGCTCTTTGAGATCTTTTTGCAGAAGAGGGATGTGTGCCAAGGCTTTCGAAAAAGTGAGCTGGATAGTGAATTTGTCTAGCATCTCTTTCGCCAGATCTGTCATTTGATTCTTTTTAGGATTTTCCTTTTTATATCTTTTTTCTAAGCAGAGTGCTTGGGGAAAAGGAATCTGTACATCCTCCTTATTAATCTGTACAATAGGAGGATCAGAAGAAGAAGAAGAAAGTCTTTTTTCCAAAACGGGGACTTGCTCCAAGTAGATCATCAGAAATAGATACAAGAGCTCCAGCTGAAGCAACTGTCTTGTCTTTATTCTTCTTTTTGGTTTTTCTCTTTTGTACATTTTTTGTATTTTTCTATCATCATCTCTATACACAAATAAAGGTAAAGCAGCTGAATCGGCAAAAGACTATGGCTGCTTCTCGTTGATCTTGGTGGCATCAGCACCACCATCATCATGCTCAACAGGCTCGCTTGAATCATCAGGTGTATCTTCGCTAAGCCTAGTTGAGTCTCTGCCTACAGGTAACCTACTGCACCTATGAGAACTGAAATCAGTGTCATCACAATAAAGGTAATCATTTGAAAATACCTGTGACTGGAGGGTGGGCTCTATCAAGGCTATCTGCTCTGACTTTCTTTTCAGACTATTCGGATTTGGCTCTATCTAAGCAGGAATGGTGGAATTCCCTTTGACGATCTCAATGATATGATTTTTAAACTCATCCATTTCTCGCCTAAATGCGACCTGATGGTCAGCTATCAAACTAACGAGATACTCCAGGGTTGGGTTCTCACGAAAAGGTCCATGAGACCTGAATGAGTTGCCTCAATGATATTGAGGATGCTGCTGGGCTGATTGCTACTGTTGTGGAGGATAAGATTGTTGATACTGAGCATGATACGTATTCCATCTCCACTGAGCGGGCTAGAATTGACGAGGACATGGCTGCTGCTGCTCTTTGGTCTACCCTATATGTGCATGTGGTGGCTACTAGGATGAAGTACCCTCCAAAAGACCAACAGAAACCAGGTTGATCACGACGGATCCCTAGTTACTATGACTAGTTATACCAAATCCCATTGACCTCAATCAATGGCTCAGGCATCACTGTGTAAGAGGTGGCATCGAAGCAAGAGGTTGATCACTCTGATATACCACTATCTGAGTGTCAGATGATGGTGTTTGTGAGGTATGCATGTAAGTTGGAGAGTGTTTAGTCGGCTCAAAATGCACATGATAGATGTGCTGAAATGGTGTCTGCGGAAGTATACCTTGGTCTCTGCTCACAGGATCAGCTGATGATCTGGAAGACTTCGTAGAATCTGTATGTATCTCTTGAAGGCACATGATCCGAGTCTTCATATCACTCAAACATCTATCAAGCTCGTCGATCTTTTCGAGCTTTTCCACATTCTGACATTTCTTCTCTATGATTTCCATGCAATCCAACTTCTTACAAATGATCCCCACATCAGCTGATGAAGAATCAGAATGGGTAGAAACAATAGAAGAAAGAGTCCCTCAATTTGTGCCACTCGAGAATGCTGGTGGTAAGTCAGGTGCTTGGTTTGTGTATAGACCTAGTATGGGACATCGTGGTAGAGTTTTCAGCCATCTCCTCATAGATAGTCCCAAACTTGATCCTCATGCTTGGAAAAGTAAGAACCACCATAGATGCGTTCACCAGTCTTTGTAACTCTAGTGTCAGCCCACCAAAGAAGATCTGCCTAGGTTCGGCTTTGAGATATCATAGTGGGGACACCTATCTATGATCTCTCTGAAACGATCCCATGCTTTGTGAAACTGCTCGTCTCCTAGCATGGTGAAATTATTGATCTTGGCTCTTGCAACATTAGTACGATCAAGTGGTTAGTATTTGTTCAGATATTCTGTGCGAAGATGCTCCCAAGTAGAAATGTATCTCCCCAAATGCTTCAGCCAGTAGGCTGCTCTATCCACCAGGGAGAATGGAAATGCGATCAGCTTGATTGTGTCCTCATTTACATGCGAGTCATGGACCGTACTATAGATAAGCTCGAACTCCTATAGGTGAAAGTGTGACTCCTCAGTAGAAAGCCTATGGAACTTGGGCAATAGTTGTATCGTATGAGGTCTCAGCTGAAAATTGCCATGAATGGGAGGGAGACGAATCCACCTATGAGTTGTAGCAGCTCCAGGGTTGTGGAGCTGCTTCATCGTTTGGCCGGGACCAAGTGGTGGTCTCTCCTCTCTCTTGGGTCTCTCAGCCCCCTCATCATCAGGAATCTTAGTATCTGGAGTTTCTCTTCTAGCTCTCAGTTGTGTCAGCTTGGCTCGAACATCGTTCATTAGCTACCTTGCTCCCTAATCTGATTCTGCATCAACTTGAGGGAAGCAAGTAGACCATTGTTAATAGTTAGTTGATCCATCACTATAGATGTAGTTTGTGGCTGCTACGAACCTTTTCCAACCATGGCGTTTGGAAAGGAAAAAGAATCCAGATCAGGTTCTGCCAGGTCAATGTGCAACTGCTGAGGTAGAATAGGGTTCTCTCAAACCGAAGTTGATGATGATGGAGAAGAAGGAGTGGGAGAAGATCTTCTAGGGTCGGAATCACGTCTGGAATAGGAGGCACGATTGGACTTTGGTTTGGGAAGAGGGACATCCTGAACCGACATAGATGAATGGGCATGTGTGCGAGAGAGTGGATCAGCCAGAGTCGACCGAAGCGATCGCCTACCCATCATCTTGATTATAAATAAGACATATGATATACGTGACTGCTAGAGACCTCATAGATCTGGAGCTCACACCACAAAATCAACACACAAAGCAAACCCCAAATTCACTAACTCACTCGGTGATGACCGCAAAAGATTGGTCGTTAATCATTTCAGTTTTAGAGTTAGTTGGCAATGCAAGTCTCATAACATATTACACGAGTTGATAGGTGCTTAAACTTCTTAGAAGACTATCCTGAGACCGTACAGCTAGTTGCACCTACTTTTAGCCAGTATGGGAGTAAGAAACGGACTGTTTTCGGCTACCAATTTTACTTGAGGAGGGAGCCTTACAAAGTTTCCTCTAAACCTCCCACTCTGCTAAGGAAAGCGGGACCGTTTCCAACTACCGAGAGTCCTCACTGAAGAGTAGTTAATCGTTTTTAGATCAGTAGTCTAAAAAGAAATTTGAGCTTTGGCTCTAGCCTTATGGGTCGTTTCTCACTAACAAATCTAGAGAGTACATGCAAACCATTCTCTAGGGGTTGCTCTCCCAAATCAAGTGGAGTCCATTACATTTATTTTTAGAGTGGAATATTTTTAGCAGTCCCTGATTTATTTTCGGTAATCAATTTTTTTGGATCATTTTCAAACAGCGTCTAATGAATTTTTATCTTTTTCTTTTTGACGTAAGTGAAGAAAGAACTAGGTTGCATGTCCTAAAATCTAAATAGTGATGCGTAGACAAGAAAATGAAAATTCCTAATCAAGCACCTAGCCTCAAAAATCCACGGAAAACGACGAGAAAAATGCACGGAAAATCGCAATTGGTGCTCTATTCCTCCAAGTGCATGACACCTGGAGAAACAGACCTCAAGAGAAAGAGGGAGAGGTACAAGTCGGGATGTCCTTTAGGGGCCACTTCTACAAAACAGAAAATAGGCAAGTGCCCTTTAACTTTTTACAAAGAAAAAATTCATTTTCTCGGTTCTCAGCTACGCTGCTCAGATCATGCTGCACAAATCAGAAACAAAAATCCGTGAAATAAAAAATACGACAAAAATAAGATGACGAAAAAGAGATGAAGAAACCATAATCGTAAAGTTGTAAAATCTACCATAGCGTTGCCTCTCCAGCAACGGCGCCATCTGAAAATCTGTCCAACCTGATAGCTCTAGAAGGAGAAACTATCGTCGTTGTGTCAGTTGGGAAAATATCATAGAAAATTGTTGTTTTATTTATACTCCTAAACTAGATGTGAATAAGTTTAGTACGGGAGTGTCGAACTCGTGAAGGCAAACTGTTGAAAACTAAGGTAAGATAATAGAAAACAAAGGTATAAAGGTTTCTAATTTTTTTCTTATGTTTAGGTGCATTTTCTATATTTTTATTTGATTTTGTGAATTTTATATTATTTTTATATTTTAACATACTTATGTAAAAATATAGGTATTGATTTTATATTTTTATATATGGTTTTTATTTTGAAGTTTTTACGTGTTTTAAAGTATTTTGTAATTTTTATGTAATTTTTAAAAAAAATTGTAATTTTTATTTGGTTTTAAAGTAGAAAACTATATTTTCATTGAAAATAGAATTTTATTTTTGATCTTAAAAAATAAAACATTAATAAAATATTTTTATTTTACTTTTATTAGAAAGTACATGAAAATATCTTCAAAATGTTATATTGTACATATTTATACGATTCTTGTAGCATTAGTAATGATTTTTAAAGTTTATGTAATTTGTGTTTTTTATTGATTTTATTATGCAATTTTTTTTGTTTTTGATTTAACATGTAAAATATAGTAGAATATGCTATAGGTAATTTTTATAGAATTTTACAAAGTATTTTTATATTTTATTTATTATGAAGTTTGTTATAGTTTTTTTAGTGTTTTTTAGAACTTATTTAATGCTAGAAAATAGTTTTACTTTTCAAAATATGCTTTAATACTGTATATAATATGATATGCAATATGAATACGTATTTTTATAATATATAAGTTTGTATTTTGTTTTGCATGTATGTATTATGTATAGTAAAATTATATTGTGCATAGGGGGATTACTGTAAAAAGCAAGAAAATATTGGCGCATGTGTAAATTTCATAAATTGCAGGGACGGGCGCGCAAAAATCCCCAAACGTCACGTGGCCTTCACGTATTGGTTCTAGTAATGGGACCTTGCAATATCACAAAGTTCATGGGGTATCGGTGCAATTTGCTCAGAAACACGTGCACGATTGCGTGCTCTTCCAGCCGAACTTGTTCACAACTACAATAATTATCAGGGGTTACGTGTAAATGTGCACAAAAAATATGATGCCTCACGTGCAGCGCACGTGAAACACTTGAGAGGTGGGGCGATTGAAGCGAGGTAGGTTCGACATGTGGCGTATTCACGACCGTTCGATCTAGCGGTCGGAATTAAAAGCCCCAAATTTTTTCCGAAGGTGACGGCTGAAGTTCGTTGGCAATGTGAGGCGGCGATGCTTGATGCGGCTCCAAGCGATCGTAGTTGGATGGAGGTTGTGGCGTTTCTAGCTACTGTGCCCGGAGGAGGTGCTCCGCCGTATCCAGTCGATGCGCGGCTTCAGGTGTGGCTCGACTTTCTCGTATGCAGATGGCACATCAGGTCGTCCTGTATAGGTGTGATCGACAATCCTTGATAGAGCTTCATTCTGCTGGTGGCTCGAATAGTGGCGACGACAATTCTCACAGATGGCAGTGGTGTTAGGATCCAAGCGGCGAAGCACACCTTCAGTTTGCGATGAAGGATGCTGATTGTGCTTCATATTAGGTGGAGTTCTCAATCGCGATGCTCGACTCAGAAAGTGTGTACTTTGTGATGGTTTGGCTATCCTCTGTTCAAGCAGATGAGGTTCTCGAGGATGGCGGAGCTTGATCTGCAAGAGGTATAAACGACTCGAGGCAGACCTCAGTCAAGGGTTGTAGGAGAAGCGTGAATTGGAAGAACTCCTTGCGACATCGAAGGAACGGAGCCTTGCTCCATTCATCGATCATGAACGGATATGACAAAGATGAAAAGATAGGAGAGAAATCGCGGGATTCACGAAATGAAGGTGATATCGGTTATGAAATCAAATCAGGTTTGTAGGGATGAGAAGGATTGGAAAGAGAAGAGGGATAGGAAGAGGATCAGAGGAAGAGATCGAGAGGAAATCATGAATACTAATCTAGGAATCGAAGTGGATAAAGTCGCCCCGGATTCTGAACCTTCGACTCAAGATGATCGGGACCTCCACGCGAGGGCAGAACTCGCGGAGGTTGAATGCGGAGGAGCAAAGCTCGATGTCGGTTGATCTCGTCGCTCCCTCTCCCTGATCGATGGAGATTGAGCTCTATCACATCCCTATCCTCGGAGCTCATGTGGAGATGAAAACAAATGGCGGATTGAAGCTTCGCAGGGGAGTCTAGACCTATATATAGGGGATGAGACTTGGGTGTCACGCCACCAGGTCGTGTCACCGGCGGTGGCTGTGGTCACAGGAAGTTGGAGAACGGACGACTGTTTAGGATGTTAAGGTGGTTGAAGACGTTGGCCGGAGGAGAAGGAGGAAGGAAGGCACACGGCGAGCGGAGAAGAAAAAGCAGGCGTGGGCGCGGGAAGGGGAAAGCGGGAAGAGAGAGAAAGAAAGGGAGAAAAAACACAATAAATTATAAAAGTTAATAATTAACTAACTAATTAATTAAGTAAATTATAAATAAAGTAAATAAAAAAATCTTAAATAAATAAATAATAATTTTATAAGTAAATAAGTAATTAAATCAATAATTAAATAAATTAACTAACTAATTAAATAAAAATTAGTTAGTTAATTAAATAATTAATAAATAGATAAATCATTAAATAAATATTTAAATAAATTTTTATTTATTGAAATATTAATAAAATATATAAATATAAAGAATGGTATGTATTAAATAAGATAAAATTAAGATACATTGTACAATTTATACTAATAAGATCCCAAAATCCACTTTTTGCATATTAACTTTGATTTTATCGAAATTAGTGTCATTTGATAGATAATTCTGTAAAATGAACTCTAAAATTGAGTTTGCTTGATTCGGAGTTCATGTGGCCGAGTTATTAGGTTCGGAAAATTTTAGAAACACGTTAGAAAAAGAATTAAGTTAAACGGAGTTAAAAATAATTAAGTAGAAAATCAGGAACTTTATACATATAGTATATATAAACAAAGGGGCCCAAACGCCAAAACACACCCGTTGTTTTTTTTATTTTTTAATAAATAATATTAGCTATAAAACTAAGTTTAATAGTGAGTTTGGTCAATTTGGAGTTTTTTATAAATAATTATGAACCTTGGAATTTGACTTTTAAGGCTTTTTCGGTTCATTATAATTAATTAGTTATTCATTAAATAATTTTTCTGATATTTATATAAATTAATATATATTATTAGAAACAATTTTCCTGATGAAAATATTTTAATTTAAGATGATCATAGTGATAAATAAAATAGGTGAAATATTTACAATGTAAAAAATATAAGAATGTACATTTATGGTCAAGATTTTCTATAGTTTCATAAATTAAGATCCTTATCTCCCCCTAATTTATTTTATCGACCGGGTCAATATTGACCGGGTCTCAGGGTTAGGATCAATTTGTATATATTACATATCCACATCCTTCTTTTTTCTTCTATTTTTTCCTCTTTATTATTTTATTTTGAATAAAATAAGTGTTAAATATATAATATTAATCAATATGGTTAGAATATTAATTAGTTGGAATTAGTGAATATTTACATGTATTTTACCAAGGATTTTTATCAAAATGAAAGAATAAAGGCAATGAATCATGGATTCATCACATTTGTGTGTATGTATGTATGTTTTTGTGTATGTGTGTGTTTATATGTGTGTGTGTGTATGTGTGTGTATTGATTAATTTTCATCGCCTTTATTCTTTGATTTTGGCTAAAATCCTTGGTAAAATACATGTAAATATCCACTAATTCTCACTAATTATCATTCTAACCACAATTGTTAATATTATATATCTAACACTTTTTATATCCAAAATAAAATAATAAAGAGAAAAATATAAATATAAAAAGTTGGATATATAAAATATATACAAAATGATCCTAACCCGAGACCAGGTCAATATTGATCGGGTCGACAAAATAAATAAGTAGGGGGAGATAAGGATCATAACATATACAAATATCAAAAAAATCAAGACCAAAAAGATAATTTACCTATTTTTCATCTTGTAAATATATCACCTATTTTATTTATCATCAAGACAACTTCAAACCAAAACACATATTTTGTAAAGGTTGTTCATAAAAATATATATTATTTTATAATAATATCAGAAAAATATTTCGATGAAAAATAATTAATCGCAATGAATCGAAAAAGCTGTAAAAGCCAACTTCCAAGGTTCATAACTATTTATAGAAAAATCCAAACAGACCAAACTCACTTTTAAAATCTGTTTTATACTTTACTATTTATTAAAAATATTATAAAAATATTCGAATAAAGCTTGGTGAGTTTTGGCGTTTTGGACCCGTTGTCTATATGTATTATATGTAGAAACTTTTTGGGTTTTTAATTAAATAACCGTAAACCTGATTAACTTAATTCTTTTTCCTAAGATCTTATAAAATTGTATATAAAAATATGAAAAATATTAATAAGTTAAAATACCAATAAAACCCGAAGCCTTGAAGCTGCTACTTTTTTCCGAGCCTCAAAACTCGGTCGTATGAATTCTGAATTAAGCAATCGGTTCCAAAAAATATATTATTCAATTATCAACAAAATGACAGTAGTTTCGCTAAAATCGGAGTTAATGCGAAAAATGTGGTTTTCGGGTCCTTATTGGTATACTGTACAATGTACCATAATATATATTATTGTTTTATATAGGCTAAAGTATATACTTTATCTATATTTAAATTAAATAAATATTTTTTAAATTAATTAATTATTTATATATTTTCATTATTTAACTATTAATTAATAGTTAAATACTTAATTATATACTTACTCCAAGTGGGTGGCCCCACTTCATGTTGTTCCAAAGAAGCCAGGAATTCATATGATCACCAACGAGGAGGGGGTAGAGACCATGACACGAGTACCCACGTCGTGGCACATACGTGTCGACTAATCTAAATGTTGTGATCAAGAAAGACCGCTTTCCCTTGCCTTTTATTGATTAAATTTTGGAGAGACTCGCAGGGAAAGAGTTCTTCTATTTTCTTGAGGGTACTCGGGCTACAACCAGGGAGCCATATCCCCTGAGGACCAAGAAAAGACCGCATTCACATGTCCATTCAGTACTTTCACGTTCAGGCGCATGCCATTCGAGCTCTGCAATGCCCCTGGCACTTTTCAGTGGTGCATGATCACCATATTTGCTGAGATGGTGGGAGATTTCCAGGAAGTGTTCATGGATGACTTATTGGTCCATGGTTGATTCCTTTGATACATGTTTAGTGCACTTGGACTGAGTCCTCAAGAGGTGCAGAGAGGTGAATCTGACACTCTCCTGGGAGAAGAGTCACTTTATGGTGACGGAGGGTATCATTTTGGGGTATGCCATCTCCAAAAGGGGAATGGAGTTTGACCCTGCCAAAGTGGAGGTGATCAAGAAACTCGATCCACCTACCAATGTAAAGTCAGTGCGGTCATTTCTAGGGCATGTTGGATTTTATTCATGCCTGATCTGTCAAAGGATGGGAGGGACAGTTGGTTAGAGAGATGAGATGTCCAGCAACCAATGATTATGTGTGATGTTTTTGATGCATGGGGCATAGATTTTATGGGATCATTTCCCAACAACCAAGGACATGAGTACATCTTGTTGGCGGTTGGCTATTTTGTCTAGGTGGGAGGATGTTATCCAAACCCGAACCGCAGACAGTAAGAATGTATGTAAGTTTTTGAGAGACCATATTATTGCTATGTTTGGGTTAACAAATGTTTTGATATCAGATGGGAGTAGCCACTTTGTTAACCGAGATGTGAGATCTTTAACTAAGGACTACAGATTTGAGCACAGAGTTACTAGTCCTTACTACCCATAGTCCAATGGCATGGCAGAGATTTCGAACAGAGAGGTGAAGAGTATTTTGTAGAAGTTGGTTCGTCCAGATAGGAAGAACTGGTCCCAGATCTTGGACCAAGTTCTGTGCGCGTATAGGACAACCTACAAGACACCATTAGGCACTTCACCATTCAGAATGATCTATGACAAGCCATGCCATTTGCCCGCAGAGCTGATTCACAAATCTGAATGGGAAACTAAGAAAATTAATTGGAGTTATCACCTAGGGAAGCTTTGTCGAGACTTGAACTTGAACGAGCTTGTGGAAATATGAAACAGGGCATATGACAACAATTTGATTTATAAGTAAAAAGTAAATAGATGGCATGATCAACACATTAGGTGCAAAGACTTTGACCCTGGGCAAAAGGTATGGTTGTTTAATGCCAGGTTGAAGATGTTCCATGGGAAGCTCAAATCTGAGTGAACGGGTCACTTTGTTGTTAAGAAAGTGCATGGGAATGGAAGTGTAGAGATAGTTGATCTCACATATGGTGCACAATCCCATGTGGTGAATGGACAACTGTTGAAGCATTTTGTAGATCTAAAGAGCAGTTAGTCCCAGTCGAGGTCATCAACTTCATGCAGAGTGAGTACATAGCAGATACATCACATTACTCTTCATGAAGATGAAGCATCAAGATTCAGCAGCTTAGAAGATTCATTAACTCTTGTGCATTTTCCCTTCTTTGTATATTCTCCAGATCACATCGGTTCTCACACTTACTCATGTCCTATACTTATGCTGATTAGAGCTGATAAATCCTAGATTTATCAGCTTAATTAATCTTTTTTATCCTCTCTTACTTAAGTCAATAACATGATTCATTGACTACTTAACACTAATTGCTAATTTGTGTTGTATATAATTAACACTAATGACTATATATTATTATGGTGTAATATTTTATGTATTCAATTCTTTTTAAAAATCAAATAAAAATTAGAATAAAATTGTATATAAATAAACTAGAATAAAATAAATAAAACTACAAAAAAATAAGCAAAAGAAAAATTAAAGAAAATTGTGTTATATAGCTTTTAATAATATTTAATTTTTATCTATGTACAAATGACCTCTGATCTCTTTGACTTCTATATAAAAGTTGTAGATCTTATCGAGATCTACAACTTTCATGTTTACCATTTTTCAAAATTCAGCTTATAACTATTTTCCATGATTTTTCTTTGAATTAATGATTTTCTTCTATTCTAATTGGACCACGTGGCGTTTCCAGAGCACATCACGTGCTCTGCTTATCGAGCGCCATCCGTCTACATCTGCGCCGCCCGATCTGATCTTATGATCAAATCAGAGCCACTATCTTCTGCCTAAACCTCAACCGTTGGAACAAAAGATCCAACGGTACCTATGTCTTCTTCAACCTCCCGCAGTTCCCTTTCCCCTCTGCAAACTGAATAATTCCCCATCTTCAGCCTATTATCTTGATCTCTTCTATATCCTTCCCAACCAACTGCCACAGTAAATCTCTACTTCTACTCCTTATATTCACGCAAACCACCCATTATTCCCTAATTCTAACTTCCTTATCATTGAACGGGGGTTGAAACTGCCCTAAAACCCATCAAAACCTCCGTCACCTTCTCTCTTTAAATACCTCTCCACCAGCCAAATCGACGGCTATCCGCTATTCACGGACCTACACCCTGATAAATCTGTGATTCATCACTCTAAAAGTTGAAAATAGAGTTTTGTTCCCAAGTAATTAGCTGCATATTTCCACTTATATTGCGTAATTAGCATTCACAATAATATATGCATTTTAGCATTCATATTTGCATTAAATAAGAAACCAAATTCACTTGTAAATATTCACCTGTATATTAGCTAAAATACCATATTTGTATATATTTTATACTAACTATAAATCAAATAAAATCAACTCTATTATGTATATATTACTAACACTAATTAAAGAAAAATATCGAAAAAATACTAACTTGTAAAATTGACCAATAAAACCCCGATCCAAGTTTGAAACTAGGAGCCTTAAAATGTGCATATCTCTCTCATACAATGTCCAATTTAGGTCTACTAACTTTTGAAGTAATATACATTCAAAGACCATCAAAACAAGCCTACTTTCATTAAAATCAAAACTCGTATGCAAAACTTGGGTTTTGGGCCCTTATTGTATATTGTACATATTGGCCTTTTTGCCCTTTTATTTTATCTTTTTATTTTCTTAATTATTAAAAGTCCAAAAAATTAAATTAAGTTGTAAGTATTCCTTTCATATCTTTTTAACTTTATTTTGATTTTTCTCTTATTTTAAAATGACAAGAAAATTACAAAAGATAAAATGCGGTATTTTATATTTATAAGGTACCACCCAAAAATACATTTTGTACATATGACTTCTTTTGATTTTTGACCCCTCATGAAAGTTGTAGATCTCGTCGAGACGAGCAACTTTTGTGTTGACCACCTATTGATTTAAACCCTTTTGTTATTTCCTTTTTTTTCTTTACATTTAATTTTTGAATTTTTTGGGAGCGACATGTGGCACCTCCTGGAGTCGCCACGTGTCACCCCATTTTTTTATTATTTTCGGATTTTATTTTATTTATTTTATTATTATTATTTATTTTAGTAAATTATTTATTTACATCTATTTATTTATTTTAATTTTTTTTAATTTAATATTTTATTTTACCTTTATTTTCTCTTTCATTTTTAGTAGCCTACTTATATTATTTTATTATTTTATCTATTTTATTTTTTCTTTTACTTCTTCTCCTTTGCTTGCCTTCCACTCCAAGCCACCATCTTCTCCACTTCCTCCACCATTTTCTCCACTTTCTCCATCTCTTTTCCAAACTTCCTCATCCTCTTTATATTTACATCTTCTCCGTTATTTTTCTTCATCCGCCATTCTATGAGTGAGAGAGGTTCGAGCCCCGTTTAAGCCGTGAGGTGACAGCTCCCCTTTAGACGTTGAACGACGACAACCTGCAGGCGAGATTCACGGTTAATCTCCGCGTAGTGAGCTGCCAGTCAAGCTCACACAGCTTCTCAGATTTTTGATCGCCAAATCGGATCGAGGCCACGACGACGAGAGTCGCACATCGCAGCTCCACCTGGCGAAATCTCAGGTAAATATTCTCTCCTTATCCTCATCATGTTATTTTTTATCTAATGATTTTTTTCTTCATTGCATTTTAACCATCAATTTATTCAACAAACCACAAACATCACACACACACACCATATCTTCATTTATGCATTTTTATGTTTATTGTTTACAAAAAAATTAATACAAAAAAAATTATAGAAAAAATAAAAAATAATAAGTAAAAAAAGAGAACAGGGAGAGGAAGCAGCTGCATCCCCCCCCTCCTCTGCCTCAACCGTCGGTTGTGCAGTGCCCCTGGCCACACACCTCGTCCCAGCCACCGCCCCGCCAGCCGTTCACCACCCTCCAGCACGCACCGCCGGCCCCCGCGGCCAACCGCATGCACCTGCAGCCACAGCCAGCCGTGCCTCCAGGCCGATCCTCCACCGTGTCGCTGCCACAGCCCCAGAGGCGGTCCTCGCCGGCCGTCGCATGCACCGCCAGCCTCCCTCCGCTGCTGCGTCTGCCCCTCGTGTCGCTCACTACCGTCGCACGCCCGCACAGCAGCCCTGCCTCCTCTGCTATCGGGCCTCACCGTCAGTGCCGTCGCACGGCCGCATGGCCATCCAACCATTGCCACACGTCCCCGCGATAACCTGCCGCATCCTCGCTCTGCCTCCGCACGACGCGTGGCTGCCGCCTCCCGCTTGACACGTGGCTCATGTCGCCTCCACCGCGCGGGCCCCCTCTCCGCCTGTTTGCCCTAGCGTGGGGTTGAAGAAGGTCCATTTTTTATATATTGTGAAAATTGCATTTGCTTCATTTCAAGTTTTTAAAATTACAAAAGTGCCCCTGTGCACATTTTTAGTTAGTTTTTCTTTATTTATGTATTGCAAAGACACCCCTGGCTTTTAGCATTAATTTGGACAGTATTTCTACATCATTTCTTTTAATGAAAAATAACATGTTGATGGGAAACTAATTCTTTATCTCCTGGCTATTTATTGACATTTTAGTGAGCATCAGATTATTAATTAAAAATCAGATATTGAAATTGACTAATATTTTGCCTATTTATTCTCTGAAATTCGCATAGACATATTTCTTGCTCCAAAAATTGTGAAAAATTGTATATGATGCCCATGAATTCTCTTTAATTAATGTCCAAGTCTCATCAAAATCAGAGTTATCTTGTGCATAAAATAAATTCTAGAGTGATTTCTGTAATTGATTTTTAATTAAATCCATGAATAATATTTTTAAGAAATTTCAATTCTTCTGGATTCCTGATTAAAATATCTTATTGAGATAAATAGATCTCTGGAAAACTTGATTTCATGGATTGACTAGGAATTAAATACTCACATTTGTTTTGTTTTCAGTAAAAAATTTATAAAAAAATCATAAAGTGTCGGAAAATTCCAAAAAAATTAGTGTAGCTTAATTTCATCATATTTCACCTCCAGTACATTTTTCATAATTTTCTCATATCATTTGCACAAAAAATTGCATAAAACCCTAAAAAAGTTTGCATTTTTCATCGTTGCATTTTAAATCCAAAAATTACAAAAAAAAAATCCATTTTGCATTAATCATTGAATTATGTTTACCGGAAAAATACAATTTCATCGATTTGGACTAATTTCATATTGAAGTTATCTTTGGCTAAGTTGTTGATTTTCTTAATAACCTAGTTCATCTGCATCAGTGCATCTGCATTTTATTGCATAAAAAAATTTAAAAAAAGTCTTACTTAGAAAATCGCGATCTAATTCATCTAATCTGATCCTGAGTTGTTCCTTTGCTTAGTCGACACTGGGGCTTTCCCAGGATAAACAAACATAAAACCACATTTAATTTCATTCGATGATTCATCGATCCGTACGGTTAATTTTTTATCGATTCGGTTTTATCTGACTGCAAAAAAATCGTTAATTCGATACCATTAAAAGGGTAGATCCCGGAGCGAATCAAATGACGTCGTTGTCGGGGAGGCAAACGGCTTAGGATCACTTTAGAAAATTAGATTTACGTTTTCCAGTCACTCGGGTAGTCTGATCCCCAAACAACCTTGTAGTTATTCCATTTTTCCAATTATTTTTCTATTTATTTTCTCTCTCTCTTTGATATTTTTGTATCTTTTTTGTGTGAGGGTCTGGTGGACTTGGAGCGGCTTTCTTGAAGTTGACGCATCTCGAAGTGCATCGGAGGACGACGATTCGTGGATCAAGTCGGCTGTTGAGATGCCAAAAATATTTTCATTTTTTTAACTTGTAAAAAAAGAGTTTGCATTTCCAGCGGTTCCCATTTGGGTTCTCACACATGTAAGTCATAATAAAACGCGTCCCCGTGTGTTATGTGGTTGCTTTACGTAGAATAGGACATGTACTTGCGGCTCTTAGAGCTATTTTAGGACATGTTTGTGCTCGTAATATTTAGGACCACACTTCACCATTAAAAGATGCACTTAAACCATAGATCTTAGCCAAAATCAATATGTTCTTCACTCGCTAATAGAACTGCCTGTCTAGGAGCGGCTTTTATCGTTTGCATTTCATTTAGTGTAAAAGTTCAGTTCAGTATTGCATCCCGCATTGTAGAGAGCTGGAGGCACTGTAAGTATTCTTACTCAAGCATTCATCATCATTTTCTCGATTGCATCAGCTTTTTCAGATTCTCTCTCTCAGTTTTTTTAACCTAGGATAAAGGAATTGGGACTGGACGGTAGATGTGATTGCTTGTGTAGATTAATATCAGTGACAACTAATCTCTAAAATCGGGACTGCTAATTGAATTGGACCCAAAAAATTGACTAAAATTAACCCTTGTTTGCGGGAGAGCAACCCCAACCTTGTTCAGGCTGAGTGAGGGTACTAGAGTGTGTGAGCACCCTAGGGCAGAGCCAAAAATCCCCGCCTTCCATATCGTGTACCCCGATCCGAGCAAATATCACCGACTGAGCTTTGGGTTCAACTGACCAGCACCAAGTAGCCTCCGCCTACTCTGGAAGGTAGATAGGGGTGAAATTGCGGTGCACCTCGACAAGTTGCTAGTAGCCTCCGCCTGCTCTGATAGGTAGATAGGAGCGAAGTTACAGCCTTGTCAGCCTCCGCCTACTTTGTAGGTAGATAGGGGCAGGTCCTTGAACTTTCGGCTGGTGATAGGAGCGGAGAAAGGAAGGGTATTGGTATCTGAGGCGACAGGCTAAATAGGGGAGACGCATCCAGCTTTGAGCCGACTCCCCTATAGGCCGCGTAACCTTTGCTACTTGTCTGAAAATTCATACTTAAAATCAACAAGATTAATCGGACTCGGTATCGAGTCCTCCGCCTTGTTGAGTGTGAACTCGGGGCTTGCTCTTGTGTTTATCTTTCTGTCTGTCCGTGTGTGTTATCTTGTGTAATTGCACATTCTCTACCTCAATCTGCTTACATTCATCCTTTCCTCTTCAAGATGGCAGGATATTGGTCCCCATACCCTGTGACCTCTGGTCAATCCTCCTCGACCATATACCGTTCATCTTCACCTTCTCCTTCTTCCATGTATCCTCCGCCATCCACGGGAGACCCTTACCCGTGGTCAGTTCCACCTCAATCATAATGTTCGCATTTCTCACCTACTTCATATTCTAACACTCTGGATCCACTTCCATCTTGGGCTAACTGTCCTTATTCTCAAGAGCTTGCAGGAGTCAAAGAATTGAATGAAGAGCAAGCCACTGCTGAGACAGATGATTGGAAAAATTATATGTCCCCACATACTTCATTCTCACCTCAAGTAGGGACCAGACAACAATTTACAAATACACATCCCGACTTGACATTAGGGCATAACATGGTCGATCGAACAACCCGAATGGAGAGGCCTGCACATCATGATTTCCCAGACTTGATATCCCGACTTGACCTTAGGGCATAACATGGTCGATCGAACAACCCAAATGGAGAGGCATGCACATCATGATTTCCCAGACTTGATTGACTTTAGTGATCAAGCTTCCATTAACCAGCCTTCATATCACACATTCGGAGATCCTATACATTCACAGGAGTGGACTCATGAGCTAAACTTTCCAGTCCCCCGTTCATTCACTCCATCATATGAGGCTCCGACCAATACTTGCCATTTAGATGGTCCATACTTGACCCAGCATTACATACCAGAGTCTAGGTATGATGAGTATGAGACCTCAAAATCTCAGCAGTATCCTCCAATTGAGCAGAACTCTCCCATGATTTGTCATGAGAACAGTTTGGAGGATGACATTTCTCGACTCATCGAAAAAATGAATTATTTGGTGCTAAATTGAGAGATGTCACCGACATATTGCACTCAATTTTTGCCAGCTTGGGAATGATAGTGGAAAAGAATAAGTAGATTTGATGTTAAAAACCGAGCAAGCATTAGGGAACCCACACCTTTTGTACAGCTGGAGTCCATTCTATCTCCCTCTTCTACTAACCACTTACCCTCCAATCCAGAGTCTGATCATTCATCCATCAAAAATACCAAAAAAATTAAAAAAAATCCCACTTGAAAACAACGATCTAATTCATCTAATCTAATCCCAAGTTGTTCCTTTGCCTCCTTGAGTCGACCCTGGGGCTTGCCCAGGTTAAACAAACATAAAACCGCACGTTAATTTCATTCGACGATTCATCGATCCGTGCGGTTATTTTTTTGATCGATCCGGATTTATCTGACTGCAACGAAATCGTTTATTCGATACTATTAAAAAGGGTAGATCCCAGACCAATCACACCCTAGCATTATCTGTCCCCCAGTGACAGTTCAAGGGAGAGATTGAACTCCACGATAGAGTGTTGCTCCGACGAGATCCTTGGCCTCCTTGCCCAGTTACATCCATCTCTCGATGTTGTTTGAGCTTGGTTCCAGATCCAGGAACTTCATGCGACGATGCAAATCCTCAATCTTAGTAATTTGGATCAAAGATTCAGCTAATCCTACATTTTCTTCAAATCTTTCAATGTCAGGTTAGATATCATTATAGTATGGTGATAACCTAGAGAATTTATTTTCTAGTGGTTAAACACTCTTAGAACCTCTTTAGTTGTTGTTTACATGCGCCTTGTAACATTCATCTAGGTGTATTATCTTCGGTGATCGGTCCATTTCTTCATCATCGTGATCATCCGATTCAATTGTTGTTTCCTTCATGGAAACAATACCCCGTAGGGCTTCATCTACCACCTACGAGTAGCTCACCATTCTATGTATATTAGCTTTTACATTATCTGTCAAAAGCTTGTCTTGTAGTAGCTAACCATGCAGGACATCCTAATGCTTCAATTATAGGAGGATGGAACTCAGTTCCGATCTCCAATTTTTTCTCGAGTGCCGCTGCATCCACCGGACTTCCTATGCATGCTTGGACTTTCTCTGATCATCTATCGCATTCGCCTAAGTCCAACAGAGGTGCCTAGACCTTCTGAGATCAGAAAGGAGCACGACGGAGCCATAACCAAGTAACCAGAGTCTCACCTCTTCACCACCGCGCACGACAGAATTCAAGAATAAAAGAGTAGCAGTGGCCGTCGATTTAGCTTAATTAGGCGAGATTGAACGGCCTTGATTTGACCACATTGATCTCCAAAACAACGGTTCGACTCTGAGCCTCCTTGACCAAGCCTGAATCCGAGCCACAAGCTAAATTGTCAGATGAAGACACGTGTCCCTAGTCTCCTCGATCGAGCCAAATCAAGCACGTGACTGGCACGTACGGGAGGAAAAATTGCTTTCAAAAGTCATATATTTCCAGATATTACATATAAGTCCTTCCGTCTGTTTAGTAATTTGCATATCAACCCTTGTGGTTTTATTAAATTACATCTTAGTCCCTATCAGTCCTTAAATGTAAGAAAACTTGGAAGTTTTTATTGCAGTTGTACCCTTGGATTCCTTGTTGAATATCTTGTTATCCTGAAGTCCAATTAATGTAATTTGCTCTCTTATGAAAGTCGGTTTGACGTTATATCTTGTAATATCATGTGTGGTTGACTTTGATTATTAATTCACTCCTTAATTGTCAATGTTGAAGGCTTTGATATATCAATATAATCTAGTTAAATTTAAATATTCTACATGATCATTTTTATCTCTTCAAGCATTACTGACTTTAAGATCTATTATTTTTGAATGTGAATTATTTTTGGATCATTAAAAGACTTATTTGCTAATTAAAATATCAAAGTGAAAACAGTTAAGATTTCGGGATCAACATCTTCTTTTTGAAATAATTCTCTAAGGAAATAATTCAGGGTTTTTCTATTAATATCCAAGTTTCTAAGTGTCGATCTCCTATCTGACTTGTGTACACATTTATATTTGCGCTTAATTTATTGCATAAATTTGTGTTAAAGTTCTATGTTAATTGTGTAATGTGCATCAACTCAAAGTAATAAATCCCTAAATTATTGTCTAAAATTATTTTTCCTCCAAAGTTAATCATTAAAGTGCTCGCATCCTTGTGTTCGATCCTGGACTTCCCAGGTTATAACTTAAAGCCGAGAACCTTGTTACTAAGATTTCTCTCGATTCTGTATGAGGTGCTAAGTGCCCGTACTACAATGGATCTCCCTTAATACATGCATTTAGCACTTTTTTGAATGACGCCATTGTCGGGGATGCGGCATATTTTGTGATTATTTTTGAGTAAATATTTATTTTTGATTTTTCAGTAATTTTTGGTTGAAATTATTTTTGAGACTTTCTCCTTATGTTGTTTTTTATATTTATGTTATCTTTCTAAATTAATCTTGGTAAATCTCTCTCTTGTACTTCCTAATAAATTTATATTGTTTCGTGATAGGCCCGTGGAGCCGACTATTTCTGAAGGACCGTAGAGGAAAAGAGCTTGGAGCACTTTGCTGGAGAGCCACGAAGCATATAATTAAGTTGAGAGATTAGTAGATTAGTTCATTTATATTCTATTGCCATTCATAGTGGTTCTCGATTGAGATCTCGCGTATGTAAGCAAAGGCCTCTTTAAATTTTATTCATTCTTATGTGTGGTTGTGTCAAAGAGTGGTTCTCGACTTGAGTGACGTTTTAGATTCAAGCCACGCCAAATAGAAATATCATACGTCATTTCTTTGCTTGCTCTATTTCGTAACTTAGGGCACACTGCACAAATCTCATAAGATTCACAATTGCAAAAATCTTAGAAGATTCATAGATGCACATAACTGACGTTCTACTTCTTTATTTAGGTGCGATAAAACTATTGTTTAGGTGCGATTTCTCGATTTGCATCATATAGTTAGATTTAAAAAATTTTGTTATGCATCCACATGGAGAGTGCTGGGAAACGTTGTAAGTATCTCTAACGACTGCATGCATCATTGATTTTTGTTGCATTCCGTTTTCGGATTTCTCCCTCAACCTTGTTTTTTGGACAGTAAGACCCTCATTCGTCTGCAGGTACATTTCTGTGAGAGAGGGACGACATTAGTGTAGAGCCATACCATGAATTTTCATATGAACTAATGGTTCTCTAAAAATGATTAGTCGCTTCTCAGTGAGGATCTACGGGTAGCTGGTAAACGGTCCGGATTTCCTTAGCAGAGTCGAGGGTTTAGAGGACACCGCACAAGGCCCAGTCCTCAAGTAAACGGGTAGTTGTATTTATACAATCCGACTTACCTCTATACTGGTTGAGAGTGGATGCAACTAGTCATATGAATCGGGACAATTTGTAGGGAAATTTTGGTTCCTAATAGCTCGTAACTTTGAAAAGATTTGTATTGAATCACCAATTAAAATTTGACAAGATAACAAGGACATCATCTCGACCCTTAGTGTTGAGTTGGTGAATTAATTAGGGTTTGTATTTATTGTTTTGTGTAAATCATTTTGCACATTTACATGCCTCGTAAAAATCTAGGTTCTTTTGAAAATGAAGCGTGCTCAATTTCCTTTTCTCCTGAACATCTAGATGGATAATTGGTCAGATTTTTGCTTGGATTTTGCGAACCTATCACTGAATCGTCCAAATATTACATCTTCACAGGTCCAGTCCCTTTCTTTTTCAAGACCATCCCGGATTCGAAGCAACCCTTGCTTTGAACCGGTGTATCATGATTCACTACTAGGGGAAGGATACATCCATACCGACCCTTTTCCTTCTTCTTTTCTCGCTGAGGAAGATCATTGCCTTGGTGACATCGACGTGATTTGGTTATCTTCATCTAGATCTCATTCCAATCCTTTATTTGATGAAGGTATTGAAGACTCAAAAAAGATGCCTAAAAAGAATAATAACGGGAATGGAGAGGAAGAAGAACGAGAAGACCCATTGCATGCAGTATTGGCTAGGTTAGCTGAATCTGAACGAAATCAAGCACTTATGAGAGCACAGCTTGGCCAGTTACATCTAGGTAATGACAAACCTATGGAAGCGGCTTATAATCCTAGATAGTTTCAGATGAGAAATTGGTTGAGCACAAATGATCCTGAAGTAGAATATGAGTTTAAGCCACAATTTCTTATTTTGCGACCACACTTTCATGGGAATGCTCATTAGGAACCTTATGCATTCCTTAGGGACTTTGAGTTGGTCTGTTCTAACCTTATGCATCCTAGGGTTAACCAAGACTATATAATGCTCAAAGCCCTTCCATTAGCCTTGAAGGATAAGGTTGATTATTGGATGAAGAACTTGGGGGTAGAGGTCACAACTTTTGCCCAATTCAAGGACTTATTCTTGAAGAAGTTTTACCCTTTGAGTAGAACAAATTTGATGTATTCGCACATTACTAGTTTTTCCCAACTTCCTAATGAAGCATTTTGTGATTCATGGGAGAGATTCAAAGATCTTCTATAGAAGTGTCCTTGTCATGGCTTAGAGCCTACTATCCTAGTCTAGTCTATATATTGTGGTCTACACCATGAGGTGCAGGGTTTAGTTAGTGCTGCTTGTGGATGCAGCTATACTTCGCGAGGAGCGGACACTGTCTGGGAAGTTTTCAAATGAATGGCTGAAAAAAGTAGATTACAGAATGCTAGTAGAGCTCAGTTGGAGACCACCAATCCATTCTTATCCGGTGGAGGAACAAAGACTACAATAGATCCTTTTGACATTGGTTTAATAGCAAATAAACTTACGGTAGTCGATGGGATAGATAAATGGATGAATGAATTGGACAGTATTTTATCTAAACTACCTAAACAGATGGCGGAACTTTTTGAGAAGGTATCCAAGAGAAAGGTACTTGCGTGACTACATCTGCTGCTCCCGTATATCATGTTCATCACATCTAGGAGCAGCAGATGTCAGGGCTTGTCCAGCCATGGGTTGAAGACCAGTCTTCAACTCATCCACGTCAGCAGCAACCACCGTCTGTAGAGACTATTACTGAGGAGCCTTCCCAAGTGTGTGTAGTAAATGGTGTGTGGTATACTAATGACACTGCCAAGCAAGGAGGTTTTGGGGGCCGATTTTCTTATCCACATCCCCATACATTCTATAACACATCATTTTCTCCTACATCTCTTCCAGTATCAATGAGCTCTAGAGCCAGTCCTTAACATGCATCAAGGCAGCATCAACATAACGGTTGTCAGCAGACATACCAGGCGGGCCAATAGAGTCCGCATTTTCAAAATCATACCTAGTACCAGCATTCTTCATGATCTTCATACCCTTCTTCATCTTCCCAGTGGCAGCATTCATCATCAGGTTCAATGGAATTTCAGCGACGGAGGAGCTACATTCATAAAAAAATGAAGCATAGGATTTGAGGGTTAATCTAAACCGTCTTTCTCGTCTACATGATGAGCGTAATATTCCACCTACATCCATTCTAGCCAAGGTTCATGCTAATCACAATATCCTGAACAAATCACATCAACATCCTTCTATGGATCAGGTATACTATTCAGACTTTCACAACACTGATCACGAGATCCATCTGTTTGATTATGTTCATCATATGTCTCTCAGGAGCGGACGGACCATAGTCATACCTGATCAGGCTAAGGATATGGATAGGACCGACTCTGAAGTTCAACCTAAAGAGACTTTGAAGGATGCTGAAGTCAAACGTCTTTTCCGGAGAGCAAGAAGATTAAGGAGGAATATGAGAGCCGAGCAGCACGCATCAGATTCAGAGTCTACGAAGGACCTTGTATCTTCAAACAAGGAGAATGCACATTCAGTAGGCATTCCTTGTCCTAAAGTAGATAATCATGTTGTTATTTCAACTGTAAAAGATTCATGTTTGAAAAACTCAGTTTCTAATGATAACCATGTTTTTGTTTATGAATCTGAGTGTTCACTTCATTCTTTACCTATCCATTTCCCCCGTGCTCTTACGGCAGGAAAGCACATCACTAATAAGATTCAGAAAGACGGTCCAGATATGGCACGATTTTGTAGAGATAATATAATGGTAAAAGTGCCATTTGATGAGTATGTGGCTAGTCACTTTGCTTTTCAAAAATATCTGAAGGTGAGATGCACACCAAGCAGAGGTAGCAGGAAGAAACCAAATAGATACATAAAACACATATTCTTTCGATTGCCACTACTTTTTTTTATCAAGAATCAGAAAGTGACACAGAAGAAGAGAGATTTAGGTGCACACTATGTGGTGAGTCATGTCGATGACATAGAATTTGCACACACTCTCCTAGATAATGTCTCTTTGATCAATTTATTACCGTTCGCCTTATATGAGAAACTGAAGTTAGGCAATTTACGCAAATCTAGAGAAATACTTCAGTTTGCAGATAAATCAATGAAAAAGGCTAAGGGGAAAATCAAGAATGTCATTATTTCTATTGAGGGACAAAGTTATAAGGTTGACTTTATGGTCCTTCAAATGGATATCCCTCATCATTGGAGAAATTCACAGATTATCCTTGGGCGGCCTTTCCTTAGGATTGTTGGCGCATCATTTGATTATCAAACAGGGATGATGAAGTTCCGTTCTCCTGGTGAATAAGTGGAATTACACATGAAGCGAACAAAATGGCAGAGACCTAATTCCAAATCAAGCATAGATTTCTCTTCATTTTCCGAGTCAAACTGCAATGTAGTCAACACAGTTGGGATTTGGGCACAAAACCTATCAATACAGGATGAGGGACTCTCATCAAGAGAGGACAGTGTTCACATAGCAGTTACTAATTTGTTACCAGAGTTCTTGACATATGCATCACCCTATTCCCTTGATGACACAGAAGTCTCTTTGGATTTTCAGTTCCCATTCCTTCAGGACAATTAAGAGAAGTAGTGATGAGTCGGACGTGGCTTTGGCCGAATTACCATTTATTTTTGGAGATCCGACTCCTTATTTTTTAGTACAGTTGGTAGACAGGGATACAACTAAATCATCTCCACAAAGCAGCACGGATCCAAATTCAACGGTCGTTCATCCTGATGTACTTGATAATTCATCCGTGCCAGAGTTAAAACCACTTCCTCCTATACTCAAGTACACTTTCCTTACGGGACCAAATAATAAGTTTCATGTAATCATTAGTTCTAGTTTGACTGTAGAACAGGAGACTAAGTTGTTAGAAGTGTTAAAGAAGAACCGTAAGTCTATATGTTGGACTATGTCGGATCTCATGGGTATAAATTCCGCACTGTGTTCATACCATATTTTTTTGAGGAAAATGCTAGACCTTCCCGTGAGTTTCAAAGGAGGCTTAATCCAAGTCTACGGGAAGTATTTAAGAAAGAAATTGAAAAATGGTGTGGAGCAGGCTTTATTTACCTTATTTCTGACTCCAAATGGGTGGCACCTTTGCATGTTGTCCCGAAGAAGTCGGGAATTCAGATGGTGACCACTGAAGAAGGAGTTAAGATTGCAACACGAGTACGCACGTCGTGGCGTGTCTGTGTCGATTGCAGGTACCTGAATGCTGTGACCAAGAAAGATCACTTCCCTTTGCCTTTTATTGATCAAATATTGGAGAGATTAGATGGGAAAGAGTTCATTTGTTTTCTTGATGGGTACTCAGGCTACAATCAAGTAGCAATCGCTCCTGAAGACCAAGAAAATACCACCTTCACATGTCCTTTCAGCACATATGCATTCAAGCGCATGCATTTTGGGTTATGTAATGTCCTAGACACATTTCAGTGGTGCATGATTGCGGTATTTGTCGAGATAGTTGGGGATTTCCTTGAGTTCTTAATGGATGATTTTTCGGTCCATGGTGATTCATTTGATACTTGTTTAGCACACTCGGACTAGGTTTTACAAAGGTGTAGGGAGGTGAATCCGGTACTCTCCTGGGAAAAAAGTCATTTCATGGTCAAGGAGGGAATTGTGTTAGGGCATGTCATCTCCAAAAAAGGGATGGAGGCTGATCCTATCAAGGTGGATGTGATTAAGAAACTTGATCCACCAACTAATATTAAGTCAGTTAGGTCATTTTTGGGGCATGTTGGATTTTATAGAAGAATTATTCAAGATTTTTCTAAGATTGCCCGACCACTGACTAAGCTCTTAGGGAAAGACACCGAGTTCTTTGTCGATTACAAGTGTCTTGAAGCCTTTGAGCTTCTTAAAAAGAAAATCTGTGACTCGCCGATTCTGCAAGCTCCCGATTGGTCTCTTCCCTTTGAGATCGTGATTGATGCTTCAGATTTTGCTATAAGAGTTATTTTGAGGCAGCGGCGAGATCGGGTTCCATTTTCTATTCACTACGCAAGCAAAGTTTTGGATCCAGCTCAGAGAAATTATACAGTAACTGAAAAATATGCTTGTGGTAGTTTGGGCATTAGAAAAGTTTAGGTCTTTGATTTTAGGCTCTAAAGTGACAGTTTACACAGATCATTCAGCTATTAGGTATCTCATGGAAAAGAAGGATGCGAAGGCATGGCTTCTTAGGTGGATATTGTTACTCCGGGAGTTTGATCTAGAAATTAAAGATAAACCTGGGTTCAAGAATGTAGTAGTTGATCATCTTTCGAGAGTTGAACTCAAAGATTCAACTGATTCTGAGCCTATTCGAGAAACTTTTCTAGACGAATCTATTTGTGTTGTAGGTTCAGTCCCATGGTATGCCAACATGGTTAACTTTCTTGTCTCCAAGTAAGTTCCTCATGGTTGGACTAGGAGCAGTATAGAATGACTTAAGTCAGATTTGAGGAAATACCATTGGGAAGATCCGTTCCTTTTCTTCGAAGGACCGGATTGTCTGGAGAAGGTGTATTCATCAAGAGGAATGCATGAGTGTACTAACATATTATCACTCATTTGAAGCTAGAGGACATCGCTCATGAAAACAAACCGCTCACAAGATATTGCAATGTGGTTTCTATTGGCCGACCTTATTTAGAGTTGCAGCTGATTTTGTACAGTCATGCCCTGTTTGTCAGAGAATGGGAGGGACTGTTGGATCTAGAGATGAAATGCTCATGCAACCTGTAATTTTTTGTGATGTTTTTGATGCTTGGGCATAGATTTCATGGGTCCTTTCCCTAATAGGCAAGGTTTTGAGTATATCTTGTTAGCAATTAATTACTTATCAAGATGGATGGAAGTTATCCCAACCTGAACTGCTAATGGAAAATTGTATGCAAATTTATCAAGGATCATATCATTTCCAGATTCAAAGTACCTAAAGTATTGATTTCTGATGGGGCTAGCCATTTTGTGAATGGATTGATGAAATCATTAGTCGAGGACTATACATTTGAGCACAAAATAACTAGTCCTTACCACCCTCAATCAAATGGCATGACAGAGGTTTCTAATAGGGAGGTGAAGAATATTCTCCAGAAAGTAGTCCGTCCAGATAGGAAGAACTGGTCTCAGTTGTTGGACCATGTTCTGTGGGCTTACAGAATGACCTACAAAACACCACTTGGAACTTCTCCCTTTAAGATGATTTATGGCAAGCCATGTCATTCGCCTGCTGAATTAGTGCATAAATCTGAATGGGCTATAAAGAAAATTAATTGGAGCTGTCACATAGGAAAATTGTGGAGAGACCTTGACTTAAATGAATTAGTGGAACTCCGCAATCGAGCATATGACAACAACATGATCTATAAGGACAAAGTTAAGAAGTGGCATGACTCGCATATTAGATATAAAAACTTTGTTCTTGGAAAAAAGGTATGGTTGTTTAATGCAAAGTTAAGGATTTTTAACGGGAAACTTAAATCAAAGTGGACATGTCCTTTCTCTGTTAAGGAAGTGCATGAGAATGGTAGTATAGAAATCTCATAATTATCAGAGCATGCACCATCCTTTTTGGTTAACAGGCAGTTACCCAAGCATTTTATAGAATCATCAGAAAGGTTAACTCCCGTAGAAATGATCAACATCATGCCTATTGATACAGTTCCCGATCTATCAGAAAAGGCATAAGCTTCAGGACAGATTCACCATCTCATAAGATTCATCATCTTGAGATTCAACTAATAATGATCCCTTCATCACCAAGCTTCCTACTCTTTATACTTAGGCTTATTTTCAGCCTAACTAGAGGGGGGATCTAATTTCATTCTGATTGTTCTCCTCGGGTTACCTAGTTATTAAGTCATATCTTTATACTTAAGCTATTTTCCAGCTTAAGTATAGCGGACCCGAGTCTATATCTTCTCTGACTAATTTTTTTACTCATGAGGCATCTGTGATTCTGAATTCAATTCATGTTTATTCTTTTATACTTAGCATGAGCTATGGCTTCATTTCACTTTATGCTATGAGTACATAACAAAAGCTAAGTATAGGGGGGTCTACCGTATATATTACATATATACTTTAGCCATAGCTCATATTTTAAAATTGTTCAAACTCTTAGGGTTATGGGTTTTGTATTACATTTTTGAAACTGAATTATGTAAAAATGTTTTGAAAATAATTTTGAAAATTATATACATTTTTGATATGGTTTTCAAATATTTTACATGATTTACAAAAATACGGCATGACATGTTTGGAAAATTATTGTGAAAATCAACATATTTATGTGACAATATTTATAAAATGTTTTCAAAATTCTTTTTCAAAACTAAGGGTGCAAATGAGTCTAATTAATCAATTCTCTAACTTGAAAAAAATCTCACAATCCTCTATGTCTCTTCAGTTTCCTTTAGTGTCTTAATTACGCTTCAAAGGTTGTGACGTTTTTCTGAATTGTCTTGTCATTCTCATTTTAAGGTTGTCTTTTCTTAGTATATTACAAGGATCTAATATGGAGAAAAGTCTGGATAGAGATTCTATATTTTGGAAGATTAAGTTGATACGGAGTTCTCTGAAAAGAGTAGTGCCAACTAAGGAGGATGATCTTTTGATAGAAGAACTAGATATGGAAGTACCTTTACCTTTTCTCGAGGATGTTCACTTGATGAAAAATCACCTTTCATGTAAGTTAGGTCATTCTTCTTTGTCTAGTTTTTCTCTTTTAAGAAAAGCCCAAAAGTCTATCGCGGGATTTCAGGGATCAATTCGTTTTCCCATGATCATGAAGAATTTTAAGGTTTCCCATGTAGATTTGAATATTACTTTCGAGGAAGAATGACATCATTCTAGAAGGATAAAATTTCAAGTTGAAGAAGATCTTTCTTACTCAGATTCAGAAGTTTTCTCTATTAGGAAAAAGTAGTTAGAACATGAGGCAGCCTTTGACTTTAAACCTCGAAGATTCGATCTGGATTTCTAAGGAGCTGAAGTTTGTAATGTTGTATTGGGTGTCTTTGTATTGCATCTTTGTGATATTCTGTAAAAGTTACCCAGTCCATTTTTATAAAGCTCATAATTCTTGAAAATCTTTTTAATTGGTGTCTTTCCCTGACACATTTTCACTATGCACTCAAGGCTTGAGATGATCTTTAACACTTGGTTTAAGGAGTCCCTAAACTTAGAGTTATCATGTATTAATCATTAGAGTTTTAGACTAAAAAATGCACACTCTCCTAGTTTGAGGATTTGCATGCTATATTCTCTGCTTAATCTCCCTTTAAAGAATTTGACTTTCACCCACATGCACAACTGCAATAGTGATTAAGATGAGTCAAGATATCACTAAGGAAACTGGGATTGGAAGTTTGAGTTTGGATTTGATTCCTATGATGCTCGAGGATGGGATAAAATTAATGATGGCTTCATGAAACCTAAGTGTCAGCATCTTAGCCAGTATGGGACTTGTTCTCATATTATTTCTGATTAAACCTAAAGTGCCAGGATGTGATGACATTAGTTAATAATTTGATCACTGTGCGCCAATACTTTGGTGAAAGCAGTGGAGCTAGCCAAAAACAAAGAAAGAAATGATAAATGAAAAGCTCTCATCCTACAAAGATATATATCAAAGAGCTAGCACCAAAGGCAAGCGCTCCCAACTATTTCTAAGTGTCCATCTGGACCAAATCTACTTAGAACCAGGAGTCGGGATAACACCCAAAAAGGTCTCTGCATCGTAAATGCTACAAGTCTGGGTGTAGAAGGTATAATAGATACTCAAAAAAGGCATACCCCGGTATATTCCCAAGAAAACAAGTGCAGACGACTCCAACTTCTTTTTTACGGACACACTGATAGGCTAAATCAAAATAAAAATGTGTTGTATTCTGGCACTAGAGAGAATCTTGTTTCAGTGAGAGGAAGAGAAAATAAGTACACAATCCTATATCCTCCATAATCTGGCCTTCCATCTATCCTTTTAAGAGACTGACAAACTAAAGAGAAGGTGGATTGAGGCAAGACTAGATTTATTCCCTATGGTTGAGGGTTGGGTCCTTAGGAGAGCTTCCAAGTTTGGAATTATTGGTGATGTTTTGATTCTACTCTCTTATTGCAGTCAACACTAAGTCATATTCCTTATATTTACGCATACATTGAGAGTCTGACCATTAGAGGAATTGAATCCCTTTTGATTAAGACCTGGATCAACTAAGAGTTTTACGATTTCTAAAACTCGGTGTTCTTGTCAAATCAAACCTTTATACTCACTTGCACATGTCAGGGATCTCACTAATTAATCTAACAAATTCTTTGTTAGCTCGAGGACGAGCTTAGCTTAAATATAGTGGGTGATAAATCCCAGATTTATTAGCTTAATTGATCTTTTCACCCTCTCTTACTTAAGTCAATAACATGATTTATTGACTAATTAATACTAATTGCTCATTTATGTGTTGTATATAATTAACACTAATTACTATATATTATTATGGTGTAATATTTTATGTATTTATTTCTTATTAAAAATCAAATAAAAATTAGAATAAATCTGTATATAAATAAACTAGAATAAAATAAAATAAAAATACAAAAAAAACAAGCAAAAGAAAAATTAAAGGAAAATGTCTTATATAGATTTTAATAGTATTTAATTTTTATCTATATATAAATGACCTCTGATCTCTTTGACTTCTACATGAAAGTTTTAGATCGTGATGAGATCTACAACTTTCATGTTTACTACTTTTCAAAATTCAGCCTCTAACTATTTTTCCTTGATTTTTCTTCGAATTAACGATTTTCTTCAATTCTAATTGGACCATGTGGCGCTTCCAAAGCACATCACGTGGTCCGTTTATCGAGCGCCACCCATCTGCATCTTCGGCGCCCGATCTGATCTTATGACAAATCAAATCCGCTATCTTCCGCCTAAACCTCAACCGTTGGATCAAAAGATCCAACGGTGCCTATGTCTTCTTCAACCTCCAGTAGTTCCCTTTCCCCTCTACAAACTAACGAACTCCCCATCTTCAGCCTATTATCCCGATCTCATCCAGATCCTTCCTGACCAACTGCCACCGTGAATCTCTACATCTAACTCCCTAGATTCACGCAAACCACCCATTATTCCCTAGTTCTAACTTCCTTATCATAGAGAGGGGGTTCAAATTGCCCTAAAACCCATCAAAACCTATGTCACCCTCTCTTTAAATACCTCTCCACCAGCCAAATCGCCGGCTATCCTCCATTCACGGACCTGCACCCTAGCATTCTTTGTCCCCCAGTGATAGTTCAAGGGAGAGATTGAATGCAATGACGGAGTGTAGCTCCAGCGAGATACTTGGTCTCCTTGCCAAGTTATAGCCATCACTTGATGTTGTTCGAGCTTGGTTCCAGATCCAGGAACTTCAAGCGGAGATCGCAAAGCCTTAAGCTTAGCAATTTGGATCAAAGATTCAGCTAATCCTACATCTTCTTCAAAGCTTTCAATTTCAAGTTAGATCTCATTATAGTATGGTGATAACCTAGAGAATTTATTTTCTAGTTGTTAAACACTATTAGACCCTCTTCAGAGGTTGTTTACATGTGCCTTGGAACATTCATCCATGCGTATTATCACCAGTGATCGGTCCATTGCTTCATCATCGTGATCATCCGATTCAATTGTTGTTTCCTCCATAGAAATAATACCCCTTAGGTCTTTGTCTACCACCAGCGAGTAGCTCACCATTCTATGCATATTAGCTTTTAATTTATCTGTGAAAAGCTTGTCTTGTAGTAGCTAACCATGCAGGACATCCTAATGCTTCAATGATCGGAGGATGGAACTTAGTTTTGATCTCTAGTTTTTTCTCAAGAGCTGTTGCATCAACCAAACTTCCTATGCATGTCTGGACTTTCTCCGTTCATCTATCGCATTCGCCTAAGTCCAACAGAGGTGCCTAGACCTTCTGAGATCAGAAATGAGCATGATGGAGCCATAACTGAGTCGTCAGAGTCTCACCTCTTCGCCACCATACACGGCAGAATTCAAAAATATATCAGTAGCAGCTGCCGTCGATTTCTCTTAATTATGTGAGATTGAACGGTCTCGATTTGACCACGTTGATCTCCAAAGTAACAGTTCGACTCCGAGCCTCCTTGACCGATCCTGAATCCCAACCACAAGCTAAATCGTCAGACGAAGGCACGTGTCCCGAGTCTCCTCGATTGAGCCAAATCAAGCATGTGACTAGTGCGTGTGGGAGGAAAATTGCATTCAAAAGTCATATATTTCTGGATATTACAGATAAGTCCTTCCTCCTGTTTAGTAATTTGTATATCAATCCCTGTAGTTTTATTAAATTACATCTTAGTCCCTGTCAGTCCTTAAATGTAAGAAAACTTGGAAGTTTTTATTGCAGTTGTACCCCTAGATTCCTTGTTGAATATCTTGTTATCCTGAAGTCCAATTAATGTAATTTCCGTCTCTTTTGAAAGCTGGTTTGACGTTCTATCTTGTAATATCATGTATGGTTGACTTTGATTAATAATTCACTCATTAATTGTCAATGTTTGAAGGCTTTGATTGATTGATATGATCTAGTTAAATTTAAATATTCTGCATGATCATTTTTATCTCTTCAAGCATTACTGACTTTAAGATCTATTATTTTTTTAATGTGAATTATTTTTGGATCATTAAAAGACTTATTTTCTGATTAGATTATCAGAGTGGGAAAAGTTAAGATTTCGGGATCAACTTCTTCTTTTTAAAATAATTCTCTAAGGAAATAATTCAAGGTTTTTCTATTAATCATCCAAGTTTCTCGTTGTGAGTTTCTTTTAAGTGTCGATTTCCTATCTATCTTGTATACGCATTTATATTCCACTTAATTTATTGGCATAAAATTGTGTTAAATGTTAATTGTGTATTGTGCATCAGCTCAAAGTAATAAATCCCTACATTACTGTCTAAAATTATTTGTCCCGTAAAGTTAATCATTAAAGTGCTCGCATCCTTGTGTTCGATCTTGGACTTCCCAAGTTGTAAATTTAAAGCCTAGAACCTCGTTACTGAGATTTCTCTCAGTTCTGTATGAGATGCTAAGTGCTCGTAGTACAACGGGTCTCCCTTAATAACTGCATTTAGTGTTTTATTAAGAGCCTAAGTATAGGGGATCGATGCCCGTCATGTGTATTTACTCATCCATTTCTCCTCTTGACCTCATCTGCTCCATTTTTGCTCTTCTTCTACACTTAGGCTGACTAGAGCCTAAGTATAGGGGGTGGATCAAGTATAGGGGGCATATCGACTTATATAATTTTTGTTATTTTAGCTCTCCTATGCTTAGCACGAGCTATGCTTCTTGTGATTCGAGGACATAGCACATGCTAAGTATAGGGGGCATGTATATATTACATATATACTTTACCCATAGCTCAAACTTTCAAGTATTTTGTATATATTATTCAATAATTATGTGGTGGGTAAAACGAAAAAAAATCTTTCAAAAAAACTTTTGAAAAAATATAATTTTCTCTTTTCTTTCCTTATCTGTTAAAAAAAACTCTTTCAATTTTTTTTTAAAAAAATGTGTCCGTTCTTATTTACCTTTCTTTTTCAAAAAAACTTTTTTAAATAAATAAGCAAAGACCTTTTTCAAAAAAATCTTTTTTCTTCTTTTCCTTTCTTTTTCAAAAAAAACAACAATCAAAAATCAAATAATAATGATAATAAATCACAACAAAAAACCTTATCTAATGAGTTGGTTTAATCCCTGACACTTTCACAATCACACAAGACTAGTGAAGTTCAAGAACACTTGGTTTATGAGGTGTTGAGATTTTGAGTTAACCAGCCTTAGTCATTAGGGTCTTTGACTTAATTATTCACATTTCCCTAGTTTGAAAGATTTGTGTGCTATATTGCACGCTTAGTCTCTACCTTAAGAAAATGATCAGCTCCTCACATACACGACTATAGTTGTGATGAGATGAGTTGAAATTTAACTTGAGGAACTGGGATGCAGGATTTGAGTTTGGACCTGATTTTATGATGTTGAGGATGGGATAAAATCAATGAAGGCTCCATGAAACTAGAGTGTCAACATCTCTAGCCAGTATGAGAACATGGTTCTTGTACTATCTCTTGACATTTACCTATGTTCCAGGGTGTGATGAAGTCTAAATATTATTGATTAGTACGTGCCAACTTTTGATAAAAGCAGTGGAGCTAGCTAGAATTTCAAAAAAGAAGAAATGTTGAAAGAAAAGCTCTCACCATACAAAGTCAAATATCAAAGAGCTTCCACCAAAGGCGAGCACTCCCAACTATTTCAAAGTGTCCACTTGGACCACCGCTGTTAGGACCAAGGAGTCAGGATAGCACCCAAAAAGGACTCTGCATCATTTAGTGATACAAGTCTTGGTGTCGAAGGTATCTTAGATACTCAAAATAGACGCACCACAGTGTACTCCTAGGAAAACAAGTGCAGACGACTCCAACTTCTCTTGACGGACACACTAATCAATAACCAAATATATATATGTGTGTGTGTGTGTGTGTGTGTGTTGAGTTAATAAGTCACTCGAGAGGATCCTTGTTCCAATGAGAGGGAGAGAAGAAATGACACGATCATATGCCCTCCGTCAACTGGCCTTCCCTCTACACTTTGAAGTTTAACAACTAAAGAGAAGGTGGATTGGATGCATGAAATGGTTTACTCTCTAGTGTTGAGGATCGGGTTCTTAGGAGAGTCTCTTGGACTGGAACCTTGGGTGACGTTGCGACTCTACTTTTGTACTGTAGTCCATACTTAAAGTCATATCTCTATTTTACATGTATACATAGAGAGTCTAATGATTAGGGAAATTGGATACCTTTTGACTAGAGTATGGTTCAGCTTAGACTCTTAGAATCTCTAAAACCAAGAGTTCTTGAACATTTGAAGTCTTGTATTCACATGCACAGTTAGGGGTTATTCTAACTTATTCATTCTTTATTCGCTCGAGGACTAGCAAAGTTTAAGTATAGGGGATGATGAATCCGCGATTCATCATCTCAATATATTAATCTTAGAAAAATCCCTAAGTAAAATCTCACAAAATTTTCCATAAAATCAATAAATTAATAAAATGACTCTTGTAAATAAAATACTCTAGTTATTATATTATATTGTGCAAATAAAACTAACAATAAAAGCCGCAAAATAAAGGAGTTTTTCACCTGTAAAAAGCCCAAAAATTCATGTATTTTTAATAATTTCATTTCATCTCCTTTTTAGTTAATTATTTCTCTTGCTTGTTTATAAAAATGTACATAAAATACAAAAGTACAAAATAAAATTAACTTTAAATAAATGCCCCTAGATCCCAAAGAGAAAAGGCCGTAAATCCAACTTCTCAGCCAAATTCTCGTTCCATGTGAATTCCAAATTCACCAAACTCACTTTTAAAGTTTAAGTTAGAAAATTATATATCCAATGAAAGTGGGTTCATTAAAATTGGAGCTCGTTTGCAAAATTTTGGTTTTGGGACCTAAGTGTACTTTGTATATATTGTACATATGTTTCTTTTCTCATTATTTATTTATTTTTCTTAATGATTAAAAATTCCAAAAAAATCATTTTTGTGTTTTATTTTATTTTTAGTATTTTGTTTTTATTTTATAAATAGCTTTTATTAAAAATACAAAAAACAAAAATTAGAAAAGTAAAAAGAACATGTATATATTGTTAGTTTTATTTTTGGACTTACGTTTATAAATTCTCCACTCTTTTTCTTCTCTTTATTTTATTGTATTTAGTAGCCTACTTTATTTTCTTTTCTTTTCTTTTATTTATTTTTCATTCTGTACAATAACTCCCATTCAACTCCACCACTCTTATAACCTAAGTTGAACTCCACCAATTTTTTAACCTCCTATTCAACTCCATCATTCCACCATTTTTCCTAATTCTCATCTTCCTTCTCTTTTTATACATATCATTCTCATCATTTTTGCCTTAGATCCACCTTTATGCAAGAGAGAATCAATAGCTCCGACCACCCGTGTCAGTGATAGCGAACGACGACTTAGAGCGACGATCGACCTCCTCTACGGAGAGATCCGTTGGCATCCCAGCCAACATCGTAGCCACCTCCACACGCTGCTCGAGCTCATCGCTTGCCGGTGATTCGAGCGAGGACTATGCTTCTCGTGAGCACACCATAGGCTACCGCTTCCATCGTAGATAATTTTATCTTCACCTTGTCATCATTTTTTTGCAATTTTTTTATCACATCACCACCACTACACCTTCATTTGTCTACCCCACATCTATCTTCTTCATCATATTATTTCCATCACCACCTTCACCATCAAATCTTTTATCTTTGTATTCCCAGTTTAAGAAAACTAAAATACATAAAATTTTAAAAAAAAAATCAATTCACAGTAGAAACAAAAGAATCAAAAAAATAAAAAAAAAAGAAAGCAGCAGGCGGCCGACCCTCTCCACGCTACCGCCGACTGCTGCCGCTTTCCCCCTTCTCTACTGCCAGCCCGCCATCTCCTCCAGGCGAGGCCACCAGTCGCCCCTCCTCGGTGGCCCGCTCCTCCAGCCACAACGGTGTCGCTCACCGCACCCCCGACCCTCCTCCAATCCTACGAGCTCCTCATGTCCTCCCCTGTGTGTGGCCCCCGCCGCGCACACACCACCGCGTAACAGTTGTCGCCCTTCATCCTCCCCATCTACGCCCTAGCCACCTACAAGAACGAAGAAGAAGAGGTTCTTCTTTATTTTTTATTTTTTATAAAAATTACATTATGTATATTTTAGGTTTCTATTATTGTGAAAAGGCCCCTGTACACAGTTGTTTAAAAGTTTTAAATTTCTAAATTTGTACAGACACCCCTATGTTTGCACATTAATTTGGACATCTTTTTAGCATCAATTTATTTAATGAAAAATATCATGTTGTTGAGAAACTAATCCTCTGTCATTTGGCTATTTATTTGTATTTTTGTGAGCTTTGTGTAATTAACTAAAATTATTTAAGTGAAAAGTTCATATTTTACCCACTTTGAGGTCTTAAATTCATATTTAACTTATGGTTGCTTCAAAAATTCCTTAAAACTTAGAAATGATGCCTTGATAAGTGTTTTATTTACTATCCAAATTTTCATTTTAATTGGATTTGTTTTGTGCCTTAAATAAATTGTAGAGTGATTTTTCGTAAATAATTTTTAATTAAATCCACACATACATTTTTGCGAAATTACGACTCTCCAGAACAGCTCATATAAATACCTTCTTGAGATAAATTTGTTTCTGGGTGAATTGATAATATGGATTTATTAGGAATTAAATACTTGCACTCACTTTGTTTTCATTGAAAAATTCTTAAAATTCATATATTCTCGAAAAATTCCAAAAAAAAATGTAGCCTAATTTTATCATTTTTAAATTCCAATAAATTGTCATAATGTTTGCATTCTGCTTATGAGAAAAATTACATGGAAATCCATAAAAAGTTTGCATTTTTCATTATTGCATTTTAATCCTTAAAATTCTAAAAAATATGTTCTGCATTCATCACTGGATTAGGTTTCTAAAAAAATATAATTTGGCTAAATTGAATTAAATTCACATTAAAATTAATTTGGCTAAGTTGTGTGTTTTCTTATTAACTTAATTCACCCGCATTTTGCATTCGCATTCATTTTGCATAAAAAATACAAAAAATTCTGCATTGGAAACCTAGACCTAATTATTCTGAATTGACCTGAAGTTGTTCTTTTGCCTCCTTGTGTTTGACCCCGGACTTGCCCAGGATATAAATTTAAGTCGAGTCCTCTTTGCGGAGACATTCGATTTGGTTCTGCATGATTCGCTAAATACCCGTCTTACAAGTAGAAATTATATCACGTATTTAGCGAACCATCAGTAACATTCACTACTAGCAAGATCTCCTAAAATAATATTTCCTTCTCTAACTAAAAGCTTATGGAAATACTGCTTCCATCTAGTCTCTATTTCCTTCTGAATAACAAGCACATGTTTTTCCTCATCCTTGATGCGCCTCACTTGAGAATATCTTTGGTCTTTCTTTCTCTTTCTTAGACCAATCTGAATATATGCTTTTGGCCCTCCTTTAAGTCAAGATTTTAGTACAAAACTTTATAAGCTTTTGATTTAGATTCATTTCCAACCTTTTTTGCTTCCTTCTTCGTTATTTCGTAGTTTGTGACAGTATTCTTAGTTCTATTATTATACCTAGCTTTAAAGCAAGCTCTTTTAATTTTAAGCTTCTATTGCACCCCTTCATTCCACCACCAAGCCTCCTTTTGGCTTGAAACTCCTCCCTTAGACTCGTATAGTATCTCTTTAGCTACCTTCAGATAGAAGGTGATACCTCCTTCCACATCTCATTAGCACTTTCCTTACATTCCCATGATAAGTCATAAAACCTTCTCTTTCAAGCATGGTTGCTTCAATTGAAAATTCCAACATTTAGTTCTAATGATCTTGGGAACCATCCTCTTCTTTGCCAATCCTTTTATTTTCACATCCATGACTACCAAGCGACATTAAAATGTTGATAAATATATTATTTGTCATCATATCATTTGATTTGTATCCCTCTTGGTCAAGCTCTTGAATAAAATATTTGCATAATTCACTAATATAAAATCTACCCCTTTGTAAATAACTAACCCTAACTATGTGTATATAAATAACTTTATTTTATTTCATTTATTTATATTATTTTCTTAATATTAAAACATATATAAAATTATTTTAATGTCGTACATATTTATTTTTAAATTATTTATAAATGAAAATACCCTAAATCACAAAAGGAATTAAAATAAGTATTTTTAATTACTTAAAATCCTTGCAAAAATTGTACCTTGTATATATTATTTATTTTCATTTTGAGTTCTACATGAAAGTTGTAGATCTCAAAAAGATCTACAACTTTCATGTTGAACATTTTTTATTTTGAAATAGTAAATATTCCATTTGTATTTATCTTTATTTTTCTTATTTTTCTTTTATTTCATTAGACCACGTGGTGCCCCCTGGGTCACCCATGTGGCCCACCTCTCCTCTCACCACCTACCTTTGTCTTCAGTCGTCAGATCCATTTGATGGATCTGATCTGGATCCTTCATCTGTGCCCCTACCTTATCCCTTTGATTCGATCATCATTGTGCATCATGGTGCTACGTGTGCGCTTCTCTCCTAGCCATTAGATCATCTGATCCAACAGTTCACCCTCCTCAACATCCAGTCGCTCCCCTCTAATGAATCTCCATTTCGTCACCTTTATTCTATCATTTTGGCCTTAAAACCCTAGCTAATGCATGTAAATAGTATTATTTTGTACAAATAAGCATTTATTATTTACTCTATTTATTGTGTATAAAATATAGTTTTTAATGCCAAACTTATAGAATAAAGAAAAGAAAAGAATAAGAATAAAATGTCAAAGGTATTTTATGACCCTAAACCTCGAGACCAAGTAAAGTATTGATTTGGTCGACAAGGAAAAAAGTAGGGGGAGAAAAGGGCTAAAAATCACCTAAAATCACAATCTTTTATTCCTCATTAAGTCCTTTTTGGGACCTATTTTATTCTTAATTATTTATACCTCAAATCGATGAACTTTGTGTATGAAAGTTGTAGATAAAAATACAAATAAAAATACAAAATTTATTTCATAGAAAAATAACATACAATGTACAAGTTATACTCTAAATAAAAAGCCAAAATCCTAAATACCCATACCCATATCTCCTACAGAAAAACTCAAAATATATCATTTAATAACCTATTTAATGAAGGTGATTTCATATTTTTTGGAGTTAAGGTGTGAAAGTTTGATTTTGGGCCACTATTGTATAATTTACCTATATAAAATATTCATTTTATTTATTCTTTATTATTTTTAGAATTTTGTATTTTTATAAATTCATACATATTATTTACAACACTTGTACATATTTAAAATAAAATAAAAACATAAATAAAACACAAAAATAAAATAATATACAAAAATACATAGATGAATATACATTACCTATATAATATACATCCCTATTTATTTAAGCGTAAATATAATATCAGAAAAATAAAATAAAAACATATTTATGTGTATAAAAATAAGTTATAAATATATAAAATAATAAAATCAAATAATATAATCAAAAAAATAAAAATAAAATGCCCAAAACATAGTTAAATATACATATAAATGGAGCCTTAAAATGAACTTGTAATAAATAGACTTGAAAAAATAAATAAATAATATTAAAATACTATATAAAATAATAAACATTTATTTTTTATAACTTTAATTTAATAAAATCATTTTTTATTTATTATTGAATTTCTAAAAAATTTAGGGTCAGTTTTTTTCTGGTTGATCCACATGGACCAACCATGTTGCATCTTGAGTTGATGCTAGTCAACTCCTCTGACTAGCATGCACCTTGTCAGAGCCTTGTTTGACCCTTGTTTCTTCGATTTTTGGAGCTCAATACTGGCATGCTTTTGGAAAGAGTCCTACATGACTTTTTCTCATCGGTCATCACTCTTTTACGCACCATCAATGCCTCAAGGATTGGATCACTATTGTGCCCATTGCACCTCGATCTTTGTCGCTCCCCAGTCACCTGTACAAAACCTCCGCCCATTATTTCATCCATTTTTTAATCCCTTCTACCTACTTTCTCCCCTCAAATTCGAGATCCTAGGCTCGAGTGAGGTGACAACTCACTCCCCCTTCTCTTTAGCACTTGGAGGAGTAGCGTGGAGGTGATCTCCACCATCTGCGGCAAAGCACCACCGTGAGGTAGCATCTTGTTTGCTCAGGCCGACTCAAGGTATGTTTTCTTGCTTTGTAGTTAGATTTTAATTTTAGGTTTGATTTCCTGCATTTAGTTTAGATTTTAGTTGTCTGTATTAGTGTAATCTACCTGCTTCATAGTTTGTCGGACCTCAACCTCCGATGAGCCTTCCACTGTGAACCACCTTATCTCCGACCCATCTGACCACCTCCTCTTCTTGCCCTACATTTCTCCAACATCCCATAACACCCTAGCTCAAAAGATCCTTGACGGATCAAAACTTAGGTGATCCACCTCTTCTCCTTGCCGGAACATCACCGTCACGCTCCACCTTTCACCCATCTCCGCCAATAAAGCCCCCATAACACCCCTTTTTCTTGTGCAAACTTCCTTGGAGGTGTCAGAGGCTAAGGACCCTTTGAGGGGGTTGATTTTGAGTAAAAGATGATACTGGAGCCCCAGTTCTTCCCCGAGCATGTTCGACGTCAACAGAGCTCCAGATCTCCTGCTCAAGGAGCCATAGGATGTGGAGGAGCCTAAACTCCATTTTGAGCCTCCTACGAGCATCCCAGGTAGTCAGAGGCGAGAGCTATGCCAGATCGAAGCTCGGGAGAGTAGGTGTTCTAGCCTGTTCTTCCAGGCCCTTTCACTGCCTTATGATCGAGCCAAGGCTCTAGATAGAGCAGTAGTTGTTTGGATGCGCCAACCCTTGACCATCAAATCCCATTTGGAGATCTAATCTATGCCGTCCAAGCAAAGCATAATCGACTCCTCTCGTGCCGCCATGTGGACCAAAGCCATTGGATTGTGCCCTTCGTTGGGTATTTTGCACATTAACCCAGCGAGTTTTTGTATTTTACATTTATTATATAAACTTTCATTTGTCATTTGGTTATTTTTGTAATATTTACGTGGAGGCCCTGATGAATCCATGATTCATTAATATTATGTTTGCATTTTGTCCTAAAACCTTTAACAAATACATGTAAATACTCATTAATTTCATCTTTTAACAAAACCACACTCATGAATAAAAATACACTCATGCATTCAAATCATGTAAAAAAATAAAAGAATAAAAATAAAGAAAATAAAAAGAAGGTAGATTGTAGACATGTATATATGTACAATGTGACTTATAAAATAAATAAAGCTGAAAGATATATTTATAACTTAACCCCTGAGACCAAGTCAACATGGATTGGTCGACAACCAAATAAGTAGGGGAGTGTATGGATATAGATATTTTAATTAATTCATCAAAATCTTCAATGGATTTTTAAATTAATTCATATAAAACATATTTTTCACCAAACTCTTTTCCTAATTATTTCAAAAAATTATAGAAAATATAAAAGAAGTTAAAAATAATATCTTGTATATATACCAAGAAATCCAACTTGTAAATTGTCAAAATCTCAACTTCTGAACATCATAACTTTCTCATACAATCTCTAATTTCGCTCTACTGATCTTTAAGTTTCATAAAAATTATTCTGTAATTAATGGAGATGATTTCATTAAAACCAGATTCCATTTGCAAAAAGTCAGATTTGGGACCTAATCACAACTGGGATTCTGGTCTATTTATTGAATCTGCAATACATTAATTATAGTTTCAATGATTTTATATTTTTAATTATTTCCTGATCTTATAGTTTAATCATGATTTATTTCATAATTTTCTGACCTTATTTATTATTTTAAATAAATCAGAAACATTAATTTATAGATAAAATTGAATTGTGTAAGTTATACCCGTATTTATTAATCTATTTAAATTAATTTAATAAAATCCACAAAATTTCACTAATACTTTATTTTAAATCTCATTAATTAATAAAATATAAAAATGGTATACTATTTATTAATTTATTAAATTAAAAATCAATTACATTTTTATTAAGTAGTATTTATACCTATTTATTAATATAATATTTATTTCTCATCGTTTATTTATTATTTATAAAAAATACATATTTCATAGTTAAGATAAATTAATTATTTACATTTTTAATTTATATATCTATTTAAAATCATGTCATTTACTATTTATTTCCTAATTTATAATACAATTTAATTCATCTGGCCAACCAGGTGCTGACACGTGTCAGCACCTGGTTCTTCTTCTTCAAAAACCGAGCAATTGGAAGCTGTTCTAACGACCCATCTTCAACCAATTTTGCATGTATCCTCCTTCATCCTAAACTCAATCTAAATCCTCCACTACATACTCCTAACTACCTAGATCCACGCCAGCCCTCAATCTTTACCTAACTCCCCATCGATCTTCTTATAATATCCCCTAAACTTCGCCATTAACAGCTAACTTCTCCTAACTCTTTCCAATTCCAGAACTAACTGACCGTCCTACTTTCTCCATTCAGTTCCACTTCACTCCGGTCATGACAGGTCCTGGTTGATAGCCACATGAAAGAGGAGATGGCGGAGGAGGGTCCTAAGGTGTTTGTCCGCCTTGAATCGTTGTCGTGCATGATGTCGAGCTCCGGTTTGCTGCACCATCGAGCAGTGACCAGGAGGGTCTTATATCCTTTGTTCCCATGTGCTTCCTTCATCTCTCTTATTCCCTCGTTATTCGTGTCTAGTTAGTATAGTTAAATGCCCAATTAGTTAGATTAGTTACCCATCTAAAGCCCGAGATTTGATTCCAAACCTAATTCGCTCAAAATTTCCCTTAAATTCTTTCCATTTCACTATCAGATTATTATTATGGAAACAATATTGAACTGCGATTTCTTCACGTTCTTGGATGAACCCATTGTAAATCGAGCAATACAAATTCAATTCCAAGTATATCCCATCATCTGGAGAAACGTGCAATCTCCTGGAGTACTTCCATTCATCGTCTTCGCCAAAGCACTTTAAGAGTAGTCCTTATGGGGTTCGCAAACCCTAGTCGGCCATACTTTCAGATGTCGTCGCCATCTCTAATCGTTTCCCCGCCGCAGGTGAGCTCGGAGTAGGAAGAAGAACTCCTCCTGGCCCTGTTGGAGAAGCCATGCCATCAGCATAGCAGTACATCACCGAAGGCGAAGAACATTACCGTCGCAGCTCCAGAATTGGGGAAGAACCGCCTAGAATAGGAAGACTATATGCTTGCGACACGTGTCGGCCTTGAACGGCCAGGATTGCTTCGCATGATCTAACCCAAGCCATCAGATATCGAAGAGGTAGAACAATTGCAGCATAAGCCCAACAAAACTCCAAAATTCCAGAGCACTCCAAAAGTTTCCAGAAATTACATTTTGGTCCCTATGTAGGGACCTAAACGTAATAAATTTTAGTTTCTTTTCAGTTTAGTCCATGTACAAGGACCATATTGCAACAGTGTCTTTTATTTTTCTTGCATTTCTACCCATATATTATAGGCTACATTTGGACCTCTTTTTGAATTATTTTTCATCGATTTTTCTAGGGTAGTTATACGGCTACCCTAGCGAGGTTTCTTTGTAGTTCTCGTGTATTTTCATCGTGTATTTTTCTCATTTTGGTTGTATAAATTTGTATATGTTTTGAGTGTTTTCTTGCCTTTTCAAGAAGATGTAAAAATCATAAAATATATCTTCTTTTCTCAAAAATCATGATATAGATATTTTGCCTCCTTGAGTTCCATCCAGGCACACTTACCTAGTTAAATAATATAGTGTAAGATGAAATTAGAGAGAGAAGCTGTGTATTCACCTCTTTTTCTCCCTCTCTCGCTCCTATTTTATTGAAGTTTTGTTTGATCAATCGGATCTTGTCTTCGTGGTTTCTTCTACACCTACTCTGACCTTCATTAACTACAAGTCAGATCTAATTATCAGGCCCTTGTCTTTATTTTATTTGCAATTAAGTCCAGTCCACATCATCTCATGTGTCATCCCACATGAGGTGGTGATTTTGCAGAAATAACCCTCGCAGGTATTTATATTCCATTTTGGTCCAAGAAATTCTAATTCCAGTTATATATTTTTGAGAAAATTGCATGTGAACTTTGGACTTTAATTTTAATTGCATATGCCCCTACTAGTACATGTATTTTTGTTGATGTTCTTGATTTATTAAATTATATCATTTGCGCTCAGAAAAATCCCCCAAAATGGATTAAGCTCATGTTAATTTGTAGTTTCATACCATATTTTTAGTTTGAATTTTAGGAATTTTTCCTATTTTATAAAAATCAAAAAGAGCACAAATATTCCTTTTTTGCAGTATAAAATACCAAAAATATAAAAATATTTTGAAAAATTCCCAAAAATTTATATTTTGTTTATTTAAGTACTTTGAGCCTTCAGATCAGAAACCACTAAAATAGAAAACAAAAACAATAAAATTAAAAATCTCCAAAATCATTATAAAAATCTAAAAATTCCCAAAAATCCCAAAAATATTTTTTTCTATATTATAATCTTCTCTATATCATTATTTATCTATTAAAATTGATTTGGAAAATTTTTAACATTATTTGCTATATTAAATTTCCAAATTGATTCGACCTATTTATTTAGTCCCTGATTTGGGATATTTTTTACATTAAAAATATATTTAAATTAGCTAAATTATCTAAAAATCATAAAAATAGTAAAAAATAATTAAAATGCAAAAACATTTTATTTTCTATATTTTGTTTATTTATATTATTATTTATATCTATATTGTCCTATATTGTATATATATAGCCTTATATAAGCTCTTATTATATATTTAAAAAGAAAAAGAAATCAAAAATCATAAAATATAAAAAAGAAATATAAAATATAAAATTAAAAACAATTAAAAATATAAAAACAAAAATAGAAAAAAAAAGATAAAATTAAGAACCCACAAAAACAACAAATATACAAGAAGAACACACATTTTTGGAATTAAGTTTCGTCGGTCTCACGTTTGCTCCCTGTGTTAGACACTCTACACATACTTGCACTATACACATCATTTGTAGAGTTATAATAAATTTTAACTCCATACATTTATTTTCATTGCTTGATTCTTAATTGTGGATTAATTGTTGTTTTAGTCAGGTTTCTTGACGGTCGCTACGACGATTGTGTTCCTACCTTGTGTGGAACACATGATTGCAAGATTTTCAAGTAAACACCCTCTCACATGATGAAGTTCTCTGCAACCACCTTTTCTACCCATTTTCTCCATGTCGTTGACGAACCTCTCCGCCAACCGACAAGTCCCAGGTGTTGACCCAACTTCCGTTGTCTTTGCACTTTACCTAGCCCTCCACTTCTCCAACCCTCGATCATCAGAGGCGATCAAATATAGATGCTCCGCCACTTGGAACTGCTCCCTATTCCTTTTTGTACCCCTCCTTCGATCGGATTTCGCCCCATACACCCATATAAAGAGCTTTCCTGAACCTTATTCCCCCATCTGTGATAGAGATAGGGTGAGAACCTTGAGTGAGGACAGAGATCCACTCTAGGCATGATCCTTGGCCATTTCGACCTAGCTATAAAACCATAGGTGGTGGTTTGAGCTCTCAATGATAGCCGGATCGGTGAGCGAAGACTAGAGGTTTATACGATCTTAGCCCATGCTCCTCCTCCATGTTCAATTTCATCTCCGACCAACACCCCTTCGCTTCCAGGTAAGCATTTCTTTCTTAATCTTTGTTTTTCTTTGATTTTTCTTCGACCGTACACACCTTTATTTGGTTATACGAGTACCTTATCATGCTTTCCTATCTCCGACGACCTTCGTGCACTCATTACTTCTCTCTGATCGCTTCTCCACTGCACTTCCCACTTCGATCCTTCACTACTCTTGCAAAGAGCAACGACCCACCATGCTCCTTCATCCACCACCTTGCAGAGCCTTTGCTCCGCTTCTCCCTCCTTCCAAGTAGATTCATGTTGTATGTGGGCACCGCCTACATCTACAGGAAGGCCCAAGGGGCCTTAATGGTCGGAATTTGCGTGAAGCTCCGATCAAGCTTTTCATCACCGATGACGCTTCATCGATAGGACATTCTAAATCTCCTCAGCTCTCCTCCTCCATTCCCACGTCTTTGCTAGGAACAAAGGAAGCTTACTCGACTTTCAGAACCCACACTAGAGTACGGGAATAGTCGCAGTTCATGATCGAATCTCTGCCATCTAGCCGTCGTGTACGGAGGGGGAAGAATACGAGAAGCAGTCGTCATTGGATTGGATAGGTTTGATCTGATCTAACAGCCCCAATTGTCTCCCAACCTCAAAGTCGAAGCATTGTTTCAACCCTAAGGATCGGGTGCCCAAGCCTAGACATGAGCCTCTAGTAAGTGCCATGTCACCCAAGCCTTGATAGCCGCCCGAGCCTAGCCCTGTGAGTTCAATCACATGACTAGGCAAATTGCAGCACATGGGCCCCATGTTTCACTAATTTCATATAGGTCAAACGTGTGCAAGGTATATGCTGCTTGGGAAATTTACAGATAAGATCCGTTGATTTATTATATTTACAATTATATCCTCGTATGTGGTGACATTATAATTATGCCCTAGCAACTTGTAAATATTGGATTGTAGTTCTTTTTAGACGATTTTGTTAAGTAATTTTGTGTGTTTTCTTTCAATTATGCCTCTAACTCGAAATATTAATAGCGTTTTCGTCCCTTATCCAAATTTGATGAAATCAATGGCATTTTAAAGATCTTTTCATGCTTTTTAATGTGATAGCCTTATATCTCTATTTTGTTTATTGAAAATGAATAAAAATTCAGGAGAGTATTTTTGTTTTAAACTTTTATTGAGTGAACCTTATCTGCCTTGATTAATTTGTTAATGTATTCTTGAGCCCCTGATTTGCCTCCACTAATTAGTGTTTAATTAGGAACTTTTTATTATTTAATTTCGATAATTAATTCCTGAATTTATGTTTGCTTTAAGGAGATAAATGAGTTGAGTGATTAAGGACCCGAGTAATGACACATTGCTTTAACATTAGATTACTTTTCTTGGTGATAAAGGTGCATCTTACACAATTGGATGTTTAAGTCATTAAATTGGATCACTCATTAAATTCGAAGCTTAATTGTGAGAGTTATATATTTATGTATACCTTGTGATGCATTGGCATTAGTGATCATTTTGTAGCATAGCATAATACACATTGAAGAAAAAGCCATAAAAATCATGCATGCATTTTGTGTGGCATTTTCGCATCGCTTGATTTAAGTAGCTTCTTAGAGTAGCCAATCACCCATATTAGGATCCGATTACATACCCCAATCAGTAGTGTCCTTGTGTTCAACCATGGACTTATCTAGGAGAAATTAGATCGAGCCACTCCTCGTGGAGAATATTGCTCTTGAAGGATATGGTTAGATCCTCAAGCGCATCACGGAAGCGTGAGCGTCGTATCGAATACGACGAGGAGCGACTAGTCGGACTAGTTGCTCGATGCAGCGGAATTTAAAAAAAATTATACGACGAAACCACATGATCCAAGAACACTTCTCGGATCGTTTCGTCTAAACCACAAACAAGTAATTAGGATTACCTCTTGAAGCGTGGTTGCGATCAAATCTCTAAACGAAGAGACCTCCTGTCTCAAGTCCGATCCGACGGAGGAGACGCTTGCGAGCGCGGGGATGAACCGCGTGCTTCTCGCAATCCATGTTGATGATCCAAGCGGCGGATCTCCTGATCTTGACACACGAGATCCAACGTCTTCTTCACGAGCGAGGCGCACCGAAGAAGACGGAGATCCACGAGCAGAAGAACGGGCAGCATAACGACGATGCCGCGGCGATGGAGAACCTCTCCATGGCATCCATGGTGGACGGCCATGAGAGGGAGAGAGAGAGGGGTGACCTCTAGAAAGAAAGAGAGAAAGAGAGAGTTTTGCTACAATAGCATGTGTAAAGAGAGAGCCAAGAATGCCTCTCTATTTATAGGGTTTTGGGATCCATGGATCTCAATCCATGTGTCATATAAAATCAATGGATGAGATTGATTTATGACAATCCAATGGTCAAGATTGTTGTTGAATAATTCCCCCTCCCCCCATTGTGATTTAACTTTGATAAATATATTTGATAATAACCCACCCCACGAGAGAGAGAATTAGGTATCTCCTCCCTTCCTTTGGAAGGGGGGGAACGGCCACCAATTCCCTCAAGGAATTGGTGCCGCCCCCCCTTCCAAAGAGCCTCTCCTTGATTTTCTCTCCATCCAATTTCCAACAACAATTTGTTGGTATTTTAATTCACCAAAAATTCTCAATTAATTTTGGGAATATTGCAATCTTGACATTGAATTATTGTGAATCAAATTCACAACCCAAAACAAAATGTAATTTACAATTTCAATTAATTAAACAATGTGTATCCAATACACATTAATAATTAATCTACTAATATAAATTATATTTAACTCTCTCTAATACATTATAAATCACATTTATAATATATTATGAATAATTGGATATTACTATCCACATTATCCTTATCCTTGATAATTAAATCATATTTAATCATCTTGGATCTCTTTATCTCATGTGTTCAAATAATATGAATCACATTCACATTATTCACATCTTTGATAATTAAATCACATTTAATTATCTAAGATGACTCTCCTTATAATATGAATCAAATTCATATTATTCATGATAATTAAATCACATTTAATTATCCATTTTCTCAATGCTCGGATACATATATCAACAATAGAATTATCCATGAACTCTTTCAAGGACAATGCGCTTTCTCTGCGAATACTTGGAGATAAGGACAGGGCGATTGTATTGTTCCACGTATAGTGACATGGATATTGAGATCACATCTCAAATCCAGATCTCGGGCCTCCCATAGATGCTTGATTAAATCAAGACCGCAAATCTAATCTTCTCATTGAATCTGAATCACATTCAGATTAATGTCCAACATTTGGACTAAGATCAGATTACTTCTCTACTGAGAGGAGTCACTAAAATCCAGACCCGTTTCATCACTCCCTAGGAATGGAAGCGTCATGGTTTATACAATCATTTATGATCACATCACCCTCAAGTATTCCTAATACCTGTACATCCTGCATACTGGAAGACTCAGATTAAACCCGAAGTATTAGATCAACTTTATACTGTCTACTTCAGGGTTCAATCAGTAAGTTTCTCATTCGATCATTGGGAGTCGGTATTGGTCATATACTTTCCAAAAGCATATATCATACCTAGGTCTTGATCATATACTTTCCAAAAGTATATATCAAACCAACAAATTCAGTCAAGCTTCCAAAGCGAGACGACCGTGCGCACGGAATTTGATTCTTCCCAATATCTCATGAGTGAGCTCATGTCTTCCGGTTCAGTAGTGAACCTGTATGATCCCTTTGAGAGATCGTATTACTCATATGCCCTTATATGCACACCAGCGCGCCGGTGTATAGACCTTGATTAGGTCATCAACCTATTGGTCTGCCAAATGTACAAACTCAGACATATAGTAACACATCTGTCTCGGTCAGAGGATGTGTGCCTATATCATGACAGCATATGATATAGGACATTGGTTATCTCGATCTCGTTAAGTCAACTCTTTGACCTAACTAATCTGACACCTCCGAATCTCTATTCCTATGCAGAGGACCTGCATCAAGAAGTCGGTCAGATATCAGCCTAACTGAGAAAGGATTGCCATCTCCTACTCAGGCTGGAGATCATCTCTTAATAATCATTTGATGGTGCTTGATGAGTCCTCAATCTAACTCATTAGATATTCATCTAAGCACCAGCCTCTATGATTCAATAATTGAATCAACAGCTGTATGATCATTAAGATGGCCATGGTACATAACCCTAATTGTACTAAGGGACCTATTATGCAAACTATGTACTCTTTATTTCAGATCAAGGAGTGAATTGCAATAACATTTATTGCATAATGGCTCGCCGTGGGCTCGCATGTCCAACAATCTCCCACTAGCCCAAAGAGCCATTAATGGGCTAATCATTTAAACCCACACTCATGTGACAATGATAGGCTATTTAGGAAATAGCTAGGTAAGCTGATCAGTCACTCTGTTCCCAAGAGACTATGCCAAGTCCTTTTACGGCACTTGCATATCTCCTAGTAACAGTGCTCGCATCCAATACGAATGTTGCATCCTATGCAACCAATACTCAATTTTTGTCGGTTATAGTGTCATTGACACTACATCTTATTAATTATCATAACCAGTATTCCCATAATCCTTTTAGAATACCTTCATTCCTGGAGATCTCTATCTCCTAAGGTATCTACAGTTAAGACCCTTATAGATCACTATCTACAAGGTCTTAAACCTTTGAAGATAAGACTTTGAGATCACTATCTCTAAGCTTCATCATCTTTGAAGATATTGTTATTACTGCAATCAAGTGTTTTATCTTCATAGTAGGATTAGTAACAGTTTACTACTCCCACTGCATGGTAGACATCTGGTTCTTGTACACATCTAGCATACATTCAGCTTCTCATAACTGATGCACAAGTGCAAGCAGTTCTAGCATTCACTTCCTCAACTTTTTGAGGTGCTATCCCTCTAGACAGGTCACTACCACATCTTAAGGGAAGGAAGCTTTTCTTGGAATTTTCCAGAAAATGGAATAAGTCCAAGGTGTACTACTAATGCGACAGTCCCAACACCCTCTTCTCTTTGCTTCTGAACTACTTCAGAACTAAGATCTAAGAGGTATCCTTGAGATCATATCTCAAAGTATGGAACAACCAAATTATAAAACACTTATTATTATTCTTATATCCTTCTAAATGATTAGAATAATATCTACATTTAGCACGATGAACACAATGGCACTCCCACTAAGCTTCACATGGTTCATCAAGATTTTATCTGAAATCATAACATTTATAATTTCATCAAATCTTATGTTCCAACTACAGGAAGCTTATTTGAGTCCAAAGATGGAGTTCGTTAGCTTACACACCTTGCTTTCCTCAACCATGAAGCCTTGGGGCTACTTCATATGAATATCCTCAAAGAGGTATTCATAGAGGAATGCAATCCTGACTCACATCATGAAGATGTCATAGTAAAGTTGTTTAGCTATAGTTAGCAATATTCTGATGGGTTAAAGCAAGGTCACTGGAGAGCAAGTCTTATCGCAAGCGATACCTTCTCTTTGGTGTGTAGCTCATGACTACGAACCGTGCTTTGAAGGTCTCTACCTTCTCATCAGGTTCCCTCTTTCTCTTGAAGATCCATTTACATCTTAATGGGTCTGACCCATATAGGTGGATCCTCGAGGGTCCATATACAACACTTGTATATGAAGTCTACATTAGACTTTTATTGCTAACATCCATCTTTCCATGTCATGATCCTCAGGAGCTTCATCACATGAAGTCTGATCATTTTCAGATTTAACTGACACATGGAATCCATCCTCAAACTTATTTGAAGAGGTATTAATGTTTCATCTTTAATTATCTATTTTAGTTTCCGATTTCAGGAGCCTCATTATCTTTTCAAGATTAAATGAGTTCCTTTACTTCATTTTCATCTTGATTCTCAAGAGAGTCATCCTATAAGAATCATATTCTCAAAGATGAGATCTTTTAAGAATCTCAAGGTCATAAAGTAGGTATCCAATACCATCCTTTATTTTCCTAATGAAGTATCACTCTCTAGTGTTAGATTCCAGCTTACATGCATGGAACCTTATTAAGTATATAATGTAGTCTCTACTACATATATACTTTGGAAACTTAAGAGATAATTATGCTAGGATTAATCATTGATTGAATCATGTCACACATGATCAATTGTATCTCCCTACAACTCCTTTGAGTTAAGGTTCAATAGGAGAATTGAGATAGGAATGATATTCATATCTCCATAAGGTATTTCTTGAATTCATCTAATAGGTACAGGCTACCTTGGTTAGATCAAATTCATTTCATCTTCCTTCAAACTTTGGTTCTAAACCAAAATTGCGAAATCATTAAACATTTCAAAGGTTTCTTAGGTGAAGAGAAGAAATCTCATATCATACATAATCATTAACAGATATCACATATCAATAATGTTTACTATGATATAGATAATTTGCATACATCAATATGTATGAGATCCTTAATACCTTGACACCTTACACCTTTCCCAAGGAAGGGTGTATTGGACATTTTTACTTTGAATACAATATTCATAAGTATGTGAGATTTGAATCTTTAGACAATCTAAAGTTTCATGTCTTACTAGTCCATTGATCTCATCAACAGACATATGTCCAAAATTTGATGTCAGATCATTATCAAATGATCTTTATCCTCCTATTGATCTTTTTAATTCTCAGTATTAAAAAACTTAATGAATCATTCATTAATTTTCTAATTTAATAGAGTCCACTAGATCTTAAATTACTATCTGAAATATCTCCATCATAACTCTTTATGATAGATTTATTACAGAATTCATGTTTATATCCAACAATTAGAAATAAACAATGAGTGTATTCTAATATCTAGGTCATAGAGACATTCTCTAAGACTAAGGGCTCCCACTGAAAATATGAAGTCTATTGATCTCATGGAAATTGTTGCAACACTTGCATCACTTTCAACATGGATGACCAATAAACCTTAAGATTAAATTTCTAATACATATGCAACCAATTGCAAGTGTCATTAGAAAATTGAGATACAATTATTAGACTTTATCTTATCAAATAAGTAAGTCAATATCAATGATTATATGTAGATTAATCTGATGCACTATCTGATTCCTTCTATAAGGATTCTAGATAGATTTGATAGTCATACTATCAACACATCAACTTATTGCAGTATTGGCATTCATTCAACTCTTTGAATGTCATATGGAAGTTACAGAAATACAGTCAACCTTTTGACTATATTTCTTACTTGGGTCTAACCCATGCTTCCACTGCGCTTCCTTTATGTATAAGCAACCATTACTCAAGACTAAGGATCTCTTATGTTAAATTCAAAAGAATTTAATGTAAGAGTATTTCAGCATTTATACATGCTTCACCTAATTCATATAATATGAAAATTATGAAGCTTCATGAATGACTAGAGTATAGATAATAGAATGATGACACTCATCATCCACATCCATCTAAACTCTTAAAACATAGGTTCCGGTAGGTACTCAAACAATTTGAATACATCATCTGTTATAGAGCTACCATTCTACATGATGTAGAGAACCATGTCATTCATGATTAAATGTCAAGAGCACATATGTATGCCAGAATATCTTTATTGATTTTATAAGGATTATTTGATAATTACGATCATTATCAACATGTCACTTCAAAAGTACATTCGATGAGATCAAGACTTATAAAGACATACAAACCCTAGGGTTTTAGTCCTATTGTCTATTTAATTATCACTTCTCATTATTATGAGGAAACTTGCATATTGCAACCACATACATTATGTGTCCAACTGCAATTACAATATCTGGATCAAAGGGTCCACTCCATGATATTTTACTGGTTATTATTGAGTATAATATTGAGTGGGTTTAATGAAGGATTATCTGAAATAAGAAATTTGCATAAACATATATAAATATATAATTTACTTTGATTTAGGAATTTTTATATCAAAGTAGTCTTGCCATGTCAACAATGAAAGTTCATTCCCTTAATTACTTTCAATGTAAGAGATATACTTACCATTATATCTCAAGCAAGATCTGGGATCTCCTTCCTTATCTTTGTTGCATCCCAATAATATGAGAACCTACAACTCGGATAAAAAGAAGCGGGAACACATTCCGCCTTGCAAGTCCAATTTGCATCTCCCAATTCGGTCTTTAATACACGGGCCCACCACCCCTAAGGTGATATTGACCCGTCATTAATTGAACCAACCGTCAACAGGAATACAACTCGCTATGCGCAATCCAATATCGCCCCAATAATATGAGGACCCGATATTGGGGTCACTACGCATACGTCCTTACTCTTTCGAGAAGCGACGAGCCCGATCCAAATGGATCATATGCAGGAGCTGTCACTTCGGACAGGCGTCTCCTACATATAATATTTGGCGACGAAACTCTTCAACTTGACGGGAGACCATGGATGTCACTTATGTGATCCTCCATATCATATTCAAATTCTAATTAATTATCATGAATCATATTCACATAATTAATTCTTCCAAGGGAATTATTAACTCTAATCATATTAGAGTATTCTTAATTGGACATAGTTAACTTAATCATATTAAATTAATTATCAATCCAATTCAATCAATCAAACTTAATTTTATGCTTGAATATATATAATATTATTCTCAAAGTACGTATTAATTCGTATTTTAATAATTAGAAAAATACATCATAATCCCTCGGACATTATCCCGGCCCTACCCGCTGTCATGGCCAGTACCGACGGGAGTGGGGCGGACCACATACGTTGCAACCCGCTGACCAGCGATCCCCGACTAGACACCATATCCGCCTCGGGAAAGGATAATGCCAAATTGATTATTTTGTACTTGAGATGATCATCGGTTCTTCAACCGAAATTATACTATATAGTAATCAAAACAATTTTGATTTTAAGGAAATTTGCTAGGCAAATTCCCAAGTCCTATTCAAGCAAAAAATTTGATGATTGTAATTCCAATTGTGATTTAGATCAAATCTAATCAACTAATTGGTTGGTGCCAAGTCAATTAAAGAAATAATCATTCTCTAATATTCCACAAATATTTTTCATAATTATTTCTCGAAATTAACAATTAATTTCATTAATTGACAATCACATGGTTCTTGATTAGGAAAGCAATTTCAGCAGTGACCCCTACTTACTAAAATTAGCATATCTCAATCATATTAAATCCAAATTAAGCAAAGTCAATTTCTAAAGTTTGCTAATTTGATTTAGGACAGAACCTAAGTGATGTTTCACGCATTTCGAGGTAAGTCTAAACAGTAATTAACATTTTAATCACGTTCAGATTCACAGTTCCCGCAACAGTGCATACATGTTCATTAAAACGACCATATCTCGAGCATACGAAATCCGACTTACGCAAACTCAGATCCTATGGTTTCCTTATTTAATGGGGAACATAATCCAAGTATAAAATTCGTGTTTAAACCATTTAAAAAGTGCCGAATTTATTTACTAAACAGATCCGCGAAATCAAATGCGATGAAAACTTTCGCGACCTTAGCGAAACCAAGTCGTCCTTGGTTAACGAATCACTATTCGAAACCGTCGACCTAAGGCTCTGATACCACTTGAAGGATATGGTTAGATCCTCAAGCGCATCACGGAAGCGTGAGCGTCGTATCGAATACGACGAGGAGCGACTAGTCGGACTAGTTGCTCGATGCAGCGGAATTTAAAAAAAAAATATACGACGAAACCACATGATCCAAGAACACTTCTCGGATCGTTTCGTCTAAACCACAAACAAGTAATTAGGATTACCTCTTGAAGCGTGGTTGCGATCAAGTCTCTAAACGAAGAGACCTCCTGTCTCAAGTCCGATCCGACGGAGGAGACGCTTGCGAGCGCGGGGATGAACCGCGTGCTTCTCGCGATCCATGTTGATGATCCAAGCGGCGGATCTCCTGATCTCGACACATGAGATCCAACGTCTTCTTCACGAGCGAGGCGCATCGAAGAAGACGGAGATCCACGAGCAGAAGAACGGGCAGCATAACGACGATGCCGCGGCGATGGAGAACCTCTCCATGGCATCCATGGTGGACGGCCATGAGAGGGAGAGAGAGAGGGGTGACCTCTAGAAAGAAAGAGAGAAAGAGAGAGTTTTGCTACAATAGCATGTGTAAAGAGAGAGCCAAGAATGCCTCTCTATTTATAGGGTTTTGGGATCCATGGATCTCAATCCATGTGTCATATAAAATCAATGGATGAGATTGATTTATGACAATCCAATGGTCAAGATTGTTGTTGGAAAAAGCCAACAACTTGTGATTAATTTTGATTAAATATATTTGATAAATCAAATAAATCTAATACCAAATTAAACCACACAAATAGAGAGAGAGAGAAAATAAGGGAGATACACCTTCCTCTTTGGAAGGGGGGGACGGCCACCAATTCCCTCAAGGAATTGGTGCCGCCCCCTCCTTTCCAAAAGGGGAGGGCAATCTCCTTGATTTTCTCTCCATCCAATTTCCAACAACAATTTGTTGGTATTTTAATTCACCAAAAATTCTCAATTAATTTTGGGAATATTGCAATCTTGACATTGAATTATTGTGAATCAAATTCACAACCCAAAACAAAATGTAATTTACATTTTCAATTAATTAAACAATGTGTATCCAATACACATTAATAATTAATCTACTAATATAAATTATATTTAACTCTCTCTAATACATTATAAATCACATTTATAATATATTATGAATAATTGGATATTACTATCCACATTATCCTTATCCTTGATAATTAAATCATATTTAATCATCTTGGATCTCTTTATCTCATGTGTTCAAATAATATGAATCACATTCACATTATTCACATCTTTGATAATTAAATCACATATAATTATCTAAGATGACTCTCCTTATAATATGAATCAAATTCATATTATTCATGATAATTAAATCACATTTAATTATCCATTTTCTCAATGCTCGGATACATATATCAACAATAGAATTATCCATGAACTCTTTCAAGGACAATGCGCTTTCTCCGCGAATACTTGGAGATAAGGACAGGGTGATTGTATTGTTCCACGTATAGTGACGTGGATATTGAGATCACATCTCAAATCCAGATCTCGGGCCTCCCATAGATGCTTGATTAAATCAAGACCGCAAATCTAATCTTCTCATTGAATCTGAATCACATTCAGATTAATGTCCAACATTTGGACTAAGATCAGATTACTTCTCTACTGAGAGGAGTCACTAAAATCCAGACCCGTTTCATCACTCCCTAGGAATGGAAGCGTCATGGTTTATACAATCGTTTATGATCACATCACCCTCAGGTATTCCTAGTACCTGTACATCCTGCATACTGGAAGACTCAGATTAAACCCGAAGTATTAGATCAACTTTATACTGTCTACTTCAGGGTTCTATCAGTAAGTTTCTCATTCGATCATTGGGAGTCGGTATTGGTCATATACTTTCCAAAAGCATATATCATACCTAGGTCTTGATCATATACTTTCCAAAAGTATATATCAAACCAACAAATTCAGTCAAGCTTCCAAAGCGAGACGACCGTGCGCACGGAATTTGATTCTTCCCAATATGTCATGAGTGAGCTCATGTCTTCCGGTTCAGTAGTGAACCTGTATGATCCCTTTGAGAGATTGTATTACTCATATGCCCTTATATGCACACCAGCGCGCCGGTGTATAGACCTTGATTAGGTCATCAACCTATTGGTCTGCCAAATGTACAAACTCAGACATATAGTAACACATCTGTCTCCGGTCAGAGGATGTGTGCCTATATCATGACAGCATATGATATAGGACATTGGTTATCTTGATCTCGTTAAGTCAACTCTTTGACCTAGCTAATCTGACACCTCCGAATCTCTAATCCTATGCAGAGGACCTGCATCAAGAAGTCGGTCAGATATCAGCCTAACTGAGAAAGGATTGCCATCTCCTACTCAGGCTGGAGATCATCTCTTAATAATCATTTGACGGTGCTTGATGAGTCCTCAATCTAACTCATTAGATATTCATCTAAGCAACAGCCTCTATGATTCAATAATTGAATCAACAACTGTATGATCATTAAGATGGCCATGGTACATAACCCTAATTGTACTAAGGGACCTATTATGCAAACTATGTACTCTTTATTTCAGATCAAGGAGTGAATTGCAATAACATTTATTGCATAATGGCTCGCCGTGGGCTCGCATGTCCAACAGCTCTGTCTCTGATAGATCTGTATTCGACAGTATTACAACAAGCCTATTTTAGAGTAACCGAGAAGAGATTCATCAGATGGCACCATTGCTAGGGATACAACATGATTAGAATATTTGATTAGGTTTAACTTAGGTGATTAAGTGAAATTTGAGTTATTTAAGTTAAGCATGTTTTGTGTTTGCTTTTGTTTTATGTTGTTTAATTATTTATCTTGATAGCCATATTTCTCTAAAGCTTGTCTGACCATATGTTGTTTTAACTAGGTCCTACGAAGCGAGTCGATGAGGAGTGACGTAGAGGTTCGGTCATGGTGCTCTAGCTGAAGAGGGTTAAATCATCCACATTCGAGGAATTAAGCTACATAGATAAATATTTAATTTCATCGCATTTCGTTGAACTATAGTGTAATTACTTGTGTAATGATTTAGGTAATTGCATTATTTACAGCAGCTCATGTTCGAGAGCTTGAGTGTGTAAAGAGACTGGACACTAGTATTCTTTTATCATTTGTGTGATTGTGTCGACAGTGGTTCTCGACTTAAGATGCGAGATTAGGATAGGCGCATGGTCGTTTAACTCAAATATGTATGTGCTCCTCATAACTTAGGCTATACTTTGATCACATAAGATTTGTTCTTTGTAAAAAGATTCATTAAATTAGATGCACATAAACATGTACTACTTAGCCAAATTTAAATAAACATCTTTCCTGCTAATAATATCACGTTTAAGTGTGGTTTTTATCGGTTTGCATGCATCTAGTGTAACATTTAAAAAAATCTATCTTGCATAACACATGGAGAGTGTTGGGAATCATTGTGAGTATAACTTCTTCTGAGCATTCATCATAGTTTATCGCTTGCATTCAGATTTCCTGACTCCTCTCTTTATTTTACAACCTAAGTCTAAAAGGAAAAGGGACTAAACGGTAAGTGTGATCGTGTGCTCACATTAATTTCAAATGATAACAATAACTTAGAATTGGGATTGAATTGAGCAATTTGATCAAATGAACTTGGAATCAAATGAACACTTATTTTACGGGTGCATAAAGCCCTTGTTGTACATAGGTACTTACCTCCAGACAGAGTGGTTGAGGATGCACACATTAAGGTTAGAGCCCAAATCCATGGACTTGCCCTCTAAGCCTCTAGGTCTGACTCCTACGGGCTTGGGAGCTGCAAGGGCTTGCCTTCGACCTTAGTGTGCGTTTTGGTTGTGTAAGCATGTGAGTCTCCTTTGGGGTGTGATTTGGAACCTGGCAGCTCGGGAAGATCACCTCGTTGATTGGGAACATATAAGAGCACCACTAGGCATAAAGCAACACCATGTGTGTAATGGATTAAAAGATTATCTTACCACCAACCAAAATTGACAAGATAATTCAGTCGAATATTTACAACCTTCACGTGTGAAATTGGAGAACTTAAAGGGTTTGCATCATGTTTGATTTCCCTGAGTTACTCCATACATTTAAGTTCCGTGTAGAGTATAGATTCTCCTTGTTTCTCGTGTTAATTTACACTCCTTTTTAACGTCGAAGATGACTAGTTAGGGGGAGTTTTGTTCGGACTGTGCGAACCTATCATTGAACCCTCCAAAGAGTACATCTTTCGAGGTTCCTCCACTTCATGGATCTCCCTAGACTCATGACCCTCTTGAGTCTAGGATCACTCACTTCGGGGATGGTCATACACTGACCAACCCCTTCCTCTCTTCCCTATTCACCGTGGAAGTCCTTCGCCTCGATGAGGTTGATTTGAATTTAACAACCTCTTCTAGTTCAAACCCATTTGTTGATTAAGGTTTCAAAGAATAATCTTTCAAGATCTCTCAAGAAACATGATGATGATGAGGAACAATGGACGCCATGCATATGATACTAGTTAGGCTTGCCGCATCTAGCAGCAGAACGTGATATTATGGCTCACATTGGATAGTTGAACATAGGGGTTGATGCACCTATGGATGCGATCTACAACTTGGGACAGTTTAGAGTGCAAAATTATCTGAGTCCTACGAAACCAGAGATTGAATATGAGTTGAATTCATGGTTCATGAATTTGCTAACACACTTCAATGGGAATGCCAATGAGGAACCTTATGCATCTTAAGGGACTTTGAGCCCATATGTGCTAACCTCAGACAACCTAGGGTTAGCTATGATTATATTTGCTCACTACCCTTCCATTTGACTTGGTCGGAAAGGAGGATAACTGGATTAGGAACCTAGGGATAGTGGTGACCATTTATGGCCAATTTAAGGACCTATTTTTAAAGAAGTTCTACCCCTTGAGTAGATGAGGACATGCATCATTAGCTTTTCCCAGTTGCCCAATGAGCCATTCTGTGATATCTGAGAAAAGTTCAAAGACATATTGCAGAAGTCTTTGTGTCACATCATGGATGACAACATCTTGGTCCAATCCATTTACAGTGATCTCAACCATGAGGTGTAGGGTTGAGTGAGCGTTGTCGATGGAGGTAGCTACACATCATGAGGAGTGGATACCATACGGAAGGTATTCGAGAAGATGGTTGAGACATGTCACTCACAGACTGCCAGCAAAGTGTATTTTGAGTCCCCAATTTCACTCTTAACTAAAGGGGAAAGAAGATTGCGGTTGATCTTGTAGAGGACTTGATCCCAAGCATGGGGATCATAGCTGACAAGATGACAGTTGTTGAGAAGATCGACAAGAGGATGAACGAGCTTGACAATAACTTATCCAAGCTCCCAAAGTAGACGGAGAGTTGTCTGAGAGGGTATCCAAGATAAAGGTATCTGCTACGGGTGCACCTATTGCCCCTGCTTTTTGTGTTTACCGTGTATATTATCAACCGATGTCAGGGCCATCCCAGCCTTGAGTAGAGGACCAGTCCTACACCCACTCTTACTAGAAACATCCACCATCAGACGAGATAGCTCAGCAGGAGCCTCCCCCGGTGTGGGAGGTGAATGGTGTATGGTACACCAAGGACCCTACCAGGCAGGGAAGTACGGGGGACTAACGACCTTAACAGTGTCCCCCGACCTTCTACAACACTGCATTCACCTCTGTACCTCATCCTGCATAGTATATCCTTGAACCTTATCAACCCCAACATCATAGGCAACAACACTAGCAATGCGGCCATCAGGGCTAGTACTAGGTAGGCCAGTAGGGCTTTTACCTGCATCACCCTTAGCAGCAACACCAGCAGCAGCAGTAGCAGTATTAGGGCCATCATCGTCAGTCCTCGTGGTATTCTTCATAGCAGCATCCCTCTTCATCCGAGCCCATGGACTTCCAGTGCCAGGTTCTCGATGAGCATTCTTCATACCAGAATGATATTCAGGATATGTAGTTAGACATCAACCACATGTCCTGATGGCAAGACAAGCAGTCGGAACCATCAACCTCCATTCCTGCCCAAGTTCTAGCTAACCCCAACATAGCTTAAACAAGTCTCAGTCACAATAGCAGTTCAGTAAGGTATACTACCCGGACACTTTTAGATCTTAGCATGAGATTCTTTCATGTGATGATGTTAATAATATATCACTCAAAAGCATAAGGATCGTGGTTGTACCTAACCAGGCAAGGGACATGGAGAGGGTCTCCTTTGGAGCTTGACCTAAGGAGATTTCGAAGGAGGAGGAGGAGAGGCATCACATTTGACAGCCCCTTCATCAAAGATCAAGGATATCCACACATGGGATAGAGAGGAGGAGGCAAACATGAGCACATCAGTAATGGCATGGAGACACCTTGGAGTCTACGGAGGACCTTACACCTCTGGTTGTGGAGGATATACCTTCAACAGCTATCCCCCAACATGTAGCAGACAACTTAGATTTTGATACTAGGTGGTATCAAAAAGATTCATGTATGAAGAACTCCATTACTCGTTATGCATGAATGATGTTTTAGTTTTCAATTTGGATTCTTCATCATTTGTTTCCTTAGTTTTAATCACTTTCCCCCGTGCTCTTATGGTAAGAAAGTGTAGCATGAAAAAGATTCACAAACCCGGAAATGACACAATTTTGTAAGGAAAACATCACGATTAAGGTGCCATTTGAAGAATATGTGGCTAACAATCATGTATTTCAGAAGTACCGTAGGGTGCGATGCACACCTACTAGGGTTAGGAGGAAAAAATCATACAAATATGTGAAGACTCACATCTTAACAGTAGCCACTACCTATTGTCTCAAGAATCAGCAATCACCAAGGATGAAGAGAAACATGGGTGCTCACTATGTGGAGGGTCATATTGATGATATTGCATTTGCACACACACTCTCGGATAACGATTCTTCAATCGACCTTTACCCTTGGCGCTTTGTGAGAAATTGGAGTTAGGACCACTTCGAAAATCACAAGACTTACTCCAATTTGGAGACAAGTCAATGAAGAGACCTAAGGATCGATTGAGTAACAAGACTACAAGGTGGACTTTACATCCTTGACATGGAGATCCCAAATCATCGGAGAGAGTCTCAAATCATTCTTGGAGGGGAGCATTCCTTAGGACCGTCGGTGCAACATTTATTATCAAACAGGAATGATGAAGTTTTGTTCTTAGGGCGGAGAAGTGAACATAGAGATGAAGCAGACAAAGTGGAAGCGACCTGACTCTGAGACCAACACTAAGTATTCATCTTCACAGGTAGATTGCAAGATGATCAGCACAGTTTGGATTTGAAGACATACCCAGCAGGGCAGACCGAGACCATCTCATCTGGAGAGGATTAAGTGCTCAATGTAGTTTTCCTGGTGTTGCATGATGTCTTGAGAGATGCATCCCATATTATCTTAACGACTCAGAGATCCCTCTGGATCTGTCAGTTCCACCTCCTTTGAAATGGTCAAGGAACATAGATGACGTGTCGAACATGGATTTGGAAAAACTAACATATATCTTCGGTGCTCTGACTTCTTATGCAGCAGAGTTGGTGATGAGTACCGCACAGTTGGACTCACCTCCATGCAGCATGCAACCAGATTCAGATGCGATTCAGCCAGACTTGATATACGATAAAACACTACCAGAGTTGAAGTCGCTCCCTCCTACACTAAAGTACGCCTTTCTTGCGAGAACCAAAGAAAGATTTCCTATCATCATTAGTTTTGACCTAACCTTAGAACAAGAGTCTAAGATTTTAGTTGTCTTATAGAGGAACCACAAAGCTAAAGGCTGGATGGTGTCAGATCTCGGAGGGATTAATTCCGCTCTCTGCTCGCATCACATTTTTATTGAGGATAATGTGAGACCTTCCCGTGAGTTCTAGAGGAGACTAAACCCTAATCTATAGGAAGTAGTAAAGAAAGAAATTGAGAAATGGTGCAAAGCAGGGTTCACATACCCTATTTTTGATCAAGTGGGTGGCCTCACTTCATGTTATACCGAAGAAGTAAGGAATTTAGATGGTCACCAATGAGGAGGGGGTATAGATCGCAACATGAGTATCCATGTCATGGTGCGTCTGTATTTACTACAGGTGTCTGAATGGCACGACCAAGAAACACCACTTTCCCTTGTCATTCATTGACCAGATTTTGGAGAGACCTGCAGAGAAAGCATTCTTCTATTTTCTTGATGGGTACTTGAGCTACAATAAGGTAACCATCACCCTTGAGGACCAGGAAAAGACCACATTCACATGTCCATTCAGTACGTACGCATTCAGGCGCATGCCATTTGGGCTCTGCAATGCCTTGAGCACATTTTACGGTGCAGGATCGTCGTTCTTGCTGAGATGGTGGGAGATTTTCTGGAGGTTTTCATGGATGACTTCTCGATCCATGGTGTGTCCTTGGAGACATGTTTTTACACTTGGATCGAGTCCTCAAGAGGTGTAGAGAGGTGAATCTGGTACTCTCTTGAGAGAATAGCCATTTTATGGTGATGGAGGTTATCGTATTAGGATATGTCATCTTCAAAAAAGGAATGTAGGTTGACCCTGCAAAGGTAGATGTGATCAAGAAACTTGATCCACCAACCAATGTTGTTATTGAGGTCTTTCTTAGGGCATGTTGGATTCTACAGGAGATTCATTCAAGATTTTATAAAGATTGCCCATCCACTGATAGAGCTCTTAGGAAAAGACATCGAGTTCATTATGAATCACAAGCGTCAGGTTGCATTTGAGCTCCTGAAAGAGAAAATTTGTGACTCTTCAATCCTACAAGCTCCTGATTGGTCTCTTCCCTTTGGGATCGCGACTGACAATTCAAATTTTACCATAGGAGTTGTGTTAGGATAGAAGCGAGAAGGTATTCCGTATGTGATCCACTATGCTAGCAAAGTTTTCGACCCTGCACAAAAAAATTACACTGTAACTTAAACAGGAAATGCTTATAGTAGTATGGGCCATCGAGAAGTTCAGGTCATATATTTTGGGCTCTAAGGTGAGAATTTTACTTATTGCACAACTATCAGGTACTTGATGGAAAATAAGGACGCGAAGGTGCATCTTCTTAGGTGGATTTTGCTACTCTAGGATTTTGATTTGGAGATTAAGGATAAAATTGGAGTGAAGAATGTTGTAGCTGATCACCTTTCTTGTATTGAGCAGAAAGATTCTCCTGATAGAGAGCATATTAGAGAGACCTTTCCAGATTAGTCAATTTGTATCATTGACTCAATTTCGCGGTATGCCAACAAGGTGAACTATCTTGTCTCCAAGCAAGTTCCCCAAGGTTGGACTAGGAGGAATATTGACGGACTGAAGTCCGATTCAAGGAGATACCATTAAGAGGATCCGCTCCTTTTCTTTGAATGATCATATTGTGTTTGGAGAAGGTGTATTCCTCAGGAGGAATACCGGAGGGTCCTCACATATTGTCATTCACTTGAGGTTGGAGGACACCATTTAGGAAGGAGAACCGAACACAAGGTACTCCAATGTGGATTCTACTAGCCGATCCAGTTTTGAGATGCCATGGATTTTGTACGATCATGCCCGATCTGTCAAAGGATGGGAGGGATTGTTGGTTACAGAGATGAGATGCCCATGCAGCCAATGATTGTATATGATATTTTTGATACATGGGACGTAGATTTTATGGGTCCCTTTCTCAACATTCAAGGACATGAATACATCTTGTTGACGGTTGATTACTTGTCAAGGTGGGTGGAGGCTATCCCAGCTCAAGCCATGGATAGCAAGATTGTATGTAAGTTTGCGAAGGATCATATAATGTCTAGGTTTGAGGTCCCAATTTCTTTGATTTCTAATGGGGGCAGCCACTTTGTGAATATAGATGTTCATCGGCTAAGGACTATGGATTTGAGCAAAAAGTTAGTAGTCCTTAACACCCACACTCTAACAGTATGGTAGAGGTTTCGAACAAAGACGTGAAGAGCATTCTTCAAAAGTTGATTCAGCCATATAGGAAGAACGGGTCCCAGCTATTGAACCAAGTTCTGTGGGATTATAGGACGGCCTACAAGACTCCACTCGGTACTTCACCTTTCCGAATGATCTATGGCAAATCATGTCATTTTCCTGTGAAGTTAATTCATACATAAGAATGAGCAATTAAATAAGTGAATCATAGTTGTACCCTAGGAGAGATTTGTCGTGAATTGAACTTGAATGAGCTCGTGGAAATCAGAAATCGGGTGTATGACAACAGTCTGATCTATAAGGACAAGGTTAGGAAGTGGCATGATTTGCACATTAGGTGCAAGTATTTCGTCCTTGGACAAAAAGTATGGTTGTTCAATGCCAAGCTGAAGATTTTCCATAGGAAGCTGAAATCCAAACGGATGGGTCCCTAGATTATTAAGGAAGTTCACAACAACGAAAGTGTAGAGATAGCCGATCTCACAAATGGTGCATGATCATTTCTAGTTAATGGACAACTACTAAGGCACTTCATCGATTACAAAGAGCAGTTAGTCCAAGTTGATGTCATCAACTTCATGCAGAGCAAGCATAGTGCAGATACTTCAGAACACTCTTTATGAAGATGTAGCAGACAGATACGACAGCTGAGAAGATTCACTTATTCTTTCTTGCTTACACACACTTGATTTTTTTTCATTCTTTTAGAGTTTAGCTTCCCTCTCTTATCGATACACACCCCTTAATTAGGTTATTTAGAGCCTAAATATAGGGGGAACTCCTGCTATGTTCTCTATATTCTTTTCAGTCTCCTGAGTTATCCCCTCAGTCCCTTCCCTTTTATACATATATTCTTCATACATATATTCTTCATACTTAGGCTATTTAAAGCCTACGTATAGGGGGTCAAGCCCTTGTTATCACGTCATTCTTTCCTATTATATTGTACCCTTACCCTTAAGGCTTTTGTATTACACTTAGGCTATTTAAAGCCTAAGTATAGGTGAGTCGCACTACTTTCTCCCCTCGTATTTTTACTCCTCTTCATGCTTAGTACGAGCTATGTCTTTTATTCCACTTTGTGCCATGAGGACATAACACAAGGTAAGTATAGGGAGTGTACATACATATTGCATATATAATTTATACATAGCTCGTATTTTCACATGTTTTACATATTTTTATGGGGTATGGGTATGTGGATTTTGAAAGTGATTTGTAAAAATGACTTGTACAATGTTAGGAAAATTTATATATTTGAATGATTTTGTACAAATGATTTACAAATTATTTGGGAAAAAAGGGTGCACTTTGGCTTGACAACTTGTTTTGTATATACTTACGAAAAATATTTTGAAAAAACTAACTAATAAGTTGGTTTAATCTCTAACACTTACACATTCACACAAGACTTGTGAAGTTAACTTGGTTTATGAGGTACTATAATTCAGAGTTAACCAACCTTAGTAATTAGGGTCTATGACTTAATTGTTCACATTTCCCTCGTTTGAAAAATATGTGTGCTATATGGCATACTTGGTCTCGATGTTAAAGAGTATGATATGCACCTCACATTCAAGACTGCGGTTATGATAAGACGAGTTGAGGTTTCACTTGAGGAACTGGGAAGAGGGATTTGAGTTTGGACCTGATTTTATGATGCTCGATGATGGGATAAAATCGATTAAAGCTTCTGAAGGAAGTGAATAAAAAATTATTTACTACGCATCATGGAATGTGCAGAATATTTAGTAAACAATTTGCCAAAACAATGTTAGTTCATCATATGAACTAGAAAATGTAGCACAATAATTTTTTCATCTAGAAATCAAATATATAAGGAAACAATTTCCTTTATGATTTATAATATTCATGACAAATAAGAGAGGTAAATCAAGATAACATTTGATGAATGAGTTTCTATGTAAGAAACCTCTCGAATTGAAGTCTGATCTGAAGACTTCTCTCTCGTGGCACGGAGATGAGTCGGGTTGCTTCCCATGAACCCCAACATCGACTAGGGCAACAAGAAGAGAATCGTTAGAGTGTAGACTCTCAAGACTCTCTCTCTCTCTCTCTCTCTCTTTCTAGGGGGCACAAAATTTAGAGATGGATTTAGCACTTAGATTTGTTACAAAAAGAGAGAGCATAGCCCTTCTTTTATGTGTATTGTACACATCAAACATGTACCATGGTAGACTTTGAATTTTAAATCAATGGCTAAGAGCAAGTCCTAATTCAATGAGGTTCGTCTCCTTATTATCTCCAATAAATATTAAGTAAATAAAATAAGCAATAATTTTAGAGGCCAAATTTAATATGAACTCAACAATATGGTGGACCATGTATACTTAATATGCACGCCCACCACCTTCCATAAATGGAAGTTGTTGCAAATTTAATTAATTAATTAGTTTACTTGATAATCATATTATTAACATTGGAGAAATTACGAAATTAATCCTCAAAGCTTATGAATCATATTAATGAGTACAAAATTAAATATAAATCTAATTTACATCTACATATTTAACCTACTATCAATCAAGAAAGTCACTGCGCTGCGGAAGAGGCTCCTATCTGATCGAAGAGCAAGAACAAGGAAGACAGGAGAAAAAGAACTGACCTTAGGGATGATTTTCGAATCAAATTCACACAATCTCATGCCTTAGAAAATTATGTTAATCGTATTTACATAAATATTTATATGAATAATGTCCATATAGATATTAATTATTGTGAATCACTATTCACATAAATCATTGAGTTATACTTGTGAATTATATTCACAAAGTTGCTCTTATCAATAATATGTAATAATCATAATTATGATAATATTGTCAATAACAGGTATGAGTCCTAATCCAATTAGGACTCATGAGATAAATATGCAGATATTTGGAGATAATGTCAAGGAAACCATATTATCTACATATAGTTGCTTGAAATGTTGATAACTATCCAATTTCAGGATTTATACCATTTTTGCCAAAAAAAAATATGTCACCTATGAATATTGAGCTTGAGTTGTAACACTTTACACTCTCACTGAGCTTAATGAAATGCATCACACTCTCCATGAGCTGGACAAAGTATTGGTGTTGAATACAACTTCCTTGATCATTTCTAATCATAGTTCAAACCATTTGGAGCTAAGAAATGAGCTCAAGGAGATTGTATATTTCCATTTCCATGACTATTTCGTTTCCAACATTTGGACATTGAAATTGGAATTGGAATTGGAATTGGAAATTAGAAATTTGATTCAAATGAATTGCGATTTAATCCAATTAAATCACAAATCATCTGGCTAAATGAAGCCACTAAAATCCATCAAGTTTCATCTCTTCTTAGGTTGGAGGTGTCATGGTAGATGATCCATTACAAAAAAAACGTAACCATGAGTATTCCAAATAATGATCCTTCCTTCGCACTAGAATACTTTGATAAATCCAAAGTCCAACCCCTGATTTGATTGTCTTCTTCAGAATTTATCAATAGATTTCTCATTTGATAACTGGATGATAATATTAATCATATATATTCCAAGGAAAAAATGGGGTTGCCCCACCCCTATTTTTCATAAATTTTTTTTATTATTTTCAAAAATATCACCATTCATCAATATATCCCTCATATATGTCATTCGAATTTCATCAGAAATAGAGACTGATATGCCCTCCATCTAGAACAAGTAATTTCAGCGGTCTAAACATTATTGTAATCGAGTTGTTCTAAATGTAGGGCATAGGAGTCTTTGTTTCTAATGAAATTCGAATGACATATAGGAGGGATATATAGATGAATATACATGGTGATATTTTGCAAAAAAATAAAAAAAATTACGTGAAAATGGGGCGGGGTCTGCCCCATTGAACCCATATTCCAAAAGCATATATTAATATCTTGAATTCGTATTTTATTTTATAAATAAGATGCCCATGCATGGAATTCATTTTTGACCCCAAAATATCTCATGAGTGAGCTCTGTCTCTCGGCTCATCAATTATGAACATGTATGATTCCTTCGAGAGACCATACATCTCATACTACTTCATATGCACACCAACACGCTGGTATATGGACCTTGGCTAGATCACTAACCTATTGGTCTGTCAAATGTGCAACTCAGATATATAGATGCATATCTGTCTCAGGTCAAAGGATGTGTGCATTATTGTGGTAGTTATGATTTAGGTTAACTCAACCTCATCAAGTCAACTCTTAGACCTGATTATTGCAATACTTTCAAATCTCCATTCTTATGCAGAGGATCTACATCAAGAAGTCAATTAGAAATCAGTCTTTAGAGAAAGATTGACATCTCTTTCTCAAACTAGAGATATTTATTGAATATTTCATGTTTGAAATTAGTTGTGTCATCCCAGCTGCACGGTATTCAATAAGGCCATGGTACGTAACCGTAATTGTACAAAGAGACCTTGACAATAAATTGCATTCATTCAGTTATTCATTTCATTTCAGATGAACATGATAAAAATAATAACTTTTATTGCATTTAATGGGTTGTTAAGGGCTTACAAGTCCAACAGTCTCCCACTAGCCCTCAGATCCATTCATGTACAACTCTCAACCCCATATTCATTACATGCTCGCTGAAGACCTTTTGGGTCAATGGCTTGGTTAGTGGATCAGCAATATTGTCAACAGAGGAAACATTTGAGATTGTGATATCACCGCACTTTTGGATCTCTCAGATGATGTGATATTTTCTCTTCAAGTGCTTGCTTCTTTGATTTCATCGGGGTTCCTTTGATTGTGGTATGGCACCTGTGTTATCGTAGAGCAATTGGATGGGTGATTTCGATGAGGAAACTATGCCAGGTTCATATACGAACTTGTACAACCACAGAACCTCTTTAGTAGCATCCGATACGGCTATGTATTATGCTTCAGTTATCGAATCAGTCATGGTATCATGCCCTGCTTCTTGCTTCTCCAGCTCACAGCACCACCGTTCAACATGAATAAGAAGCCTAAGGTTGACTTCCTATCATCAATATCTGATTGGAAGTCTGAATCAATGTATCCTAAGACTTAGAGATCATTATCTCCATAAACCACGACGTACTCTTGAGTTCTTCTTAGGTACTTGAAGATGCTTTTTACTACAGTCAAGCGTTTTTCTACATAACAGGATTGGTAACTACTTACCACTCCCATCGCATGGCAGATATCTGGTCTAGTACACATCATGGCATACATCAAGCTTCCTACAGTCGATGTGTAAGGGCATCTGGCCATGGCTTTCTTTTCCTCAATGGTTTGATGATCCAGGCCATGGCATTCTTTTCCCCAATGGTTTGATGATCCATACCTTTAGATAGGTGAATACCATCTCTTAAGGGAAGAAACCCTTTCTTGGAACTATCCATGTTGAATCTTTCCAAGTCTTGATGTATCTTTGTTGCGATAGTCCCAATATCCTTTGTCTATTTTTGAACATTTTCAAACCCAATATATAAGAGGCTTCTCTGAGATCTTTCATCTCAAAGGTATTGAATAATGACGACCCGCCTGATCGACTAGGGTTAAGTTAATAAAATAAAGCAATTAATGTGTCATTGTCACCCTAGAAATCAGGCTAGAAATCAAGAAAATATTCAACCACAAAACGAATCAATCAAGTAGAAGAGGTAACCTAAGCTAAGCTATTATTATTAACCTGGTATATCGAGTACGGTAGAGCAAAAGGAGGCAACAATTATGGAATGAGGGTCAATCAATTCAATGAAAAATCAAAGAAATGAAAGAGAAAAATCAAAGCAAACTACTCTTGGATTTTTGTGATTTTTTGACTTTTAAATTTTTTATAGGTTTTAAATTTATATTTTTTATGTTTTCTGATTTTCGAATTTTTAACGATGTTTAATTTTGCAAATTCTTATATTTTTTTTCAAACAAAGCACAAATAAAAATAATGAATAAAGGGCACACGAACACTCTTTTTGGACTTTTCAAATATGGTAAAAAAAGCCAGAAAAATAAAGTAAAATATTTTTGGGTTTTTGATAATTTTATATTGTTTTTGTAATTTTTTTAGGTATTTTTGTTTTTTTAGGATTTTCAAAATGATTAAAAATTAGAAATAAATCAAACACTGCATAGCTAGGAGTATTTTTCAAATTAAAAATAGAAAATAAGCCCAAAACTCTTGGAAGTGTTTTTATCATAAAAAGTATATTTAAATATCTACAAAAAGAGACCAAGAATACAATTTTTGTTTTTTTAAATATTTTATATTATTTTTATGGTTTCTAGCCTTTTGCAAATTTTTAGAGTTTTATAAAAGATATATAATGAAATTTGGATAAAAACTCAAACATATAAAAATGGAGTTAATCTAATTTTTTGGAATTTTTCAAGGTATTTTCGAATTTTTATGGATTTTCTAAGGTAAATAAGATATTTTTATTGAGTTTTTGAATATTAAATAATAGTAAATAAAAGAAATAAATTAAACAAAAATTACTACACAAAGTAAACACGAATATGAGCTTCTAAGAATTTTTATGGATTTTTCAGACTTAATTTGATATTTATTGTAGCAAATATAAATAAAAATAAAATGTTGGATAAAGAGGAACAAATAGCAATTACTTTAAGCTCTAGGGCCAAACATTAACACACAGTAAAAACTTAAGGTCCAATACACAAAAATTCCAGCAGAAGCATGTGGCACATGTGATTCAGAGCTCACATGGTCATAAATACAAATTTCCAAAGTTTTTCTGATTTAGATAACACATGAAAACTCAGGATGAAACATGCAAATAACCCAATTAACACATGAATATCCACGTGAGTGCGATTCAGATGGACGAAAGTCTAAATATAAAAACTACAAGGTCCTTACTGCAAATGTTCACAACTAAAGTTTACATTTATTAGACTAAAACAGAAGTAGTAGAAAAGGAAGAATGAAAGGAGAAATATACCCACGCAGGAGCGTGCAACGTGTGTGGTCTGTCGTACGACGCTGATGTGCTGGAAAAGATCTAACGGTCAAGGAACGTGGCACTGGTCTACAGCTCTGATCGACCATTGGCTGGATCTGTTGGCCAGGTGAAAAGTTTGACGTGCGTGTCAGATATATCCTAGGTCTGATCGGACCGCCCAGATTTGGGTGTGAAGGGATGGTCACAATATTATCTGGGAAGAGGCTATCCAATCCAACGATGGTGAAGCGTCCTGGAGGAACAGCTATGAGTGCTCCACCTACGTCACTTCAATTATAGATCTCTGGCGCTATCGTGCTCTGATATTCTAGTTGCTTGGTCCAAGAGCTTGCTAGTGTGAATCTGCATCAGAAGGAAGGCTCTGATGGCCTGTCGAGCAGCTCGATGAAGATCTAGAGGGTGATGCACCTGGAAGTTCTCAACTGGGTTAGTCAAGGGTCGATTCGACCCTCCCGTGCACACCTGAACCTGCAAGGACACTCAAGGCTCGGAGGTGAAGCTCTGACCGTGGTTATTCGGCACAAATAGCAAGAGAAGTGGTAGAGGAATGGGTTGGAATTCCAGCGTGCGTGGAGGAGAGAAGTCCATACCTTAATCTCGATCTGATCGAGGCTAAGGAGGTCAGGTTACATGAGGAGATGGGCGATGATGTAGCAAGCAGGATAAGTGGATGCGACAGAGCTCCGACCTGATGGTCGAAGCAACTATGGCATGCGGCGATGCAAATGGATGAATCAAAAATGAATAGTGAAATGAGAGAAATGAAGGGTGCCTAATGATCTAGGGATGGCAGACGAAGAACGACGGAGTGGACGACAGGGTAATGACCTCGATTCCACTGGGGGAGGCGGAAAATGTTGGTCGCGGCGGAGAACTCTAGCCTCGAAGCGGCTCGACTCAACTAGGTACCAATCCGAGCTCCAAAAGACTCCTCCCGGGTCATGTCACTACCCAAGGTCTTCATGTGGAGAAAGAAAGAGGTGAGGAGCGAGCTACTCACGCAGCAGAGCAGATGAGAGTATTCATAGGGTCCCAGGTGTTTGGAAGGATTGAGAAATTTTGCGCAAACCGAGGGGGATTCGGACCCGCCTAGGTGTCCGCGAAAGTCGTGGATCTTCATAGAGTGACGGGGTCTGCAATCCAAGGCATAAATCAGTTAGAGTCGAGCGGAAGAATTTTGAGAAAAGAGATCTGGCGACGCCTCGTCTAGATCGGGCCTGGGAGATGAAAGGGTTGACATGGGTTAATGAACCCAGGTTGACCAATAGGAAAATTCTATTTACAAAAAGAAGATGAAAATAAATTAAAATAGTAAATGGCCTTTAAATAAAAAGTGTTAAACATGGAAAAAGTTAGTTATTTTACAAACTGTTTTTTTATTATTTTTAATAAATTTATAATATATATACAATACTATATATAGTATATAGGAATATGTATATGTACAATATACCTATATGTTACATACATATGTTTTTATTTTATTCTTTTTACATAAATACCTTATATTTTGTATTTTATATTTTATTTATTTACAAAATATTTTAACGAGTACAAATGTATTTTTATTGAATTTTTACAAGTTAAATATAGGGGTTAATGAATTAGTATTATGTATAACATATATACTTGGTTCTTTTGTACAATGAAGTATTGAATTTATTTTTATTTTATTTTGTGTTTTATGAATTTTATTTAAAGTTTGTATAATTATTATTAGTATATACAAGTATTTAAAATACAATACACACCATAAATACACAAGAAAAAGAATGAATCAATAAATACATATATACAAGATAAATAGGGGATGATATATACAATGAATAAATACAGAATGAATAATATCTACAAGGTATTTTTGGATTATTGATAAATAAAGATCATATCTCCCCCTACTTTATTCCTTGTAGATCAGGTCAATACTTGACCTTCTCTTGGGGTTCGGATTAGTCTTCATTTATTGCACAATTACAGCCTTCTTTGTTTCTTTTCTTTTTCTTGTCTTCTTTATTCTTTTATTTTGGTTAAAAAGAATGTTAAATATGAATTATTAATAAATAATGGTGAATGATGATTCATTGATTTTAACACATATTTATAGATGTTTTGCTAATGAATTTGGCTAAAATAAAAGAATAAAGATGATGAATTATGGATGCATCATTCCCCTATACTTTAACTTTGCTAGTCCCTTAGCAAATACGTATTCAAGGAAGAAGTGAAAAAGAAAAATAAGAAAAGAAAAAGGAAAGAACTTAGAATAATATTGATTATTAAACTTATCTTCATAAAATTGTACTATGGAGCTCGGTCAGACCTTTGGATTATTAGTTTGGTGGAACTTTATTGGGAAATGGATTTAAAACCTAACAACCCTCAAGTTCCACAAGACTCCTATTCAGGTCGCCTCAACAGTCAAGTCAGAACAAGTCTGCATATGGAAATTCTTATGACTATGAATCTTTACATGTATCGTGTAAGTGAAATATAGCACCCCACCTCAGAAATAGCAAAGAAACAGCCTCCTCTAACAAGGTAACTCTAGTACCCCGGTCTAGTACCTCTTTCCTCAAGGAGCGGGGTATTCCCTTCTAAGTTTACGTGCAACCGGCTCAAGAAGAGGGGGTAGAGAAGAGAATGGATAGTAGCCGGTGTAGTTACCTATCCTTGGAGCTTGATCAGTGTAGCCAAGTTTCTAGATGCAAGCTTCCATGAGATGAGACAATGAATCACATAAGCTTTGCTTATTCAACTATATACACTCCGGCAGACATTTTATTTTCAATCAGGCATGTCCCCTTTTTGGAGTTTTTGCATTTTTTAACATATATACAAATGTGCAGCATGCACATAAGGAGTTTTTTTTCTTGAGCCAGTAGACTATCCCTCTTTTGAAGCTTTATTGCAACCACATCATCCTATCGTTAGACCTCAATGCTACTAGACCAGGTTGAGATGCACTACCCTCCCTAGAGAAGGACGGATGTTTCCATTAGTTGTAACAAACTCGTGTGCTACCCCAAGCTAAAGGATTATGGCCCTTCACCACCTCATATATGAAGAACTACGTGTAGAGTGCTTATCCAAGTTAAGCCACTGTCTAGAAGAATCATGTGTGTGTTGTGAAATATTCGACTTAGACCACTAAAGATGACATGTGAAGATAGTCTAGGGGACTCAAAGAATTAAGTCACTAGGACCTGAAAAGTTTCAACTCCAGTTCCTATAAGGTTCCTCTGAAATAAAGTGGATTAAGATCTTAACCAAGCTCCATTCTTTAATTTTATTCCAGACTAGTTTAAACATCAATTTCATTCTGAAAAATGCAAATGCACATGTAACAAATCTTTAAAAAACATTTTTTTGAAAATAAAATAAAATAAATACAAAAATATTTTTGAAAAGATTTTCAAATAATTTTGCAAATCTTTGTGGATTTTATTTTTTCAATTTTTATAGGATTTTTAATAGGGGATTATAAACATTTACAAGGATTAACAAGGATTTTATACAAATTTTACAAAGATACTGCAAAGAGAATATTTACAAGTTTCATGTACAATTTTTACAAGCGCATTTTATTTACAAGAATTTTATATACAAAGTTTACTAATAAGTACAGGTTTTATTTACCAATATTTTACAACACATATATACAAATAATTTATATACCCATAATTTATAACCCACGTGACAAAATATTTTAAAAAAAATTACAAAGCATTTTACAAAATTTTTCAACACATTTTCAAATCATTTTTCAAAACTAGTTTTATTTATCATTTTACAAATCATTTTACAAATAATTTTTCAAAAAAATCAAATATTTTATTTTCAAACATTTTACAAACATTTGTATAATATACATAATTTTGATACCAAAAATACTTTACAAACATTTTACAAACAAAATATTTTTACAAACATTTTTACAAAAATTTTTCAAAAATAATTTTACAAAGGTTTTTACAAATAATATTACAAAAGAGATTACAAAAAAATTTACAAACATTTTTGCAAACATTTTACAAATAATTTTTCAAAACATTTTTATTCCTATTTTATAAATAATAGCCATATTATTAACCCCAAAGTATGAGTTATGGCTAAAATATATTTATAATATATATGACACCCCCTATACTTAGCTCAAACTATGTCATCATAGTGATCAAAGGGTGACAAAGGAAGACATAACTCGTGCTATGTATGGAAAAGTGAAAAGAATCCTATGCTACAATGACTCAAAGAATAAAAGGATAAGATGAATAGAAGTCGATGATCCCCCCTATACTTAGGATCAAATAATCCTAAGTATATAAGATTGTACAAAAGGGGAAAATCGAGGAAGAGAATATACTTGAAATCAACGACTCGACTTGTCCCCCTATACTTAGGGTAAAATATCTCTAAGTATATAAAAGAATATCAACATTTGAGGAACAAGTGAGGGAGCACCTAAAGAAGTGAAAAACAGATATTACCTCCCCTATACTTTGGGTCGGATGTCCCTAAATATAGGCAAAAAATAGAGGTAATAGAACAAATAGATGTATGAACAACACAAGTTCATCACCCACTATAAATAAAGTGCATCCTAAGTATAGCAGAAATCCTAAGCAAGACTTGGGGTGTTAAACAAAAATGGAAGAAAGAAAGAAGGAAAAAAGAAAACACGGATATACAAAGAGGTGGATGGAAGTGTAAATCAGGCATGAGATGCAAAATATGAGAATCAAAGAATACATCTCATATAAAAGGGATCGGGATAACATCAACAGTCAACGGATCATGATCAAGAAAAGGCTTCAGACATTGACCGTTGGCCTGAAAGGTGGACTCATAAGACAACTCGGATATGTCAATACTATCGTTGTCGTTCACCTTTTTGACTAAATACAGTCCGTTCCACTTGCTCTATAATTTCCCTGGAAATAATCCCAGTCTAGCATCAAATAGCCATACTCTCTTATTCATCTCAAACTTCTTATGGCTAATGTGTGAGTCATGCCATATCTTCACTATGTCCTTATACTGTAGGCTACTCAAAAAGGTTGTATCTCTAAGCTCCTCCAAGGTTGTCAACTCTGCTCTCCTCTGATCTCCTACACTCTCTGGATCCAATAATATCTTTGTGGCTGCCCATAGTGACTTGTGCTTGATCTCAACATGTAAGTGGCATGGCTTTCCATAAGCGAGTCGAAATGGAGAAGTACTTAAAGGAGTCTTGAAGGATGTCATATAGTCCCACAAGATCGAGTCCAAAAGTTGTGACCAATCCTTTTGTTCTGGGCGGACAACCTTTTGTTATATCATCTTGATCTCTCGATTCGAAACCTCAGCAAGACCATTCATCTGTGGATGATATGGAGTGGCAACTCTATGGTCTATGTTGAACTCGTTATCAAGGGACCTTACCTTATCGTTGATGAAATGAGTGCCCGCATCAGAAATCAAAACTCTAGGAAGCCCAAACCATGACAAGATATTCTTCCTCAGAGCTGCAAGCAGTCCCCGCATCAGCGGCTTGGGCGGGGATGGCCTCAACCCAATGACTCACATAATCTATAGCCAACAAAATATACTCAAATCCCTAACTCTTTGGGAATGGGCTATAAAATAGATACCCCATACATCAAAAATTTCACAGAAGTGAATGGGTTGCATCAACATCATGTCTCTATGACAATAACTACCCATCCTCTGACAGTCAGTACACCTCTCCACGAATTCATCTTAATCCTTGAAGAGTGTTGGCCACCAAAGACCATATTGGAGAACCTTTTGTGATGTCCTTCTCCCTGAGTGATGTCCTCCTGCCTCAAGCTTGTGGCAATAGCTGAGGACGTTGTGGTGCTCCTCCTGAGGAATACACCGACGTCAGGCATTATACCATCCTTCATGGTAAAGGGTGGGATCCTCCCAGTGGTACAACTTGGCTTTTGTGAGGAATGTCTCAAGTCACTGTCTGGTCCAACCTTGTGAAACTTTCATGGCAACAAGATATTTCTCAATGTCAGCATACCAAGGGTGAGAGGTGATAGTAAGAATCGCAATGTCTGGAAAATCTCAGTAATAGGTGTGGTTGTCTTTGAATCCTCAAGATGCTCTAATCGGGAGAGGTGATCCACCACCGCATTCTTGAACACATGCTTATCCTTAATCTCAATATCTAACTCCTGGAGTAGAATGATCCATCTAGTCAATCGTGCCTTGGCATCCTTCTTAGCCATTAAGTACCGCATGGCGGTGTGATCAGTGTATATAATCACTCTAGATCCAAGAATGTAAGATCTTAACTTATCCAAAGCAAAGACTATAGCTAGCATCTCCTTTTTCTATAACATTGTAGTTCTGTTGGGCGGCATCCAAAGTACGGCAAGCATAGTGAATGGCAAAAGGTAAATCATCCCTCCTCTGTCCTAGCACTGCCCCTATGGCAAAATTAGAAGCATTCGTCATGATCTCGAATGGGAAAGACCAATCGGGTGGTTGAAGGACAGGAGCCTGCACAACCAGATTTTTTAAAGACCCGAATGTTGGAAGACACTTATCATCTATAAGGAACTCGGTGTCTTTTGTGAGAAGATTAGTAAGTGGTTGAGCAATCTGATTGAAGTCATGAATGAACTGTCGATAGAAATCGGCATGCCCTAGAAAAGACCACAACTGCCTCAGATTGGACGGTGGATTGAGCTTCTTGATGATGTCCACCTTGGCTAGATCGACCTCTATGCCCCTATTGGAGATGATGTAACCAAGGAACGTCCCTTGAGTCATAATAAAATGACTCTTATCCCAAGAAAGAACAAGGTTGACCTCAATGCATTGCTAAAGCACACGGTCTAGGGAAGAAAGATAAGCATCAAAACCATCACCGTAGAACAAAAAATCATCCATAAAGACCTCTAAACAGTCACCCACCATGTCTGAAAAGATGGAAAGCATGCACCTTTGGAATGTAGATGGGGAATTACATAATTCGAAGGGCATCCTGTCTAAAAGCATAAGTTCTAAACGGACATGTGAATGTCATTTTGTCCTGATCTTTGGGTGCAATGGCCACCTGATTATACCTTGAGTACTCGTCAAGAAAGCACTAATGGTAGCGGGAAGTGATCCTTCTTGGTGGCCTAATTCAGTCGTATGTTTTCCACACAGACTTGTCAAGAAGTGGGTACACAGGTTGCTTTCTCATCTCCATCCTCATTCATAACTATATTGATACATGTATTCTTGAGTACCACATGTAATGGACTGACCCACTTGGAGTTGGAGATGGGGTAGATAAAATCAGTACTCCACCACTTGGATATTTCCTTCATAACCACCTCTTGAAGATTCAGGTTCTGTCGTGCCGAAACTCATGAGATGGCTTGGCATCATCCTTGAGACAGATGCGGTGGGAGTACAGAGCCAGACTTATCCCCTGGAGATCTACTACAGACCAACCAATTGCCTTGTGGTTTCTCTCAAGAACCTCTATCAAAAGAGATTCTTGGTCATCAGTCAAATCTGCTGAGATAATGATCGGAAACATATCTAGCTCTCCTACAAGGAATTGGTACTTCATGCTCTACAGTAAGGTCTTCAATTCTGGGCATGTGGGAGCTGGTAAATCTGGACTCTGAATATCTGCATGAAAGCTACCAGATCTGAATGTGAAAACTCTCTATGTATCTCTGAACTCAGTGAAGACTACCCTACTGGTGTCTCTATCAACTACACCGGCATTGTCTCTATCCTGGCTATAGGCTTTGCAGGAATCAAACATAGAAGGTACTCATCAAACTCCTGTCAGTCAAAGTCTGTGTCTGAATCGGAGCGATCAGAATGACAAGAAATGAAATCAGCTTCGCTAATTGAATTGGTATCACCAGCCTATGTGATATCCTAGTCAAAAATTACACTCTCCGAACTCTCGTGAGATGGCATCTGTAACTCTTCTAACTTTGAATATATGACTAGATCCCATGAATCCTCATCTGCCCAAACTGCTTCATCATCTGTAATCATAAAGTCGCACTCATGGTGGATGTTTGCCTTTGAATCTGTCATCTGCTCTGAGCTGGATGAGTCTCTAGCTCTCAATTCCTCAATCGTCTCTATTTGTATGCTTTCACCATCGACACGAAAGTATACCTTCCCGTTATCACGATCAGACACGGCCTTTATTATCGCCAGGAAAGATCGGCCTAATATGACCAGGGTATCTCTCACGCATTCAGGGATCTCCATGTCCAACACAACGAAGTCCACTAAGGTTGTCAAAAGAAGATTAATAGAAGAGTCATTGTTTAATAGAGTCCGATCAAACCGCTACTCGTGAATGTGGCATCTGACATATGGAGCCCTTGCATCTGGCCTGTTTACTAGTAAATGGTTCTGGATAACGAATCATGTGGCACGGGTAAGCACATGGATCTCTACATTGTGGTTGCGCCTCTTCTTCCTACGGGTTGTGGTCTTCTCTCTGAGATTCTTCTAGAAGAGAGGGATGTGCTCCAATGCCTCTTGGAGAGTTAGATGATAGAATCGATCTATTATCTTCTTGCTCAACTCTATTTACTGTCTCTTTTTGGGATTTTCAATTTTTGGGCCCTTCCCTAAGCAGAGTGCTTGAGTGAAGGTGACAGTTGTACCCTCATTAGGAACTGGAGGGTCTGGAGTAGGAATCGATCTCTGAGGATACAATTGGCTGGAATCCATACTAGCATCATCACTCATCACATCAGATGGACCAAGAAAAGAAACAGGAACATTTCCTTTATTCTTTTTTTTATTTTTCAATTTTGCCATTTTTTTGTATTTTTTCTAAAAACATCATCCTCGGGTACAAGGAGAGAAGTCAAAATAACTGGAGTGTATGTACAAGTGAATTTGATGGCATTAGCACTGCCGAGAACATTTGAATAAGCAGCATCAATACTGTGTTCTAGCCCATCGTGCAGAATACAGGTGGCATCAACACCACCATCAACAACATCTGGAGAAGGGACAGCATCGGCACCATCGTCTAGATCATCCTCAAGGTGGGTGGCATCAGCACCACCATCAACATCAAAATCAGCGGCATTAGCACCATTCTCTAGCTCATCTGGCACTCCTGAATGGGAATCCGGTTGGTCGCCTAGATGAGGTGTTGCATGTTGGCTCCCTACTGCTCCTAATTGTCGCAAAATCAGCATCAAATAAACAATGAATATCGTCAAGTGCCTCACTAGGAGTGGTAGACTCTATCGACTGTACATGCTCAGACTTCCTCTTCAGGTTGTTTGGATTTAGCTTAATCTGTGCGGGTATAGGAGCCTTGCCCTTGATGATCTCTCTCATCTCATGGAGAAACTCATCCATATCTTGCCTGAATGTGGTATGTTGCTCTGTGATCATGCGGGCGAGATCGTCTAATTTTGGGTTCTCATACGAAGTCACATGAGACACAGATGGGTGGCATCTCTGAAAGTGTTAAGGTTGGACATGTTGTTGCTGTGAGTAGGAGTGAGGAGGAGGGTGCTTGAAATGGGAGTGAGGATAATGGTGCATCCACTGCTGACCTTGGTACTGGGGTTGAGGAATAGTATGCTAGGAGTACTAGGGTTGCGACTACTGCGCACTATGTCTTGACTATACCGGAGGCTGCTACTAGTATTGAGCACCTCACATGGACCATTTGAAACCTGGGTGATCACGGCAAATACTGGGATGCTGCTGGCACTAGGAATAGCAAACCCCGTTGACTTCCTCAATGGCTCTGATTGCTCGTGCAACAATGGGGGAAGGGACGCAAATGACTGATCATTGTGGTACACCGCCATCTGTGTATTTGGTGAAGATGGTGGTGGCAACTGGTACTGTGGGGCTAGCTGAACATGCTATGCCTGAATGTAGTGAACCTATCTGTATGAGGCGGTTGTTGTGGCTATCTGCTCCCTTGATCAGCATGTGACCTAGACGATGGCAAAGAAGTCGTTTGTGCCTCTTGAAGGCACATGATCTCATCTTCAGGTTACTCAAATTTTGGCCCAGTTCATCAGTCTTGTTGAGCTTTTCCATGCACTGACACGTCTTCTTCTTGATAATCTCCATGCGGTCCAACTTCTGGCTAATAATGCCCATGTCTGCAGTTGATGACTCTATTAGTTGTTGCTATGGAAGATGAAGATGAACTGGCCTCTATACATGCAACTCTATGGTGAGACAACGCCTGGTGGGGAGGCTTCCTCTAAGCGTACACACGGGTCTGGGTGATCATTGTGTAGTTCTCAGCCATCTCCTCATAGATGGCCCAGACATGATCCTCGTCCTTGGAAAAATAGGATCCTCCACAAGAGGCATTGACAAGCCCTTGTAGCTTGAGTGTCAACCCACAAAAGAAACTCTTTACCAAGTTGGGCTTATTAATATCATGGTGGGGACACCTGTCAATGAGATCTTTGAATTGATCCCAAGCCTCATGGAAATGCTCATTTGAGATCATGGTGAAGTTACCGATCATCGCTCTCGCTGCAATGGTACGGTCGAGTGTATAGTACTTATTGAGGTACTCGGCCCTCAACTTCTCCCAGGTAGTGACAACCCTCCTAAGTGCTTCATCTAGTAGGCTTCTCTATCAACCAAGGAGAATGGGAAGGCTTTCAACTTGATGGTATCCTCAACCACCAGCCTATCGGGGACTGTACTACAAATCATCTCAAACTCCTGTAAGTGTAGATGGGGCTCCTCAGTGGCATGCCCATGGAACTTGGGCAAGAGCTGAATGGTCTGGGGCCTGAGCTCAAAATCATTAAGAATTGCTGGCAATTGAATCCACCTATGAGTGAGAGTTGCACCAGGGTTGTGCAATTCCCTCATGGTGCGTAAAGCTCTCTCTACTCTGGCCTCCTCCTGGCATCTTTGTCTGTCCTCTTATCAGTCCTCTCGGGTATCTCTACATCACCATCTCTCTCTTTCTCTTCTCTTCCATCTCGCATATGTGTCAACTCCTTCCTCACCTCTGTCATGAGCAACCTAGGGTCCCTAATTTGTCTCTACAACACCTCTATGGATGCTAGGAGGGTGTTTTTGATCGTATCCCGATCAAATACAGTGAGAATCTTTGGCTTCTCATCCTCTCTCTACTCGCAGGCCATCTCGTCTGAAAAAGAAAAAGAGCAGACCTCAGGTGTTGACAAGTCAATAAAGAATTGCTCTGACTGTTGTTGTACCTCAGATGATGTATCAGGAAGGTCAAAGAAGAAGGAAGCAGAATACTCAGGTTCTGAGAGAGGGTCAGAGCTCTCTGGAATCGCTCTAGATAAATGGACAGGTGTGTTGTGAAGCGGTGCCACAGAGGTAGCCTAAGAGATCGCCCACCCATCATCGTGATGTGGAGAGAGTAAAGATTAGATCTAGACTGAAAAAAAATGATCAAAAACAAACCCCCAAATTCACCATCTCAACGCAATGACCGTGAAAGCTCAATCTTAATCTTTTCAATTTTAGAGTTTAGTGATAAAATAGATTTATTAGCAAGCTCACAGGTGTAGTCTCCTAGAGTAGAATATGAATAAGTCGATGAATCCCCCACGTCCAGAACTATCCTCGTAAGAGCTCGGGAATTGTTCTAAGTAAATCCACCTCCTTATCCACACGACTACTTCTACTAACGTCTGAGGCAGGTGCTTACAGTAATACAAGACCTGAGAATCAATGTCCAAGCGCTTAGGGTACAAGTCCAGGGCTTTGGGCTCTATTCCTTATGTGTACATGCTTCACTCTCTCTGGAGAGTACCTGCAACAAGGAGGGGGTTACTTTCCCCAAAATAATGAATGTGATCTTTACATTTAGTTTTAGGGTAAAGTTGTTTTAGCCATCCCTATTTTATTTGGTTGTCACTTTTTGGGTATTTTTCAAATAAAAACATGTCTAACGAATTTTCTGATTTTCTTTTTATTCCTAAGTTAAAGAAAACATGGGGAGGAAGACGAAAAAGCCGATGCACGGGAAAACTATGAATGCATGCACGAGATAGAAGGTGTACCTTGTTGTAGCAGTCTACATGCAATATGATCCATGCATGAATTAAAACTAAGCTATATGATGCAAGAGAAAATCGCCCTAAACAGGAACTTTTATTAGCATGAAGCACCGGTTATTTTGACTAAGTCCAAACGTGTATATAGTATAGATATTCTATTAGGGTTGTGGACCTAATCACTACCTGACACAATCAAGAGAATCCTCAATCTAGGGCTCACGCACATGAAAGCTGCGAGAAAACAAATAAAAATAAAGGCGAATAAAACCAGAATCTAGTGAGGTCACCAAGTGCAAATAATGTCCAAAGTCTCTCTAGAAAACAAAAAAAGGGCAACTGCCAAATATTATATAAATTGATACAAAAATAAAAATAAAATGACGGAAAAAGAAATCTCAAAACTAAGATAGTTTTTTGCTCCTCCTGCTCCTCCTACGATGCTCTCTCATGTCGGTCTGTGTAGAATGCCCATCCTCCGCCTTACTCTGGTGCATCAGTTCTCCTAAGATAGCCTCTCTCGCACTGTAGTCACTCGTAACAAAGGTGAAATAAGAAGAATGTCAGAAATCGTTATGAAAAATATAAACAAAGAAAATAAAGCATAAAATTAAACAACCAGTGCAGTGAGACACAAATGTAAGCAGGAAGCTAAATGAGAAGATCAAGAGATAATAATTTCGGATGAATAACTAAGTTCTGATCTTGGAGCCTCCTCAGTGCCCACCATAGTGGGTCCTGCAAGCTTTGTATGGAGGACTTTCTCGGCATGTGGTACTCAATCCGAGTGCTCACTCCTCAACAATAGCAATACCAAAATTATAGCAGAAATATAATGCAATTGAAACAGAAATATACAAGTTCCAAGAATAGCATACAAAGACTATCTAACTACCTTCCTTGTGCCTCCCCGACAACGGCGCCATTCTGATGACCCGCCCGATCGACTAGGGTTAAGTTAATCTAATAAAGCAATAAATGTGTCGTTGTCGCCCTAGAAATCAGGCTAGAAATCGAGAAAATTATTCAACCACAAAATGAATCAATCAAGTAGAAGAGGTGGTCTAAGCTTTTATTATTATGAACCCGGTACAGCGACTAGGGTCGAACACAAGGATGCAATAGTTATGAAATGAGGGTCAATGAATTTAATGAAAATCAAAGAAAAGCAAGAAGAAAATCAAAGCAAACTATTGTTGGATTTTTGTGAATTTTTTATTTTATTTTTTTATAGTTTTAAAACTTTTATATTTTTATATTTTTTTATTTTCAAATTTTTAATGATTTTCAATTTTGCAATTCTTTATTTTAAATTTTCAAACAAACCACAAATAGTAACAATGACTAAAGGACATACAAACACTCTTTTTTATTTTTCAAATATGGTAAAAATAGCTAAAAAATCAAGTAAAAATATTTTTGGATTTTTGAGAGATTTATAATATTTTTGTAATTCTTCAGGGATTTTAAGATTTTTTAGAAATTTCAAAATGATAAAAAATAGGAAGTAAATCAAATAGTGCACAATTAGGAGTATTTTTCAAATTAAAAATAGAAATGGGCCCAAAACTCCTGGAAGGTATTTTTTATCAAAAAGTATATGAAAATATCTACAAACAGATACCAATAACACAATTTGGATTTTTAAAGATTTTATATGATTTTTATGTTGCTTTTAGCGTTTTGCAAATTTTCAAAGTTTTATAAAAGATATTAAAGCAAAAATTGGAAAGAAAATCAAATAAATAAAAATAAAGGTATCCTATTTTTTTAAGGTATATTCAAAATTTTATGGATTTTCTAAGGCAAACAGAGAATTTTTATTGAGTTTTTGAATTTTAATAGTACTAAATAAAAGAAATAAATCAAATAAAAATTACGACGTAAAGTAAACACTATCAGGGATTTTTAGGTATTTTTCAGACTTAATTTGATTTTTATTGCAGCAAATATAAACAAAAATAAAATGTTGGATACAAAGGACCAAATAGCGATTACTTTTAGTTCTAGGGCCAAACATTAACACGCAGTAAAAACTTGAGGGCCAATGCATGAAAATTCTAGCAGAAACGTGTGGCGCACGTGATTCAGAGCTCACAGGGCACAAATACAAATTTAAAAAGTTTTTCTAATTTAGATAACATGTGAAAACTCAAGATAAAACATGTAAATAACCCAAATAACACATATACATGCACGTGAGTGTGGTTCAGGTGGACTAAAGTGCAGATATAAAAGCTATGAGATCCTTACTATAAACGTTCACAACTAACTTTTACATTTATTAGACTAAAATGAAAATATCAAAAAAGGTAGGATAATAAGCGAAATATACTTAAGCAGGCGCGTGTAGTGTGCATGGTCTGATGTACGACTCTGATATGCTGGAAAAGATCTGACGATCAAGGAACGGGCGATGGCGTACGACTTTGATCAGCCGTAGCTAGATCTGATGGCCACATGAAAAGCATGACATGTGTGTCAGATATCTCCTAGATCTAATCGAACCGCCCAGATTTGGGCGTGAAGGTACGGTCACGATCTAATCTAGGAGGAGGCTATCCAATCCGACGATGGTGAAGAGTATTGGAGGAATGGCTATGAGTGCTCCGTCGGTGTCACTTCCATCATCAATATCTGGCTCTATCGTGCTCTGATCATCCGGCTGCTGGGTCCAAGAGTTCGCTGGCTTGAATCCACATCAGAAGGAAGGCTCCAATGGCCCGTTGAGAGGCTCGATGAAGATCTGGATTGTGCTGCACTTGGAGCTGCTCAGTTGGGTTAGTCGAGGGCTGATTCGACCCTCCCGTGCACACCTGAACCTGTAAGGACACTCAAGGCTCAAAGATGAAGCTCGGTCGTGGTTATTCAGCATAAACATCAAGAGAAGCAGCGGAGGAATGGATTGGAATTCTGGTATACGTGGAGGAGGGAAGTCCAGACCTTAATCTCGATCTAATTATCGAGGATAAGGGGGTCAGGTTATGTAAGGAGATGGGCGATGATGTGGAAAGCGTATCGATGATGATAAGTGGATGCGACAGAGCTCTGATGTGATGGTCAAAGCAACTATGGCAGAGGCGATGCAAATAGATGAATCAAAATGAACAGTGAAATGAGAGGAATGAAGGGTACTTGGTGATCTAGGAATGGAAGGCAAAGAACAACGGAGTGGAAGGCAAAGAACAACGGAGTGGAAGGCAAAGAACAACGGAGGCGGAAGAGGCTGGTCACAGCAGAGAACTCCTGCCACAAAGTGGCTTGACTCTACTCGGCACTAATCTGAGCTCCAAAAGACTCCTCTAGGGTCCTGTCACTACCCTAGGGCTTCATATGGAGAGAGAGAGAGAGAGGCGAGGAGTGAGCTACTCATGCGGTGGAGCAGATGGGAGTATTTATATCATCCCCAGGTGTCTGGAATGATTGAGAGATTTCACGCAAATCGAGGGAGATTCAGAACCTCCTAGATATCCAAGAAGGTCACGGATCTTTAGGGAGCAACGGGGTCCAAAATCCAAGGCACGATTGGAGTTAGGAAAAAGAATTTTGAGAAAAGAGATTCGACGATGCCTCGCCAGAATTCGACCTGGGAGAGGAAAGGGTTGACCAGGGTCAATGGATCCGGGTTGACCAATAAGAAAATTCTATTTACAAAAAGAAAAGGAAAATCAAATTAAAATAGTAAATGGACTTACAATAAAATGTGTTAAAAATGAAAAAAGTTAGTTATATTACAAACTATTTTTTTGAGATTTTGAATAAATTTTATAATATATGTACAATACTATATATAGTATACATTAATATGTATAGGTATAATATACATATATGTTATATACATATTTTTTATTCTTTTTACATATACCTGAAATTTTATATTTTAGTTATTTATTTATAAATTTTTTTAAGGAGTATAAGTGTATTTTTATTAGATTTTCACCAGTTAAATATAGGGCTTAATGAATTAATATTATGTACAATATATACATTGGTTCTTTATGCAATGAAGTGTTGAATTTATTTTATTTTATTTTGTTTTTTATGAATTTTATTTAAAGTTTGTATAATTATTTTAAGCATATACAAGTATTTAAATTACAATATAAACAATAAATACACAAGAAAGAGAATCAATCAATATATATATAATAAATGGGGATGATATATGCAATGAATTAATACAGAATGAATAATATCTATAAGGTATTTTTTGACTATTGATAAATGAAGACCCTATCTCTCCCTACTTTATACCTTATTGATCAGGTCAATACTTGACCTTTTCTCAGGGTTCGGATCAGTCTGCATTTATTGTATAATTACGGCTGTCTTTGTTTCTTTTCTTTTTCTTTTTCTTCTTTATTCGTTTATTTTGGTTAAATAGAATGTTGAATATGAATTATTAACAAAATCATGGTGAATGATAATTTATTGATTTTAACACATTTACAGATGTTTTGCTAATGAATTTGGCTAAAATAAAAGAATAAAGATAATGAATTATGGATTCATCGGACAATTAGATCTTAATACTAGTCACCATCCATGTATCATTCACAATGATAAGGGATGTCATCTACATAAAAGCACAATGAACACGATGGGCACTCCCACTAAGCTTCTTGTACATACATAATTCATCCAGATTCTACATGAAATCATAACTCTTTATAGTTTCATCGGATTGGATGTTCCAACTAGAGAAGTCTGTTTGAGCCCATAAACGGATTTCTTCACCTAGCATACTTTTCCTTCCTTGGTTATGAAGCCCTAGGGCTTCTCCATATAGATATCCTCTTTGAGGTATCCATTGAGAAAAGTGATCTTGACATCCATCTGCCAGATGTCATAGTCCAGGTGTGCAGCTATAGATAGCAACGCCCTGATGGATTTGAGCATGGCCATAGGAGAGAATGTCTCATCGTAATCGATGCATTCTCTTTGTGTGTAACCCCCGGCTATGAGTCGTGCTTTGAAGGTATCTACCTTCCCATCGAGCCCCCTCTTTCTTTTGAAGATCCATTTGCACCCAATGGATTTGACCCCTTTAGGTGGATCTTCGAGGGTACATGCACCATTCTTGTGCATGGAGTCTATCTCAGAATTCAATGCTTGCATCCAGCTATACATATCGCGATAACCCAAAGCTTCATCAAATGAAGTTGGATCATCATAAGACCCTTCTGATACATGGAATACATACCTTTTAGGTTGTCTTACAACCCTAGAACTCCTTCTAGGAGATACATTCGTGTCATTTCAACTATTTCTTCAGTTTCTGGTGTAGGAACTTCATCAGTCTCGCTAGATTCGACTAGTTACTTAACTTCGTTATTTTCTTGACTTCTAAGGAATTCATCTTTTAAAAATTTGACGTCTCTAGAAATAAATATCTTTTGAGTGATTATAAAGTTTTTATCCAATACTGTTCTTTACGTATCTAATGAAGTAATGCTCTCTAGTGCGAAATTCCAGCTTGCTTGCATCCACATTTTTAGCATGAACCAGACAAGCCCAAATCCTCAAGTGTCATACACTTGGCTTGGTGTCATACCAAAGCTCATGAGGGGTTTTAGTAGATTTAAATGAAATCTTGTTTAAGACATAAGATACAGTCTCTACTGCATGTCCCCAGAAACTGAGAGGTAAGTTTGCTTTACTCGTCATTGATCTCACCTTATCCAACATGATTCCATTGCATGTCTCTGCAACTCCGTTGATTTGAGGAGTACTTGGAGGACTGAGATTGAAAATAATTCTTCTCTCTTTAAGGTACTCTTTGAATTCATCTGAGAGTTATTTTCTACCTTGGTCAGAATTAATCTTTTTTATCTTCTTTCATGTTTGGTTCTAAACAAAGCCATAAATTCTTTGAATTTTTACAAGGTTTCATGTTTGTGACGTAATAAGAAGAAAAAATCATACCACAGATGATCATCAATAAAGGTCACATAATATTTATATCCATTTCGAGTCACAGTACGAAAGGGGCCGCATACATCAGTATGTATTAGGTTCAATATACCTTTACATCATTAACCTTTCTTAAAGAAGGGTGCCCTAGACATTTTCCCACAATTACAATGTTCGCAAGTTGATAAATCACGGACTTTCAGAAAATCTAAAGGTTTGTCTTTTACAGTCTATTGATCCTATAAATAGACACATGTCTAAGTCTTTGATGCCATATCATAGATAAATGATCCCCATCCTCCATTGATCAATTAGGAGTTTTAATAATATTTTAATATTAATATTATCAATGATATTGACATTCATAACACAATCATAATCATGCATGTTCAATTCATAGAGTCCACTTGTTGTTAATAAACCATTTTCCATAAAATTACCATAACGACTTATGATAAGTTTATTACATAATAGGAACGAATATCCATGTCCAACTAAATTAGATATAGATAAGGTTCCTTTTAACATCAGGACATAGAGACATCCTCTAGTAATTACGTCTCTTCCACTAGATAACGATAGTCAGCATGTCCCAATGGCAACTGACGTAAAGGTTATGTTAGATCCCATCTGGATGACTATCTCCCCATCATCAAAACTTCTAGGTTTCGGAAACATATGCAACAAATTGCATAAATGAACAGAAGAACCAGAATCAACAATCCAACTATCTTCTCGTCTTACGAGTAAGTTGGCTTCAATAATGAAAGTAGATGAGTTACTTGTCGGGGCAGCACCTTTTCCCTTCTCAAGGATCTTCAGGTACTCTGGATAGTTTCTCTTCCAGTGTCTCGACTTTTTGCAGTGATGGAATGCATCCCCTTTCTTGGATGTCAAATGTGTAGAAACTTTTGAAGAGGTGTCAACGGTTTGGCTCTTCTTCTTCTTCTTTTGAGATGGACTCTTCTTGGATCCTTGCTTCTTGGCATGCTTCCCTTTGACCTATGCAACCATTGCACTACCGAAGGGATTCTCTTTCTTCATGATTTCCTCAGTTGATCTCAATGAAGCAAGTAACTTAGTATTTGTAAGAAACAATATAGTTATTGAAAGATTTAGGAAGAGACAGCAGTATGAAATCAGATTGCATATCCACATCTATTTCAGATCCTAAAGTCTCCATCTCATGGATATACCGAACATTTTGAGTACATGTTCTCTGAGTCCATTCTTGCTTCTTGCAGTGAAGCGTCACTTTCATAACATTATACCATTGAGTGTGGTTCACATCGCCAAACATCTCCATCAGCTTCGCCAAGATATCCTGAGATGATTCCATATCTATATGTTGCTTCTGAAGCACATTAGATAAGGAACCAAGAATGTAGCAACGTGTCAATGTGTGGTCCTCGTCCCACTTTTTGTTGAAGTCCCGGGCATATTCAATCGGAGGATCCCCGTACTTGTTGCTAGAGAGCACATATTCAATGCGTTCAACTTCAAGCACTAGCTTCACATTCCAGATCCACTCCGAATAGTTGGGGTCGGCCAATTGATTGACCTCAAGCAGTTTGTTAAGTGCATTGAGAGATTTCATATGAAATAAAAGAAAAAATAGAATACACTTTAAAGTCTTGATTAAGAAAATTAAATAATTTAATATTTTTAAAATAAGAGTTCTCGTATTTTAATACTTTGAAATGCTTTCCCTTATAATCTTTGATAACATGAAGCCAAAGGCCTCGCTACAAGATCTGAGTCACCTTTCCATTTTCGTTGCACCCCAATAATATGAGAAAATGCAACTATGATGAAAGAATCGGGAATTCTTTCCGCTTTACAAGTCCAACTTGTATTCTCAGTTAGGTCTTCAACATCCACACCCCCCACATATATGGAGTTATCATGTTGTCGATTAAATCCATCGTCAATGAGCGAATATCAATTTAGTTATACGCCATCCAATGCCGCCTTAATAATATGTGGAACAATACCGAGGTCACTATGTATACGACCCATCTCTGTTGAGAAATGAAGAACACGATTCCATGGCTATTTGTATTCCGAAGTCATGACTACACATGGGCGTCTTCAAAAATACAACCCATGGTGATGAAGTTCTTCGCAATGATGGGAGACCATGGATGTCATCATATGACTTAGTCCATATCATGTTTAAATTAATGATTAATCAATTTGAATCATATTCCCATGATTAATCTAAGGGATAGAGTCATGACATATACTTATTGTCTTAGTTTTAATTCATTTAAAATAATGACACTTAAGCAGTCTCAACTAGGGTTCTCTCTTTTATGCTTTTGATGTTACCATATAGTATTACACCCTCACTTTATACAATTTAATGTTCCAATTTTAGTCGTTAAAGTATGCCATGATTATTCATGCCACCTTTCATCGAAACAGATCCAGCCAAGTTGGACAGACAATGCTAACAAGGAGTGCTTCCACAGCAAATGTGATGTAGAATACAATTTAAGTAACCTAGACACCTCAATTCGAGACAACACACTCGGTACATAATGTACTGAGGAGGTTTTGTCGATCTTTTGCCCGTATATGATACTATATAGTAATTCTTAGATATTTTAGGAATTTAAAACTCTTTTTAAATTCCCAAAAGGTCGAGTGCAACAATATAGATACTTCTTGATTTTAAAAACTCTCTTTTTTAATTTCAAAAGGTCTAGTGCAACAATCTAGACAATTCTTTGAATCAAAACAATTTCAATTGTGAAAAATATTTAGTGCAACAATCTAGACAATTCGTGAAATTAATCAAATTAATTATACAATTTCTGATTTCATTGTAAACATTCAAGTGCATTGCTAATCAGGAAAAATACGAAGTAGAAAAGGCATTCTATTTTATTGCATATTTTCAAAATAAACAAACAATGATTTCATATTCAAATTTGCAAGTTACGACCATCACACTTCAAATTAGAAAGCACCATATAACTTGGAGTTAAAATTTGTTGCGGCCCTGACAGTTCTAAAATATTAGGTCTAACTCCTGATGTTAATATATCAAATATATTTCCATCAATTTAAAGTCCCAAAATATGAGAAACAAGTTAATAATATGATCTAGTCCTCTTCCAACTCTGCCAATGGAGAAATCCAATTTCTCGAGGCCGCACAGTCGGAATCATGTGAATTTTTTTTACACTGATCGGGGACTTGATTTATGTATTATTAGTTAGTATTTTATCATGTTATATGATCCAAAAAAGTAGTTAAAAATTCACAACTTTAATGCAATGGTCTTTGGATGAAATAAGAGTCAATGATCGCTTTTAACATTTGAATCTTCTCCTGAATGTCACAAACAATTGGTGCATCTTTTGACTATGATTCAAGACCTTCTAAACAACATATATATCCCAAAATTACATTTAAGAATAGAGAAAAATAGTAGCAACTTTGAAAATCATCGAATCATTCAAATCGTTAAACTGTCGCAAGACAATGTACTTGATAAATGGGATGATTTAGGCGATCGTTCATCAGACTTTGATGCAATACAAATACTCTAAACTATGATTATGATATCAATTGAAGGAATCAAATAAAAAATTATTTACTACGGATAACAGAAAATGCAGAATATTTAGCAAATAATTTGCCAAAATAATGTTAGTTCATCGTATGAACTAGAAAATGTAGCACAATAATTTGTGCATCTAGAAATCAAATATATAAGGAAATGATTTCCTTTATGATTCCTAATATTCATGATGAATAAGAGAGGTAAAATTGGATTACCTTTGATGTGTGTGTTTCTATGAAAGAAACCTTCTGAATTGAAGTCTGATATGCAGACTTCTCTCTCGTGGGCACAGAGATGAGTCGTGTTGCTTCCCATGAACTCGGACGTCAACTGGGGCTATAATAAGAGAGTTGTGAGAGTTGTTGACTCTCATAACTCTCTCTCTCTCTAGGGGCATGAAAATTAGAGAATGATTTAGCTCTTAGAATTTTTGCAAAAAGAGAGAGCATAAACCTCCTTTTATACTTATTGTACATGTCCAACATGTACCATGGAAGCCCTTGGATTTTAAATCAAAGGATAAGAGCAAGTCCTAATTCAATAAGGATCATTTCTGTATTATCTACGATCAATATTAATTAATTAGAATAAAATAAGCAATAACTTTAGAATCCTAAATTAATAAGAACTCCACAACATGGCAGACCATGTATATTTAGTATACACGCCCACTACCTTCCATAAATGGAAGTTGTTATTGCATATTTAATTAATTAATTATATAATTCACTTGATAATCATATTATCATTGGAGAAATTGTAAAATTAATCTTTAAAGTGTGTGAATCATATTCATGAGCCCAAAATTAAATGTAAATCCAATTTACATCTATAAAATTAATGTGAATCAAATTCACACAATCTCATACCTTAGAAAAATTATGTAAATCATATTTATATAAATATTTATATAAATTACATCCATATAATTACTAATAATTATGAATTATTATTCACATTAACCAATGAGTTATACTTGTGAATCATATTCACAAAATTGTCCTTACCAATAATAATAATCATAATTATTACAATACTTCCATTAACAGGTATGAGCCATAATCCAATTAAGACTCATAAGATAAATATATAGATATTTGGAGATAATGTCAGGGTGATCATACTATCCATGTATAGTGACTTGAAATTCATGTATAGTGACTTGAAATGTGGATAACAATCCAATTTCAGGGTTATACCATTTTTGCAAAAAAAAAATCTGTCACCTGCGAATGTTGAGCTTAAGTTGTAACACTTTACACTCTCAATGAGCTCAACGAAACGCATCACACTCTTCATGAGCCGGACAAAGTGCCAGTGAGCTGAATCCAACTTCCTTGAACATTTCTAATCATAGTCCAAACCATTTGGAGCTAAAAAATGAGCTCAAGGAGCTTGTATATTTCCAATTCTGTGATTATTTCTATTTTCAATATTTGAACATTGAAATTGAAATTAAAATTGAAAATTCGATTCAAATAAATTGTGATTTAATCCAATTAAATCACAAATCATCTGGTTAAATGGAGACACTAAAATCCATCATGTTTTATCGCTTCTTCGGTATGGAAGTGTCATGGTAGATGATCCATTACAACAACAAAAGTAACCGTGGGTATTCCGAATACTCATCCATCCTTCACACTAGAAGACTTTGATAAATCCGAAGTTCAAACCTGGTTTGACTATATTATTTAGAATGTATCAATAAATTTCTCATTTGATAATTGGATGACAATATTAATTATATACTTTCCAAAAGTATAGATTAATATCTCGAACTCATATCTTTATTCATAAACAAGATGATCATGCGTGAAATTCATTTTTAACCCCAAAATATCTCATGAGTGAGCTCTGTCTCCCGGTTAATCAATTATGAACCCGTATGATTCCTTCAAGAGATCATACATCTCATACGACTTCATATGCACACCAACGTACCAGTATATGGACCTTGGCTAGGTCACCAACATATTGGTCTGTCAAATGTGCATACTCAGGCATATTGATGCATATCTGTCTCAGGTCAAAGGATGTGTGTCTGACCATGATAATTATAAATCAGGTTTTAATTTATCTCGATCTCATTAAGTCAACTCTTTGACTTGATTATTCCAACACTTCTGAATCTCCATTCTTATGCAGAGGACCTGCATCAAGAAGTCGGTTGGAGACCAGTCTTTAGAGAAAGATTTACATCTCTTTCTTATACTGAAGATCTTTATTGAATATCACGTATTTGAAGTCAGATGTGTCCTCCCAGTTGCATGGTATTCAATATGTTTGTGGTACATAACCCTAATTTTACAAAGGGATCTTAACAATAAAGTGCATTCATTGAATTATTCATTTTATTTCAAATGGACATGATAAAAATAATAATTTCAATTGCATTTAATGGGTCGTTGAGGTCTTACAAGTCCAACAGCTTCATGAAACCTGAGTATCAGCACCTGTAGCGAGTATGAGAACATGGTTCTGATACTAATCTCTCGGTATTTAACTAAGTGTCAGGGAAATGAAATTTGATGAAAATGTTGATCAATGTGTGACAACTTGGTAAAAGCAGTGGAGCTAGACAAAAATAAAGGAAATGAAAAGAAAGTGCAAGAAAAGTTCTTGCACTACAAAGTTACATTCAAAAGAGCTTCCACCAAAGGTAAGCGCTCCCCAACCTTTCAAGTGTCTGCTTGAACCATCATCTTAAGTTTTTATGAGTTGGACTTACACCTATAAAGGGCTCTACATCATATAGTAATACAAGTCTGGGTGTCAAAGGTATATTATATACTTAAAAGAGACACATCCCGGTGCATTCTTAGGAAAACGAGTGTGGATGACTCTATGATCCCTTGATGGACACACTGATCAATAACCAAAAATACTTGTATTGAGTAGTAAGGCACTCAAAAGGATCCTTATTCCAATGTGAGGGAGAGAAGAAAAGACACTAACCTATGCCCTCCATCATCTGGCCTTCCATGTTCACTTTTAAGACTGACAACTAAAGAGACGGTGAATTCGATGTAAGAAATGATTGAATTCTTATGAGAGTCTCTTGGACTTGTACCTTGAGTGACGCTTCGATTCTATTATTGTAACAACCAGTCCACACTTAATATCATATCCTTATTATATATGTATACAAAGAGAGTCTCATGATTATGGATGTTGGATACCTTTTGACTAGGGCTTAGTTCAGCTTAGAGTTTTAGGATCACTGGAACTAAGGGTTCTTAAATGGATCGAGACTTGTATTTCGTGTGCACAGTTAGGGATTAGCCAACTTATTCATTCCTTATTTGCTCGAGGACGAGAAAGGTTTAAATATAGAAGGGTGATAAATCTATGATTCATCGTCATATCATTTGATTTTTATCCCTCTTGCTTAAGCTCTTGAATAAAATACTTGATTGGTTTATTGATATTAAAATCTAACCCTTTGTAAATAACTAATTCTAATTATGTGTACATAAATAACTTTATTTTATTTCCTTTATTTCTTTTATTTTCGTAATATTAAAAAATTATAAAACTTAGTTTATTGTTGTATATATTTGTTTTATAATTATTTATAAATCATAAATACCAAAAAATCACAAAAGAAATTAAACTAAATATTTTTAATTACTTAAAAATACTTACAAAAATTGTACTTTGTATATATAGTTTATTTTTATTTTGAATTCTACCTGAAAATTGTAGATCTTAAAAAGATCTACAACATTCATGTTGAACATTTTTATTTTGAAGCATGTAGATATTTCTTGCATATTTATCTTTATTTATCATTTCTTATTTTTTTTATTTCATTGGGCCACGTGGCGCCCCCTGGGCTGTCCATGTGGCCCACCACTCCTCTCACCACATGCCTCTGTCTTCAGCCGTCAGATCCACTTGATGGATCCGATCTAGATCCTTCATCAGCACCCGCAGCTCAGCCATTTGATCCGATCATCAAAGCGCATGATGGCCCTCCGTTCGCGCTTCTCTCCTAGACGTTGGATCATCTAATCCAATGGTTCACCCCCCGTCGTCAACCTCTAGCTCCTCTCCTCTCACACGATGCTCCTCTTTGCAACCGCCTTTTCTCCCCCATTTTCTCCACGTCACTGACGGCTATATCCACCAATCCAGTCCCAGGTGTTGACCCAACTTCCACTGTCTTCACACTCCACATGGATCTCCACTTCACTCCAATCGCCAATCATGAGAGGCAGTCAAATTTAGATGCTCCATCACCTGGAACCACTCCCTCTTATTTTTATACTCCTCCACCATTTGGATTTTGTCCCATCCATCATTATAGAGAGTGTTCCCGAACCTTGTTATCCCATCTGTGATGAAGATAGGGCGAGAACCTTGACTGATAACAGAGATCCACTCTAGGCATGATCCTTGGCCATTTCGACCAAGCTACAACACCATAGGTGGTTGTTTGAGTTCCCAATCATAGCAGGATCGGTGAGCGAAGATCAGAGGTTTGTACGACCTTAGCCCAGGCTCCTCCTCTACATTCGATTTCATCTTCGACCTCCACCTTCGCCTCCAGGTAAGCCTTTCTTTATTAATCCTTTTTTTCTTTGATTTTTCTTCGAAAGTATACACCCTTATTTGGTTATATGAGTACCTTATCACCTTCGCTTATCTCTGATGACCTTCGCACACTTATTACTTCTCTCTGACTGCTTCTCCATTGCTCTTCCTGCTTCGATCCTTCATAGCTCTTGCAAAGAGAAGTGACCCACTAGGTTCCTTCCTCCACCACCTTACAGAGCCTTTGTTCCGCATCTCCCTCCATCCAAGTAGACTCGTGTTGTTTATGTGTGGTGCCTACATCTCGAGGAAGGCACAAGGGGCCTCAATGATTGAAATTTGCTTGAAACTCCAATCGAGCTTTTCATCATCGATGACACTGCATCAACAGGACATTCTAGATCTCCTCAGCTCCAGTCCTCCATTCCCACATCTTCTCTAGGAGTGGAGGAAGCTTCCTCGACTTTCAGATCCCATGTTGGAGCATGAGAGCAGTTGCAGTTCGTCACTGGAGCTCTGCCATCTAGCTGTCGTGCACGGAGGTGGGGGGAAGAACACGGGAAGCAGCTGTTGTTGGATTGGATTTGTTTGATATGATCTAACGGACACGATTGTCTCCTATCCCCAGAGTCAAAGCATCGTTTCAACCCTAATGCTCGGGTGCCCGAGCCTAGGCAAGAGCCTTCAGCAAGCGCCAAGTTGCCCGAGCCTCGATAGTTGCCTGAGTGTAGCCCCCACGTGAGTTCAATCACGTGACTGAGCAAATTGCAGCATCTAGACACAACGTTTCACTAATTGCAGACAGGTCCAATGTGTGCAAAGTGTGTGCCACCTGGGAAATTTGCAAATAAACCCCGTTGATTTATCACATTTGCATTTATATCTCTGTGCATGGTGAATTTGCACTAATACCCTAACAACTTGTAAATATTGCATTTGAGTCCTTTTTGGATCATTTTGTTAAGTATTTTTTGTGTTTTCCTTGCAAGTATGCCTTGACTTGATGTGTTAATAACTTTTGCATCCTTTATCCAATGATGTCAGAGGGGCCAGGGAGGATGACAGGGGGCAATCGTTGTGGATGAGTCTTTTTTCCTTCTCGCGAACCACGCCCAGCGCCCAAAGGAGCAAAGCTCATTTAAATTTGATGAAATCAATTGTATTTTAAAGATCTTTTCATACTTTTTAATGTGGTAAACTTATATCTCTATTTTATGTTGACTAAAATGAATCAAAATTCAGATAATTATTTTTATCTTAAACTTTGATTAAGTGAGCCTTATCTTCCTTGATTAATTAGCTAATGTGCCTTGAGCCCCCGATTTACCTCCAGTAATGAGTGTTTAATCAGGAACTTTGTATTATTTAATGTTGATCATTAATTCCTGAATTTATATGGCTTTAAGGAGCTAAATGAGTAAGTGACCCATTGCTTTAATTTAGATTACTTATCTTGGTGAATATAGTGCAACTTGCATGATTAGATGTTTGAGTCATTAAATTGGTTCACTCATTAAATTGGAAGCTTAATTGTGTGAGTTATATATTATGTATGTCTTACGATGCATTGGCATTAGTGATCATTTTGTAGCATAACATAATCCGCATTGAAAAAAACTCATAAAAATCATGCATGCATTTTGTGGTATTTTTGCATCGCTTGATTTAAGTAGCTTCTTAGAGTAGCCATTCGCCTATATTAGGATCTGATTACATACCCTAATCAATAGTGTCCATGTGTTTGACCTTGGACTTAACCGGGAGAAATTAGACTAAGCTGCTGCTCATGGAGATTATCGTTCGATCTCTGATAGATATGTATTTAGTCGTATTACAATGAGCCTATTTTAGAGTAGCCGAAAAGGGATTCATAAGATGTCAAGCTCTCTCCTGGGATTACGTTGGAGTCTTTGTAACACAACTGATCTCTTTTGCTCACCACAAAGGAATCTATATGGGTTTTAATTGGATTGATTTAAGTAATTAAATACTTCTTCCTCTTCTTAAAGAGAGTGTTTGCTATGAAAAGGTCATAAGCCATTACAAAATCCAGAACGACTTTTCCTCTTCTTATCTATCCCAGAAGTCATGGCCTTTGTGAATACTAGCATATCTTAAAGCATCCTTTCCCACATGTCATTAAGATCTTCACCAGACAAATCATCTCTTTGTGATATACATTGCATAACTTTGTCCAAATCCTCCCAAAAAACTTGTTTAATCATTTCCTCAAAACCAAATTATATTCATAACTTCTTCCAATACCAATTTTAACAAAATAATCTAATCCCCAAATCTTTGCACCTTAACATCGCCATCCTTCAAGACCTTATGAACTATTCCATTTCTAGTCCTTTTTACCTAAATACCATAATTTAAAGCCTATCTTCTCCATCTCCCTTGCTTTCTCTCCAACCAAAAAAATAAATTACAAAAAATGAAACCATCCAGATTTATTATATAAGATTCAGAATATCTATAACACAAAACATAAACTCATCCTGGTGACCATGGAGAGCTTTATACACCCAACCATGCATTTCATATAAACTCTGCGGATCGAGAGAGCAACTTTTTGCTTGTGACATTATCTTCTCGTGAATATCAAGTTCACGTCATACGAATTCTACTATTGAATCCACCGCGATTCCACACTTCTCTATCCGAAGAAGATTGCAACTTAACATCAATAGTGTATTCAGGACTTATACCCACAAATCTGTAAAAGTGTGTATTAATGTCCTAGAAAATGAGTCATTCAAAAATCAATATGCACTAAAAATTGCCATGGGGTAGCAAAAGTGTAGAGAACGGGGGAAATCCCAAATTTCATTGCCGAATTAGATAATACACAACATATATCATAACAACGATCATAACAGCGGTGGTGACGGGAAGGGTGCTTAATTGTGAGCACAACGCCTATCTACAGCCAAAACACTTCATCAAAAGACCGACGCACAAAGTTGACAAGGTAGAAGTTTCTCAGGGGGGTCTTTACCCTTTAGATGCGATGGTGCTGCAGCTGCAGCAGCTTCATGTATGCACTGTCAGGTCGGCTAACTAAATCAGCATGACTACCTTGCTCGATTACCCGTCCGTCCTGAATAACAGCGATGTTGTCCACACCTCTTATCGTGGACAGACGGTGTGCTACAAGGACGGTTGTCCTGCCCCTCATTAGCTTCTCAAGGGCCTCCTGTAGCACACATTCAGATTCAGCATCCAATGCACTGGTAGCCTCATCCAACAGCAAGATAGCCGGATTTTTTAGCACAGCCCGTGCGATAGCAATCCTCTGTTTCTGCCCACCTGATAACTGGACACCCCTCTCTCCTACTGTAGTTTTGTATCCATCAGGCAGGCCATCGACAAAGCTGTGGATGTTAGCAGTCCGAGCTGCATCCATAACTTCCTCCTCTGTAGCTCCGTCCTTGCCATATGCAATGTTGTCAAAGATGCTCGCCGCAAAAAGTGCAGGCTCTTGTTGCACCAGTCCGATTTTGAGACGCAGAGATTTCAAGTTCAGCCTTCGGATGTCCTTTCCATCTATCATGACCTTGCCAGATGTCGGATCATAGAACCGCTCAATGAGGGCAATGACTGAGCTCTTCCCTGACCCACTAGCTCCGACAAGGGCCTGGCTTTGACCAGCACGGATTCTCAAGTTGAAGTCCTTGAAAATACTGATGTCTGGCCGTGAAGGGTAAGCAAAATCAACATGTCTCAGCTCAATCTCCCCACGAATAGTATCTACTTGATCTGAATCAGGATCATCAGGATCGATCCGGGTGACGCGATCAAGCACAGAAAAGACCGAACGGATGGACTCACCACCACGAATGATTTCAGGAGCAAGGCTGACTGTCTCAGCTACAGAGTTAGCTGTGATGACAAGAACTATGAAAACCTTTATGACTTGTGAGAATGTGGATAAACCCTTGTGAATAAGGTGTGCACCATACCAAAGTATGAGTGCCTCAGAACTATAAAGGCAGAGCTGAGAAAGGCCATAGAGGAAGCCCGAGGTCTGACTCCTGCAGAGGCTGCGGCGCTGAGGGACGCGGAGCTCTTGTCGGAAGAGAGAAAGGATCTTGTCCTGTGCATTGAATGCTGCCACTGTTCGTATATTACTCACACCTTCACCCGCAATCATGCTGGTTTTAGCATGTGCCTTTGCAGTGTCCCCAGCAAATCCTTTCAAAGATAATTGCTGAAAATAATAAAAAATCAACTACAACAGGACCCAAACTTAAAAGCAGCTAAAGTCGAAGACAGTCGAGAATTGTGGAAGTGTTTCAATTAAGAAACAGGCAGGACATCCGAAAATATATATATATACAATAGTTCTAAATAAACAAGAACACCCTGTTCAGGCATATCATTAAAAAGGAGTGATAATTAGATCAGTATCACTATCATCCGAGTTACCCACCAAAGACTCATTTCACATTCCATTATGACCATAATTTTGCAAAGATTCAATTATAGTTTTTTGGGCTTACTGGGGAAGCACTATTGATGTGGTTGCTCAGTTAGACGTACAAGCTAACACTAACATTTCCCAGAAGTCGTGTGCTTGCAATCATTAGAAATGACTGCTTAATCATGCCAACAAGTTGTAATATAAACTACTGTACAATAAACCAAGTGCCAAGTGGCCGATCATGCAGCATTTGTCCAACTGATGCAGAAAAAAATCATTAAAAAGATAAGAATCAATGACCTGGGCAAAATTGGCAAGAACAAGAAGAGGAAATGCACCAAGAATAACAAGGGCTACGCGCCATTCAATAAGAAATCCAACAATGAAAGATGTCAAAAGTGAAGTCATATTCTGCAATATCACCGAGATTCTCTCAGCTATAGCAGACTTCACATCAGCGGCATCAGTAGACAATCGAGCAGCAACCAGGGTTGAATTGTTTTCCTCTTCATCAAACCAACCAACTTCATTCCTCAGAATGGCTGCAGTTATCAATTAGAGATATGAATTCACAAACACAATGTTCAGTACAAAAAAACCAAAAAAAAAATAGTTGCTATAGAAAAATTACCAGCTAGCATCATCCTCCTAACTCTTGTTGTTAAGTTCTCTCCCATTATGCTAAAAAAGTAGTGTTGCACTAGGTAAGCTAGTACTGCATAAATTCCAGTACCTATATATATGAAAACATACTGCCTTGTTTTTCTCTCCATGGCATTTGCATTTCTATAGTAGAACACATCAATCATGTTACTCATAACTATTGCAAATGTTGGGCCAATGAAACCAGATAGAACAGATCCAACAGCACCCGTGATAGAATATGGCCATTCAGGTGCATTTAACTTCAATAGCCTGCAGAAGTATCCATCAGGAGCAGGGTACCTGCGGTCATTGTCAGCATTAGAGACCATCTCTATCCGACCATCTGCACCAGTGCTGTATTGATAACTTAGATTCCTCAAACTCCCAGATCTGAGGCTAAGAGATTTTGTTGAAAGAGAGTGGCTTAGACGAGAAGAACGAGATCTCCTTGTCGATGCAGCACCAAAATCCCTGGTCTTCACCATTTCTTGGAACCGGATTAAAGAACAATAAGCCCCACCCTTAACTATCAATTCATCGTGAGTTCCAGTCTCGACAACTTGACCTTGCTGAATAACAGCTATTGTATCTACATTTCTAATGGTAGAAAGGCGATGAGCAATTACCACAGTTGTTCTTCCAACCATAAGACGATCTAATGCTTCTTGAACTATATTTTCAGACCCAGCATCAAGGGCACTCGTTGCCTCATCCAACAGAAGAATTTTTGGATTCTTCAGCATGGCACGAGCAATAGCAATACGCTGTTTCTGTCCACCAGATAACTGAACCCCTCGCTCACCAGCCTGCAGTTCGGGAGGATAATTAGAGTCTTAAATACACATGGATACACGAGCATATAAACAAAATGCAAATCAACAAGGTTACAACCACAAGTAGTAAATTCTTGGGCAAAAAGTATGTATCTTCTGAATTCATTCATTTACGACTACGACTTGACCAAGACATAAAAGACCAAAGACCTTTCTCAAGTGAGATGCATTAAGGATAAGGAAGGTCGCGTGCTTGTTACTCAGAAGGATATAGAGACTAGATGGAAGCAGTACTTCCATAAGCTTTTCATTGGGGAAGGAAATAGAGAGATCACTTTGGGAGATCTAGGAAAGTAACTTGAATCGTGCAATATATAGACGAATACAAAGGAAGTAGAGGAGGCTTTGAAGGTTATGAGACCTAGGAAAGATGCAGGACCTGATGACATTCCTATATAAGTTTGAAGAGTTTTATGTAATCGTGGTTTGGCTTGGAGACCTAGGAAAGATGCAAGACCTGATGACATTCCTATATAAGTTTGAAGAGTTTTGTGATCGTGGTTTGGCTTGGCTTACGAATTTATTCAATGTTATTTGGTGAAATAAGAAAATAGTTGAAGATTGGAGGAAAAGCATCGTGGTGCCTCTTTATAAGAACAAAGGAGACATTCAAAATTGTTCAAATTACAGAAGTATCAAGCTGATGAGTCATACTGTGAAAATTTGGGAACGTATGAGGTTAAGGCAAGTTTCCAAAGTAAAAAAAACAATTCAGATTCATGTCAAGTCGCTCAATATTGAAGTCATCCACTTGTTGAGAACAATGGAGATTTATATAGCTAAAAGTAAGAAACTCCATGTGTTTTTATTGATTTACAGAAGATTTATGATTATGTCCCATTGGATATATTGCGGAGAGATTTGGAGAAGAGATAAGTACATGTCCTATACATTAACCTCAAAAGATATGTATAATAGGGCTTCATCTTGTGTAAGGATACACTCTGAGAAGATTGGCTATTTTGACATCAACTTTGGTCTGCATCAAGGTTCAGCTTTGAGTCCATTCCTTTTTATTTTGTTTATGGACGAGTTGAAAAGTCACATTCAGGATGAGATACCTTGGTGTATGTTATTCATTGATGATATTGTGTTGATTGGTGAGACTGGAGATGGAGTAAATGAGAAACTTGATGTCTAGAGATGTGCACTTTTGATAATGAATCGAGGCGAAGATTGGTAGATATTCTTTTAGATACTTGGGATCTATTTTGCATATGATGAGGAAATTGATGGAGATGTTACTAATAGAATAAAAGTAGGTTGGCTAAAGTGGAGATGAGTCTCTATTGTTCTCTACGATAAGAAAATTCCTCTGAAAATCAAAAGAAAGTTTTACAAAGCAGTCGTGAGATCTGCTATGCTTTATGAATCTGAATGTTGGCATGTGAACCATAGACATGTACAGAGAATGGCAGTGGCAGAAATGAAAATGCTAAGGTGGATCAGATTCAAAATGATGCAATCAAAAGGAAAGTTAGTGTAGCTCCGATCAAGGATAAGATGCGAGAAAATTGCTTAAAGTTGTTTGGTCATTTGCAAAGGAGGTCAACTGATGCACCGATGAGGAGATAAGAGTTTTACGATGCTGAGCCGATTAAGAGAGGACAAGGAAGGCCCAAGAAGTGTTGGAATGAGACTATACGAAAGGATCTTAACTTTTTGAATCTAAGCTCGAGAATGACCTATGATAGATCTAAATAGAGACAAAGAATCCATGTAGTTGACCCTACTTAATGTGGGAAAAGGCTTTGTTGTTGTTGTTACGACTACGACTTGACCATTTTGCAAGAGACATGAGAAGAAAAGCAACCTCAAAACTAAGGGCATGTTTGGTTGCAGGGTTGGGCAGGGTTGGCCCAACCCTGGTTACTATTCACAAGGGTACTTCCTCCTCACAGATTACTATTCACCCAGCCCAACCCAGCCCAACCCAACCCAGTCCAACCCAGCAACCAAACAGGCCCTAAGTGAAGTATTTGAAAATATGAAGCACATAATTTGAATATGTGATTTGGAGTATTTGAAAAGAAAAACATGCGATGCAAATAATACTTAAAAACTACAAACGATTGACAATGTGCATAATGGTTTGAAGACTATGCCAAGATTGTATGCTCATTATTGTGAAAAGCGTCATAGTCGGGATACCAAAGCATGATGACAATGAAGTGATTTTGTGGGTTTTGTTGAATCCTACCTAGATTAAGCCTTTTGTAGTCACCGCCTCTCTCATGAACACATTATATTTTTTTTGAGTCAAACTATAAACATATTATACAACATGAAGCTTCAAAATAAAACTCTTATTTTAGAGTCCAAAGCCCATGTATCGTCATTATGTCCGCCATCCCCATGACACTACATCATGCACACCTAGATTCCTATAATTGCCACCACTAACGTTGCTATATGAGCATGATTCTGATAACACGTATAAAACAGTCAGGCAACAATGCATCAATTTTCCACTAGACTGTTTAGTGTTGTTAGACAGGTAATTAGATGTTATTTAGTAGTCTTTTCTTATTTGTCTTATTGTTGCGAATTGCGGAAGCAATCACGCACAAGCACGACCAATTAAGCAAGACACAAACACACGGAGTTACAAGGTCTAGGTTACGTCCTTGGTTGACAGCGATCGATTTTTACTAGTAAATGACCAATATTGCTGCCACCAAGGTTGTTACATGAGCATGTTTCTAATAACGCATTTAACAGTCATTTCTCCAGTTGAGAGGTATGATTAATGTTAAATATGTAACTAGATCCAATTAATTGGTTATATAATAGTAACACACAAAGACATAGGCTTTGTTGTACTGCAACAAAACTCACCACCTCATCTAACAGCAAACATGCGATCTATCAGCACCCTCATACATTAACTTAGATATCACAGGAAGCATGAGACAGAAGGCTGTTTATCCAGAAAAGCTAGACTACAAAAGGTGAACATCCACAACACCCCACTACCATCATGATTTATTTGATCCATAAGCCAATGTAATCTCTATAAAAATCCAAGGACGTGATCAAGAAAAAACTCTAGTCTCAATTAATAATAGAGATTCCAGAAACAAAAGGAGGATTAACATGTTTCAAATTAAATCACATTCATACGCGTGTTTAAAAGATAGTACGAACGCTTGAAGTATAATATCCACAGAAAGATATGCATGAATGAGAAAGAATCGGTGGCTTAGCTGATGTGGTCAAAAGAAAGGAATGAGAATCTCGTCACTTTCAGGTCATCTGGAGTTAAACCCAGCCTCATAAACTGTTAAATTAACTTTATCGGTACAGAAATACCTAATATTAGAGCATCCCAACAGCCTAAGAAAGATTATTCGTAGGAAGAAAGTGAACACCTGAGTGTTATAGCCATTCGGCAGAAGAGAGATAAAGCTATGAGCATTAGCTGCAGTAGCCGCAGCTTCAACTTCTGAGATTGTTGCACCAGGCTTTCCATAAAGTATATTTTCAAGTATACTGGTGGCAAAAAGTGCAGGTTCCTGGTTTACCAATCCAATCTGATCCCTTAACCACGCTAACTGTAGTGTTTTGATGTCCACATTGTCCAATAGAACATGACCTGCACATTCGAGTGGCAGAGAATCAAACTATTAACATGAGAACTATCAACATGTGACAACTTTCAGTTCAAATAGAAGAAAACAGTACCCTGATTGGGATCATAGAACCTTTCGATCAGAGAAACAACAGTGCTCTTGCCTGATCCACTGCCACCAACCACTGCCAGAGTCTTACCAGCAGGAAAAAATATGGAGAAATCACGGAAAATGAGCACATCTGGCCGTGATGGGTAACTAAAGGAGACATCTTTGAACTCAATGTTTCCATAAACCTCTTCCAACACCCGTCCATCTGATAGGTCTTGAATGATAGTAGGTTTTTGCTGAATTATCTCAAATAACTTGTATCCAGCAGCCTTGCCTTTGCTGAAAGCACCAAGGTTGGAGAATGACTGTCCAAGACTCCTGCAAGATGACAAACCCAAGCAATTAAAATTAGATAGAATGATGTCACAAACAAAACGGGCTAAACTCAAATCCAGTTATATAGAGGGAAAGAACCATTGCAGTGACACTCATGTTGGAAGTATAGCGACTTCCCATGTCGGTGGAAATTGATACTTGAGAATATTCTAGTTAATCACGATACAATATATTTTCAAAAATACGTGAAATCTTAATAGAAAGAGTCGAGCAGAAAATTAGCTATCCAGAAATGAAGACATGTATAGCAAGCTATGTACTTCTAAGTTTATATGCATCTTATCAATGAAGAACTTACATTCCACCAACTATAGCTGAGAAAATAGCAGTGAAAGCCTTTCCTCCATCAGTCTGCCCATTCCTGATGAAGACACCAGCATACCAGAATACAAGAGCCCATGACATGCAAGCAATACAATATGTTGAACCAATTCCAAGACCTTTGGCCATGCCAGCATTGTATCCGAGTTTCAATGTGTTCTGAATTGCCTCTGAATATGCAACAAGTGCCTTACTCTCCCCCGCAAATGAATACACTGTCCTTACTTGTGCGATGGACTGTACAAAGGCGAAAACAAGTAATATTACGTAAAGCACAAAAGGTTACAAATATTAGACAAAAAATAACCACTACTACTTATCGTTAAAGCATGCTACCCATTATGCAACTGAATTAGTTAGTATAAAATTGCATGGGAAACTTTGGCAACACATAGGAACTCCACAATGAAAATACACGCTAGTAAATACATGGTTGCTAGATTAACAAAACTTACACACTATTCAAGATAAACCTGTGCTATTCTTAAAACCATAATGCACATAGACAAGTATTTATTATTTACATTATAAGTTGACCCAGTGGCAAAAAGTGAGAAACAATTCAGATGGTGATGCTGCATGTAGATACAAGTACCACATAAATACCCAAACAATAATTTTAATCAACACAAGTAAAGTTAGTTCACACACACAATCATCTTCGAGGGATCCAGAGCATATATAGACTTCTTTTAAAAAAAGAGCACATATAGAAGATGATCGTGTTACCATGTCATATAAATGGAAGGCCTATTGAGTCCACTTGAATAAGGTTTTTTATTTAAGATATTCAAATATTAATAATACTTCTAATGGTCCAACAAAATTTAGCAAAGGCTAAGGCAATGAACTTCAAGGATTTTAATGAAGTTAACATCAATTACATTCTATAGGAGTTGATCCCAAAAAATTGAATTAAAAGAAAGGAAACCCCTGCATTGGATGCTCGCAGAGTTTCCATTTCGCCATCCTCTCATTCAGGAAAGAGCGTGATTACTCCAGCAGCATTATAAAACTCTCAATCTTGTAAGCTGCGGTCTATCAAAGACCAAAGGTCAAGAATGCAGGATTGCACATGCATTTTGTCAACATGCACGCAGAAACATGTAGAACGAGACAATTTGCCATATACAAACAAGGGGAGCTCCACGGGGAAAAAGACAGGACAATTTGAGTGGGGGGCACAGAGTAGGGGTACTTTGGGAACTCGAAAATAACTAAGCATATGAGCAAACGTTGAGGCGGGCCACAAAAGGAATGAACCATCCCATCAAACATTTCTTTTGAATTATTAACAGTGTATTAATCAATCGTCTTGAAGTGGTGGAGATATTATAGGACAGCATGTTCTTGGTCACCTTAAGACAACATTTGAAATGGGAATCCACATAGCTGGTCCATATAACTAAACAACAAGAAATTGCATTGTTCTCACACAGGAGACCACAACACCTAAAATAAAGTCATTTTGATGTAATCCATATACCGCTGTAGGGGCCTTGACAGTGACTCGTTCATACACCTTCCTACCAAGCTACAGATTGATCCCCACATTTATGGGTAATGCCCCACCACAACTTACCATCAAAACTGCACACTAAAGTCCCAATCTACCTGCTCGGCGATGATACCAGCATTGGCGTAAGACTCGCGGCTTTTTGACGTGAGCCCAGTGAGGTTATATGCATACAGCCCGCCCGCAAACGCGATCGCAGGGATCACCGCAACGCTGAGCAGCGCCAACCTCCAAGCCGACATGAATCCCACAACCAGACCGGCCAAGAACGTGGACAAGTAGTGTATGAAGTTACCCACCTGTTCAAAATCACAAAAAGAAACACATATAAAAAATGGAAAAAAGTTCATGGCAACCCAATAAGCAGATGATCGTCACCTTCTCGCTGATGGCATCCTGGACAAGGAGAGTATCCGTGGATACGCTAAAGACGATATCCCCGGTCCTCGCATCTGTATCAAAGAAGCCAACGTCCTGCCTAAGCACAGCCTCGAGATATCTCCTCCTGAGGGCACCCACCTGTCTCTCCCCCGTGTACATCCAGCACGCTATCTCTGCAAAAGGCAAAACCCCAAAAGCCAGTGAGTAGACTCCTCCGCTCACCGCCAGAGCAAGAAAAAGAAGAAGAAAATCTTTATTAAAAAAACGTAAAAGTGGGTTTCCGATATTTCTCTTTTTCGTGAAAATCGCGGTGTGGTTGGAGTAAATGTGGCACAGGCACATCATAAATCCGGTGTCGGGTGTTCAAAACGGAAACTTGACGGTCGTATCATAACAGATCCCTCTGTCTCGTGAAAGCTTTGATTCTCACCCGCGTAGGAGGAGGCACAGACGACGAGTCCCAAGTAGACGAAGTAGAGCGAGTACTGAGATCGAAACAAACAGAGAGATCGTAAGCAGGAAGATCGGACCGAGCGAAAGGAGGAGGTGGAGGAGGAAAGATCGGGACCTGCGAGACTTCCTCTGTCATCTTGTTGAGGTCCATCTGGTTCTTGCCGAAGCTGTTGACCATCTTGCCGAATAGGAGGAAAAAGACGGGCATGGCGGCGCCGTGGATGACGGCGCCGAGGGTTCCGAGGGTCATGAGGGCGGCATCGAAGCGGTCCGCGAAGGCGAAGAGTCGGTGGAACGCGACGGTCTGCTCCTTCTTCTTCTTCTCAACGCCGGTCTTCGCGTCGCCAACATCCGCCATTGCCACGGGCGGGAAGCCGCCGCGAGGTGGGGAAGCCTCTAGGGTTTGGGGGGAGGGTGTGGTGGTAATGATGCTTTGGGGAATGTGAGGAGCGGGGAGGAGGAAATAAAGGAGGAGATGGGAAGAGGAGTGAGCTCAGAAGCTTTTGGGTTTTATGTACAGAGAGAGAGAGAGAAGCTTATTTAAGAGAGAGAGAGGGGGGGGAGAGAGAGAGAGAGAGAGAGAGAGAGAGAGAGAGAGAAGCTTATTTAACTCCGTGGACACTTCGACGACTGTTTAGTCTGGGAGGGAGTAAATTGTGAAAGGATCCCTTTGGAATTTGAAAGAATACCGTGGGATCCTTGGAGTTGGTATAGTGGAAATTGGCCACAGTCGTCGACTCGCCCGGTTTACGTTTGGGAATTAAATGGGAAGGGATTGGTGTCCGTTTTCCAGTTGACGAGATTGAGGGAAATGGATAAAATCAGATGAGGGGCTAGATGTGGAAATGACAAGTGTGGCAAATGGGTAATACGCCCATCTGATGCGAAAGAGGATGGAAACGGAAATCCAATAGTCCTGTTGATCTCGTTCCTGACGTGATCAATTTTTCCCTGATAGGAAAGGTGGTTAGGGTGCGTTTTTGTATCGGGTTAAACATCCCCTACCCCATATTTTCTCCCTCCACGTGGGTCCCACTTTTTATCTTTTTAAAAAAATTAAATAAATCAATTCTCCATCATCAATTCCATCAAAAAATAATATACTATACCATCATATCATATAAAAATTATAAATTACTCCACTTATACTCACTTTTTCAAACTCCAATACAATCACATCACAATAACTTCTCACTTTTTCAAACTCCAATACAATCACATCACCCCAAACCCACTTCTAACCCACCCCCAGTTTAACCCTCTATCCAAACACCAAAACCCAAAAATGGGTTACCTGCAACCAGTTTAACCCACCTAGAGTTTGTGTAAAATTCAGTTGTGTGTTTTTCCGTTCTCCTTTACTTTTTTTTCTTTCTTGAGAACTATCCCTGAATTTGGATGCTTGTCGTGGATATGTAGATGTCTTCGTACCTTTTACCATCAAATAGTTTATCTTATTAATACCGTTCATTCTCTAAAATAGACCACGAGAAAAGAGTAAAGAGGGTTCCACTTTAAATTACATTTAAAAGATAACAAGCCAGCAAAATAATTCTTATATACACTCTAACCTTTGCTTCTACTTTTAGATCTTGTAAGCTTACTTTGTTACCTATAACCTCAACATATGATATTCACACGACCAACTTGGAGACCATCGCAAAGATAGAATGAGTATACAACAGTGTTTATTTTGGACATCGTATCTTCTGGTGCAAAATTTCAATGTTCTAGATTGTTATAGGTCCTTTTTTATTATTATGCATTGATTATTCGGTTTGTAACATAGAACTTAAAGATGATCTAGTGATGGATTATTCTTTCATCTACACTCGTCTATCTACAACACCCTCCTCCCAAGATAAACTATGGCATCCCATCTAAATACAACTCCCCGCGCTACCATTGCATGTGTTGCATGAAATTTGCGAGACTTTTGACAGAAGCAAGGGAGAGTTTGACATGAATTAAGGATGGCGTGTAGAGGAGGAGCTTAAGGTAGTTAGCCTTCACAAAAAGGGGTATATATGTGGGGTGTTAGAGTCAGCTTTATTTCCTTCTATTGAGTTGTAACCCTTCGGGGCCCTTTAATGTAATTTCCCGTTTATGAGTGTTCTAGGATTTTGGCCTATATAAGAACCTCTAGACCACATGAATAAAGCATCTCATTATGTTCTCTCATTTTTCTCCACATAGTATCAGGGCAGCGGTCCTAGATCGATGTTCTGACCTAGATCCCGTTGCCACCTCCAGCCCCTCGCTTCTTCCCTTCGTCGAAGACCTTGTGCAGGACCTCCTTACATCTTCTATGGCCCCATGTGAGGCCCCTACAAGGCAACAACACGTGCAGCAATAGCTACGGTACCACCGACGGTCTCACAAGGTTTAGCTAACACCTTCTCCGTGCATCAACATACCTACGGCTCACCGCCCATGTCACAGGGTGCCACCAGCACCCCTTTTGTACACTGCATGCCCACGTCAGCACCTCTGTGCGTCGCCCAAGGAGCCGCCAGCACCCCTTTGGCGCACTTCAGGCCCGCGCCAACAGCTCTGTGCACCGCCCAAGTTGCAACGTGCACCTCGTTTTCGCGTCGCATGCTCTTACTCAGGCCAAGACCTTTCTATCCCTCATGTGTGCTACTCCAGCACTCGTTGTGGCTTCACAACCAACATTTGTCTCCAAAGAAGCCTAAGGGGGCTCACAAACAGTGACTCAAGTCACCCACATGCTTGATTAAAATAGTTTCTTCTTGACTTGACCACTATGACATCTCTTCCTATTGAGACCAAGCCATTGTACCCTACTTTTTCTGTGATGGTATAGGGCACATCTATCAAACTCAAGGGCACAGAAAAGTATATGATCTAGTCTCTCTCATTCAAGGTGGTCATCGATGGTAAGAGAAAGAATCATATTCTGACTAAAGATCCGCGAAACGAGACAGACAAGGATTATGACACGTAGTATGCGGACAATTGCTGGGGTCGTTACTTGGATGACTAATAGAATAGAACCAAACATTGCTGCAAATCTCCTCCACATAGATTTTGCAAACGAGATGAGGGAAAATCTAGAACAAACTTACTCCCAAAAGGTAACCAAAGTCACGCCTTGCAGATATTTTTACGTGAATCTAGTCTACAACTTAGGGGGACTCTAGCCTCGTTGGGTACTACATGCATCTAACCAATATATTTGAGGAGCTTATAATCTTTCAACTAGCATGTTGCAATAAGCATGTGGGAAAGCGATCTGAGTGGCAGGTTTATCGCTTCCTTTATGGACTAACCCACGGTACCAAGTCATAAAAGGAGCAGTTTCCGACGGTTGATACCCTTTACCGATTCATACCATCTTTGATCATCTTCAAGAACTTGAGACATCTGTTGGTTGTACTTCTACTCTGCCTCCTGCTAATGAATCCATGATTCATCTACTCTATATGTTTGTTTTAGCGAAATTCCCTTAACAATTCACTAATTAAACCCCTTAAAATCAATTAATTAATATTCACTAATTGTGCTGGGAATTAAGGTTAAATTCTGTAAATAAATAATTTGTATTTTTGACCTTGATTGAGCTTATCATTTTATGTACAAAAATCATTTATTTTAACCTAATTCTTTCTTTAAAATTATTCTTTCATTAACTACCTAACTTGACATAAAGAATTAAATCCATAAAAATCTGAAAGCCAAAAGAAAACACAAAATTTTGACACTGTGTATTTTGTACATATTTCATCTTTGCTGATTTTATTTTACCCTTTTTCTAACCTATAAAAATTCAAAAAAATAGATTAATTAATGTATTGTATACATATTAATACATTAATTAAAATCACATTAAAAATACAAAAAAAAATACAATGTGCAAAAATTCAGTATTTTATTATATTTAGAGTACCTCTAAAAATACTTTTTATACAATTGACCTCTTTTGATTTTGGGTCTTTCATAAAAGTTGCAAATATTGTCGAAACGAATAATTTTATGTTCACCACTTTTTTATTTGACTTCGTTTACTATTTCTTTTTAATTTTTTATATTTTTATATTTTTATTTTTATTTGTATTTTATCTTTATTTAATTATTTATTTTATTTTACTCCTTATTTTTTATCTGTTTTTGTTATTGTTTTATTTTGAATTTATTTATTTATTTTACTTTTTAGTTTTTATTCTTCTCTTTCTTTTTCCTCTTCCTTTCTTCTCTTTTTCTCTCTCTTTTACCTCTTTATTTCTTTCTCTCTCTACCTCTCCTGTCTCACGTGACCTCCTCACATGCTCACCCTCTCTCCAGGTCACATGTCACGCACGTGACCTTTGGCCTTTCGCATGCAACACTCGACTTTCCCCCTAACCTCTGATGCACCCTCACAGACCGTTACGCAGGCGCGTAATCGATGCCACTCGACCTTCGCATAACACTCCGCCCTCCTCTCCTATTTAAACCATCGCTGCCAATCATCAACCCCATATGTCCTTTGACCAGCTCGGTCGGTGACAGTGGCCCGAGCCCCTCCTCACTACAAGATACAAAGGCTTCCCCACCTCTGTGGCTGCTCCAATCAGTTGGAGCTTTACCGTGGCCTCGCCCCACGTGTGAGGCGATCACGAGAAAGCCCCCTTGCTCCCTTTCTCCTCCTCTAGGTGAAGCCTCACCAGCTACGCCTTTGACACCATCTCTATTGTACACCTCCTCCGCTCGCCCTCGTGCCTCCACTGCTCTGCCCTTCCGCCTCCACTCCTCGTTCGCACCGCCTTCGCCTTCCAAGACGAAGCCGCCTTTTGCCTACAATGTCATTCCACGCATCCGTTCACGCACAAGCCGGCTCCAATGACCCCCTGCCTGGAGCAGCGCCCAGCCTTACCAGTCGTCGCACACCGGTTGCACGACCCTCTGTCCTCGACCGACCGACCACTCCGCACACAACATCCACGTTGGCCTTGACCCGTACGGCCCTCCTCGGACGGCATGCCTGTACATCACCGCCCCAGCGTAACCCCCCCCCCTCCTTACGTCAGCGTCACGTGCGAGGCAGCTAACGTGCATGGAAATTTTGCATAAGCTCCCCCACGAGTCATGGTAATTGCATATTAGTCCGCATCAGTTTTGTTTTTAAGTTATTTTATTTTCTCTAGCTATACACATACCCATGTATTTACACGTTTATTTGAACTATCATTTTGCATCTATTTTTTAATTTCAAAAATTACGTGTTGTAGAACAAGTTCTTCTATACCTTGTGGTTGTTTAATTGTATTTTTGTGAGTTATGCTTGATTTAATTTAATTAATTTGGTAGAAAATAGCATATTTTACCCATCGCACACTCTTTAATTCGTATTAAATTATTCTATGCTCCAAACGTTGCTAAAAATCATACAAGATAGATTTAATTGCTCCCTATCACATGCCAAAAATCATTCTATTTACATGCATAGGTAAAATAAATTGGTTTGTAATCCGAGTATTTGATTTCTAATGAATGTACACTTAGTGTTCTAAAGAAATAAAAGTTATTCTAGATACCTCTCACATAGAACTATCTAGGATAATTTAATTTCTGAAAATAATTAGGATTACTATTTATTGAAATTAAGTTACTTAAAATCACATAGTCTGCATTTTTAATTCATAATAAATTCATTGTGCATCTGAGAAATCCAAAAAATTATAATAGTCTAAATTTTCTTATTTTTACATTCCAGCCAAGTTTCAGGATTTTTGGAGATCATTTGAGTGGAATTTACATTTTAGTCCTCAAACTTTGCTAAAAATTGCATTTTCATCTTTTATTGCATCAAAAAATACCAAAAATCTGATTGGAAATCCATTCATTAAGTTGGATAAATTGAACCCTGAGTTATTCCTTTGACTCCTTAAGTCAACCCTAGGACTTGCCTAGGTTAAATGCACACAACCACACTTTGCTTTACTGACCAAATTATTGATTCATGTGGTTGATTTTTGATTGATTCCTAAGTATCCGACTACAACAATTTGACATAATTAATTATGATATTTTTCACAAGCATCAAAGCGTGTCATTGCCGGGGAGGCAAATGGCTTTGGTTCATTTTAGAAAACATACAGTTGGGGTTTTCATTCACTCGGGTAGTCTGACCACCGACCATTTTTGTGACATTTTCCCTTATTTTTTCCTTTTTTAGAATTTATTTTCTCATTGTGTGTGTGTATATATATATATTCTCTCTCTAATATAGATCTTTGTTTTTGTGTGAGGGAACTACTGAACTTAGAAGTGGATCTTCTTGAAGCCAACTGGAGATGTAGCGAAGACATTTTTCTTCAAGAGAGTTTTATTTATGATTCATTATTTTTGTATAATTTAGGTAATTGCTTGATTTCTAGTAGATTTAATTTGGAATCTCACGTGTGTATCGGGACTGGACATTGGACCCTCGTGGTTGTGTGGTTTGATTATCGTAGGATGGACATGCACTCGTGATTATTAGAGCTTCATAGGTTTAATATTTGCTTGTGCTTGTAACAAGACCACGCATCACTTTAATAATACGCACTGTAGATCATTCGACTTAGCCAAATTTTAAATTAATTCTTCCTGCTAATAGAACTATATGCTTAGGATATTTTCATATGTGTGTATCATTTAGTATAAATTTTTAATTCATTGTCTTACATTCCGCATGAAGAACGTCAGGATCATTGTAAGTATTCTTCTCAACATGCATCATTGATTTAACGCTTACATTAGCTTTTTCCGATCCTCTACTCCTCAATTTTTGCAACTTAGGAATTAAAGGAATTGAGACTACTCGTTAGACGTGATATTTTATGTTCTCATCTAAGACTTAAGTGATAACCCTAATCTAAAATCGGGACTGTTAATCAAGGCGACTATATATAAAATTGACATAAAATTAACCTTTGTATTTGGTAGAGAGAAACCCACTCATTTTTTGTAAGGACAAAAAACACACACTTAGGGTAGAGCCAAAATATGGGAGCTTCACTCTAACTACTAATTTTAAAAATGATTATCTACTTCTCAGTGAGGGAACTACGTTCTCCCTTAACAGATTGGGTGGTTAAAGGACAACGTGTATGGCACCGTCTTAAAGTAATACGGGTAGCCATTCTACGGTTCGTACTTACACTCATACTGGTTGAAAGTATATGCAACTAGCCGTATGAATTCGGGCCAGTCTTTGTGACACTCTCCTAAACCTAAGATCTGCTTAATCTTCTCAAAAAATATTTTATCATTAAATGAAAATTGAAAGCGGTCGAACTCTAACGTGCCTTCACAAGCTTCGAGTGGGTGAATCTACGAGTTTGTTTTGTGTTTGACTTGTGTGCGTCAAAATCCTTGCAATTGCAATCTTATCGTGGTTCGCAAATCCTTCACCATCCCTCTCTTGAGAAGATGTGGGTTCATTGGTCTCCATACCCAAATTTCGTGGGCCCAACGTACACGACCATGTGATGATCACAAATTATCGAGGGTCTAAATATGTCGCTGTGGCGACCCACAATAAAATGTAATTAATCAACAATGAACCCACAATCAAATATCAATCAATGAAAAATAAGTGTGGAGTCAAATTTATTTTTAACTCTGCACAAATGGTGTATATGGGCAAGTATGCAGAGAGTTCGAACACAGGGAGCAAGCAGTGAAGTCCAAGCAATAATGCTAAAGTGTGTGAGTGATGTGTGAAGTGTCTACACTAAGCAAGCAAACAACTACAATTTTTGTGGGTTTTTAATTTTTAAACTTTTTTTTATTTAATTTTTAATTTTGTATTTTGATTTTTAATTTTCTGATTTTTATATTTTATATTTTTATGTTTCTTTTTTCAATATTGGAAAGTAAATACAATATAGTAAAAGGCAAGCAAAAATGTTAATAAAAATGCACAAAATACTCAAAAATTCAGGGATAAAATATTTTTAGTCTTTTTAGGGTTTTTTACTGTTTTTGTGATTTTTGGGGATTTTTCTAGGTGTTTTGGTATTTTTAAGAACTGAAATAAGGCAAAACAGTGGGAATAGGGCTGGCTGTGACAAAAATAAGATTTAAAAATATCAAACAGTAGCTCAAAATTTTCACACTATTTTTCTAATAAAGAGAATAAAATAAGGATTAAACAGAACATGAGTTTCTATTTTTTGGATTTTTCTACTATTTTTGATATTTTTTTGAAGTTTTTGAGTGTTTTTAAATTTTTAGTGTTTTTCTTTTGAAATTTTTAATGATTTTTGGACTGACACTAAAATAGGGTAAAATAGACACTAGGTGATTTTTTTGGGAATTTTTGGAGGTGTTTTTATATTTTTTTGGTGTTTTCTAAGATAGACAGTACACAAAAAGGATGTTTTTGGTTTTTAATAAATATTAAAATAAAATAAAATCAAAAACTAACTAGATGGCGTTAAAGTACAAGTGTCCAGAAGCTTAAGTCTATTTTTATGGAATTTTTGGGCTTAAAATGATATTTTAAATAAATACAACAAGCAAGCAAACATTAAACAGGCCTGGCAGGGGTATATGTGCAATATTCAAAACATCCAGGGGCTAACATGCAATTTTCCACAAAATATTACACTATATATTCAACTTCTGGGACCAAAAGACAAATACAAAAGCCACAAGGGCACGCCTACAAAGTACCCACCAGGGCGCGTGACTTGCACGCGCCTGGGAAGGACTGAAAAGCAATTTCACAAAAGTCTGGGGGTTAACATGCAAAATACCCAGAAATATTACACGTGCTATGAAAGTTTTAGGGCTAAAACGAAATAAACAAAAGACCAAGGGTACCTCTGCAAAATGCCCACACCTCACGTGAACTGGTCACGTGAGGTGACGTGGCGAGGGACCTAAACGCAAATAAATGAAAGTTTGGGGGCCTACTTGCAAATATTACAAAATTTTAACGCTACAGACGAAAGTTTGAAAACTAAATATTAAATACAAAAGTTGCGAGGGTGTCGATGCAAAATACCCTCGCTCCGGCTCTCTGATGAGGACGCGTGTCACGCATCCAACGGCTGGGGCGTCGAGGCGTGATCCAGCGGCTGGAGGCGTTTCACTTATCCACGTGGCAAGCTCTGGACGGCCGATGACGGTTGGGCGATCAGCGGCTGAGATTAGATCCTCCTGAGGTGATCTGACGGTCGAGGCCGAGGAAGATCCAACGGTCGCTGCTCGATCTGGAGCTCCTCCTCGATCGGACGGCTGGGAAGAGGGTTGCAAGAACGGGGAAGAACGCCGGCAAAGGCGAGCTTCCCCGACCTCGATCTCCCTCCTCCGGTGACGAATGTGCTTCAAAATGACCGTGGAGGCTCTTGGGGTCGTCGTCTATCTCCTGGAGGCTTCAAAATGCCTCGGCGACGGCCGAGGTGCTCAGGCGAAGGTGGCGGAGCTGGAGGGCTCGGCCGAGCTCCGGCGATGCTCAAAATCGCTCCCAGGCGCGATTCAACGCGCGTTGATCCTGCAAAAAGGGTTAGAAGGTCCAGGGCAAAGTGCCTGGACCTTTGGGGGACCTAAACTAAGCGCGAGGTGGAATGAACGTCGGTGGCCGGAGTTGCGCTCCGGCGAGGTTGTGTGAACGGGTGGAATACTCGATGGAACTTTGATTTTTTTGAGGGTTTTTAAAGCCTAAGCTTTCAGGAATCTAAAGCAATAAAGAAATAGCGGGGGTGATGCCCTCGATGGCCGGAGCCAGAGGAAGAAGTTTACCTCGACGCCGGCGGTTGGCGGAGGTGCTGGAGTCGCCCTCGACTTCGCGCGCCTTGGCTGAAGGGCCGGCGGTGGAGCTGTCACCTCCACGGAGCTCAGGAGCACGAGATTGGCGCTGAAGGGTGGACCAAAGGGACTCAAATTCGATTTGAAAATGGGGTGTTGGTTTTATTGGCTTTGACCTGAGACTGAGGTGCTCCAAAGAACGAGGTGGCTGGCTCGATTCAGAAGCTCTCAGCCCAAGATGATCCTTGGGCGAGCAAGAGGGATGGTAGGTGAAGATTTTTGCAGAAGAAATCGAGCTCAAATGATGCAAGTTCATGCCTCGAAAAAATTGGGGAAGATGGGTCAAACATAGGGCTGTCAGAGGCTACAGGAGGTAGGGTACCTAGTTGACCGAGGTCAACTAGGGTTTGCACCTGGTTGGTCCACGTGGACCAACCAGGAAAAACCCTGGAATAAATGTTTGTTAATTCAATAAAAAATAGTAAATGGTCGAATTAAATAAAAGTTATAAAATAAAAAATGTTCAAAATTTTATGTAGTATTTTATTCTGATTTTTATTTATTTTTATGACTTTTATTTTTACAGGTTGCCTTTTTAACCCTATATAGGTATAATACCTATGTATTTTGATATTTTATTTTATGTATTTTTAATCTCCTTATTTTTATTTAGTATTTTATAAAATTATTACATACTTTTATATACATAAATATATTTTTATTTTATTTTTCTGAGATGTTTTGTGTATTTAATAAAATACAAGTGTATTCTGTATAGGTATAAGTACATATAGTATACCTATGTATTGAATATGTACAAGTATTTACTTTTTTTATTTTTCTTTGTATTTTATTTCAATTTTAATACACATATTTATTATAAGTAATATGTACAAAATTATAAAAATATAAAAATTAATAAATAATGAATAAAGAATAAATTGAATATTTTATTCAGTATAGGTATACAACAGGGGTCCAAAACTCAACTTTCAGACCGTAGCTCCGCCAAATGCGAAACCACCACCATTGGATAGCTTATTTTATTCTATATACAATTAAAGGTGAGTACACTGCATTTGGATTTGTCGTTTGTGAGATACGGGTCTGGGAAGTTGGGATTTTGGATTCTTATTAAGACCATATCTTTTTATCTGTACCTTCTTTTTCTGTGAAATCAATTTTGTCTTTTTCTATATGAAATTATCTACAACTTTCATGTACAAGGTTTCTTTATTTGATGTACAAAAAGTGGAACCAAAAATAGGTCCCAAAATGAATAAAGAATAGATAAAATGTATAGATATTTTTCTGTGTTTCTGACCTTATCTCCCCCTACTTTATTCCTTGTCGACCTATTCATCAAGATGCCTAGGTCTCGGGGGTTTTAGGTCATAAAATATTTACAATATTTTACTCTTTTTCTTTTCTTTATTTATTCTATAATTTTGGCCTTAATTACAGTGTTTTATACACTATTGAAATGCACATGCATGAATGCTAAGATGGTGGTTTTAATGCTATTTACGGGCATTTGCTAGGGTTTTTGGTGCCAAAATGATAGAATAAAGATGATGAAATGTGGATTCATCATCCCCCTATACTTTACCTTTGCTAGTCCCTAGCAAACACTTATGCAATAAGTGCAAAAAAGAAAAGAAAGAAAAGAAAAAGAAGAACTTGGATTTTATTTAATCATCAAACTTGTCTTCGCAAAATCAAAATTTGGAGCTTAAGTCGGACCTTTGGAAATTTTAGTGCGGGCGGAACCTTAGTGAGAACCGTGTTTGAAATCCAACAGTCCTTGAGAATCCCAAAACTCTGTCCAAGTCTCCTCAATAGCCAGGTCAGAAATACTTCAACTCATACGCAAACCCTTACGACTATGAATCTGACTTGTACAGTGTAAGTGATGGTGGCTCTCCCCAACTAGAATGACAAAGAAACTGACTTCTCCAGTACGACAACCCAATGATTCCCCAATCCAGCAACTCCATCCTCGAGGAGCGGGGTATTCCCTTCTAAGTTCAAGTGGCAACCAGCTCAAGAGGAGGGGGTGAAGAGAAGAATGGACGGTAGCCAGTGTAGCTACCTATCCTTGGATGCAAGACCAGTGTAGTCAAGTCATCCTGCTGCAGGCTCACATATTTGACTTTGGAACTCAAGCTTGCTTATTGCCTTTGTACATACTTGCAGGCTTTTTATTTTTGTACATGCCTGAACACATTTTTTTTTTTTGAATACTATATACAGCAGCATTTACATAAGGAGTTTTTCCTCTTGAGCCAGTAGACTATCCCTCTTTTGAAGCTTTATCGCAACCCACAGCCTCCTGTCTTTAGACTTCCTAATCACTGGACGGGTTGGGGTGCACTTCCCTCCCTAGAGGAGGACAAGTGTTTCCACTTGTGTGCGTCTCATACCGGCAAATCCAATCCCCTCACCACTCCAACTGAGTTGAGCCATGTGAAAGGTGCAGGTGTCCAAGTTAGGTCATTATCAACAAGAATCGTGCGTGTGCTCCGAAATATTCTACTTAGGCAGTCAAGAATCCATTGAACCAAGTCCCGTGATCCTCAAAGAATTAAGTCAACTAGACCTGAAGTACCTCAAACCCAGTTCCTATGAGGTTCCTGTTATTAGGTAGATTTTAAGGTCCAATCAAGCTCCAATCTCCGGATTTTACTTAGACTCGTTCAATTATCAAACTCAATCCGAAAAATGCGAATGCTATGCAATGCAATGCAGAAAATATTTTTGTGATGCAATTTTCAAAGATTTTGAACTTTTTATGGATTTTTGAAAAGATGATGCGTGTATGCAAATGCATTTTTTTTGTGTTTTTCAAAGAGATTTTTCAAATGTTTTTGGATTTTAACTTTGCAAATGTTTTTGGGACTTTTTGAAAAGAAAAAGATTTTGGCTGAAAACTAGGTTAAAATATGTACACGGGAGTGCTACTTCATATATACAAGAAGTGGATTTTAAGAATTTACAGGGTAAGTGGTCAATTTTATACATATATATACATATAGTGGATTTTGGTGTGATGTGAATATTCCTCAAACTTATTTGAAAACCATTTACACACAATTTTTGAAAACTATAGTCCAAAATAGTTTTTACAAACATTTTACACACATTTGAAAATCATTTTGCAAAGGCTTTCAAAACAGTATATATAGGTTTTTCAAATCATTTTTGCAACCATTTTTCAAACCATTTGCAAATCATTTTTCAAACATTTTTATTTCACACAAAGAAAAGAAGTTTTACAAACCACACAGGTTGAAAACACGAAACAAAATATTTTCAAAATAGTTTTCAATAGATGTTCACAAAGATTTTCAAACTATTTTTCAAACATTTTGCAAAAAACATTTTCACCTGATTTATTAATCAGTAAATACAAAAAGAATTTGAGGAATAATCACATCTTTTTATTAAGACTTTTAAAGAATTTTAAAGAATTATTAGCCATATTATTAGGAAAATACAAAAGTACGAGTTATGGCTAAAGTATATACGCAGTATATACGACCCCCCTATACTTAGCTTGAGCTATGTCCTCATAGATCGGAGAGAAAAGAGAAGACATAACTCGTACTAAGTATAGGAAAATCTAAAGAATAAAGGAATGAAGCAATGAATCAATAAATGAGAAGTTGACCGTCCCCCCTATACTTAGGATCAAATAATCCTAAGTATAGCAGACTGTACACAAAGCAGGGAGGGTCAAGGGTGGGAATGAACAGATCGTACTCAGGTTGTCTCCCCCTATACTTAGGGTAAGATATCCCTAAGTATAGACAAGAAGAGGAGACAATGGAGAGGACTGAAAAGAATAGAAAAACTCGGGGTGCCAACCCCCCTATACTTAGGACAAAGTACGTCCTAAGTATGGAAAACTGTCTACAAGGGTGGCACCTTTTTGATAGATAAAAAAAATAGCAAAGGAAAAGAAGAAAAGAAGAAAAGAAGAAAATAAATCAACAGACACAGAGTGATATAAACAGATGGATCTGTACAGCGGAAGATAGAATTTGATCACCATGTATGAGATGTATATGATGAGAGTCAAAGGACACATCTCATACCAGAAGAATGGGGGCAACGTCAATGGTCGGTGGATCATGATCAAGATATAGTTTCAAGCGTTGACCATTGACGCGGAAGGTAGCGGAAGATGACGGTTCGGATATGTCGATGCTGCCATTGTCATGTACCTTCCTGACCACATACGGTCCTTTCCACTTGCTCTGCAATTTCCCTGGAAATAACTTTAGCCTGGAATCAAACAACCATACTCTCTGATCTGGCTCAAACTGTTTATGGCTGATATGCGAATCATGCCATGTCTTCACTTTTTCTTTGTATTGTAGGCTGTTGGAGAAGGCTGTATCTCTCAATTCCTCCAGGGCTGCCAATTCTGCTCTTCTCTGGTCTCCTATACTCTCTGGATCTAGAAGCAACTCAGTAACTGCCCAAAAAGATTTGTGCTTGATTTCCACTGGCAAATGGCACGGTTTGCCATAGACGAGACGAAAGGGAGATGTCCCCAATGGGTTCTTGAAAGATGTCCGATAGGCCCACAAGACCGAGTCCAAAAGCTGTGACCAATCCTTTCGGTCTGGGCGGACAACTTTCTGCAAAATAGTCTTTATCTCCCTGTTCGATACTTCGGCAAGACCATTAGTCTGAGGGTGATAAGGAGTGGCAACCCGATGGTCAATACCGAACTCGTCTGCAAGGGCCCTGACTTTGTCATTGATGAAGTGAGACCCCCCGTCTGAAATCAAGACCCTAGGTACTCCGAACCGTGAAATGATATTTCTCCTCAAAAATTTGCATACGGTTTTAGCATCTGCGGCTCGGGCGGGGATCGCCTCAACCCATCGGCTGACATAGTCCACAGCGAGCAAAATATGCTCGAATCCCTGACTCTTAGGAAATGGGCCCATGAAATCAATCCCCCATGCATCAAAAACCTCACAAAAGTGAATGGGTTGCATGGGCATCATGTCTCTCTGTCCGCAGGTTCCCATTTTCTGACAGTCAGTACATCTCTTCACGAATTCATCAGAATCCTTGAAGAGAGTAGGCCACCATAGGCCGGATTGAAGCACCTTTTGTGCTGTCCTTTTTCCAGAATGATGTCCTCCTGCCTCAAGCTTGTGGCAGTATGTGAGGACGCTATGCTGCTCTTCTTGAGGAATGCACCTCCTCCAGATACTATCCCCTCCTTCATGATAAAGGACGGGATCCTTCCAATAGTAAGACTTGGCCTTAGCTAGGAAGGTCTCAAGTTTCTGCCTGGGCCAACCCTGAGGGACTGTCTTGGCAACAAGATAGTTTACAAAGTCAGCATACCATGGGAGTGAGGTGACAGCCAAGATCGCCTCATCTGGAAACGTCTCTGTGATAGGTGCGCTGGGCTCAGATTCCTCAAGGTTCTCCAATCTGGAGAGATGATCCGCCACCACATTCTTGACTCCAGGCTTATCCTTAATTTCAATATCAAATTCCTGGAGTAGAAGGATCCATCTGGTGAGACGTGCTTTGGCATCCTTCTTGGACATTAAGTACCGGATGGCGGTATGATCAGTGTAAATTGTCACTCTAGATCCAAGAATATATGATCGATACTTATCAAGAGCGAAGACTACGGCCAGCATCTCTTTCTCAGTTACAGTGTAATTCCGCTGCGCGGCATCCAAAGTCCGACTGGCGTAGTGAATGGCAAAAGGTAGACCATCCCTCCTCTGTCCAAGCACAGCCCCAACGGCAAAATCTGAAGCATCCGTCATGATCTCGAATGGAAGAGACCAATCGGGTGGCTGAAGGACAGGAGCTGAAACAACCATGTTTTTGAGAGTCTCAAAAGATTCAAGACACTTATCATTAACAATAAACTCGGTGTCTTTGGTCAGCAAGTCAGTGAGCGGTCGGGCAATTCGACTGAAATCCTGAATGAACCGTCGGTAGAAACCGACATGCCCCAGAAAAGACCGTAACTGACGCAAGTTGGACGGCGGATTGAGCTTTCTGATGATATCCACCTTAGCCGGATCGACCTCCATGCCCCTGTTGGAGACGATATGACCAAGGACCGTCCCTTGAGTCATCATAAAATGACTCTTCTCCCAGGATAAGACAAGATTAACCTCTATGCAGCGCTTCAGCACACGGTCTAGGCAGTCAAGACAAGCGTCGAACCCGTCGCCATAGACCGAGAAGTCATCCATGAAGACCTCTAAACAGTCACCCACCATGTCCGAGAAGATGGACAACATGCACCTTTGGAATGTCGCCGGAGCGTTACATAGACCAAAGGGCATCCGTCTGAAAGCATACGTCCCAAATGGACAGGTGAATGTCGTTTTCTCCTGGTCTTCGGGCGCAATGGCCACTTGATTATATCCAGAGTACCCATCAAGAAAACAGTAATGGCTCTTCCCAGCTAACCGCTCGATAATCTGATCAATAAATGGTAGCGGGAAGTGATCCTTCTTGGTGGCCTCATTCAATCGTCTGTAGTCCACACAGACCCTCCAAGAAGTTGGTACTCTGGTAGCGATCTCCTCTCCAGACTCATTGACAACTGTAGTGATACCCGTCTTCTTGGGTACCACATGGAGTGGACTAACCCATTTAGAGTCGGAGATGGGGTAGATGAAATCAGCGCTCCACCACTTGGAAATTTCTTTCATGACTACGTCTCGAAGATTCGGGTTCAGCCGTCGTTGGAACTCACGCGACGGCTTAGCATTATCTTCGAGATAGATGTGGTGAGAGCAAAGATTGGGGCTCAGCCCATGGAGATCAGCTATACTCCAACCGATTGCCTTGCGGTTTCTTTCAAGAACCTCCATCAGACGAGATTCTTGTTCTCCAGTCAAATCTGCTGAGATGATGACTGGGTGCATTTCTGGCTCTCCAGCAAGGAATCTGTACTTCATAGACTGCGGCAGAGGTTTCCTTTCAGGACAACTGGGAGGTGGCAGATCTGGCTTCTGATATGTCTGTGTAAACGCAACCAAGTCTGCATGGGAGAACTCTCGCTCTGCATGAATATCTGACGAAGGGCGGCCTGCTGAATCATCAATACACTGCACTGGCTCGCACTCTGTCATGGTTGTCAGCTCAGTAGGAATCAGACAAGGCAAATAATCATCAAATTCATCCCAATCAATGTCTGAATCCGAGGGATCAGAAGATGACGAGCAAGATTGAAATTCTTCGGCACCACTCATTACAACACTGTCAGCCTCAGAAATATCCTCATCCAGGAATGTGCTCTCCCGGCTCTCGACTGCCATGAGCTGGAGATAGAGTGAATCTGCAGGCAAGGCGAGGGTCGGTGCTGCGGGATCTTTCCAACTGAATTCGTCATCAGACATCTCAAAATCACAAACCTGGTGGATGTCTAGCTCTTCCTCTGTCAGCTGCTCGGCTTCGCTGGACTGCTCTGAGCATTCTGCCTCTCTGGCTCTGATCTCTTCGATCGTCTCTATTTGTATGGTTTCGCCCTCTACGCGAAAGCATACCTTCCCACTATCATGGTCGGTCACTGCCTTGGCTGTGGCCAAGAATGGACGTCCGAGAATGATGGGGGCATCGGTTACCGCCTCAGGGATCTCCATGTCCAACACAACGAAGTCCACGGGGAATTGCAGGCCCTGAATGGTAACGACCACGTCTTTCAATAACCCCTTCGGCCTCTTAATCGACCTATCAGCAAACTGAAGGACGGTTCTGCTTCGAAGAAGAGGGCCAAACTCGAACTGCTTGAGTAAGGCTGCCGGAAGGAGGTTAATTGAAGAGCCGCTGTCTAATAGAGTACGATCAAACTGCTGCTCCTGAATCTCGCATCTGACATAGGGAGCTCCTGCGTCTGATCGCTTGGCTGGCAATGTGTTCTGAATGGCGCAGCAAGTGTTATGCGTGAGCATATGGATTTGATCTCTGTGCCTCTTCCTTCTTCGGACAGTAGTTGTTTCTTTCAGATTCTTCTTGAAGAAGGGGATATGCTCAAACGCTTCTCGTAGAGTCAGCTGAATATGAAATCTGTCAATCATCTCATTGCCGAACTCTACCTGCTGGTTCTTTTTAGGATTTTCTTTTTTATTCCCCTTCGCTCGGCGGAGTGCCTCTGGGAAGGGGATGGTAGGTGCCTCCTCAGATGGAGGGCTAGGAGTCGGTTCCTGTGCCTGTGAAGGTGGAGAATCCATACAATCATCATCATTCAACACATATGGATCCGCAATTTGAACAGAAACCTTTCCTTTATTCATATTTTTGTTGTTTTTGTTTTTCTTCCCACAATCTCTAGATACAAAATGTGGTGAAGTCACAGAAGTTGGCTCAACAAAAGTAGACGTGGTGGCCTCAGTACCACCACTAGCACCGGTCTTCGCGGCATCAGCACCGCGCTCTGGTTCATCTCCCAAATTGGTGGCTTCAGTACCACCGTCTGCATCTGGTATCATGACGGCATCAGCACCGTCATCCTGGGCTCCATCATTGGTGGCATCAGCACCACCGTCTTCTACACCATCTGTAGCGGCATCAGCACCGCTCCTCTGCTCTTCTGGCGCTCCTGATCCTGCATCTGCTTGTCGCTCAGAAGAGGCGCCGCCGGCTGGCATCCTACCGCTCCTAGTAGTCACAAAATTAGCATCATTCAAAGAATCATACATATTATTCAAATCATCACTAGGAGAGGTATCCTCTGTGAACTCTACCTGCTCAGATTTTCTTTTCAAATTATTAGGATTCGGTTCGATCTGAGCGGGTATGGCGGCCTTGCCTTTGATGAATTCCCGCATTTCTTGTCGGAACTCATCCATTTCTTGCCTGAAGGAAGCTCGCTGTTCAGATAGCAAGCGGGCAAGATCATCGAGTGCAGGGTTCTCAAAGGCCGGGCCCTGAGAACCGGACGTCTGTCCCTGCTGGAAATGGGGTTGCTGCTGCTGATACTGTTGTTGGTAATGAGGGGGAGGCTGGGCATAAGATTGCTGAGGCGGCTGGCGCTGCCTCCACTGCTGTCCCTGATAGGAGGGACGAGGACCACTGTGGTACTGCTGGGGCTGGTTGTACTGGGGCTGTTGCTGGTGTTGTTGCGGCTGGCTGCTCTGCTGTCCTTGAGCAGGAGGATGCTGTTGGGATGAGGAAGCACCATTACTCCAACGGAATCCGGGGTGATCCCTGCGGATTGCAGGCTGCGGGTATCGGTCATACCAAATCCCGTTGACTTCCATCAACGGTTCCTGCTCGAAGGAAGGTGGAGGGAGAACTGCCAGTGGTTGCTCCTGCTGATAAACCACCATCTGAGTCTCCTGAGATGGCTGTGGCTCTGGATGGTACTGCAACAATGGAACCGGCTCCGCCTGGATATGGTTCACCTGGCGGTATGAGGTGGATGCCTGGTTGGGATTGTTGCTGCTGGAAGCAACCTGTGACCTGGGAGGCTGTTGTGAATGGGCCTGTGCCTCCTGAATACAGAGAATTTGAGTCTTCAGGTCACTCATGGTTTTTGTAAGAAGGTCCATCTGGGCTAGACCTTGGTTCTGTTTCTTTTCAAGGATCTCCATGCGGTCCAGCTTTTCACTGATAATTCCCATGTCGGCTGCGGCTGATTCGGCTTGGGCTGCGGCTGCCGACGTTGTGCTAGGACCTGCATCGATGCGGGCGATCCTCTGAAATGATCCCGCTCCTTGCGGGGGCTTCTGTTGTGTGTAGACTCGGGCCTGGGTCATCACTGTAGAATTTTCTGCCATACCTTCATATATGGCCCAGACATCGTCTTCACCCTTGGAGAAATATGATCCACCGCAAGAGGCGTTCACAAGCCCCTGCAGCTCCGGTGTCAGCCCACAGAAGAAACTCTGCACCAGATTGGGCTTAGAAATATCGTGATGTGGACACCGGTCTATGAGCTCTCTGAATCGATCCCATGCTTCGTGGAACTGTTCATTTGGGATCATCACAAAATTGCTGATCATAGCTCTGGCTGCATTTGTCCGGCCAAGAGGATAGTATTTCTTCAAGTATGCGGACCGGAGATCTGCCCAAGTGTCGACGAATCGCCCAAGGTGTTTGAGCCAGTAAGCGGCTCTGTCAACCAATGAGAATGGAAAGGCGATCATCCTGATAGTGTCCTCGGTCAACAGCCGATCATGGATTGTGCTGCAGATCATTTCAAATTCTTGGAGATGGAGGTGCGGCTCTTCGGTCGGCAGACCATGGAATTTGGGTAACAACTGAATTGTGTGGTGCCGAAGCTCGAAGTCTCCGTGGATGGGTGGAAGTCTGATCCACCGGTGAGTGAGGGACGAAGCTGGGTTGTGCAATTCCCTCATTATGGTCTGTGGCGGTCGCTCACCGTTTGGGTCTCCTCCTGCATCAGGTCCTCCTCCTTCTCCGCCACCGCCTCCTCCAGCTCTGTGCTCTCTCATCTGAGCTAACTCCCTCATGAGATCACCCATGAATGCACCCTGGTCCCTGATCTATCTCTGCATGGTCTCCATGGATGCTAGCAATGAATTGTTGATGGCCACCTGATCTATTATGAATGGAGGATGCTCGTGGTCATCTGGGTGCTCGCCTCTATCTGCCATTGCTTGATTCTCTGAAAATGCAAACGAGGCCATTTCAGGTGCTGATGAATGAGCTGAATTCTGTGATTCACTGTACTCTGAAATAATTGGACTGAGGGAAGGAGAATGGGAAGGGTGGTCGAGGGGGAACAGGGTGGATGTGAACTCGGGCTCGGAGAGCGGACTCTCCGAGTTATTCCTAGATGAGTAGGGAGGAGTGCTGGATAGCGGTGCCGACAAGGTCGGCCTAAGAGACCTCCGTCCCATCATCTTGATTATTTGGAATGAGCGGGAAAATGCAAGAGAAAAAGAAGAGGATGAAATGCAACAAAATTGTGCACAAGTGTGCGGTATTTTTGATCTTGACCTTAATAAATCTAACAATCAAACGCAAAGCAAGGGTAAATTCACCAACTCAACTCGTGAAGCCGTAAAGGTTCGGCTTTTATCTTGTCAGTTTTAACTTGTTTTTCAGGCAATTATCTTTTCACGAGTCCTTAGAGCGCTACGCCTATAGGAGAGAGAGTACTGCCGGGAGAGTGTCCCCGTACTTGTCCTCCTCCTGTGTAACCTGTAACTTGCGCTTTTTGAGGTCCTTGTAACCCTTCCTGGATCCCTACTCAGCCAAAGAAAAAGAGGGAGGAAGCCGATAGGCGAAACCGATACTTCGGACCTCGCTCGCAACGGAATCACCCGTGAGCGTGCAAGATCCTACTCGGACGCAGCCGGTGAGACAGACACACCCGTGAAGGCGTGGCCTAGGCTCGGTACTTCAGACAAGGTCGGTGCTCTCACAATAGAGAGTCACCAATGGCGACCAAGTCCTACTCGACTACGTACGATAGTAGCGCCAATACTTCGGAAATCCAGGCGATACACAAGGCAGCCACAAGTTGGGTTTTGGGCTCTAATCCTTACGAAGCGCTCACCTCACTGGGAAGGAAACCTTCCTATGCAACCTGAAAACAAGTGAGGGTGTTACTCTCCCCAAGCAGTGAATCCAATTACCGATTTTATTATGGTCAAGTTTTCTTTAGCAGTCCCTTTTTTAATTTTTTTGTGTTATCGCTTCTTTTGAATCAATTCAAACAAGCGCCTAACGTTTTTGTATTTTTTCCTTTATCCTACTTTGTCCAAAAACAGAGGGAGAAAAGAGTCGGAAAAGCCGTGCAAGTCGACACCAAGGTGGAAATCTCACCTTTGTGCCTAGATGATGCGTGCAAAGTAAGAAGACTTACAGCGAATCCCAGCTCTCTCCATGCGGGATGCAAAGCAGAATATTTTAAACCTAATCTATATGACGATATGCAAGCGGAAAGCGTCCTAGAACAGGAAACTGCTAGCGTGAAGAACCACAAGTCAACTAGCAACTCCTAATCCGAGTGTCCGGTCTTGGCTCACCCCTCCTCTGCCCAACACATTTGGAGTAGGAGAAAGCGCTTGTTCGGGTGTGAGCTCGCGGCGCGTGGATTTGAGAATTACTTGTTGACTGTTTAATTTAGTCTAAGTCCAAAACGTAACTATAGGAGCATGCAAATGTAATTAGGTGTTTGGACCTATTCTAATCGATCAAGCAGTCCTAGATCTAAGAGCTCAATCCACAAAAGAAAGTGAAAAATGAAACTCAAAACCGGAAAATGACTGCGATGAAAACACGAGGAAAACGGCGGTGAGCCCCCGGGTGAACAAACACCCGGAAATTAGGCCCGAATGTCTAAGTGTCCAAGGTACCTGTATTATTACAAATTCAATGAATATCACTCTCTCACAAATAAAGTAAACTAGCTAAGCACTCTCTCTCTCACTCCTTGCTCTCTCCTGCCGGCTTGGCTTAAGAAAAGCCGGCTCCACGTCCCAAGGTTGCGTCGGGTCACCTAAGCCACCCGCCTCGCTCCGCGGTCCCTCGCAAGAAGACAAAAGAGATGGTCAGATAGTTCAATCAAGATATATATCAAAATGTAAGAGAAGGACAATGCTATGGTAAACAAACACACAAACAATCAAAAATGTGAACTACAAGCTGTTGCTCCCCGGCAACGGCGCCATTTGATGATCACAAATTATCGAGGGTCTAAATATGTCGCTATGGCGACCCACAATAAAATGTAATTAATCAACAATGAACCCACAATCAAATATCAATCAATGAAAAATAAGTGTGGAGTCAAATTTATTTTTAACTCTGCACAAATGGTGTATATGGGCAAGTATGCAGAGAGTTCGAACACAGGGAGCAAGCAGTGAAGTCCAAGCAATAATGCTAAAGTGTGTGAGTGATGTGTGAAGCGTCTACACTAAGCAAGCAAACAACTACAATTTTTGTGGGTTTTTAATTTTTAAACTTTTTTTTATTTAATTTTTAATTTTGTATTTTGATTTTTAATTTTCTGATTTTTATATTTTATATTTTTATGTTTCTTTTTTCAATATTGGAAAGTAAATACAATATAGTAAAAGGCAAGCAAAAATGTTAATAAAAATGCACAAAATACTCAAAAATTCAGGGATAAAATATTTTTAGTCTTTTTAGGGTTTTTTACTGTTTTTGTGATTTTTGGGGATTTTTCTAGGTGTTTTTGGTATTTTTAAGAACTGAAATAAGGCAAAACAGTGGGAATAGGGCTGGCTGTGACAAAAATAAGATTTAAAAATATCAAACAGTAGCTCAAAATTTTCACACTATTTTTCTAATAAAGAGAATAAAATAAGGATTAAACAGAACATGAGTTTCTATTTTTTGGATTTTTCTACTATTTTTGATATTTTTTTGAAGTTTTTGAGTGTTTTTAAATTTTTAGTGTTTTTCTTTTGAAATTTTTAATGATTTTTGGACTGACACTAAAATAGGGTAAAATAGACACTAGGTGATTTTTTTGGGAATTTTTGGAGGTGTTTTTATATTTTTTTGGTGTTTTCTAAGATAGACAGTACACAAAAAGGATGTTTTTGGTTTTTAATAAATATTAAAATAAAATAAAATCAAAAACTAACTAGATGGCGTTAAAGTACAAGTGTCCAGAAGCTTAAGTCTATTTTTATGGAATTTTTGGGCTTAAAATGATATTTTAAATAAATACAACAAGCAAGCAAACATTAAACAGGCCTGGCAGGGGTATATGTGCAATATTCAAAACATCCAGGGGCTAACATGCAATTTTCCACAAAATATTACACTATATATTCAACTTCTGGGACCAAAAGACAAATACAAAAGCCGCAAGGGCACGCCTACAAAGTACCCACCAGGGCGCGTGACTTGCACGCGCCTGGGAAGGACTGAAAAGCAATTTCACAAAAGTCTGGGGGTTAACATGCAAAATACCCAGAAATATTACACGTGCTATGAAAGTTTTAGGGCTAAAACGAAATAAACAAAAGACCAAGGGTACCTCTGCAAAATGCCCACACCTCACGTGAACTGGTCACGTGAGGTGACGTGGCGAGGGACCTAAACGCAAATAAATGAAAGTTTGGGGGCCTACTTGCAAATATTACAAAATTTTAACGCTACAGACGAAAGTTTGAAAACTAAATATTAAATACAAAAGTTGCGAGGGTGTCGATGCAAAATACCCTCGCTCCGGCTCTCTGATGAGGACGCGTGGCACGCATCCAACGGCTGGGGCGTCGAGGCGTGATCCAGCGGCTGGAGGCGTTTCACTTATCCACGTGGCAAGCTCTGGGCGGCCGATGACGGTTGGGCGATCAGCGGCTGAGATTAGATCCTCCTGAGGTGATCTGACGGTCGAGGCCGAGGAAGATCCAACGGCCGCTGCTCGATCTGGAGCTCCTCCTCGATCGGACGGCTGGGAAGAGGGTTGCAAGAACGGGGAAGAACGCCGGCAAAGGCGAGCTTCCCCGACCTCGATCTCCCTCCTCCGGTGACGAATGTGCTTCAAAATGACCGTGGAGGCTCTTGGGGTCGTCGTCTATCTCCTGGAGGCTTCAAAATGCCTCGGCGACGGCCGAGGTGCTCAGGCGAAGGTGGCGGAGCTGGAGGGCTCGGCCGAGCTCCGGCGATGCTCAAAATCGCTCCCAGGCGCGATTCAACGCGCGTTGATCCTGCAAAAAGGGTTAGAAGGTCCAGGGCAAAGTGCCTGGACCTTTGGGGGACCTAAACTAAGCGCGAGGTGGAATGAACGTCGGTGGCCGGAGTTGCGCTCCGGCGAGGTTGTGTGAACGGGTGGAATACTCGATGGAACTTTGATTTTTTTGAGGGTTTTTAAAGCCTAAGCTTTCAGGAATCTAAAGCAATAAAGAAATAGCGGGGGTGATGCCCTCGATGGCCGGAGCCAGAGGAAGAAGTTTACCTCGACGCCGGCGGTTGGCGGAGGTGCTGGAGTCGCCCTCGACTTCGCGCGCCTTGGCTGAAGGGCCGGCGGTGGAGCTATCACCTCCACGGAGCTCAGGAGCACGAGATTGGCGCTGAAGGGTGGACCAAAGGGACTCAAATTCGATTTGAAAATGGGGTGTTGGTTTTATTGGCTTTGACCTGAGACTGAGGTGCTCCAAAGAACGAGGTGGCTGGCTCGATTCAGAAGCTCTCAGCCCAAGATGATCCTTGGGCGAGCAAGAGGGATGGTAGGTGAAGATTTTTGCAGAAGAAATCGAGCTCAAATGATGCAAGTTCATGCCTCGAAAAAATTGGGGAAGATGGGTCAAACATAGGGCTGTCAGAGGCTACAGGAGGTAGGGTACCTAGTTGACCGAGGTCAACTAGGGTTTGCACCTGGTACCCTGGAATAAATGTTTGTTAATTCAATAAAAAATAGTAAATGGTCGAATTAAATAAAAGTTATAAAATAAAAAATGTTCAACATTTTATGTAGTATTTTATTCTGATTTTTATTTATTTTTATGACTTTTATTTTTACAGGTTGCCTTTTTAACCCTATATAGGTATAATACCTATGTATTTTGATATTTTATTTTATTTTATGTATTTTTAATCTCCTTATTTTTATTTAGTATTTTATAAAATTATTACATACTTTTATATACATAAATATATTTTTATTTTATTTTTCTGAGATGTTTTGTGTATTTAATAAAATACAAGTGTATTCTGTATAGGTATAAGTACATATAGTATACCTATGTATTGAATATGTACAAGTATTTACTTTTTTTATTTTTCTTTGTATTTTATTTCAATTTTAATACACATATTTATTATAAGTAATATGTACAAAATTATAAAAATATAAAAATTAATAAATAATGAATAAAGAATAAATTGAATATTTTATTCAGTATAGGTATACAACAGGGGTCCAAAACTCAACTTTCAGACCGTAGCTCCGCCAAATGCGAAACCACCACCATTGGATAGCTTATTTTATTCTATATACAATTAAAGGTGAGTACACTGCATTTGGATTTGTCGTTTGTGAGATACGGGTCTGGGAAGTTGGGATTTTGGATTCTTATTAAGACCATATCTTTTTATCTGTACCTTCTTTTTCTGTGAAATCAATTTTGTCTTTTTCTATATGAAATTATCTACAACTTTCATGTACAAGGTTTCTTTATTTGATGTACAAAAAGTGGAACCAAAAATAGGTCCCAAAATGAATAAAGAATAGATAAAATGTATAGATATTTTTCTGTGTTTCTGACCTTATCTCCCCCTACTTTATTCCTTGTCGACCTATTCATCAAGATGCCTAGGTCTCGGGGGTTTTAGGTCATAAAATATTTACAATATTTTACTCTTTTTCTTTTCTTTATTTATTCTATAATTTTGGCCTTAATTACAGTGTTTTATACACTATTGAAATGCACATGCATGAATGCTAAGATGGTGGTTTTAATGCTATTTACGGGCATTTGCTAGGGTTTTTGGTGCCAAAATGATAGAATAAAGATGATGAAATGTGGATTCATCACCATGTCCCAATACTCTTCATTTCGGGGGAATCCTCTCTTCGAAACCGATTTCGCGTGGTCATCCTTTCCCTCTATCCTATTCACTCCACCCATGCCCACACTTCTTCCTAGATTAGACCGCTCTCACATTCTGATTTCCAAATGAACACAACAGAGCGAGCGGATTTGAGGATGGCAAATAGAGTAACCAATTTCGACAGAGATGGTTACCATGGACTTTCCATCTTTTGAACCATCCCCTACTCAGGTTGACTCTCTTCCTGAGTACGACAGATTTTCCTTCGACGGTTCACGATAAATCCAGAGTGAAGAAAATATGACTCATGACCAGACTAAACTCCAATGAATAATCACTACTCCGCTCAAAGCTACATGCCAAAATCACAAATGAGGTACAATTATTCTGCACCAAGTCATGAGGAGTTTGAGGATGAAATCAATTGGATCAACCAAAGAGCTGATACTTCGACTAAAAGAATATATGATCTCATCCAGTCAATGAAAAACAGAAGAAGTGAGGACGCCACCATATGAACCACAAATCCATCATATGGCGTACACTTGGACACAACCACCACTGACTTCTGACCAATCTACTGACCACCACACCGAAAATACCAAAAATAGGAAAACAAGAAAATTAAAAAAATAGACAATTCTGAAATGGAAGTATTTTACAAGAGTTTGATCTTAGAGCTTTAATGAATCTGTGATTCATCATTCTAAAAGTTGAAAATAGAGCCTTGTTCCTGAGTAATTAGCTGCATGTTTTCACTTATATTGCATAATTAGTATTCATGCATGCATAAATAATATTTGCATTTTAGCATTCATATTTTCATTAAATAAGGAGCCAAATTCATTCGTAAAAATCACATGTAAATATCATATTTGTATTTATTTTATACTAACTCCAAATCCAATAAAATCAACTCTATAGTGTATATATTACTAGCACTAATTAAAGGAAAATATCAAAAAAATACTAACTTGTAAAATTGACCAATAAAACCTGAGTCCAAGTTTGAGACCATGAACCTTAAAATGTGCATATCTCTCTCATATAGTGTCCGATTTAGGTCTACTCACTTTTAAAGTAATATACATCCAAAGACCTTCAAAATGAGACCAATTTCATTAAAATGGAGACCGTATGCAAAACTTGGGTTTTGGGCCCCTATTGTATATTGTATATATTGACCCTTTTCATTTGATTTTCTGCCCTTTACAAAAGTTGTAGATCTTTTCGAGACGAGCAACTTTCATGTTGATCACTTTTTGAATTGAACCTATTTTTTATTTCTTTTTTATTTTTCTTTTATTTTTAACTTCGAATTTTCTGGGAGTGACACGTGGCAGCACCTGGAGCTGCCACATTTCCGACCTTCTTATTTATTTATTTCAAAAAAATAAATTATTTATAAATAAGCGCCACGTGGCCACATCCCAGCACGTCATGTGGCGCCACCTCCTCTTCTTCCAAGACCCCAGACCACTCCGACCCCCTTCTCTGACAATCTCACCGAAGATGACGACCGGACACCACTAGGGATGGGCATTGGGCTGGGCCGGCCCAGCCCAGCCCGAAGCCCGGCCCAAAAATATCGGCCTGGCTCAAGCCCAGTAGAGCACTGGGCCGGGCCTGGGCCAAAAATTTTTGCCCAAAATTACTTTGGGTCGGGCTCAGGCTTGGCTCAGCCCAACCCGGCCCGGCCCGTGACACGACCGTTTAGGAGCCCGAGAAACAACCCAAAATGGGCCCGAGGAGTGGCCCGAGGACTGGAGTGGAGCCCAAGACCCCCTCCCCTTATGCAAATCCCCCTTTTACCCTAATCGACTAACCCTCATTCCACATTCCTCAATAGAGACCCCCTCCCTCCCCAGACTCCTTCCGCGCTCCCCATTTCACCGTAAGTTCCTAACCCTAGGCGTCGTCGGTGACTCGACGACCTCCCCCGTGCTCCTCCAAGGCTCCACCCCTCGCTGGCCTACCCACGACAGCCACGCCTCCAGTCCTCCCCCTCCTCCATACCAGTTTCTATCTTGCTCGCCTTAACAGACCCTTCCACCTTGCTAGTTGTGGCAGCGCGCCCCCTTTCAAAATGAAGCGCAAACTTTGCGAGAGGTCTCAAAAATCTGACTGTTGTATCAGGTAACTCCCAGCCTCTCAATTTCATACCTTTCATTATTATTTTTAATTAGCCTTTTCATCTTATTTTTTCTTTGACTTTATTTGATTCTTTAATCGTTTGTTTCTATATTTGCTAGTGAGATTTATGTGGGAGGAAGTAGAATATTTGGGGTGATTTTATTTGATTTTTTGTCTCTGTGAACTCTAGATGTCTTCTATTTCTATGTTAACTTTGATTTCTATTTGAAGGGTTTTTAGCAGTGTTCCTCCTAAAGGACAACCTAATGTAATTATTTCCATAGCTACAAGGGTAGGTTGTAACTTACGATACATCAAGGGAAAACCTTATAAACGTTATCAAACCTCTCCCTGCGTGATCTAGCAATATCTCAACTAAGGGATAGACTCTCATGGGCTTGTAGACGTTTGAGAAGTAAGAAATACTTATGCCCAATTAGAGATTTCCTTGTAAGTTCTTTGAATGTGTAGTCCGATTTTTCCCTCTTAAGGAATAGTCTCTTAAACACTTACATATCAAGTATGAGTAAGATGTTTTATGGTATAGCAATTTGTACGTTCCTGATTAGCTTATATTGACAAATACATTGACCATTATTTGTGACATGAGGTGTCTGATGAGTTTTAGCAAGGAAGATGCCTTTTTTTCAGACGATGCTTGTATGCAAAATCTGGAAAGCAGAACTGGGTGCTTACACATGGTGCATCATGTAATCTATTTGTTTATCCATAACATATACAAATTGTATTCAAAAAATAAATAAATGTTGTTGTAGGAAAGCTCTGGTATGGTACTCCCTCCCTGTAATATTGAACCTTGGTCATCTTCTCTCTTCGGCAATCAATAGATAATCTAATATCCAACAATCATCCCGTCAAAGCAATTTGTATTAATTTTTACGTATTAGAAATACATACCTCTTGTGCAGATTGTACAACCATAGCTGATCAATCATGCCATGCTTCCGCGATAACACTTATGTTTTTACATTTTCATCTTCCTCGCTTGGATCTCGACGATTTGAGCTTTGGTTGATTTATAGTTTGGGGAAACCATATTTATTGAGGATGTCTAGAATGTCACCACTTCGGATTTACCTGTACATATGTTGAGGTTTGGGCCGGCACGGCCCAAGCCCGACCCAAAGGAAATGGGCCAGGCTCGGGCTTGGGCCGAACAACAATAGGATTTGCGGGCATAGGCCCGACCCAAGGCCCGAAATATTTAGATGGGCTTGGGCCTGGGCCCTTTAGGGCCCGACCCAGCCTGACCCATGCCCATCCCTAGCCACCACGTTCTCCACTCCTCCAAGGCCGTTCATTTCACTCACGATCACTTGCACTACTCACTTGCAAGCTTCGGCTATCAATTACTAACATTGCAGGTGAATGTCTTTAATGGCCGGAGCATCATCATACCCTTCTTCTCTAGCTTCGTCTCCGACCACGCATCGACGCCACTCACTTCCAGATGAACCGGTAGCTGGGCTGAGTTCCTACGATCACATCAGGACCTCCAGCGACCTCCTGGGAGCAGAGCAAAGTCAGAGAGAAGGTGGTGGAGCGGAAACACCTTCGTCAGAGTCTTGGTTCCGCCACCAGCCCCGTGGCGGAGGAGGAAGATCCAGAGTTTACATGCACCATTGGATGCCCCTCCTCAGTGTCCTTCCAATGACGCTGATGCAGCCACGTATTCTCTGGTGCACGGTACAATTATCATTGGATCTCAAAGATCTAGCGGTCCTTGGACGTCCACATGTCAAGCACCGAGCAGACCGAGCCTCAACCTCCGAGCCTGTAGGTCTGGATCTATCGAACCACTGCCAAGCCTTCTCCGAGTCAGAGCCTCCATCGGGCCTGCTTCGAGGCTGAACCATACGCCGAGCCTACCCGAGCCTCCATCGAGCCTGCACCTCCATCGAGCCTAGCGCACGTGCTTGTCACGTGCACTATGGGCAAATTGCATGGAGGCCCCATCGATTTTTCCATATTGCATTCAGGTCCAGAGCTCACGTGTAACCCTGTACGCCTGGGGTATTTTGCATTCATACCCTCGTAGGTTTTAATAATTGCAAAAATATCTCCGCACGTATGGGTTATTTACAGGGAAGGTCCCGAACTTTATTTTATTTGCATTTTAGTCCCTTCAGGGACATGTTTGCTATTTATCTTTTATGTTTTCTTACATTTATGCCCCTGGCTTCACTCTTGCATATCTTAAGCATCCTAGCTCTGATTAAGTCGATTTCAGTGGCGTTTTGAAGCTAGTTTCATTGTCTTCTTGATGGCATGCTTAGATTTCAGATTTGACACTATGAATTTTGATGTTTTATTCTAACAGCTAAGTGTCTTTATTGTAATGCTTCACATGCCTTATTTTTACATTAATGAAAATAGCTTCATGAATTGAACCTAATCTGACTTGTGATTAAATGTCTCAAGTATTTTTATAATTAGGCCATATTTTTGCATTTAATCGCATCTCTTTGCATGATAAAAATCAAATAAAAAATTGCATTTCTCATGTTTATTTATGGATCATGTTTTCATACATTTCATTGACCTACGATTATTAATCCAACACTTAATCTAGATAATTTGAGTATAAATATTACGAGAGAGGCTCGTGTCCCTGAGTTCGACCTTGGGCTTGCCTAAGTAAAATATAAATGGACTATTTGATTTAGTTGATTATATTAATTAAATGGTTCTTTGACGCATCCGATTCGGCTGACTACAATGCATTAAACGACTTCTCAGGAGGTCGAATTTACGGTTCGTCAAATGGCACCGTTGCCGGGGACACAACTCATCTTTTATCTTGTTTGGATTTTTATTTATTTTATTAAGTATTTTCTATTTGTAGGTCAATTTGTTCAATTGCCTTGCATCATTAAAAATTCTTTTCGAGTGATATCTAACATTTGCTTTTGTGGCAGGGCTCTTGATGTTCAAGGAGGTGAGGCGAAGGTACTTCCCTGCTGCGAGGAGCCGCAAAAGAATTTTGGAGAGGAATCGAAGAAGAAGAAGACGTCTCACATTTTATTCCATTTCATATGCATGTAATAATCGTCTTTACATCGGTCTTCGATCGAAGACTCACGCTTGTAAATGAATGACTTATATGTGGTTGTGTGGGGATCGTCCCCACTTGAGTGTCGACCTAGGACTTGGCACGTGGCTCTTCGAGCTTCTTTCTCATTTTTATTTTATGTGCTTGCTCGTAGGTAGGACACACTTTAATTAAAGACGCACATAAACATCGCTTCACCTAGCTAAAATTAAAGATATTCTTTCCCGCTAATAGAAGCATGTTAGGTGCGGTTTTCCATCGTCTTGCATACATTTGTTTTTCGTTTTCAACTCAGTCCAAGTTTTCACGCATTTTTCTAGGGCACTGCATGATTTCTCGCTTAGCCTAGATCATGGTTTTTATCGATTGCATGGCTTTTCTCGATTCCTCCTCCTGGCTTGATCACATAGGTTAATGGAAAATGAGAATGGGCGGTAGACGATGATTTCTTGATTTATGTTCTCACCTTAAATCAGTGATAACCTTAAGCAAAATAATCGGGACAGATAAATGCAAGTTAACCTAAAATGGAGTAAAACCCGGTTTTGGGTGATCAATACCCGTACTTATGCAGGATGATTTTCCTTGACATTTTTCTTGATTCCCACATAAATTAGAATGTTTTTAATCACCAATAAAATTAACAAGATAATAAACCAACATTTATTGGTTTCACGTGTGAGTTGGTGAAATCAAAGGGTTTTTGCTTGCTTGTTTGAGCCTTGGTTGCTCCGACACCCTCCCCTAGACCCTAGGTACTCCATTAATCTCCGAAGATTCATCCACTCAATTGTATATCCAGCCGACTTCTTCATTCACCTCAGGTCTATCCCAGCATCAATTCTCAACCTTTATACTTAGGCTACTCTCAGCCTAAGTATAGGGGGGACCCAAGCCCCCATAATTTCTCTACTCATCTTTCCTTGCCTCGATACTTAGGTTATTTCTAACCTAATTATAGAGGAGACCACATTCAGTTCCCATACATTCTTCTAGACTTAAATGGAACTATGACCTTATATCATCTAGTGCTATGAGGACATAACAAAGTTTAAGTATAGGGGGTATACCGTATATACAATATATGTACTTTAGCTATATTTTGAAAAATTTTAAAAAATTTAAAACTTTTTGGCTATAGTACAATCTTTTGAACTAAGTGGACAAAATTATTGTCAAGGCTTTTCTATACTATGTTACACTATTTTTCATAGAAAAATATTTTTGAAAATGATTTTTAAAAATGAGTTTTTCTTGTTTTGAAAAATCTTTTGAAAATGTTTAGAAAATCTTTAGTTATGTGACATGGTGTTGAAAATTCTTTTTGATTTCAAGGAAAGTTGAGTCTAACCGATTTTCTAATCTTTAATCAAAAATTAATAGAAAATGAAAAAAAAATAAAAAATACTTTAAGAGTCAAATTGACTACTAAATCCAAATAAGTAGCCGTGTTCAGTGAGGGCTCGCCCTTAGCAGAGTAGGTGATTTAGAGGACATCACGTAAGGCTTCGTCCTTAAGCAACGGGCTCCAGCTTGTACTTACACCTATACAGGATGAACGCAGATGCATCTACTCATTTGAGTTTAGGCAGTCATGATGTTTTTTAAAGTTAAAAAAATCAAAAATTATTGAAGGAGTTGGATTAAATCCCCTACCTTTTCGCTTCCACCCAGGATCAGAAATGTTCAAGGAAACTTGGTTTATGAGATCTTGAGATTTTAGGTTAACCAACCTTAGCCATCAGGGTCTTAGAATTAATCATCCACATTTCTTTATGTTTCTAGATTTGTGTGCTATATTGCAGGCTTAATATCCTACATTAAGAATATGATCAACATATCACATGCACGACTGCGGTTTCGATGAGATGAGTTGACATTTCACTTGAGGGACTGGGATGAGGGATTCGAGTCTGGACTAGATCTAATGATGCTCGAGGATGGGATAAAATCTTTGAAGGCTCCATGAAGCCTGAGTGTCAGCATTTTAGCCTGTATGAGAACTTGGTTCTTATGCTAATCTCTTGATATTGACCTAAGTGCTAGGGTGTGAATAAAACAAAAATGTTGATCAATGTGCGCCAACTCTTGGTAAAAGTAGTGGAAAAAGCCAAAAATTATTACAAATCAAAGAAATCAATGTTGAAAATAAAGCTCTCATTCCACAAAGTCAATCATTACAGAGCTTCCACCAAAAGCGAGCGCTCCCAACCATTTTCAAAGTGTCCACTTGGACCACCACTATTAGGACCAGGAGTCGGACTTGCACAAAAAAGGGCTCTGCATCGTAAATGCTACAAGTCTGGGTGTAGAAGGTACGATAGGTACTAGAAAAAGGCACACCTCGGTGTACTCCAAGGAAAACAAGTGCCGAGGACTCCAACTTCTCTTGACGGACGCACTGATCAACAACAAAAAATATTAGTGTTGCGTAACAAGGCACTAGAGAGAATCCTTGTTCCAATGAGAGGGAAATGACACAATCCTAAATCCCTCCATTCGCTGGCCTGCCACCTACACTTCCAAGTCCGACAACTAAAGAGACGGTGGATTGGACACAATATCTGATTTATTCCCTAGTGTTGAGGATTGGGTCCTTAGGAGAATTTCTTGGACCAGCATCTTGGATGATGTTTTGACTCTACTCTCGTGAACGCAGTCAACACTAAATGCCATATCCGTAGTTTATATGTATACAAGAGAGAGTCTGGAAAAATTAGAGGAATTGGATGCCGCTTGATTAAGGGTGGTTGAACTCTGAGATTTTGGATCTCTAAAATTGAGAGGACTTGAATGGATCAGATCCTGTACGCACGTGCACAAGGGAGTTAATGCAGCTCATTCAATTTTTTTGAGATACTCGGGGAAGAGCATAGTTTAAGTATAAGGGGTTGATGAAACCCGGTTTCATGCTTTTAATTCGCAGAAATTAACCTCCTAGCTTATACTAAGTGTCAATAAAAACCAGAGTAATCCCTGTAATTATCTAACCCCTTGAATAAATTAAAAATACAAAAAAATAGCAACATTAAAAATCATAGTGTTTTTAACCTTAAAAACGCTCTCAAAAATATTTTCTATCTTTGTTTGACCTCATCTCTATTTTGGTCAACATGAAACTTATAGATCTCATCGAGATCTACAACTTTCATGTTGTGAGTTTTTCCAAATTCGGTCATTTCCCCCCTCATTTCTTAATTTCTTTGTCGCAATAATCTGATTGGGTCACATGGTGCCGTCTGGTTGCGCCACGCGACCCGTCTCTGCGCATGCAACGCACCCTCGTCCCTCTGCCGTCCTATCGCTCTCCTTCTCTCCAGATCGCCTCCGTCCGTTTCCGTCCTTATCTCAACCCTCCGATCAAACTCCAGACGCCATCTCCTCCATCCATTAGCACCTAAACCTTAGCTCGCTACGTGGCTCATCATGTGCCGCTCGATCTCCTCCAGGATGCGTCCATCTCAGTCGTTCCTCCCTGTGCTACCCTCAACCCTTCGATCGTGCCCTCGATCCCATCTCATCCGTCCGCAAGCACCGCTTTCTCCTTTAACCACGTGTCGCGCCCACATCCGCCTGATCATAGCCTTGATGCATTGTTCTCCACCACATCTTCTCGCAACTCTTCTCCACCGCCTGATCTACCCACTGATTTCATCACGACCGTTGGCTTCTGCCTTAATCTCCTCGCACCACGTGGCGACTCCTAAGCTCCACGATCATGCCTCGCCGATTTAATCGGAGCCGCATACGCGCGCCTATCTCTCAGTCATTGGATCATTAGATCCAACGGCTAAGAGATCGTCGTCAACCTCCAGATACCCTCTCGCTCACGTCACCCCACCTCGCGCAATATCTTCACCCTTTCCATTTCCCTCGCTTTTCTCGCCACCACCTCCACTTCCCGACAGGCCCACAACATAGCCACATCATCCCTCTTCCTCGTGGCTACCCACTCGACCCACGTTCTTCTTCCTCTCGCTCCCTAATGCCCCTGCAAAACAAGTCGCTACTCACCATCTCCCAACCTTAAATACTTCGCCTCCGCCCCAAATCAACTCCGTCCACCTTTCGAGGGGCGAGGCCCAACCCTCCTCCACCTCCCTATGACAGGGGGAGGTGCTAGGATCGAGCGAAGAAGACCATCATCCCCGGTGAGACCTGCCGCCTTCCATGGCCGCGTCGTGGAGTTGCGCCTTCGCTTGAGCTGCCCCACCCAGCTGAGGGGGTCCAGCGAAGACCCGAGGTCCACCTCGAATCCCAAGCCCAAGCCTTCGACCACCATTATTGCCCAAGTAAGCTTCTTCGATCCCCCTTGTAAATCCTTCATTCTTCTTCTAATTAATTAGGCGACTTCCGACACCATCATCGTTCACTGACCACCCCATTAGCTTTGCCTCTCATCCCTCATTCACGCGCACTCATCCAACCACCACCTTCACTTCCCCGCTCCCCCCACGAACTCCACCTTGTCCGCTCGCTCACTCCTCCTCGCACCTGCCTTAAAAAGGTCTTCGACCGTCGGCTGCTGATTTATCCGCCAATCAAGAAGTCAAGAGCCCCAGCTCCGAGAAGGTGCTGGTGACAACGGTGCGTCTCCTTGTTGCAGTGACGATGAGCTCATCTGCTCAGGCGAGATCCAAGGGACCATAGTTCCTTGCTACAACAGTCTCAACTACTGTGAAGCTCGGTTCTTGCCGGAGCCTAGAGCTATAACCCGTGGAGCTCAAAGCTTCCACAACCTTCCGACGAACTCTCAGGTAACCTCCCTCACGATTTCTCCTTATTTCTTCCTTCGTCTATTTCCTTCTCCTCCATTCTTCTTCTCCTTCCTCTGATTTTTCATCCTTATCTCGCTGCACCTTCACACTCCACCTGTCGTCGATCAACTCTGTTTCTTCTCGCTCCGCTCATCCTCCACCGACCACATTGCCTCCACACGCACATGTACGATAACCACCTTTATAGCACACCCTTCGCTCCAGCATCGCATGCTGCCCTTGCCTTCGGCCGCTTCGCCCGCGAGCCACACCAGCGACCACCATGCACACACTTCAGTCTACGTACTTGCCATCTACATCTGCAGGCGAGCCCGCCGATCATCGACAACATCTCGCCCTCGCTTCCAAGCTCCATCGCCATCGTGTCCAGCCGCAACATCGATCTGCACGCCCTCACTCATAGGCACTTGAGCTCCTCGGTATGTGAGTCTCGGTCGATACACCACTGATATGCCTGTGCCTCGTCGCCTTCATCCTGTGTCACACCGACGATCACCTGCGGCCGTGCGCCCATCGTGGAACTGCAGTCGGGTGAGCCAACAAGCTACCCATATGCTACTCTACTCCATAGACCGCCGACCTCTAGCCTTCATCATCGACAAGGCTTGCCGCTCCAACTGCGGCTAGCCACGCTCCGCAGCACTGCACCGCTGCATAGTGCTCCAACTGCCCCCTTGCAGCCACTAGCAGCCACCTACGAGCATCACGCCTCCCGTGGCGCTCCGCCCGCGGCTCCAGAGCAGCTACCCTCCAAGCAAACTTGTGCACCTCCTTTGAGCTACACCTCCAGGCTGCATGCGCCTCGCCGGCGTTCGAGCCATCCCTGCACCAACCTCGCGTCGGCCTCACCTCCTGGTTGTCGGCCCTCTTCCGCGTGTACAACAGCCAGTTCGATGACTAGCCTTCTCCCCTCCACGACACTGGCCTTCCTCCGCCATCTGCTTCACTATTCACTCCACCTCATGTGCAAGGCACGTGAGGGGTGGGGTAATTTGCGGAGAGGTGTCCCCATACCCTCCATATCGCAGAATAGCCCGAGGATCACATGCAAGGCATGTGACCACTTGGAAAGATTTGCAAGAAGGCCCCTACATCATCCACGAATCACGCCACGCCCCCTGCCGACTGGAGCATGCGCCTCGTACGTGACGAGCTGGAGAAATTTGCATTCAGGCCCCCAGAGTCTCGGTAATTGCATCCTAGCTTTGTCTGCATTTTTTAATTTTCTTTTTTAATGTAATTTGCATTTAGGCCCCTACATTTGTTATGAATTTTGAACAATTATTTCACCCCATTTTATCATTCTAAAAATTGCATATTATAGAGAAACTTATGCTCTATCATTGTGAAGACTTGTTATCTTTTTATGAGCTTCGAAGAAATTAATATAATTCTTTTTGTGAAAAATTGCATATTTTGCCCATTGTGTGCCTTTAATTGCTTATTAAATTGATTGTTGCTCCAAAAATGACCACAAATCACAATAGGTCTAATTTAAGTAGTTCTACATTGTTCCCAAAAATCACATCATTTGCGCGCATAACGAGGGCTTAATAAATTAATTAGTGTTTTACTTAATTGATTTTTAATAGGTCCAAAATTCATCATTTTTGAGGTCTAATAATTTTCCTGGATTCATCTCACATAAAAGTATCTAGGTTAATTTTTGTATCTGAAAATGATGTATTATGGTATTTATTAAAATTAATTTTACTAAAATCACCCTGCCTTCATTTTTAATTCATAGTTAATTCATATAGGGTCGAAAAATTCCCAAAAAAATGTAGTAGCTTAATTTCATTGCGTTTCACATTCTGGCCAAGTGTCATAATTTTTTGATTTAATTTAGCTATACTTTACATTTTAACCTTAGAAATTGGTCTAGATTGCATCGCATTTTCTTAATTGCATAAAAAATACCAAAAAAATATTCTCCTGAAAACCTAACATCGAAATTGACTTCAAATTAATCTAAGGAAAAAGTTGCCTCACTGAGTTCGACCTTGGGCTTGCCCAAGTAAAATAAAAAAATTACCGCTTGCGTTTAATTGACACATTAATTAAAGTGGTTTTGATAAGTCTGATTTTACCCGACTACAACAAACATCACTAAATTTAATCGTTAATCCGGTTGAATTGAGTAGGGTAATCCATGGCTTTTCAAGCTTACATTGATAAAGGCCATAGAATATATGCCCTGATCTTAAGAGTTTTGTGAAGAATCGATTGAACCTTAAAAAGATGGACAAGAAATGATCAAGGATTGAACATCATGTCATATCTATGGTCAGTTTTTTGGTGATGAATTATAAAATCAAAAGCTGCAAAGTCATGCAGTTGAATCGAATCACGTGTGAAATTGAGGATTTCATATTCACCCATGTTCGGTTGGATGATGACTCCACATTAAACATCTTCCTGACTAATCTATGATTCATCTCCTTTATTTTTTCATTTTGGCTAGAATCCTTGGTAAAATACATGTAAATATTCACTAATTCTTATTAATTAACATTCTAACCATATTTATTAATATTATTTATTTAACACTTATTTTATCTAAAATAAAAGAATAATGAAAAATAAAAGAAAATGAAGGATGTATATAGAATATACAGACTGATCCTAACCCCGAGACCGGGTTAATATTGTCTTGGTCAATAAAGTACATACGTAGGGGGAGATAAGGATCATAATGTATAAAAATGTAAGAAAATCGAGAAAATAAAAATACCTTTATTCATTTTTCAACTTGTAAATATTTTCACCTAATTTATTTATCACCCAGATGATTTAAAATTAAAATCTTTCCTACGAATGTTGTTTATAAAAATATATATTATTTTATAAAAATTATCAGAAAAATTATTCAATATAAAAATAAAATATTACAATAACCGAAAAAGCCATAAAACTCGACTTCCAAGGTTCATTACTATTTATAGAAAACTCCAAATTGGCCAAACTCACTTTTAAACTTCGTTGTATAACTAATATTATTTAGTAAAAATATCAAAAAAATATTAAAATAAAATGGGTGAGTTTTGGTGTTGGGCCCCGTTGTCTATATGTATTATATGTATAAACTTCCCGATTTTCTAGCTAAATATTCGTAACTCCATTTGACTTAATCTTTTCTAATGTGTTTCTAAAAATCATTAGAAAAATAAAAAAGTATAACTTAAATCAAAATGCTAATAAATCCCGAAGACACAAAGTCGTGACCTAAATTTTTGGACCTCATAACTCGGCCATATGAACTCTAAATTTAGGAGTAGTGTAAACTCCATTGTATATAATTATCTACCAAATGATACTAGTTTTGCTGAAATCGGAGTTAATATGCAAGATATGGGTTTTGGGACCCTATTGGTATAATGTAACTTAACTTTATATTATTTAATGTATATCATCCCTTATATTTATATATTTTACTAATATTCTCCTATTAAATTAAAATAAAGAAAATTTATTTATATATTTATTGATCTACTAATTATTATCTAATTAGTAATTATTTAATTAATTAATTAAATTACTTATTTATTTATTATTTATCTAACTAAGTATTTATTTTTTCATTTATTAATTTTATTTAATTATTTATTTAATTGCTTAATTTGTAATTCTTTATTTTAATTAATTATTTAATTAATTTTTATTTACTTTCCTTTTCTCTCTCCTCCTTTCCCCCTTTCTTCCCCCGCACTTTTCTTCTCCATGGAACTTGACGCCAGCCACATCCTCCTTCCCTCTCTTTCTCCTCCGGCAGCTGCCAACTTCCCAATCGCCAGGCCGTTGGCCGTTAGCCCAACCACCTCCTCACTGACCCCTTCTCCCTCAATCGATCCTCTTTTATAAATAGTACCCATACCCCCTTCCGAACCTAACATCCGCCATTATTTTCTCCTTCATTCAAGTGAGCTCCGGCGAGAGTGTGAGGGACAGGCATTGCTTCACCGGTGTTGAACCATGCTCCTCTGTGAGTCCAGCCTCTCGAAGAAGCTGTCGATCGAGACTATAATCATTTGGAGCTTCCACTCTAGATTCTCAGGCGTTCATCCATTTCCTTTGCATTAGATTCCATGTATTCTCCTTAGACTCCTGTAGATCTGGTTGTTTTCTCTCTTCTTAGATTTATCCCCGATTCTCTTCTCAAACCGCTCTATCGCCATCTACATTCAATTTTGATCTGATCTCCCCGCCATTGGATAATCCAGTTCTCAACTTTTTCTCCCACAATCTATCTACTCTGATCAAGTTCGGTGATAGGAGTTTCGATCCCATTCTCCCACATCGTCGGAACCACCACTCATCCATACCCTTATTTCCATTTGTTGTACTTAATGCCAGGCTGAAATCCACAAAACTCGAGCCTTCATTTTTACTTGTAGGTATCAGATCAAATCATTTCAAGTTTGAGATTGAGCATTACCGAGGTTGTCGATCATCACGCGTCACATGCATGTGTGACCAATCATATCATCTGCAGGAAGAACATGATATTCGTCTGACTTCAAAGCCTTCACGTGAAGCCAATCAAGAACATTCGCAACCAAAGTCGATTCGTGGAATCAAAGCCCCAATTATCGTCATCTACAGTTCCTAATTTGAAGCACCTTCGCCCGCACCTAATCTGATCGAAGATTCCGCTTCGCTCAAAAATAGATCATCTGCTGAGCTTCATCAGCAGGCTACATCCTTCATATAATTCCAGCCTTTGCCCTCGAGTCGTTGGAGTATTTGCAAGTATAGGAGTTGTGTCGAGAAGTGCTGTAGTGGAGTTACCATTTGAGCACATCAACATCATAAGGATCACCTGGAGTTCTCCGTCGAACGAAGCATATATCTAACACCTGGACTCCATTTTTAAAGCACAAGCATTGACGAATCACCCGGAGAACGAGATCTAATACTAAGCCCACAGACAAGATCAAACTTCATCAAGAACCACAAGAAACAAAGCCTCACTTCTGATCAAATGACGCTAAGTTCGAGCATCAACCATCAACTATTGCCGGTCCTGAACAGCTTTATCGCATGGAAACTTGAAATAATATGGGGAAGAACTCCCGGTACAGTAGCTATCCGATCAAATCGATCGGACACGCCAAATCTAACACCGCACAACTGCTTTAGCCGAGTCATGCGCGACTCACATGTTGAAAAGATAACTTTGGGATTTTTGCAGAATCCACCCCTGAATATTTTGTAATCGCAAGCAAGTCTAGGTGGTCAGGACCATCATGTAAGCTGCATGCCTTTCCTGGGCATTTTGTGTATAGAACCTTATAATTTTCTGCATATTTACACGTGCACTTATCCTTTTTCCTATTATCACATACATACTAATGCTACGGTATATAATATATGATATATAATAAAAATGTAACAAATTTTAAAAATCATAAAAAATACAAAAACACCTTTAAAAATCCTAAAAATCTCCTACAATATATTTTACCATATTTTACATAGAAAACCAAAAACAAAATAAAATTAAATAATAAAACCAACAAAATACAAAATACATAAAACTTCAAAAATTCATAACTAATTCAATAAAAATCCTAAAAACACGTACAATATATCGTTTCGAAGATATTTTCACCTACTTCCTAATAAAAAAATTATTTTCATTCTGTTTAATATTTTAAAAAACAAAAATAAAAATCTATTTTAAATAAAAATTAGTTTTCAACTTTAAAAACCAAATAAAAGTAATAAATCATTTTCAGAAAAGATTAAATAAAAATCATAAAACACTTAAAAACTCATAAAAATTACAAAACTAAAAGGAAAATATAATATTAGAAAATTTTGCCTATATTCTTACATAGGTATATTAAAAATAAAAAAATAATATAAAATTCACAAAAATCCAAAAAATTATCTAAAAATAAATGAACGTAGGAAACCAATAAAACCTTAGTTTTCTATAATTTTACCCTAGTTTCTAAAAATTTGTCTCCTTAAGTTCGACACTCTCGTACTTTCACTATACATATGAGTTTAGCAGTATACATAAAACAAAAATATAATTTTTTGCTAAAATTTACCTAGTCGATACAACGACCTTTTTATTCTATAGAACATGTGCGTTTTTCACCTCCCAAAGTCCATCTTTGATCAATTCAAGCTCGAACAATTCAAAAAGACGAGGGTGATAGTTCAACTGCCAGATCGATATACCAAAAGACCGCGAGGACTTGTTTATGTCATCGTAAACTTCCAAGGTGACAAGTACAAAGTGGACTTTATTGTCCTTGACATTGAGCATTGTTGAGAATTTTTCCGAGTCTTCTATCATTTTATGAAAGCCGTTCTTAGCCTTTGATAAGGCAATTGTCGATCGTGAGACTCAAGATATCAAGTTCTCGAACATAGACAATAATGAACAAACCCTCAATGATACGCCTGACCCTGAGACAACCCATCCATCAATCGATAGTCATGATCAGGACAAGAACACTCAACACAACCAGACTAGCTCGAGTATACGTGAAAGTGGCTATCTGCGGGAAGTCCTATCGAGCGTAATCGACATTTTGACCCTCGATTGGGACTGACCAAAAGGCCCCCACAAGTCCCAGGGGCGGAAGTGGAAAGCGACTCTCCTAAAAACAAGCAGTCAAGCCTTAAGGAAGAGATATATGAGATTTTGAGAGCCTGCCAAATCTATAGGCCAAGCCTTTATACTAGTTCTACAACTAGATATATATATATATATATATATATATATATATAGCAAACTTGAATGGCTACTTCAAGAGAGAAAGCTGCTTTGATAGAAGCAGGAAATGAAGAGAGAAAGTTGCTTTGATAGAAGCAGGAAATGACCCTAACACTTTCTCCCTTAGGCCTCCGCCTGTAACTGGATAGAAAGGGAAGAAGACCCTAGTCCCACCCCTATTTTGTTAGGAACAAAAGGGACACCTGAGAGACTAACTGTTGGATTGACCTTCGATTCTCACCACACCTCCCACCCTGATACTACTCATAGGAGGAAACAATATTCAGGAGCTTATGAAGAATTGGATCATGTTTATGAAGATTGTCACAAATATTGGAGTAGTGAGTCGACAATCATTCATGAAATACTTGAACCATACAAGGAGTTGACTTATGAAAACTTTATGTCACCAGAAATCATGGATATCAAAAGGTGGCATCAACATCCCCCGCCATAACTCACAAATCTACCTGAAACATGCTCCCTCACCCGAAGCCTTGTATGACCCTACAAGAATCGATCGACTTTTACGGAGATTCATCTGACGAGCAACCCATAAATGCCACACCGATTACTCATAATAGGGAGAATAACTCTGATCATCTTCCTCCCAATGCTTCTAACAAAAACAAACCGACCAAGAAAGTCTCATTTGACCTTAGAAATCATATGATTTATGAAGAATCCTCGTCTGGTCCTGAAATGATTCATCAGTTAAGTGCAATAAGTGCAATTGTGATCAATGGGCACTTACTTATTGACAATAGTTGGATATTCTCTACGTATGACTAGTATTCTTCTGAGGACGACTCTGACGATGGCTGGACCTCTTCATCCCCCATCTTCACCACCCTCTACATCTCCATACTATCTCCCACCACACTCCGGCAAGAAGGTTCGTCGAAAAACTCCTTGACCTTGTACATCCGTAAATCTACTCATTCCCCCACTTGTAATTATACGATCAAACTTAGGGTGACGTGAGCCTAAGTATAGGGGGAACGATACCATTGTGTATACATCACTTCTATTCTTTCTTTTCACCCTCGACCACCCCGTTTCTTGCTCTTATGTTATGCTTAGATCCTCAAAGCCTAAGTATATGGGGGCGAGTCGACTTCCTTTTCTTTTTCACTCAACTATGCTTGGTATGAGTTATGCCTACATTTCACTTTGTGCCATGAGGACATAGCAGATGCTAAGTATGGGGGGTGTGTATTCTACATACTTTATTCATAGCTTGTACTTTAATTATTTTTATCAAAAATCGGGTATGGGTATAAGTTGTGTACACTATATTATATTCTTTGTAAATATTACTTGTTTTCAAAAATTTTTTTTATCAAGTTAGGGGATTATAACAAGCTTATACAAAAAATAAACAAAAACAATGCTAACTTAAGGTTTTATCCCTGGCATTTTCACTTTCACTCAAGGCTCGATAAATGAAAGAAACTCAGGTTTTTATGGTCCTTTGACTCAGAGTTAATATGCCTTATTCATTAGGGTTTTAGACTTAATAATCCACATTTCCCTAAGTTTGAAAGATGTGAGTTCTATATTGCACGCTTAATCTTTGCATTTAAGAATATGATCAGCACATCACTTGCACAACTACATGATCGATGAGATGATTTGAGATTTCAATTGAGAGACTAGGACTTGAGATTTAATTCTAGACTTGATTTTATAATACTCGAGGATGGGATAAAGTCAATGAAATCTACATGAAACCTGAGTGTAGCAAATCATAGTCATTATGTTAAAAAAGTCCTCATGTTATCTTTTGATGTTGACTTATGTGCCAGGGTGTGATGAAACTAAATAAATATTTATTGATCAGTATGTACCAACTCTTCATAAAAGCAGTGGAGCTAGCCAAAAAGAAAAGAAAAGAAGGAAATATTTAGAGAAAAAAGCTCTCTCAATACAAAGTCAAATATCAAGAGCTTACATTAAAAGCAAGTGCTCCCAACCATTTCAAAGTGTCCACTTGGACCAAAGCTTATTAGGCTAATTGAGTCATGCTACTACTTCAAAAAGGGCTCTGAATCGTAAGCGATGCAAATTTGGGTGCAAGTATGTTAGATACTTAAAGAAGACACTCCCCGGTGTATTCCCAGGAAAACAAGTACAGACGACTCAACATCTTTTAACGGACACACTGGTCAAAACCCAAAAATACATGTGTTGAGTAATAAGGCACTCGAGAGGATCCTTATTCCAATGAGAGGGAGATGACAAAATACATAAACCTAAATCCTCAATCATCTGGCATGCCATATACACTTTCAAGTCTGACAAACTACTGAGACAACATACTGAATGCAAGAGCTGATTTATTCTCTGGTATTGAGGATTAGGTCTTGAGGAGAGTCTCTCGGATCAGGACTTTGAGTGACATTTCGACTTGACTCTCATGATTGCAGTACACACTAAATGACATATCTCTTATGCTATATGTATAAATAGCGAGTCTAATAATTAGAGAAGTTGGATTTCTTTTGACTAGAGCTTGGTTCAACTTAGAATTTTAGGACCATTAAAATCTAGGATTCTTAATGAGATAAGTCTTGAAATTCACACATGCACAGTCAAGCTTCAACTTTAAAATTCACTAAAATTTGCTTGGGGACAAGCAAAGAGCTAAGTATAGGGGTGTGATGAATCAATGATTCATCTACTCTATATGTTTATTTTAGCGAAATTCCCATAACAATAAAATCCCTTAAAATCATTTAATTAACATTCACTAATTGTGTTAGAAATCAGGGTTAAATTCTATAAATAATTTATGTTTTTGACCTTGATTGAGCTTATCATTTTATGTACAAAAATCATTTATTTTAACCTAATTCTTTCTCTAAAATATTTTTAAATTAATTACCTAACTTGGCATAAAGAATTAAAATCCATAAAAATTTGAAAACCAAAAGATAACATAAAATTCTGACACATCCATCACCGCCGGCCTTCGACCTCATCCGTCCCTTGAGCAGCTCGGTCGGTGACAGTGGCACAAGCCCATCATTGTGGCAAGATCTAGAGGCTTCCCCACCTCTGTGGCTTCTCCAATCAGCCGGAGCTTTGTCGGTTTCTCGCCCTGCGGCTGAGGCGATCACTAGAGAGCCCCCTTGCTCTCTTCTCCTCCTCTAGGGGAACCCTCTACCTGCTACGCCTCCGACACCATATCTATCGTACACTGCCTCCACTCTCCCTCACACCTTTGTTTCTTTGCCCTTCTGCCTCTGCACATTGCTCGCACCACCTTCACCTTCCATGATGAAGCTGCCTTCTGCCTGCACCACCGCTCCACGCGGTCGTTCGTGCATGAACCGCCTCCGGCGAACCCCCTCCCCTCGCTTGGAGCAACGCCTCTGCGTCTAGCCCCTGGTGTCATCCGCTTGCAACATCGCTTGTCAGCAGTCGTCTCATGCGGGTGCTACCGCCCACCGGTTGCGCAACCCTCCGTCCTTGATCGGCAGACCACTCCGCACGCAGCACCGCACGTCAGCCTTGACCTACGTGCCCTACCTTATACGGTGCACCCACACACCACCACCTCAGCTCCCCCCTCCCACACCTGATGAGCACGTGGGGGTGGGAAAATTGCGCTCGCCCTCCCCCAGCTCCAACAAATCACAAAGCAACCCCCCGCCTTCACTTACGTCCTTGGAATATTTGCATAAGCTCCCCCACGAGTCATGGTAATTGCATATTAGTCCGTATCAGTTTTGTTTTTATGTTATTTTATTTTTTGTAATTTCACTCATACCCCTGCATTTGCACATTTATTTGAACTATAATTTTGCATCCATTTTTTAATTCCAAAAATTGCATGATGTACAACAAATTATTCTCTACTTTGTGGTTGTTTAATGGTGTTTTTGTGATCTATGCTTTATTTAATTTAAATAATTTGGTGGAAATTAGCATATTTTATCCACTACGTGCTCTTTAATTCGTATTAAATTATTATGTCCTCCAAAAGTTGCTAAAAAATCATACTAGATATATTTATTTGCTCTCTATCAAATGCCCAAAAATCATCGTATTTCCACGCATATCTATATTTGATTTTTAATTGATTTTACACTTAGTGTTTTTATGAAATAAAAGTTATATTGGATACCTATCACATAGACCTATCTAGGATAATTTAATTTCTGAAAAATAATTAGGTTTCCTAGTTTTTAAAATTAAATTACTCAAAATCACACAGTATGCATTTTTAATTCATGATAAATCCATTATGCATCCGAAAAATAAAAAAATTATAGTAGCCTAAGTTTGCATATTTTTATATTCCGGACAAGTTTCATGATTTTTGGAAATCATTTGAGTGAAATTTACATTTTAGTCCTAAACTTTGTCAAAAATTGCATCTTCATATTTAATTGCATTAAAAAATACACTAAAAAATCCGATTGGAAAACCATTCATTAAGTTGGATAAATTGAACCCTAAGTTGTTCCATTGCCTCCTTGAGTCGACCCTAGGGCTTGCCCAAGTTAAATAAATGCACAAGCGCACTTTGCTTTACTGACTAAATTATTGATTCATGTGGTTGATTTTTGATTGATTCTTAAGTATCCAACTGCAACAATTTGGCATAATTAATTAGGGTATTTTTTATGATCATCATCTGCATAAATTCCAATCACCTTGCATCATCTGGTAGTAGAGAACGATAGAGTTTCCGTGGAGGTCAAGTGCATGACTTTGGTCATGGTCGTGGACAAGACTCAGGATGCAGATGAGATTTTAGTCATGGTTATGGCTGTGACTTTACTTCTCCTCATTATCCATAGTGCATTCATTATGGGCGCTAAAATGACTCGTTAGAGCAATGTTGGACAAAGTTTGGCATAAAGCCCAATGTCAACAACGCTTATGAGACAACCTCCTATGAGACATCTTATGATATTTAAGAGGAATCACCTAATCAATTTTCGGGTGAAATGCCAGCATTATTTAGTGCTTTAGAATACTCTCGTCTGAGGTGGCTTCTATAGAACTCTGACCTCTCCAACGATGACTACCACTGCTACTATTGCTAGTTTCGCTACAACTTCAGGTACAATAGCCAACTTTACCTCTGGTTTTAGTCCTGCATGGATTATTGACTCAGGGGCATCTACACATATGGTAGGAGAAGATAACCTCCTTACCTTATCTCAACCCTCTTCCTTTGTGAAGACGGTTCAGGTTGCTAACGGAGCCCATTCCCTTGTCACTGTTGTTGAAACTGTGGAGTTCTCCTCCAAGCTCTGACTGACTGGAGTCCATTGTGCTTATGGTATTCCTCTTAGTTTCTTATCTATTCAGAAACTATTAACTAAGCTTAATTGTTGGGTGATTTTTGATGAGTTCTATTGTTATTTTCAATACATTCGGATGATGTGAATTTTTAGCGGGAGACATGAGAAAAATGACCTCTACTATCTTGATATTCTCTCAATGTCGTGTTTTGTTGGCGTTGCGTCTATTATCGATGATCCCTTGCTTTGGAACCTTTGCCTTGGACATCCTTCTACCAATGTTATCTCTATGATGTTCCTTGAACTTCTTAAGATGAAGACCTTTGAGTATGAGGCATGTCAGTTTGAATAACATCATCGAGCATCTTTTCCCGCATGCGCTAAACCCCATCGTGATGTTCCATTTTCTCTTGTCCATTGTAGTATATAGAGACCTTGTTCAGTCCTAACTCTAAGTGGAAAAAATATTTTAATATTGTTGTTGATGATTATTGTTGATACTCTGGTCTATCTGATAAAGGAACACCCGAAGATCAATAAAATTGTCAAGAATTTCTTTTAATACATGAAAACTTTCTTCTCTATTTATATTCAATTTTTTGTAATGTTAATGCTCAAGATTTCAGCCAACATGACTTGACGACTTTTTGATTAATGAGGAACTGTTCACCAAACATCTAGTTTGTATACCTCCCAGCAAAATGCGGCAGCGGAAAGAAAACTTAGACATCTTCTTGACATTGCGCGACCCCTTCTCACTCAGCTGAAGGTTCTGAAGACCTACTTGAGTGATGCCACTCTTACAGTCGTCCACCTTATCAATAGGTCCCATCTTCGATCCTAAAAGGGGGCATTCCTTTCGTGTTACTCTACCCCAATGAGTCACGCCCTCCCCATTACATTTGAGATTTTTTAGTTGTATTGTGTTTGTCCATACTTTTCATGTAGTTGATAAGTTTTCACCTAGGGCAGTCAAGTGTGTTTTCTTCGCTATTCACGCACTCAAAAAGCCTAGAGGTATTATGACCCTGTTGGGCATCGATACTATATTTCTGTGGATATTACTTTCTTTGAACATAGTAGTTTCTATACCCAGACTGTCGTGGATACCCCCTTGGATCTACCTTCAGCACCGATTGTTTATAAGTGAAAGTATACATATGTTCCCTATCCCGTACCTTAACTTGTTCCTCTTCTACAATATGATATGCCATCTTCAAGTGCTCCCATCACTGCTGCCCCGGATGTACCTCAGGAGCTTCCAATAGCTCTCACAGGACAAAAAGGCAATGTACTTTCCACCATATGTCTCATTTCACTTCTATTGATGGTTTATCATGTTGTAACAAGAGATATGAAAATGCTCTCATAACCATTTCTATTCCTAGATATCATCGCAATGCTTTATAAGATCATGTCTGATGACAATAAACGGATGAGGAAATGAATGCTCTTACATCCAAGGGAACGTGGGACCTTGTACAATATCCCATGGGGATTCGACACGTGTCTTACAGATGGGTCTTCATGACCAAAATGTCACCTTATAGGTCCATTGATAGATTAAAAGCACGACTGGTTGCCAAAAGATTTAAACAGACTTATGGGGTTGACTACTTTGAGACTTTCTCCCCAGTGACGAGGATGAGCTATATTCATACTACCCATTCAGTGGCTGACAATAAGGAATGACATATTTTTTAGCTCGATGTGAAGAATACTTTCCTCTATAGAAATCTTGAGGTGGAAGTTTACATGATGTAACCTCTAGATTATGAAGTCGAGGAGGAGTATGTGTGCTGACTTCCAAGGCTATATATGGTCTAAAGCAGAGTCCTCGAGCTTGATTTGATAGACCTACTACTGAGATCAACACTCCTGATTTTCAGAGGACAACATCTGATTACTCTGCTTTTTCTTAGACGATGGTCCACTGGTACTGCATACTTACAGTATATGTTGATGATATGGTTATCACATGTGAGGACAAAGAAGGCATTTTAGAGACTAAGGCCTTCCTTCGGAAGGTCTTCATCACGAAGGACCTTGATCAACTCCACTACTTCCGTGGCATAGAAGAGTTACACACTGTAGAGGGGCTACATCTCTCCCAAAGGAAGTATTGCTTGGACATTTTAAACGAGGATGTACTACTTGGGTGCAAACCATATGGCATCCATGTAGACCCGAGGAAGCGCTCTACTTCAGTTAATCCTACATTTGAAGACACTACATGATACAGAAGCCTAGTTGACAAACTACTTTATCTTATTGTCACTAGGCTGGATATATCTTATGATTTGAGCTGAGCCAACCAACACATGGAGAGACCACTTTACAGTCATTGGCAGGATGTTCTTCTAAGCCTTTGCTACTTGAAGAAATCCCCAGAATGAGGCCTCTTCTATGGTGTTAATGGTCACACTGATGTATCTTATTATGTTGATGCATACTATGCTAGTTCACCTGAGGATTGTCGATCCACCATAGGATATGCTATGAGATTGGTGGGATTCTTGTCACTTGGCGGAGTAATAAGCAGACTGTAGTCTCCAAATCGAGTGCAAAAGCAAAATACATGGCGGTGGCTCATGCCACCTATGAGATTGCTTGGTTATTTTCTTTTCTACAGGAAGTTGGTATTGTTACTACTCATTTTCCTTTGTACTGTGACAACAAGTCTGCTACATACATTGCTATTAATTTTGTTTCCATGAGCAGACCAAGCACATTGAGATGGACTATAACTTTGTTTGTGATATTGTACGAGAAGGGAAGATTACTAATCAACAAATCTCCATTAATTTCCAGTTTGCAGATGTATTCATGAAGACACTACCAAAGAAACGCCTTTCATGGATAATCTTCAAGCTAGGTATGATCGATAGATATGCTCCAATTTGAGGGGGAGTGTCAGAGTCAGCTTTATTTTGTTCTATTGAGTTGTAACCCTTTGGGTCCCTTTTATGTAAATTCCATTTTATAAGTGCTTTAGGGTTTCGACCTATATAAGAACCCCTGGACCTCCATAATAAAGCATCTCATTGTGTTCTCTCATTTTTCCACAGATAAAGAGGCCGTTGAGGATGAAGAATGTGTAAAAACATGTCAAGGTTATAAAGAGGTAAAAGGGAGGATGGAGAGAACATTCATAACAAAAAGAAAGATGAGCCATTAGGCTAAAACGAGGGATTTTTAGCTCATCGCAAAAAGAGAGGTGGGTGAGGAGATACCAGTGACGAGTGGGCTAATTAAACATAAATGAAGGGGCTAAGGGAAAGGTTGTTCTATATGTTAGATGTGAAGGAGGTTAGTGCTCGGAAAATAGATCTTAGATTAAATAGAGGTGGTGGTGGCAGAATATAAAAGACTAGGTCGGAAAAGTAGAGAAGAAAATATTTTTTTATTAAAGTTATTATCACTTAATACGAAAGAACTTATTAGATGTGAGTACGTCTTTAAAGCCATCGTACTTTCTACCTAAAATATTCCTTACATAATTAGAACCATGATTTTCATTGTTCTTTTTAAAAATCATTTTTTGTTAAATCAAAAGTCAAGTTTTAAGTACATGTGACATTCTAATGAAGCTAAATAAAATATTAGGTTAAAAACACGTTCTACTTAATTTTAGGATTTTGTCTAATTGTGATGTTATCTTCCCTCATCTACTTTAGCCTAATTATTACATGGTCAAGTATTGTACATAAGCACCTACTTTACATATTCATAAGGGATTTTTACCCGACAGACCCTATAAATTTTTTCAAATTACATCTGCAACCTTTGAAACAACATAATTCCTCCCTCGACCTCGTAAACTCGCTCCATCTTACTCCACAGACCCTGCCGTTAGTTGTACTTTTACTTGAGTCAATAGTGTGGGTTAATCTAACTAAAGCTGAAAATTAACTGTGGATCTTCATCTCCTTTCTCTTCTTCATCATCGCTACCTGCATCACCGCACTTTTAGTTTTTGAAATAGGAAATCCCTGAGGTTCTCTTCCATGTGGTGCAGGTCCACCACATGGCACAATGCCACCATGTAAGTCGCGACCATCAGCTTGAGTATTTCCACAGCCTAGGTGCTCTTCCAGATGGAGATGAGACTCAGAGAGTTCACGTCCTGGTTGTGTTGCTCCGTGCTCTGCACGTGAGTCATTACGGGGTTCACCAGGTACTGTATCTCCGAGCAGTAGGATGCCATGGCGATCCCGACGCCCTTGAGGCCGTAGTCCAAGCTCGGATCTTTCCCGCTGCTCAAGTTCAACGACAAACCGTTGTTGTAATAGTTGCAGACGAGCTCTGAAAAGTGAGCAAACTGGAGCAACCCAATGGCGGTGAGGCTGATTCGGATGTTGTCCATGAAGACCCCGATGGGCATCCCCTGAAAGTTGCCACCATGGAGGGCGATGTCGCGTTCCACGTCGATGATGGGGTTGTCATTGACGGAGTTGATCTCGCGGTTGATGGAATGCGTGGCGGCACTGATAACCTCCATCTGGGGGCCGAGCCACTACGGGGAGGTCCGAAGAGCTACCAACCTCGCAGAATATAACCGTTAAGATCACCGCTAGGAGAGCCAGCACATTGGCGTCTTAGCACATGGTCGCGGCCACGTCGAAGCCCACCGCAGTGCCGTTCACGAGCGCGAGGCCCTCCTTGGCTTGGAGCTCGAATGGGCCGCCCTCGATGCCCGCACGCTTGAGGGCTTCCACGGACGTGATCTCCTCTCCCTCGAACGGCAAATCGAATTTGGAAATGATATTTTATTCTTCCCCAAATCAGATCGATAGGCGGTGGGGCGATAATCTAGATTCTGGAATGCTCTGTTTCGATCCCAACTGCTAATCTTCACATGAAGGTTATACTCAAATAACGATGTAGTTCTCCTCGATTCAGATGAAGCTCCAAGCCGTAGATTTCTAAACTCGGATCCAATTTGATGCTCGAATGTGGAGGCAGTGGCTTTCGTTTGATGCTTATTGTGTTTCTCATTCAGGAGGTGGAGGTTTGAAGAAGCGGTGCTGCTCGAATACTTCTCAAGGATTCTAACTTCGATGGAGATTTGTTGACTCCAGATTACAGGGCTCCTCGGGTGGATGTATGTACATGTTTGATATGATGCACTCCACATAAAGGTGCTGGTATTCGGATCTCCAATGGTGCGAATTTGATGATTTGTGCACAACTCCAGGCGATGAAGTCATGGAAAAAAACCAATGAAATGGTTGAAGGTCGGTGGCGACAAATCTGAAAAAGGAGGCGGAGGTCGGGGAGAGGGGAGCGCGGGTGGAGAGGAAGTGGCATTCAATGTAAATTGCAATTTTTGAAGTTTTATTCCTTTCCCCATCAACTAAACAAAATGAAAGTTTACATCGAAACCGAAGGCAAGCGGGCAACAAGCTGCGCCGCTAGACCTTTTTGAATTGCAAAGCCAATTCTTTTAAACACTACATCCATAGATCGATGGTCCATCACATTGCTGTTCATCACTTTTTGGATCCTCTTTAAAAGCTCAATAGCTTCTGGTGCTAAGAAGCCAAAGGTGTCAAAACCAAAGGGGATGAAGGCATGTTGATTCTCCGTGCAGGCTTTCTCGTGCTTCACCACTTTTGCTAAAGAAGCTTTAAGTGCAGCATGCCCTGCTGTAAAGGTCCCACTCTTCAACCCCACCAACGGTGAAACTCCTGTCAAATCTATACATGCATGTTTTCCTCCTATCCACCCAAAGATCAAAATATCAGCAGGTCTAAGTGTAGATCTTCCCTCCTGTGGGTCAGTTAAAAAGTTCACTGCCGCCTCTTTCTTAGCAGCAATCCCTGTACGCCTGAGCACATCAAATAAAACGTCTCTAACAAGATCATGTCTGTACTTAAATTCCGGGAGCTCCCTGCAATGAATTGCATGATCACCAAAATTGTCTAAGCATGCCTTGCGACAGATTGGACAAATCTCATCGGTAGGAAATAATGGAATCATCAGACGATATTTGAGAATACTACGGTACTCCACCGGTGACATGTGAAGTCCAAGTCCGTCTATAGGAAGGGTAAGGAGAAAATCTTGGGCATGATCAGCTTGAAGACACTGAAAAACTGCCTTTTGTCTAACGGACATGTTAAATACCCCATCCATATCCACAATTATTTTGCTAAAAAGAGCACTCGCCAAAACATTTTGGGTCTTAGGGGGGACGGTGTCCTTTTTAGAGAAACAACTGAGGTCGAATGAGGGAATCAAACCATTAAGCCTTTGAAGAGCACAGTCGAAGTCGGAGTCCAAATTGTGAATTTTACTGTCCCGTAGTATATGGTCCTGAAGTTCCCAAGAATGCGCCCTAGAAGCCACAAAAGCGTAGGAAGAGGCCTCCACAGCTGAAAGTAGCCCCAAACCACCAAGTCGAATGGGTAAAGAAGCCACCCTCCATTGTAGATCTCCAAAAAAAGGTCCTCCACAAACAACAATATCTTCAATAGATCCTCGTAAGCCTCTGTCAAATAAAACTGCGGCCTCTTTCATGTACAAGGGTTGACAAGTCCTCAAGCCAAATAAAAGTTTTGATAGGCCCATGCAAGAACGAAGTAAGAGAAGCTCACACTGGGGATCTTTCAACTGAGGTAGAAGATGCATTAATTTCACCGCTTTAGCAGCCCTCTCTAAAGCCAAGCCTTCAACAAATTTTTGATCCATACTAACAGCCCCTCCAAGCAGCTTCACGCCTAATAAAGGTCTTCCAATATCAGTTGGGAACAAACCTTTGCGTAGTTTCCCGCCATCACAAGTAGGCCAAAAGAGTTCTGTTTTATGAATATTTAAAACTAGACCCAAGTCTGGCCCTCGTTGTTGGATGATATTTAAAACCTTAGCCACTTCAAATGTATCTCCAATAATCGTGCCATCATCAAGGTACCAAGCATGAAGAAGTAGTTTGCAATTATCTCTGATATAGTGGATAAGTGGGTGTAGAACGAGAGAAAGAGGAGCGGGCCTAGAGGATCACTCTGCTGCACTCCAGCGGAAGACCAAATATGACTGTCTCCAAGGTACAACCTTGCTGCTTGTCCATATAAGAACTCCACCCATAAATATATAGAAGGAAATCTTTCTCTCACCTGACGCAATAAGGCGGACCTATCAACTAAATTGAAGGCATTAGAAAAATCCACTGCAAGTAAAGAAAGAGAGCCATCAGTATGACGAGCATTCAACACTCTGTTAACACTGTGTAGAATAGCCTCAGCTCCACTAGGAACCCCCACTCCAAACTGAAAGTCATTGAGATATTTGGTCATATCTTTACTAACTCCTGCCATAGCCACTTTGGACACAAGCCGTCTCCAAATAGTACCAACTGCAATGGGTCGAATGCTATTATCTGGCTTAAGCAAAGGTGTGAGGGGTGCAGACGCTATAAATTCAGACAAAGAAATGGGGCATCTTCCTCCCAACCATAAATTAACCACACGGGTAATGGCACGTAAAAGGTCCCTTGCCACAACAGACCCCTCTCCACACATAGCATCAAGTAGGTGTTGGGCCCTCAACCCATCTCTGCCACAAGAAGTCCCTTTAGGAAAGGACTTAATACATCCAAGAATGACGTCAGCTTCCACAACAAGAGGGGCATCAGAACCAAGAAAACCCGGCAAGGTTGGATAAATAAAATGGGTATAATGTAAAAACATATAACGGAATCCGGTTAGTTTTAACGGGTAAATGGATGGGGGTTAACCACATGGTCTGTAGGGTAAGGGTTAACAAGTTTACGGGATCGAAGGGGAAATTAGGTTGATTCAAAGGTTGTAGAGGTAATTTGAAAAGTTTATAGGATCTGCTGGGTAAAAATTCTATTCATAATCTAAGCAAGCCAACATGGGATACTTGTTATAGTCTCCCAATTGTGATTATTCTAAAAAGGTTTACAAGTTACGAGAGACCTCGCCCTTACCAACGAAGTGATTTTTTAAGGTGGTAGTGTAAGAATGTTTATATTTACATTTAGCCTTATTAGCAACGAGTTTAATTAGTTGAGAAAAAATTCATTGAGGAAGGTAAGAAACTCTAGTATGACTTGATTATAAATAAAATTATCTTCTATATCTTATGATTGGTATTTTTATTTTCTCATTTGAAAATGCACTAAGGAGAGGGTGAGTAGTACTTTCTTGAGTTATATAATAAATTATAGCTTGCTTAACAATCATCAATTACAAAAAAAGGAAGCTTCGTGTATAGAATTTAGATGGTTTTACCTTACTCAAGGGGCATGTTATGTGCCAAATCTTAAACTATTTAGGACTTACAAGCTCTCACTATAACAACGGATTTGTTTAGTCCAATCATAGTACAAACACATACTGTTCGCTCGAATTTATCTTCTACAAAAGAAATATACTTTCACTAAGAACGTCAAGGGTTTATCTCATGCTTAGGAAGAAAGTTCTTCACACACATTACCTTTTAGCTAATAAAATGGGAAATACAAAATCTATAAAGACTCCAAAACACAATGTAACAATTGAATGCAACCCGAGCTAATCGAAGTACAAACTTGATAGTGAAGCTCTAAACAAAATCGGAACATAGACTCGGAATAAAATTTCTTGAGAAATTCTTTTGGCTAAATAACTCACCGATGAATAACTTGAATAATGAGTGAGTTAGTATGTAGGTTAAGGGTGGATTATGAGCTCTTTTATGTGTAGTAATACTCCAAAAATGGAAAAGGTGCCTAAGTTGGAAACCATAAATGTGACAAAGTTTGAAATGTATTTTAGTAGGTGCACTGATGCACGTATAGGACAATATAAGACGTTATTTGAAATAGGACAATAGATGTTCTATCATATAGAGGAGGTGTACCGATGCATTTAAATAATAATGCGAGAAAATGAGTTGAATGAAGGTGCAAGGTGCACTTGTGCAAGGGCGGGGTCTACTAATACAATAATGGAAAAGCTTGATCCTTTGTTTTTCTAAGTGTAGAAGTTGAGTTTTGTGAGGGCTTCATTTGGTCTTATTATCTTCCTTTGAAAAGCTCAATAGCTTGTGTCTCTTGACTTTAGTTGTCACCTTAATGAAATATTTTTTATGGACTTGTTCTTTAGTACATACAACTTTTGTAGTAAGCTTTGACCGATGTGGCTTCCAACATGAAACTTATCAGTTCCACAAAAATATGCATAGATATCTGTATTAATAAATTGTTACTTGTAATTATCCCTTTCCTCTTTCAACATGAGAAAATAGTGAATTTATGAATCAAGATATAAGGTTGTCAAAAGACGCTCTTACAAATCACACCATAAAAGACATGTAATTCTAACACCAAGTAGGAATAACAATTATAAGAGTAATAAAGCATCAATGAAAAATACTTAAATAACACCAAAAAATAGCACTATAACTGTCTTTGTTAACTTTGCCTCATCCTATTCGTCAAAAAGAAAAAGGTGTAATATAGTATACAAAATCCGTTGGACATGTGAGTCCATGATGAGCCATCATGCAATAAATACTATTGCAATTCACTCCTTAATCTTAAAAGAAGAATAACTAATTTGCATATAGGTCCTATAATACAATTAGGGTTGTGTACCATGACCATCTTAATAATCATACAACTGTTGATTCAATGGTTGAATCATAAAGTGGGTGCTTGAATGATATCTAAAGAGTTAGATTAAGGACTCACCAAGCACCGTCAAATGATTGTTAAGAAAGGATCTCCATCCTAAGAAGACAATGTCAATTCTTTTCTTAAAGCTGATATCTAATTGACCTCTTGATACATGTCATCTACATAGGAATGAGATTCGGCGGTGTTAGATAAGTTAGGTCAAAGAGTTGACTTAACGAGATCGAGATAACCACGACCTATGCCGTATACTGTCATGATATAAGTATGCATCCTCTGACCAGAGACATATGTGTTACTATATGTTTGAGTATGCACATTTGGTGGACCGATAGGTTGATGACCTAATCAAGTTCTATAAACCGACGAGTTGGTGTGCATACAAGGACATATGAGTAACACGATCTCTCAAAGGGATCATACAGGTTCATTACTGAACCAGAAGACATGAGCTCACTCATGAGATATTGGGGCCACATTACGTGCACGGTTGTCAAACTTTTGAAGCTTGACTAAATTTGTAGGTATGATATATGCTTTTGAAAAGTATATTATCGATGCCTAGGTATGATATATGCTTTTGAAAGTATATGATTGATACCAACTCCTAGTGATCAAATGAGAAACTTAATGATAAAACCCTAAAAGAGTTAGTTCAAATGTGATTAACTTCAGGTTTATTTTAGGTCTTCCAATATTGTGTATTAGGAATACTCGAGGGTAATGTAATCGTAAAAGATTGTATAATCATGACATTTCCATTCCAAGGTAGTGATGAAACAGGTTTAAATTTTAGTGACTCATCTCAGTAGTCCAGTAAATTAATCTTATTTCAAATATTGGACATTGATCTGAATGTGATTAAGATGCAATAGATAAGATTTACACTTTGATTTCATCAAACATCTATGAGAGGTCCCGAGGTCTGGATTTGAGATATGATCTCAATATCCAACTCACTATACATGGAATGTATAATCTCCCTATTCTTATCTCCATGTATTTGCGGAGAAAGCATATTATTCTTAAAAGAGTTCAAGAATAATTATGTTATTGATAATGTATTTGAGTACTGAGAAAATTTGACAATTAAATGTGATTCAATTATTATGAATAATATGGATATGATTCATATTATTTGGACACATGAGAATAGTCATTCAAGATAATTAAATATGATTTAATTATCAAGGATATGTTTAATGTGGATACCACTATCTATAATAATTATAAATATTATAAATACTATTTATAATGTGACAGAGATTCAATAGTAAATGGTATTTGCAAATTAGATGTTAATGTGGATTGGATTCACATTCAACAATTAATTGTAAATACAATTTACAATTGATATTGGGTGTATGAATATGATTCATAATTGTCAATGGCATGATTGAAATTATCATAAAATAATTTAGATTTATTTTGGTGAATAATTTTGTAATAAAAGTTATTGAACACGTGGAATATATGATGAGATATGAGATCTCAATATAATAGGAATGAGAGAGCCTCCTTACCATACATAGAGTGGACAGCCAACTTGAGCTCTTCAAGTTGGTGGTCGTCCACCCTATGTATGGAAGGAGACTTGCCCTCCTTCCAAGTAATTTTATATTGCTATTTTGATTTAAAATGAAATATAATGATTGATATTCACAATATATTAATTTATTTTGAAATAACTAATTGTTGTTGCAAATATTATGAAATAAAACCGACTATTGATTGAAAGCATAAAATAATCTAAACCATTGATTTTTGTACACATGTATTGAGATCCATGGACATCCAATTTACTATAAAAGGGAGGGTAGCCCTAGCCTTATCTACTACATGAATTTCAAGAGCAATAACTCTCTCTCTGTTCTCTACACGTCCTCTCTCTCTCTCTCTCTCAATATTATGGCCATCCACCTATTGACCGAGAGAAACGCGTAGTTGTCACGACAACGTTGTGCTGCCGGATCGACTGCTCGACAAAATCAGGAGACTCCTTCATCAACTTGGATTGCGAGAAGCATGCGTCTCATCCACACGCCCACAAGCGCAACCTTCGTTGGATCAAACTTAAGATAGGAGGTTTCTTACTTCAGAAACTATAGATCACATACACGCTTCAAGAGGTATTATTATAACTCATTTGTGAACTTTGATGAAATGATTTGAGAAGTGTTCTCAAATCATGTGGTTTCATATATTTAAAATTTTTAATTTCTGCTGCCTGATGCAACTAGTATGACTAGTTGCCCTAGGTCGTATGTGATGCAACCTACATGCTTCCTTGATGCGTTAAGACCTAAACCCTAGCCTTCAAAAGAAAGCTACAACTTAAGCAAAGAACAAAAGCATAGATAATGCAGGCGTGATTGTACAAGTATAAGAATATATAAGATAATAGTTTACATAACAATATGAATAACTAGTTTTTTTTATTTAGGTCAATGTTAACGAAGTTAGGATTTTTATCTTTAGGGTTTTACCCTTTTGAAGTGAGGTTCGAACTTCATCATCTAAGTTGAATACTTTTTTAATCGCCTTTGAGTGTCCACAATATTTTTGATGTGTTCTTAAGCTTGGAAACAGAAATTCCTTCAATCTACTTCAAAGCCTCTTCTTTAAATTCTATCTTCTCCTATCATTTCTTGCATCTTACTAATGAGTTTAAATATATCATATTGACTATTAATCATGACACTCATCCTAGTATAAATATCATTGTGCAGGTTGGCAACTGCTCCTTGGTATGGAGGAGGTGGATTCTATTGACTCGGAGTAGAGAAGCTGCAAGTATTTTTGACCATTTTTCACTCAACTAAAACCAAAATTCATCTTTAAGTTGGTGTATTATATAAAATTAACGAGAAATCACCATAAGTTATGAGAAATTAATGCCAATAATTTCTTGCAAATCTTTTCGATATCTACTCTCATGCCATGACTTTTAATTACCAGAATTAATGGCATTGGTTCCCTCTTTCTAGGCCATCCACAAAAACAATCCACATTCAATTTTCCTTTAGATCCTATAGCTTGTTAACCCATTTATGTTTAGAGCAACTTTTTTCATTAATTAAAGAAGTTTTAGGTATTGCATATTTGATCATTTGTAAATATTTGAATCATCTTGTTATAAAGTTTAAGATTTCACAATTTAAGAATGTCTGCAATTTTTCTTTCTATAGTATAGTCTCTAAGAAAGTGATTTATCATATCTATATGTTTAGTTTAAGAGTAATTTAGTTTTCAGAAAAGTTAATTATCATAGTACTGTTGCAAAACATTTCAACAAAAGTACAAGAAATATGAAAATCTAAATCTTTTGTATCCAAAGTATGAGCATGTACTAAGGATACATCAATTCACTTTCCCTCGATGATAGAAAGTGACATATCATTATATTTCTTTGAGAATCACAAAATTAGCTAAGTAATGATGAAGTGACATGCTGCTCTAGTACTCTTGCAGTATGTTTAGTTATCAACATTATCCGCATCACTAAAAATGTGTAAAAAAAGAACTATTTTGATAATAAACAAGTCATATTCGGTAGTGCCAAGAAGACATCCAAATGTTCTTTTTTACATTAAGTATATAAGATTATTTAGAAGATATATGAAATCTATCGCACAAATAAGTTGTTGGACATGTAATCTCATGACGAGCCATCTTGCAATAATTGTTATTGTGAATTATGTCATCTAATTATTTGAGGAATAAGACATAGTTATGTTTTACATTAATAAGGCCCTTGTGTACAAATTGGGTTATATAGCATGGTCTCTTGATATTATATATTTTTTGATCTAAAGAGTTAGGTCATAGAGGTTGATTCTGGGTTGTATACTTAGAGAGTTAGATCGAGGACACATTTGGCATCATCAAGTGATATTCAATAAGGATCTACAATCTGATAAGAGATGGTAATCTTTCTCTAACGGTTAATATTTAAAGACAAACCTGATGCAGGTCCTCTACATAGGAATAAATACGAAGGAATAGGATGAGTCAAGCTAAATAGTTAACTTGATGAGATCGACATACTAATACTTATATCGTATACTATCACGAATAGACACCCATCCTTTGATTGGAGATAGATATACATCTATATATAAAGTACACACATTTGACAGTTCAATGGGTTAATGACCTGACAACGTCTATATTGGTTAGCTGGTGTGCATAAAAAATGAGATGTACGATCTCTCGGAGTAATCGTATAGGTTCATACTTTTTGAATCGGGAGAAGGAGCTTAGTTATAAGAGATTGGGGTCACAAAAAATTTTATTGATGGTCATCTTGTTCATGAAACAAGATATGAATTCTAGAAAATTAATATATATTTTTAAAAAATATATGACTGATATTATTGTCTAATGATTGATTAATATATATATATATATAAACCCTTGATGGAGTCAGCCATACATGGGTTTGAACTCCATATTTATTCAAGTCTTCCAGTATGTTGTATGTTTTAGTATCGGGAACACTCTAGATTGAAGCGATCGTAAACAGATTATATACCATGACACTTCCATTCCTAAAGAATGATGAAACTGTGTAGATTTTAGTGATTCATCTTTAAGTATAAATGAATGAGAATTGATTGAACTAAATCTCATTTCATGAAACTAATTTCTAGATCCAGAGAGTTGAAAATCAGCTCGAAAGAGTTCGGAGTCAATTGGAGAAATGGTTAAGCAAGTATCTAACCAGAATTGACCAAAGTGGTTTAAACCATGATATTAGATGTAAATCTAATTATCAAGTCATTATACATGATTTGTACAGTCTTCCTAACATTATCTCCAAATATCCACGAATGTTGCGCATGAATCCTAATTGGATTATAACTCGTATATTGAGATATAAAATATCAAGATAATAATTGTTAATATCATTGATAAGTTTTTTGTAAATATGTGAATATGATTTACATTATCGTAAACTTAATTAATACTAATATTGATCTATAATAATTAATATTAATAAGATATGATACATATTTATTCTAGAACATATGTGAATATGATTCACATAATTAATTAATGTTTATTTAATTTGGACTCACATTATCCATTAACTAAATATAAATTATATTTATATATTATTATAGACTAATAAAATGGATACATTTTTTGGTAGTATCATTTTATAATTATCTCATGATGGTTGGTGGAAATTAAATAAATAAATAGTTTAATTAATTTCAAGATTAACATGAACCAAGTCCAACTTGAAAATGAATTATTAATAGAATAAAAAATAAAAACGTCGCTTTTATTCTTCATGTGGACATCCATGTGAGTTGGTTAGAGGAGAGGGAAAATGTTTTCTTTCTTTCTTTCTATATTTTCAACAAATAACTCATATCCAAAGAAAGAAAGAGAAAAACTGGAAGTTGTAATTAACTGGAGAGAGAGTAGAGAGACTTTATCTCTACTCAATCTCCTATGACAGTCCATCTATATGGAGTTGGACTTCATCTTTGCCACACATCACCCTATATAAGGAACACCTGAGGTCTCTTTTCAGTCATAAAACTTCATCTCAACAAGTGTTCTCTAGTCTAAGAAGAAATAGTAGAAGATAGAAGAGAAAACTAATTTTTATTTCTCTTTCTTACCACACCCCATATACACTACCAAATATCCCCTTGGTCATCCACCATACAGACTCCTTACTTCTCCATTGGCTCGACCAATTATGAAAGGATTGTCTTTCATGTCCCTGCTTCATGCCCAAGTAGAAACACTTGATTTCATGAGATGAAATCACAAGGAAGAGAGAATTATAGATCTCTTTTGGCATAGACAACTAGATAGAGGACAACTCTCAAGTTCACGAGAAGTACCATGAGTCATCGTCGTGCCCATGAGTGCAAGCATCCATCGGATCTGACTAAAATCAGAAGGTCTCTTATTTTAGAGACTCATACATCAAAAGTATATATTCATATACTCTTATAATATTGCAGAAATAGTTTCCAGTACCATGTGATTTTGTATTTGCAATCGATTTTATTTTGTTATATGAATGCATTATCGCTCAAACGTTGAGTGCCTTTCATTACAAATTTGATTCCTACTTTCTGTGAGATATGATGTTAAACCTTCCTTCATAAGTAGCAAACAATAAATCAAGTCCAGAGGAACATAGGCACTAGAGACCCATCATACCTTAATAGACTTCTATGTATATAGAACTACCCTGATTCTGCCTTATTCATCTTCATTAAGATGTATAGTCCTTTTCATTAATTCTAGTCCAATGTCAAGGTTCTTTAGTATACTTGTCTAGATAAATGAAAATACGATTTTATAATCAATGAATTTGAATTCGAAGCAATAAAACTTTAATTTTCCCATTAGGCTTATGTTGAATTCATCTTGTATTTACTCGGAACACTCTTTGCATGGGGTTTTATTAGAAGCACAATATATAATGCCAACAACATAAATCTATACAACATATATATTTCTTTATTTTTAATAAATAGAGTTGTAGCCTCCAATATAATTGTATAACTAGAAGTCATGAGGGGCATTTGCTATAGATTATATAGACCCTTCTATTAGACAAAAGACATGGTTTGGAGAAGTGTTGATTGCGATCACTCGAGGTACCTAATGTACGATCTTGGAGGAGCATGTCGTGTCAGACAAATGGATCCGGCAATCACGGTAACGGTCCTCTCTCGACTCTCGGTACTCAAACAATTCGAATCAACAAACAAGCAACCCACAAATAATATATGCAATGAAAACTAAGTGAGATCAAATTTATTATACCCAAAAATGTGTGTGGAGTAGACAAGTAGTAGAGGTCGAACCACTGAGAACAACGAATGATAGGTATAATTATCAGTAATTAATAATAACTAATAATAATAATTTTTGTATTTTTTTTAAATTTTTGTGAATTTTTAATTATATGTCAATTTTTATGGATTTTTAATTGTTATATATATATTTCGATTTTTTTAATTTTTATATTTCTATTTTCTTTTTAAATTTACAAAATGTTTGGTCTCTTTTTTATTTTTAAAGTAAATTATATATTTATATATACTTATAATGAGAATATAATAATTATAAGTAATATATATAGTATATATTATATAGTATATATATATATAAGAATTTTATATTTTTAAATATACATAAATATATGAAGTTCAAAAAATAAAATGTTTTTGTGATTTTAATAGTTTCTTTATTTTTGATATTTTTATAGATTTTTTTGTAAAATTTATGTTATTTTAAAGTAATTTTGATGTTATTTTATAGTTGGATTGTTTTGGGTTTTAAAAATAGATAACAATATCAAAATTTCCAAAAATATTTTAATATTTACTGTATATAATAAAAATAATAAACAAAAATCAATATTTTTGGATTTTAAAAGCTTTTTTATGGGTTTTATGATTTTTTAGGTTTTGCAATTTTTAAGATTTGGTTTGATATTTTCAATGACTTTTTGTATAATATGGAATAATATATAATAACATAAGTATTCTATTTAAAGGTAGTTTTATAATTTTTAGATTTTAGTTATCAAACAGGGAACAACAAATCTTCTTTTTGATTTTTTAAATAGAAAAATAATTTAAAATGCTCACAAAAATACATATGATAAAAATATATAGCAGTCTCCTTAGATAATTTTCCTATAATTTTAGAGATAAAATAATATTTTAATAATACATATACAAGAAATAAAAATTAAGAACTAGTAGGGACCTTTTTACAATTTACAAAAACTTAAAATGCATTCTTTAACACTTTAAGGAATCTAGGGACATTAGAGAAATTAAACCAATTAAATTCATAATTATTATGTGCTTGATAAGGGTATAAATGCAATTAAAATAAACTTCAGGTCTGCGTATGGAATTTTTATCAATATTTAACACTATATATACAAAATATGGTACTAAAGATAAATATCCAAAGCCTCACGGACTTGGATGCAAAAAGGCCAAGCACCTCACTCATACGAGCATGTGAGGTAACCTGACAAGGGACCTGAATGCAATTACAATAAGGGACCTGAATGCAATTACAATAAAGATCGGGGGACCTTTTGCAATTTATACAAGAAATATTATACTTAATAAAATATTTACAAGGTTAGATATAAAATATAAAAAGTACTGAAGGGGGCTAGTGTAAATTACCCACTTAGTGAGTGCAATCAGTTGGTCAAGGTTATGCCATGTAGGCGCTTCTTACCCGATTGAGCGGCCCAAGAAGCATACCGCTTCGCCTTTAATAAATGACCCAGATTAGATATGGGTCATTATCTCAATCCAACGACGCTGGAGAGGTCATGAAGAACAGGGAATAACTCCTTCTTCCATGACCTTCAATCACCCGTATCTTCGTGCTCCTGTGATCTTCTTCGACGCTAAGAGGCTCAACAACCTCCCGGTATCCCTCCGCTCATGCTCAAGCCTTCAGATGCGTACAGATCCCATCGATGGGGACCTGGACAGTCTTCAAGTTTCAGCAACCTGGGAGTCCAAGTTCAGGACTGAATCTGCTCCCAAGGGCTCCTTCAAGGACTCGAACTTGCAGCAGAAGTCTCAAGGGCTCGAGGGGGCTCCATCGATCCAAGAATGAAGATGTATATAATGGAAGGATGGAGTGGGTGGAGAGCTATGGCAATAGAAGGTAGAGGAGCTCGAACTCTCTAATTGAGCAAGATCAAAGGTGGTCGGTGGATGTTGGATGAAAGAGAAAGTGATGGGGAAGGAGATGACAGGTGGCGCGAGTTGAAATGAGGTTCATTCACAAGCTCTAAGCTCCGATAATTGAAGAAATTGGAAAATGCAAGGAATTAAAAGCGATTAACCTGAACTTAGACTTCGATCTACCTATTGAATAAAAATACAATTTAAAACACTAACTAACAGCTCGTACCTGGCTTTATTTGCCAAGGAGCAGAGACTTCCACCTGGAGGTACTCTGGCGAGGCTAGACTGGTTCAATCTCCAACTTATACACGTCGTGAAGGTTGGGAGCGACACCTGTTGTCACTAGGGACTCAACCAGGAGTTTTTTTGGGGTTACAATAGAGGAAGAAGGATCAAAACCTCAAAAAAGGGTTTTGGGGTTTATTTATACACAGAGGAGAGGCTTTATAAATCACGAGATTACCATAGATGGAGTGTATGTACATGAGGCCTATGGGCATTGCGAGATGGAGGAGAGCATGGGGGAGATGTTTGGTGAATAAATCAAGGTGTATCAGACAACGGATCATTGCCAAAAAATGGAGAAGGAAGGGTGCGCATGAGCTCTGATAGGTGTCAGAGGGGAAGAAGGACGGTTGACTGGCGGGTCAACTTTCCTAGACCCATGGTAGGTCCACGTGGACCAAACAGAAAAATGCAAGGATTAAATCCCTTATTAAATCAATAGAAAATAATAAATGAATTTATGAATTAAAAGTCAAAACATGAAAATTGTTTCTTATTGTATGTACTGTTTTAAGGTTTTTTTATTTATTTTTACAACCTTATTTATTAGATGCTAGATTTTACATGTATATATAAGTATATTTGCCTATATTTTGACCTATTTTAATTTTTTTTTCTATATTTTATATTTTATTATCATATGTACATATTTTATATATTTATAATATATTTGAATACATAATTGCACATTTTTATTTTATTTGTTTGTGTTTTATTTGTATACTGAAATAAATATGTGTATATAAATTATATGTATAGTATACATATATATTTTAATACATTATTTATTTTAAAATTTTCAATGCTTTTATTTTGTGTTCATGTTCTACATAGATTACAAATAATATTCGCAAGTATTTAAAAAATAAGAATAGTGAAAATATCAAGAATAAATAAAATGAATAAAATATGGTATATAGTATAATGGGACCCCAGAAAGCCGACTTTTGCATCTTAACTCTATTTTTAATGAAACTACCTTTATTAGATAGAGAAATAAATTTTAAAAACAATAAAGGCGAGTTTGAAGAATTTTAAACTCATATGGAGAAGATAATGGTTCGTGAAGTTCAATTTGGGCTTTTTTATCTGTGTGTCCCATTCACACTTCGCATTGTTTTTATTAGCAATTAATTTTGTATTTTTTATGTAATTTTATGTGCATGTTTCATATTAAAAGTTCATTTCTTTGGAGTGTGTAAAATGAATAATAAAATAGCGAAAGAATGGTTATTTTTTATAATTAAATTAGGGTTTTGAGTGTGTAATATGTACAATTATTGGTCCTATCTCCCCCGACTTTCTTTCTGATCAACAAAGTCAATATTGACTTGGTCTCGGGATTCATGGTCATCCGATATCTATGATACTTCATTTTCTTTTTCTTTTCTTTCCTTTATTCTTTATTTTGGAATTAAATACATGTATTTATATAGTATTTATAAGTCAAATAATTCTTATTATTTTATGTATATTAATGTTATTTTCATGCATCTACCTAGGATTTAAGGCTAAAATGAAAGAATAAAGTGATGAAATGGAGATTCATCAAGTTGGATAGCAAAAGTAGGGATCTTATCTTACGAAAGCTTCCTATTTAGTAAAAACTATTTTAAATGCACTTTTTATTCCTTTGTGGAATAACTTAAAATTACAAAACATGTGTAAGTCAAAAGAAGTTGATGTGATTCCAACCTAGCAACATTTGCATATCTTTCAACGAAATCAATTCCTTCTCCCTAGTTATAACACTGAGTTATTAATCTAGCTTTGTTTTGAATAACATTCTAGACTCATCAATTTATTATAAAAGACTCATGTCTTTGCAACAATGAAATAATGTTTTGGTTCAGAATTAAAGTATCAAACAATGTTTTGTTCAAGTTGGTTGAGTTTTTCATGCATTGCCACAATCCAAGATTCATCATTGAAATTATTTTTTATAAACTTTGGATCGGTATGAGAAATAAAAGAATATAAATCTAAGTGAGATTGAAAACTCAAAAACTTGAGAGACTTGACACACCATTAAATACATTGCCTAAAACATAATTTAGTGGATGATAGCACACAATTGTCTAGTCTATGGGCAAATTGTCAATATATTTAGAATCTTTTATCTCTAAAACATTAATGAATGATTGTTCATCATCATTGTCCTTAGTGACAATAAAAGGATTGCTCAAATGATTCAAAAGAAAAACATGAAAAATGTTATTCCATGATTGATGTTGTCTTGATAAAAATGTGATACACTCCAGCGAGGTTTGAATAACTAGTAAAATTGACTTTAAAGCGCTTTGGATCAAACTTATCATTAATACTTTTAGGGTTTGAAACAAACGACTTTCAACTAAAAAGTCTAAAAATAAGAAGTATTAAGTATTCTATCTTAGTGAAATTAGGAAGGGGCTTCTTTAAAATCAGACATAAAATAATACAACTTTAATAAAGCAAGTTCCATCAACAACATCAATCAAACTACCATTGTATGTTTGATTCAATAAGAATCATTCTTTCACATTCTAGTAATGTGTGGTTTTGCCATCTAACTAACCCATTTTCTTTTGTGGCACTTGAGAACTATTACTTGAGACGAGGTATAAATCTCGTCAGATCTTTATTTTCGAATTCCCCGCCATGGTAATTGTGAACCCTATAGATATATCATCCTTCTTGTCAAATATTTTTGCATACTTTAGATAGCTCTTCGAAAAATTGATCCTTTAAGAATAAAACAACATCTACGAAAATCATGAGAATTGTACATTAATTATGAATTTTTTTATCATACTCTTGCTCCGAGCATAACCAAGGAGATCCAGATGCAAAAGCTCGAGATGTTTTTAGTGAAAATCAAACTTTTTTAAAAATTGCTCTCATTAATTTACATAGTCCACAATATGCACATATATAATTATTTTAAAAGCTCGACTAAGTAAATCTCTTATTAGTTTAAACATATTAAATTTATTTTTCTAGTCTCAGGTTGATGTGGCCTAATCTTTTTTGTCAAAGTATGATTTTTTCATTACTAACAAGCAAGAAACAAAAGGATAGGTTTATATTGAAGTTTAAACCATAAATATATTTGATTATAAGAATTTGGAATAATAACATTCCATATTTTTATTCAAAGATCTCAACACAACTCGGAAAAAGTTACCTTGTAGACTTTTGTCATAAATTTAGCTGATGCTTTAAGTGGCTATGTTTCAAACCACATAACATGACACAACTTGCCTATAAGAAGTCATCACTAGTTATTCCCAAATATGACATGTCCACCTCGAATATCTTATAATAGGATAAGGAGCTTGGAATTGATCCTTATGTGTCGACCAATCAATATCTATAATCTACTTAGATACTTGCAAGTGTCCTTAGTTGTTAACTTATATATCTAGTATTTCTTTTAGGAGTTGCTCAGTATTTGACCTTGAGGAAGATGCATGCCTATGCACATGTTTCTTGTTGTACAGAAAAGTACGATTAGTTCAATCTTCTTTTTACGTATTTCTTGATATACCCAATCTCATATTTAGTTATTTATAGGATAATCATAAAAACAATTATTTCTAAATTTTCTGTACGACTTCTAATCCACCTATTAACCTATTTGCATTTAATTCCATAATATTTACGTGTTATTTATGTGTTCCTTTGATGCTAATTTTTAATTTGAATTTAAGCATCTAAGTATAGGTTTCTCACTTGCTATTAGAACTTTGAACTAAAAATAATATTAGAAATCTTTTTATGATATTTATTCATTATAGTAAATAGATGGATTTACTTACGAGCCAATTAAGTTCCTTTTCAAAGAAGAAATTCTATTTTCAAATTCTAATAAATCCTCCTTAAGACAGTCTTTTTTATTTTTCAATACATTTAGAATACTCGACAAAGAAGAATTTTCTTTAAAAGATTTTTGTTATCTTTTTCAATGATTTTAATTCGTTTTTATATTTTTTATTTTCCATAGAGTTAGAGACACCTGATAAATCATCACGAGAGGTTTTATTACTTCTTCTTCATTACCAATGCAAGCTTATCATATTCTTTGTTCTTTGTCATTATTTGGATCATCCCACATTAGTCGAATTGGTTTCCTCTTTATCTTCTTATCGACTCCTTGGTCCTTCTTTAGAAGTAGAAAATTCTTCCTATTATGATCAACTATTGCCCTTCGAGCATTTTGAATCTTCTTCTTCATTGTCACTTCTCTTATTGTTTCTCTTTGATTTTTTTATTCTTGAGGTGTACTATTTGAAATGTTGAGTAACGAGTGATATATTTTGATATTGATTGGATTCATATGATATAGTTTTGAATGTCAATGTCTTTTTCTTTGGTTCTTCTTTCTAGTTGAGTTAGTTTTATAGCAAGTTGTTACCTATAAGATCATCCAGAGCTTTATTGCTCAAGTTGGGAGAATCCTTGATTGCCGTACACTTGAACTCCCACTCGAATGTAAGGACAAGGTCTCCCTTAAAATTTATTTTAATGGAATGTTCTCTTGAGATCGCAAAGATGGTTCACTACAGAGGTGATCCAGACATTCATCTTGTTGATTCATAATGGAAAAAGTTTCCTTGTGTAAGCATATAGAAGTAAGACTTCTTCACTTTTGGACATGCTCTTGTTAGTGGTTTCAGGTAAGTCTTAAAAAACAAAACAAAACTAGTTGATTTGATAGTTTGAGCCAACTGCTTTTTAATTTGAATGCAAAAATTAATCAAAGTTGGTCAAAATAAAGTTGAATCAATTAAGCCAATTGAACTAGACTACTAAGCCACCCATTTTTAACAAGTATTCTTATTTTTCAGATAAAATGCACATTCTTAAAAAAATATAAGTATTATAGTAGACCCCTAACTCATGGTATGGTACTCAAATTGCTTTTCCTTTCCATGTTTCTAGGTATAAGTATTGGGTTGCGTTTGGCCGACCCAACCTATGAGCCCGACCTAAGATCAATTCGAGCTCGATTTGTAGTGGTCTAAGCTTGAGCTATAATTTTTGCCTACTAGATAAATGGGACAGAGATAGAACTCAACCAAAACTTATGAGCCAATTGACCCAACCTAAATTGGGCTAATCAAATGACCCATATAACAATCCATGATCCTATATAACAATATTTATATCCTAAGATACTCCAATTAATCTTTGCTATCAATGTACATAGAGTGTGCACGTGCACTGCCTCCCCTCAACCCAAAACCTATTTGTCTCTGGGATCCATGTGTACTTTGAGTACTATACAAAACCCCAATAGGAAGAAAAGGGTTAGGATTATCTTTATTCGATATATTTCTCCCTTCTCCACATATAGTGGAACGATCGTTGTCACTCAAAGAGGAAGATCAGTTATAGGTGAACCTTGTAAATTTGTGTTCACGCAGTTTTCTTACATGTGTGCGTACTTGTTTATTTCCACTACTCGCAGCATGATGAGCAGCATTTCTCTCCTTGTTCCTCCCACACGTTGCTTCTTGTAGCTATAATCATCTTCTTATATCCATAATAATCATGATATGTATTCATCCTCATCATTCAACCTTTAGCATATACACCTTTGATAACTCTTATTCTTTCTCTATTTATTTATAATATAGACATTAAATGGATAGGACCAACCTATATCATATCCCATTTTTATTGGTCGGACCAAACCATATGCATGTTGGAATATGAAATTATGGACCAAGGGCCAACCCATGACCATAAAATAAAATGTGCCTTGGATCGGCTCACCTTTTACTCATAGGACCTGGACTTGATACTAATTCTTACATGTCTCCCCCAACCCCGCCTAGTTTCTCCAACTAACAGTTTTCAGATTTCTGTCCATTTGGCTTTAAGAGCATGCGTGTTGATTACACTATGTTGTATCTTTATTCCTCTTTATGAGCATTAGTGTTGCTAATCAAATCTAATACCTTCGAATCCACCTAGATCAACTTTAATTCATTATAAAATTTTGAATTAGAATTAGAATCGAATTCAAATGAAATTGCTAATCTTAATTCAAATTCGATTCGTTATAAATTTTGAATATTCAAATTTGATTCATTTTATTTTGAATTGGAATTGTTAATTAATGACTTCAAGAAATATAAAATAGCTTTATTTTAAAAATATTTTATATTATAATGAATAGTTTTTACTATTATATTTGTAAAAAAATAACTAAGATAAATAAAAAACCTTAATATAAATGGTAACGCTCAACAGAAAATATGAAATGCATTAAATTACTTGCTTTTGTAGTTCTTGTAAGTCTGATGTTATACTAAGTGGCTCTTTTTACCTATGATGAACTGAATTTAAAAAATGATTAGGCTTATTGATGAGGATGGATATTAATGATAAAATAATCAAGACATTATGATCTCCTTCGCATGTTGATGCACAATCGGACCAAGTGTGTGTAGGAAATTCTATAAATTATTTTGTTATTTGAAGAAACAATACTAACAATAAAAAGTTTAGCATGATAATATCACTTTATGCATACCATATACCAAAAAAATTAAATAAGTTGGTAAGAAATAGTTAAATGTCCTACACCTCACTTGAAAATACTCCAGATTTCAAAAAATATGATAAGTCACAAACATGGATTTTTAAATGTTGAAGAAAATGGAAACAAAAACATCGATCATCTTAAAAATGCAAAAAATAGTCTTTAATAATAAATGTTGAACAAACAAGGACTTTTAGATTTCTTGATTCCTGCCAATGACATTGATAGAAGTCTAAAGAGTGCACCTACCCTTCTATGTCCTTTACATAAGAAAAAAATATTAGAATAAAAAATAAACTAGTAGAAGTTGATTTACATGTACATTTGAGTTGATAACTAACCTTCACTAAGACATGATCATGTCGATTTTAGAATTGCTACCCTCAAGCTTTCATCTTGATAAACAATAGATTGTGATTTATTCAAAATTAGCATTCATATTAACTATGATATTTATATACTAGTCCAAAATAATAACTAGAGAATTGTGATCCGTCTTTGTTGGAAGAGTCATCTGTTTCTTCCATCTCAATGTGACCTAACTTCATGATATCTGCAAAAAAATATTATTAAATTCCACGTATCATGCAAGTCCAGTGCAATAATGTTATGCAAAAGTAACATACTATAATAATGATGGTCTTATTGTAATTTCATCTAGACAAAGTACAAGCTAGTGGATAAAAAAATCATATTATAATTCATTTGGGGGTAGAAAGAGCGAGTTTGTGATGTACAAGTTTAAGAATGATACATTGATTAGTTTAACCGGATATACTCAAACTTACAAATTGAGAATAACATCGATCACCACCTTATTTCATGACAACACCATTTTTCTAAGAAATTCGGTGCACAGACCCAAAAATGTAAGAAAAAAATGGTACAAGCATTTTCACAAAGCCTCATTTGACAAGTGTAGGTAATTATTCATGGTCATAAGAAAGCAATTTCCAACTGAAGAAAAAGCATGATGAAATTAAACTACTATATCAAAGAAAGGGCCATTAAAATATTAAATCTTATATTAAAAAATATGATGAATTTCCATGTCACATTTTCCTAGTGAATGAACACAACACCAACTCCATTTCCTCGTATAGACTTGTATCATATAATTAAAGTGCTAGGATTTTTTAAATGGAATACCTCAATATATAGTGACCTCAGATAAAGCTACATATGCACATTCCACATGTCCTAGGAAGTAAAAGTGATTGAAGACCGAAGAGTAGAGAAGGGTGATTACCCTTGTTTAGAAACAAATAAAAATGCCACAAGTAGGATTCTAAATATATAAAACACATACTAAGGGCTCGTTTGGTAACCGGGTTACCCTCGAGTTATCCCGGGGTAACCCGGTTTACCCCTCTCTTTTCATGGAATAAAATTCTATCACAAATCATAGTGACATCATATCACATTCTTTATTTCAGCCCTCTCCAACTCTAATAACCATCCCGGACAGCTACTATTCCAATCAGGTTACCACAACCCAACAGCCAAACAAACCCTAGACCACCCTAGAGATGGGAGAGAGAGTCCACAAGTGAAGACCTCATGGCAGTGACGAAGAGCAATAGAGGGGTGGTATGGTCACACAGTGCATGCGGTGAAGAGAATCAGATTGGTAATATTAAATAATGATGCAATATTCACAAATAAAATAATACATAAGATAGACACAAAGCTTTTAGCTAGGAAAGCATAGCTGAATAAAACCTCAACAAGAGTCATCTTAGCTCATGACAAAGGCAACTCAATCACTATACATGACCACCCTAGATATTACTAGGCATACAAATTTATCTACCCTATGGAAGAAAGGGTCCCATAAATTAAATACAAAACTCCTATAAAGATCAATTGAATATGTAATGAATATAAGGTCAAGCTAAAATGCTCTTACAAGGCTAAGAATAACTCAAGTCTACAATGAGAAGTAACTACTTTGGAGTTGAATGTGCAAATGAAATAATTTCTTGATATTGTTTATTAATGATTTGTGAGAAGTACATGAGAGGTTATGTTTCTTTGTTAATTGATGTCATGACCAATGGCTTCGAGGTCACTGTGAATTGTCAATTGAAGTATGCACAAATTAATTGACTGAATCAAAATGCTCGTTGTCCGATTGTGGATTCTTCAACTAACAATATACTAGCTGACCAAAACTTTTAGCATCTAGAATATAAAATAAAAACTTGATAAATTAGTTTACCGACCAAATAATTAGCCAAATGAACTTCAAAGTAGTCGACTAAATTTAGTAGTTGACGGAAGTTAAATAACTAATGAATTCCAGGAAAATATATTAATATATTAAAATGATTGTTAGTTGAATAAATAATTTTTATTAGTCAAACAAGAGAAATTTTAGTCGGCTAAAAAGACTATTATTCAAATAGCGGATGATTGATCTAATAACTTAGCTGTATGATTAGCTGACTTAGGTAAAGATTAATATACTAAATAAAATAGCTAACTCAAACTGAGTTCAAGAACCTATGTTGTAGAGTGATGCATGAAATGATGATGCATTGAGGTAGTGCAATACTTCTTCCCTAAAAATAAAATTATTAGGGGCACAAAAAGTTCTCCATCCTTTATCTTTCATCCTTTGGTTTCTTCACTTATTTTATTCTCTTCTTCATGTTTTACTTTGGCTTGATTATCCTTATCTTGCTCTTCTTGCTAAAATCTTCGAACATAAATACAAGCTTCATGCCACATAGAAAATAGTACATGGGCATCATTAAATTATGTATTCTATGCATGAAATACATCCCAGGTGTTACATGATTTCTAGTAACAATATATAAATAGTGTAAATAATTACAACTGTGGTACTTGCCGTGACATGTCTTACTGATTGAATTAAGATGATTCCAAGGGAAGTAGATTGTGGTGGTTTGTCTCTTATGTATCTTAAGTCATTAGTTTAATTATTGCAGTTTTAAGTTACGATTAAGTAACTAGGCCTTCAAGGAGGGTGATATCCCTATCAACTAGGATAAGGGATTAAAGATCAGTTATGATATTAACAAAAGGTAGCGTTGGATGTTTCGTCAAGTACAAGATGGTATAATTGAACATTGTCACTATTTTATACCTATAGATCATAAAATGGGAGAATTTGCTGTCCTAATAATAGGTTCGTGACACCTTGCAATTCTAGGTTAACAGTGGATTAAATCGTGATTGAACCATGATGAGAATGGCTACTTGGCTTCTCCACCTTGTGCCATATGACTTAGCTTCATTCACAATTAGAATCTACGTATGGTCACAATTTGCTGCACGATGATAGACTCGGGTTAAGTATGAAATAATAATGTCATTGTGACCCAAATCAACAAAGCAAATCAACTAGAAAATTCAAACCACTCAAAGATAAAACACTCAAATGTAAGCGTATTTGTTATTTTTATTTACATGTAATAGCGACCATGGTAGAACATAAGGAGCATAATTAAAAAGCTACGTAGTGTGATTTCAGGAAACACATTTTTTGGTGGTTTTTAATTTTTGCAAATTTTTAATTTTTCAGATAAACACAATAAGCACAATGAATCAAAGTACTCACTCACACACAAACACACACACACACACACACACACACACACTTTTTGTATTTTTCTAATATGTCAAAGATACCTAGAAAATTACATAAAAATATTTTTTTTATTTTTATATGTTTTATATTGTTTTTGATAATTTTTATGGAATTTTAAATGTTTTTGTAATTTTCAAAAATTCAAACAGTGACAAAAAGGGCAAACAGTGCACAACCGAGAGTAATTTGCAAGTTAAAAATACTTAAAATATCCAAAACTCATGGATGGAATTGTTACGATAAAGTATAAGGAAATATCTACAAACAAAGTCCGAAATCAATATTTTTGAATTTTCTACAACTTTATAAAAATTTTATAAGTTTTTAAGTGTTTTGCAATTTTTATGATTTTTATAAGGTGTTTTCAAACAAAATTAATACTGGAGATAACAGGTAGTAGAAGACAACTACTCTAAATTTTATAAAAATTTTTAGATGATTTTTTCAAATTTTTATAATTTTTATAAGATAAATAAGACACTTTTTAGGAGTTTTTGAATTTTTAATAATAAAAAATGCACACAAATCAACAAGAAAAATTACTAAAAAAATACATGCAATATAAGACTACAAGTAATTTTTAGTTGGAGTCGATTTAATATTTATTGCATCAAATAAAAGACATATAGCTAAAAACAATGTGCAATATACAGTGTACCCTATCTCTCTCTTACTTATTTCTTGTTGATCAGGTCAAGACTTGACATTCTCTTTGGGATTTGGGCCAATATATATTTATTCTAAATACATCTTTCTTTTTCTTTTCTCTTTACTCTTTTTTTGGACAATAAGGGCTAATTATGCAATATTAACACAGACATATACAGTGATAAATTATTGTATTTTCATATAATTACAAGTAGTTTTGCTAAAAGATAAAGCTTAAATAAAAGAATAAAGAATGAGAGTTGTAGATTCATCACCCCCCCTATACTTTACCTTTGCTAGTCCCTTAGTAAACACTTATTTGGAAAAGAAGTGAAAATAAGAAGAAAAGAAAAAGAACTAAAGTTGACTATTAAACTTATCTTCATTAAATTGGAGTATGGAGCTCGGTCAAATCTTTGGATTATTAGTTTGATGGAATCTTATTGGGAAATAGGTTTAAGACTCAACAACCTCCAAGTTCCACAGTTCTATGATCAAGACTCCTTAATAACTAAGTCAAAACAAGTCTATATACACAAACTCTAATGACTATGAATCTTTTCTTGTACTATGTAAGTGATATGTAGCTCCCCACCTCAGAAATGGCAAAGAAACAACCTCCCTCAACAAGGTAACTCTAATCCCCAGTCTAGCAACTCTTTCCTCGAGGAGCAGGTAGTCCCTTCTAAGTTCAAGTTCAATCGGCTTAAGAAGAGGGGGGGAAAGAACAGAATGGACCGTGACTAGTGTAGACCGACCCCGTCGTCTCCACCCCGTAGGAACTATGAGATCACCCCAAGGACGCCTTCGGCATCCAGGGGTCGTGGACCGACCATAGACCATGTTCAATTTCCATAAGTGGAAGGCATTAGCTATCTGCTCTCCGGTTGGACAGTAGGGTCGGAGAAGGGAAATCACTCGTTCTTAAAACCAACATTCTTAAGACCAGTGTAGCCGTGTATCCCTTGGAGCTTAACTAGTGTAGCTAAGTCTCTAGCCGCAAGCTTTCATGAGATGAGACAATGTGATACATAGGCTTTGCCTATTCACTATGTACACTCCGACAGGCATTTTATTTTCAATCAGCTCTATCCCTTTTTTGGAGTTTTTCTTAATTTTTGCACATTTTTATGTGCATATGTACAACATATCTACATGGTGCAGCATATACATAAGGAATTTTTCTTCTTGAGCTAGTAGACTATCCCTCTTTTGAAGCATTATTGCAACCCACAGTCTCTTGTCTTTAGACCTCAATGCTACTAGATCAGGTTGAGGCGCACATCCCTCCCTAAAGGAAGACGAGAGATTCTGGCTAGCTGTACTACCCTTGTATGCTACTCCAAGCCAACAGATTCTTCCTCCTCACCACCTCATCCATGTTAAGCTACACGTAAGGTACGTGTCCTGATGAGTGCTCCACCGACTAGGGTTAAGTCTCAGAAAATCTGATCAAGGTCGTTGCGACCCCAATCGATAAAGCGTGGCTCAATCAAGAACAAGTAGACCACCAATGAAAGAAATCAAACACGAAAACCAAGGCAAGCGATATTGCTAATTATTTAACCTGGTATAGCTACCAGGTCGAACACAAGGAACACGGAATGAAACCTATGAAGTAGTCAGGTAATCAAGAAAATAAAGAATTTTTTGTGGTTTTTACTTTTTAACCTTTTTTGTGATTTTTTATTAAGAAAAGAAATAAAGAGAAGGCCAAAACTACAATTAAATATTTATTTAAAGGGCCAAAAATAACTCAAAAATTCAAAACAAAAAGATTTTTACGTTTTTAAAATATTCAAGTATTTTTGGAAAATTTTTGGCATTTTTCTGATTTTTATTTAATTATTTAAAAATAAAAGAAAGGAGAAAAAATGCAAACACTGTGCAACCGAGATTGAAAGGTACTTTAAAAATAGCTAAAGTGCCTATAAAACCTGGACAACAATTTTATATGAAACTATAAAATCAAAGCTACCTACAAGAACTGAAAACTCAAATTTTGGGTTTAAATGATTTTTTAATAATTTTATAAGGTTTTTAGTCTTTTATAATTTTTAGGTATTTTATAAAGGAAAATTGAACAACAATCACAAAGAAATTAAAACACAACAAAACAAACACACACTGTTTTTTTTTGAGTTTTTAAAGGTATTTTCACGTTTTGAATTGATTTTTCAAAATAAACAGAGATAATTTTTAAGGTTTTTGAATTTTAGAAAATATCAAATAAAATCAAAATAGGTCACAAAAATTATCAAAAATCCTACACAGTAGCAGGAGCTAAGTGTAAAAATTTCAGAATTTTCGGAGTACTTATGATATTTATTTAATTAAAAACAAGACAAACAGACCACATGGACCTAAATTCAATTAGTTTAAGTCTCTGGGCTAAATAATAACATGAATAAAAAGTCCAAGGGCTTATCCGCAATATTTCCAATCAATTCCGTCACATGCGTTATACACCATTCACAGGGGCATAAATGCAAATTCGGAAAAATTTTTAATCAAACATTAACAAGACATAAATCCAGGTTCAAATATGCAAAAATACCACTGTTCACGTGAACACACACGTGTCTCCAGACCAGGAGGACTCAGTCGTAATTACCAGAAAATATAAGGACTAATAAACAAAAAAGTCCAACTGTAATTTTTATTTTACAGATTAGTAAATAAACTAAAAGAAAAGTGGGATGAAAAGAGGAATATACTCATAGCAGCACGTGAGAGGCGCGTGGGGGACATGTGTCAGCTGTTGGCAGGGGCTCGATCGTGCGGCTCTGCTCCTCTGCAACGGCCGATCTGACGGTCAGGGAATGTTCCCTTCGTGTGGCGCAGATGTGTAAGATGATGTCAGATCAACGGTCAGAAGGCTGCAACACTAGACGGCTCAGATGGAATCTGGTACTCTGCTCCTCATCCAACGACAACAAAAGATGGTGGACGAACATGGCACTAGTGAACTTCGAACTGGGATCGGGGCGAATCCGTCCGACCGATCAGACCTCCAATGGGTCGAGCACCTTCGGGGAGGCACTCCGCATCGAGTCGTGGGCTCTGATCGCCCAGCGAACGGTCGGATGGACAGAACGGTGGAGCGGGGGTCTGGGGTAGCTCCGTCGAGCAACTAGGAAGCAAATGAAGCTCCTCACAACCCAAGGGTACCTGCAATGTGAAGCTAAGACTCAGAGGCAAACTTCGGTCTAGGTTATTAGGGAAGAACACCAAAGAAGCGACGACGAATGGGTGTTGATCTCCGACGATCGTGACAGAGGGAGATCTGGGACCTAATCTCAATGATGCGAGCTAAGTCAGGGTGATCAGATTGCGTGGGAAGGTGTAAGGCGAGTGTGTGCTGATATCTGAATGGATAGATGTGGGTAGCGGAGCTCCGATCGGTTGGTCGGAGCTGGCAGAGCACATGCGGTGTATAGATGAAAGATTTGATAAACTACGGAGCTAGGAAAGATTAAAGAGCTACCTGAAGGTCTGAACACGATCCTAAGCTCCAGGAGAGATGAACGACGGGGTTATGGCCTCGACCAAGATGCGTCAAGCGAAGAAGGCTTCTCGCGGAGGTTCTCTGGCCACGAAGGGGGAGCTTCGGCTACACAACACCAAATCTACCACCGAAGGTCGCCTCAGACTGTTGTCACCTTGCTGAAGGATTCTAGGGTATCAAAAAGGGGTGCAGTGCGAGCTCAAGAGCTGGGGAGGCGAATGAAGGAATTTATAGAACTTCCTAGGTAGCTAGAGAAATCGGGTAGAGGCACGTGAACCGAGGGTCGGATCCCTAAAGATATTGACAAGCGAGGATCATGGATCTTCCCTCAGTAATCAGAGCCTCGAAGTGAAGGAAATGGTGATCGGATTGGGTCTAGGAAATTCGGTGAAAAATGAGCAAAAACCGGATCCGAATGAAAGAGAGTCCAGGGGGTAGTTGATCGGAGTCAGTAATCCACCCTGGACCAATCAAGTGAGGCGGGGGAAAACGACAAAATTGGCTAAAGGACAAAATAGCAGGGAAATTCAAAAATAAATAGATTAAAATAATAAATGAGTTTAAATTAAAAAATAAAAAAATGAAAAATATGTATTATTTTTCAAGGGATTTTCTATGATTTTTATTTATTTTTATGAAAAATAAATTATTCTATATACAGTATATTGTATTATATACAGGTATAAAATACCTATGTATTTTGTACAATTATTTTTATTTTATTATTTTTTTTACAAATATAACCCCAATTTTATATTTTATTTATTTACAACATAGTTTTTGGAATATAAAACAATTTTTGTTTTATTTTTATTATTTATTTACAAGCATGAAATAAATATAGAAGAAGCCTCTATATACATGTATTATGTACAAGTGAGAGAGAGAATTTTATTCTATTTTTATTTATTTTTCTGATTTTTATTTAATTTTTAAAAATCTATACAAGGAAGTAAAAACATATTTTATATTTATTTTTGCAAAAATAAATTAGGGATTTTATCACTTGTGCCCCTCCGAGATATCGTAATATCAGTTATGCCCCTATCTTTTTGGTAATATCAGTTGTGCCCCTCACTTCTTTCTCCATCATCAGTTGTGCCCTTCCGTCAGATTAACCGTCAAAAAATTGAAATAACCATAGTTTACTCAAACCATGGTGTGGTTAAGAGGGGTATTATGGTCAGAATAAAATCAAATGAGGAGGAGGGTTGGGGAGGAGGTGCGAGGCTGTGGAGGAGGTGCGGGCTGGCGGCAGGGGCCAGGGGAAGTGCGTGGCTGCATGAGGTCGGGGGGTTGACGATGGTTGCGCGGTTGCACGGTTGCGCGGTGCGGAGCAGGGGAGGTGGCGGTGCGGGGCAGGGGGAGGGGGAGCAGGGGGGCACGCGTGTGGGGGAGGGGGTGCGGCCCAGAGGGAGGGGGAGCAGGGGCGGCACCGGCGAGGGGAGGAAGTGCGGGGGGAGGTCAGGGCAGGGGGCGTAGGGGCGATCTGGGCGGAGGGAGGTTGGGGCGGAGGGAGGCGAGGGCAGGGGGCGGGGAGAGGTCAGGGCGGAGGGAGGTTCGGGCGGAGGGAGGAGAGGGCAGGGGGCGGGGGGAGGTCTGGGTGGAGGGAGGTTGGGGCGGTGAGAGGCGAGGGCACAGGGGGCGGAGGGGCGGTCTGGGCGGAGGGAGGTTGGGGCGGAGGGAGGCGAGGGCAGGGGGCGGGGGGAGGTCTGGGAGGAGGGAGGTTCGGGCGGAGGGAGGCGAGGGCAGGGGGCGGGGGGAGGTCTGGGCAGAGGGAGGTTGGGGCGGTGGGAGGTGAGGGCAGGGGGTGGAGGGGTGGTCTGGGCGGAGGGAGGTTGGGGCAGAGGGAGGCGAGGGCATGGGGCGGGGGGAGGTCTGGGCGGAGGGAGGTTCGGGCGGAGGGAGGCAAGGGCAGGGGGCAGGGGGAGGTCTGGGCAGAGGGAGGTTCAGCCGGAGGGGCGGCGAGGGCGGTGCCGGGGAGGGGAGGCGAGGGCGGAGGGGCTGCATGGGATGGGGGGAGATCGGGGCGGCCTGGAGGCTGGGGCAAAGGGGCGGCGCCGGGGAGGGGAGACGAGGGCAGAGGGGCCGCAGGGGATGGGGGGAGGTCTGGGCGGCCTCGAGGCTGGGGCGGACGGGCGGCGCTGGGGAGGGGAGCTCGGGGCGGAGCTGGGCGGCACGGGGTAGGGGCAGAGAGGGAGGAGGAAGAGGAGGAGGAAGAGGATGGGAAAGAGGAGGAAGAAGAAGAGGATGAGGAAGAAGGTATAAAATGACCACATAACCTTTTTTTAAAATTAATTCCGCTTATGTCCTCAAAGTTAACGTTCGTTTGCACTGTGGATGGACGGTCACTAACCCGAGGTGCACAAGTGATAAAATAGCAAGAAGAGAGGGGCATAACTGATATTACCAAAAAGATAGGGGCATAACTGATATTGCGATATCTCAGAGGGGCACAAGTGATAAAATCCCAATAAATTATGTACACATATGATACATGTATATAAGGTGGAGTGACCCTATCTCTCTCTTATTTTATTTGGCGATCGGGTCAATGCTTGGCCCTCTCTTGGGTTTGGGTCAGTCAGTATTTATTTTAAATACTTCCTTCTTTCTCTTTATTCTTTATTCTTTTATTTTTGCACAAATACATGCTAATTATAGGATATTAACACATGCATGCATGATAATAAGTTATTGTATTTACACCTATTTATATGATTCTTTGCCAAGATAATTAGCTAAAATAAAAGAATAAAGAGTGATGAATGTGGATTCATCATGTCCAAGACAAGACATTGTCTCGGAGAGTCATGCGTGCGTTGTTAAGTGTTCTACTTAGGTTCATCAAGATGACATGTGAACATAGCCTAGTGGACTCAAAGAATTAAGACACTATGGACCTGAAAGTCTTAATCCTAAATCCTATAAGGTTTCTTTGAAGTTAAGTGGATTAAGGTCTTAACCAAGCTCCATTCTTCAATTTAATTCTAAATTAGTTTAAATGTCAACCATGCTTCTGAAGAATGCACATGCAAGTATATACAAAACTCAAATTTTTATGGAAATTTTGATTTTTTCTCAAAATTTTAGGTATTCTGAAAAACAAGGAAAGATTTTTACAAAGACATATACAAAAGGGTTTATGCATAGTATGGGTTTTATTATAATACTTATATATAAAGTTTTTAGAGATAGATTTGGATTTTTGATGTATACGTATATACAAATAGTTTTTATACCCCTTATTTATTTCTTTATGTGGCAAAATAGTTTTGCAACAATGATTTTTAATTATAGTTTTACAAATTGTTTTTGCAAACTTTTTATTTTCACATAGTTTTCAAAAATTTTGTACTATATACATAATTGTGATATAGGAAAAAATACAAATATTTTGAAAATAAAACATTTTTACAAATATTTTTTCAAAATTTGTACAAAAATGATTTTCAAGAAGTTTTTATTCATGTTTTATAAATAATATCCATGTTATTAACACACAAAGTACGAGTTATGGCTAAATATATATATAATATATATGACACCCCCTATACTTGGCTCGAACGATGTCCTCAGAGTGACCAAGAGCGATGGAAGAAGATATAACTCGTGCTGAGTATGGGAAAGTGAAAAGAATGCTATACTACAACGGTGAACGAAGGAATATAATGAATGAAAATTGGTGATCCCCCTATACTTAGGATCAAATAATCCTAAGTATAGAAACTATACAAAATGGGAATAATGCAGGCTAGGATGTACCGACATTACCTCCCCTATACTTAGGGTAAAATATCCCTAAATATAGGCAGCAAAATAGAGGTAATAGAATCAAATGGATACTCACATGTTTGACACCTCCCATACTTAGGGCAAAGTATACCCTAAGTATAGCATAATCAGAAGATGCAGACGGCGTATCAGACAAAAAGAACGAATGATATGGACAATATGGATCTATACAACTGAGGACTAGAGGTGATAATCAGGTATGAGATGCAGATGATGTGAGTAAAAGATCGCATCTCATACAAAATGAATGGGGGCAACGTCAACGATCAGCGGATCATGATTAATATATGGCTTCAGGCGCTAACCATTAACGCAAAAGGTGGAGTCAGATGCCAACTCAGATATATCAATGCTTCCATTGCCGTGCACTTTTCTGACCAAGTGTGGTCCCTTCCATTTACTCTATAATTTCCTTAGAAATGATTTCAACCTAGTCAAATAGCCATACTCTCCGGTTTGGATCAAACTGTTCATGGATGATGTGAGAATCATGCCATATCTTCACTCTATCCTTATACTGTAGGCTACTTGAGAAGGTTGTGTCTCTCAACTCCTCCAGGGTTCCCAATTCTACTTTCCTTTGATCTCCTACACTCTTGGGATCCAATAGTAGTTCAGTGACTGCCCAAAGTAACTTGTCGTTGATCTCCACTGATAAGTGGCATGGCTTGTCATAAACGATCCGAAAGGGAGATGTGCCCAAAGGTATCTTGAAGGAAGTCCTATAGGCCCATAAGACTGAGTCCAAAAGCTGTGACCAATCCTTTCGATATGGGTGGACAACCTTATGCAAAATAGTCTTGATCTCCCTATTCGAAACCTCAACAAGATCATTAGTCTGTAGATGATATGGAGTGGCGACTCTATGGTCAATGTTGAACTCGTTAGCAAGGGACCTTACCTTGTCGTTGATAAAATGAGTCCTCGTCAGAAATCAAGACTCTAGGTACCTCGAACCGTGAAATGATACTCTTCCTGAAAAATTTTCAAACTGTCTTTGCATCTACAGCTCGGGTGGGGATGGTCTCAACCCAAGGACTAACATAATCCACAACAAGCATAATGTACTCAAACCCCTGACTCTTAGGGAATGGACCCATGGAATCAATGGCCCATACGTCAAAAACCTCACAGAAGTGAATGTGCTGCATCAGTATTATATCTCTCTGTCCACAATTGCCCATCCTCTGACAGTCAGTGCACCTCTTCACGAATTCATCTGAATCCTTGAAGAGGGTAGGCCACCAAAGGCTGGATTGGAGAACTTTCTATGTTGTCTGTCTCCTAGAGTGGTGTCCTCCTGCCTCAAGCTTGTGGCAATAGGTGAGGACACTATGGTGCTCCTCCTGAGGAATACATCGACGCCAAACACTATCCCCCCCCTCATGGTAAAGGGTGGGATCCTCCCAATGGTACGACTTAGCCTTCGCAAGAAAGGTCTCAAGTCGCTGCTTGGGCCAATCTTGTGGCACTTTCATGGCAACAAGATAGTTCACAAAGTCAACGTACCATGGAAGCGAGGTGATAGCAAGAATCACCTCGTCTGGGGAAGTCTCTATGAAAGGTGTGGTCTGCTCTGAATCCTCAAGATGCTCTAATCAGGAGAGATGGTCCGCCACCACATTCTTAACTCCAGGTTTATCCTTAATCTCTATATCAAACTCCTGGAGTGGAAGGATCTATCTGGTCAATTTGGCTTTGGCATCCTTCTTTGCCATGAGGTATCGAATGGCAGTGTGATCTGTGTAAATCATCACTCTAGATCCAAGAATGTAAGATCGAAACTTATCCAAAGCAAAAACTACGGCTAGCATCACCTTCTCAGTCATGGTATAGTTCCACTGAGCGTGGCAAGCATAGTGAATGGAAAAAGGCAATCCATCCCTCCTCTGTCCAAGCACATCCTTTATGGTAAACTCACAAGCGCCCGCCATGATCTCAAATGGGAGAGACCAATCGGGTGGCTGAAGCACATGAGCCTGCACAACTAGTCCCTTGAGAGTCTCAAATGACACAAGGCAATTATCATTTACAATGAACTCGGTGTCTTTATTCAGTAGATCAGTAAGAGGTCAGGCAATCCGACTGAAGCCATGTATGAACCGTCGGTAGAAACTGACATGCCCCAGAAAAGACCGCAACTATCACTAATTAGGCGGTGGATTGAGCTTCTTGATGATATCCACCTTGGTCGGATCAACCTCCATTCCCCTGTTAGAGATGATGTGTCCAAGGATCGTCCCTTGAGTCATCATGAAATGACTCTTCTCCCAAGATAGAATAAGGTTGACCTCGATGCAACATTGGAGTGCTCGATGTAGGCAGTCAAGACAAGCATCAAACCCATCACCATAAACTGAAAAGTCATCCATGAAGACCTCTAAACATTTTCCAACCATGTTCGAGAATATGGAAAGCATGCACCTTCGGAATGTAGCCAGGGCATTACATAAACCAAAGGGCATCTGTATAAAAGCATACGTTCCGAATGGACAGGTGAACGTCGTTTCTCTTGGTCTTCGGGTGCTATGGCCACCTGATTGTACCCCGAGTACCCATCAAGAAAATAATAGTGACTCTTTCTGGCTAGCCTCTCGATAATCTGATCAATAAATGGTAACGGGAAATGATCCTTCTTGGTGGCCTGATTCAATCATTTGTAATCTACACATACCCTCTAAGAAGTGGGTACTCGGGTAGCTATCTCCTCTCCAGACCCGCTCACAACTATGGTGACACCCGTCTTCTTGGGTACCGCATGAAACAGACTAACCCATTTGGAGTCGGATATGGGGTAGATAAAATCAGCACTCCACTACTTAGATATTTCCTTCATGACCACATCTCGAAGATTCGGGTTCAACCTTTGCTGGAACTCACGTGATGGCTTGGCATGATTAAAGATAGATGTGGTGGGAGCATAGGGCCGCACTTATCCCCTGAAGATTAGATATACTCCATCCTATTTCCTTGTGGTTTCTTTCAAGAACCTCTATCAAACGAGATTCTTGATCTTCAGTCAAATCTGTTGATATAATGAGTAGGAACATGTCTGGCTCACATGCAAGGAATCTATACTTCATTCTCTACGACAAGGTCTTCAACTCAGGATAAGTGGGAGCTGATAAATCTGGCTTCTGAAAAGTATACGTTAAGGCTACCAAATCTGCATGCGAGAAGTCTCACTGAATCTGCAAATCTGACAAAGATGGTCCTGCTGGTATATCTGTCAACTATACTGGCTCGCTCTCCATCCTAGCTGGTGGCTCTGTGGACATAATACATGATAAATAATCATCGAAATCCTGCCAATCAAAATCAATGTCCGAGTTAGAGAAATCTGATTCTGAATCACATGAAATATAATCTACTTCGCTACCTTGATCGCAATCATCATCCTCTAAAATGTCCTGTGCCATGAGTGTTCTCTCTAAATTCTCATTAGATGTCATCTGTAACTCTGTAGTGTCTGAAGGTGTGACAAGAGCTCGTGATGCTGGATCTGCCCAAACTGCTTCATCATCTATAATCACAAAATCACACTGTTGGTGGTTGTCTATCTCTGCCTCTGTCATCTGCTCTAAATCTGTGGTCTGCTCTGAGAAAGCTGAGTCTCTGGCTCTAGTATCCTCAATTGTCTCTATTTGTACACTTTCACCTTCGATGTGAAAGTATACCTTCTTGCTATTATGATCAGACACTACCTTGATTTTGGCCAAGAAAGGTCATCCTAAGATGATGGGGGTATCGATCACAGATTCAGGGATCTCCATGTCCAGTACAACAAAGTCCACGGGTAATTTCAGGCCCTAAATTGTGACAACAACGTCCTTTAAAAAGCCCTTTGGCCACTTAACAGATCTATCAGTAAACTGAAGGATTTTCCTTCTCTATTTAAGAGGGCCAAACTAGGATCGATCGTGTAAGGCAACTGAGAGGAGGTTAATCGAGGAACCGTTGTCTAATAAAGTACGATCGAACCACTGCTCATGGATATGGCATCTAACATAGGGAGCTCCTGCATCGGGTCTCTTGGCTGACAATCGGTTCTGGATAGCAAAGCAGATGGCACAGGTGAGCACATGGATTTCTGCATTATGGTTCCTCTTCTTCATACGGATGATGGTCTTCTCTCTAAAGTTCTTCTAGAATTGAGGGATGTGCTCAAGTATCTCCTGAAGAGTTAGTTGGATCTGAAATCTTTGTATCATCTGCTTGTTGAACTCTAACCTGTGCCTTTTTTGGATTTTCTATTTTTGGCCCATTTCCTAAGCGGAGTGCTTGAGGTAAGGGGATAGGAGGATCCTCTCCAGAGAGATGAGGGTCATGAGTAGGTTCCTGTGCATTCAATAGGCTAGATTCCATGCAAAGATCATCAGTCACAATTGATGGACTCACAAGAGATACAAAAACCTTTCCTTTATTCATATTTTTGATTTTTGATGTTTTTCCATTTTTTGTATTTTCCATAAGTCTCCTTAGTTGCAAAATGAGTTAACACAACATAAGGAATTTTGGTGGCATCAATATCACTGACAACATATGAACTTGCGGCATCAGTACTGCGCTCTGGTCTGGCATCTGGTAACTTGGTGGCATAAGTACCACCATCTACAACTGGAAATACGACAGCCTCGACTCCATTGTCTGGATCAACATTCTTGGCGGCTTCAGCACCATCACCATCATCTTCATGGTAAGAGGCATCAATACCACTCCTAACCTCGTCTGGTGCTCCAGCATCTGCATCGATATGTCGCCTAGACGAGTCACCGCAGGCCGGCTTCCTACCGCTCCTAAGTGTCACAAAATCATCATCAAATATAGAAGAAGAAGTGTAATCTAAAATATCATTAGGAGTTGTGGTCTCTGTAAACTGTACCTGCTCAGACTTCCTCTTCAGATTGTTCAAGTTAGGTTCAATATGAGAAGGTATGGCGGCCTTATCCTTTATTATCTCCCTCATCTCCTGTCAGAAGTCATCTATATCTCATCGGAAGGAGGCCTGCTAATTAGAGAGAAAGCATGCGGGATCATCAAGGGCTGGGTTCTCATAAACTGGTGCATGAAAACCAGAAGGGTTACCTCGCTGGAAATGAGCCGAGATTGCTGCTGGTAGTAAGGAGGAGGCTGGGAATACTGCTAATGAGGTTGTTGCTTCCTCCACTGTTGTCCCTGATATTGGGGACGAGAACCATGCTGTTGCTGGTGTTGGGAGTATTCGGGTTGCTGGGGTTGGCTGCCCTGCCCGACCTATGTAGAAGCCTGCTGCTGGGATGAAGTGCCTCTAGTATACCATCGAAAGTCGGGGTGGTCACGACGGATCCCTGGCTATGGTTGGTACTTGGAGTACCGGATGCCGTTGACTTCCATCAACAGCTCCTGCTGCTCGTGAAGTGGTGGGGGAAGGGATGCCAATGGCTGATCCGACTGATATACCACCATCTAAGTTTCTGAAGATGGTGGTGGCTGATACTGCTGGAGCGACTGGACCGGCTCTGCCTGAATGTGGTGAACCTGAAGATACAAGACAGAGGGCTGGGAAGAACTACTCCCTGGATCAATCCGTGACCTGAGACGGATCTAAGAAGCCGTCTGTGCCTCTTGGAGACACTTAATCTGGGTCTTCAAGTCACTCAAAGTTTGGGCCAACTCATCAATCTTATTGAGCTTATCTAGGCCCTGGCACTCCTTCTTCTCAATGATCTCTATCCGGTCCAACTTCTGGCTAATGATGCTTATATCGGTAGCCGAAGACTCTGCTAGTGCTGTTGCCGAAGAAGATGTGGAAGGACCAGCGTCGACGCGTGCAATCCTCTAGTATGAAACTTCCTATGGGAGAGGCTTCCCCTGAATGTAGACACAGGTCTAGGACATCACTGTGTAGTTCTTTGCCATCTCCTCGTAGATGGCATAGACCTGGTCTTCATCCTTGGCGAAGTAGGAACCTCCACACGAGGCATTCACAAGCCCCTACAGCTCACGTGTCATCCCACAAAAGAAACTCTGGATGATGTTGGGCTTGCTGATCTCATGGTAGGGACACCTGTCGATGAGCTCTCTGAAATGAACCCAGGCTTCATGGAACTGTTCATTTGGTATCATAGTGAAGTTGTTGATCATGGCTCTCGCTGTGCTGGTCGGGCTGAGTGATAGTACTTGTTCAAGTACTCGGTCCAGAGCTACTCCCAAGTAGTGACGATCTTCCCTAGATGCTTCAGCTAGTTGCTCTGTCTACCAAGGAAAAAGGGAAGACAATTATCTTGATGGTATCTTCGTCTAAAAATCTGTCGTGGACGGTGTTGCAGATCATCTCGAAATCCTGCAGATGGAGATGGGGCTTCTCGGTGGCTAGCTAATAACGTAGGTCCGACCTGCGGTTAAATGTGTTGTCGGTGTAGAGAACCGCAGAGAGGAATACGCGTTGATCAAACAAAGGCGATAAAATAGGAGAGAGAGAGAGAGAGAGAAAGTGAATTGAATAAAGCGGCTTCTCTCCTATTTTATCTTACACTAATTTTTTTACCACGTAAGTGTGCCTGGGTCAAACTCACAGAGGAAGAATATTAAAACCTCGATTTTTGATACAAGAAAGAAATTTCAGAAAAAATCCTCTTTATTCTTGATTTTACAAAGAAAGAAAATTAAAAAGGAATTGGCTCAAAACTAACTCAAGATTGCGAAAATCAAAATGACACAACGAAGCGATGAAAAATCCTGGAAAAATAGTAGAAAAGTGTCTTGGGTAGTTATAAGGCTACCCTAAAAAATCGTGGAAAAAATACGAAACAATCGAGTTCCAAACAACCCCTACAAGCCATGAGTGTAACTGCAGAGAAAAGTTCAATGTTTTATTACAAAAAAGGTCCCTGAGAAGGATTGAACTGTAAAGAAAATAAATGTTATTACATTTAGGTCCCTACAAGGGGACCTAAATGTAATATCTGGAAACTTCTGGAGCTAAAGGTGAAATCTGGAAGTCAGTTGGGTTTAATGTGCAATTTTTACACCCGTTCGCAGCTAACGACCTGGAGAAGAAGATGGCACGTGATCTGAACCGTCGGTTGGTGACACGTGTCGGAAGCCCATAGCTTCTGGCATGTTCTTGCAGTTCTTCAGGTCTGGCACGCAGATGGCGATGAGGCTCCTTCTCTGATTTATCGCCGGCAGGAGACGACGATCTGGGGCCTCCGGCAGGACCAGATGGGCGACTCCTTCACCCCTCGAGCTCGTCTGCGGTGGAGCTGCTCCAAAGGTGGTGATGGTGGTGATTGATCCGCTGATGAAGATGGTCGGTCCAGCTATATGGAAGATGATGCTGCTCCCTCTTTGATTTGGAATTTCTTTTGAGTTTGGAAGCTCCAGATGATAAGGTTTCACTCCAGATGAAAGATAAGCATGCAAACAACGCTTTGTTGCTCGATTCGTTCGAGAATTGACCAAGAAAATTATAAGAATTGTAGATTCAAATATGAGGTTTTTAGTATTAATGAAAAAGATCATGAAAAAGAGAGAGGAATGAGATGTGAATTTGGTTAGTTTTGAAAAAAATTTGAGATAGGAATTAAATCCGCGTCTATGAACGATGATCAATGAATCTAATCACATGATTAACAACGCTAATAATGCCACACACTTCAAGAAAGAAATCATAGAGGATGAAGGAATTTACCTATGAACTAGAGGTGTATAACCTCCTGGTGATGGTTCGACGGGCGGTACACCGGAGCTCGACGCGACGACAATGGCTGCGATGCAAGGCTGCTCTGCCTTGGAACGTTTCCTCCGACGTTCCTCCTTCCTTGCGGGGTTTCTCCTAGGTGCTGTCACCACCTTAGTTGACAGGAGCGAGGCTAGGAAGGTAGGAGGTCGACCACTAGAACTGGGGTTCAGGATTAGTTGGAGAGTTGGTTGCGACGAGGCAACTTTAGAGCGTTTTATAGGTGAATTGATAGGAGGTTAGGTGATGATAAAGGGTAGGCGTGTATTAGGGTAGTTAGGAGATGAAAATGGAGGAGTAAGATCAATTAAAGAGGTTAGGAGATGAGCGGGAAACAATATCGAAGTGCAGGCATTGGAACAGAATGCTAACTAAAGGTTCTCGAGGAAGAAGAACCAAGTGCTGACACGTGTCAGCACCTGGTTGGCCAGATATCAAATACAATGTAAATTAAGTAATAAATGTAAATAACATTATTTTAAAAGGTAAAAATGAAAAGTATAGATATTTAAGTTATCTAAATTATGATATAATTACTTTTTATAAATAATAAATATTGTATGAAATATAAATATTATATTAATAAATAGGTATAAATAATACTTAATAAATAGGTTTGGATTTTTAATTCAATAAATAAATAATTACATATTAATTTTATATTTTCTTAATTATTATAATAATAAATAAAGTCTTTGTGAATTTTGTGGATTTTAATATATTAGTTAGATATATTAATAAATACAGATATAAGTTATATAGTTCAATTTCATCTATAAATTAGGTATTTGGATTTTATTAAAATAATAAATAAGCTCCAAAAATTCTGAAATAAATCATGGTTAAAGTACAAGATCATGAAAAATATTAAAAATTATAAAATTAATAAAACTATAAATAATGTGTTTCAAATAAAATAAATAGCCCAGAAACCCTGTTGTCATTATGTTCCAAAACCGACTTTTTTGGAAACGGACTCCGATTTTAGTGAAATCACCTCCATTAATTATAGAATATTATTTTATGAACTTTAAAGGTGAGTAGAGAGAAATTGGAGTTCGTATGAGAAAGTTATGATGTTCGGAAGTTGAGAATTCGACAATTTAAAAGTTAGATTTCTTGGCATATATACAAGATAATATTTTTAGCTTATTTTTATATTTATATATATATATTTCGAAATAATTAGGAAAAGAACTTGGTAAAAAATATGCAAATATGAATTAACTAAAAATTATTCTAGATTTGATATTTATTTGATAAATAGTTAAGAATGTGTGGAGTGTATCTTTAATTATTTTTATGATTTTCTTTCCTTATCTCCCCCTACTTGTTTGTTTGTCAACCACTCCATGCTGACTTGGTCTCGGGGGTTAAGTTATATTAATATATCTTGCAGCTATATTTATATTTTATAAGTCATATTGTACATATATACATATTTACAATATGCCTTCTTTTCTTTCTTTATTTTTATTCTTTTATTTATTTTCATATTTTTGATGCATAAAAGTGCATGTTTATTCATGAATTAATTTTTGATAAAAGATGGAAATTAATGTATATTTAAGGGTTTTAAGACAAAATGCGACGAAATGTTAATGGATCATGGATTCATCACTAGCCCACGGAACTTGGGCAGTAACTGGATGGTCTTGGGGCGCATCTCAAAGTTGCCAAGGATCTCAGGCAGCTGGATCCATCTGTGGGTGAGAGTTGCACCAGGATTGTGCAACTCCCTCATCGTGCGGGATGTTCTGGCTGGTTCCTGCGACTCATCTCGGCCTCCGTCTCCGCCCTCAGCTCTCGGTATCTCTCCACCGGATGTTGGTCTCTGCGGCTCCACTCTTTCGGCTCTCATCTGCATGAGCTCTCTCCTCACCTCTGCCATGAACACTCCTTGGTCCCGAATCTGTCGCTGCATGGTCTCCAGGGAAGCTAGCAATGTGTTGTTTATGGAGGCCTGATTTAGTACAAACAATGAGGTTTGCGGCTGCTCATCAGTTCTTCCCTCACTATTGGCCATGTCACTGGTCTCTGCAAAGGCAAAAGACCCTAGCTCAGGTGTTGTTAAGTGAATAAATAGCTGTGTTGGACTCTGTGTTGGTACCTCAGCTGTGGTAAAAGGGTGGTCGAGGGGGAACATGGTGGAGGTGAATTCGGCTTCAGAGAGCGGGTCTGAGCTCTCTGAAGTCACCCTAGATGAACGGGGAGGAGTGCTGGAAAACGGTGCTGCCAAAGGCAGCCAGAGAGACTCCTTCCGATCATCGTGATGTGAGGATTTATGAAGAGTAAATCTAGTACGCAAGCAAGATGAGAAATCAAACCCCAAATTCACCAACACAACGTAATGTGATGATCGTAAAGGCTCGATCGTTTATCTTATCAAATTTTATTAGGTGAACATCCAATCTATCAGAAAGGTTAAGCACGTTGTTAGGAGCCTGATTCTCCCAGGAGACTGGCCCGATTCCTTACAACTAGTTATTTCCAGCAAGTATGGGACGCAGACCATTTATCGACTACCGATCTACCCAATCTGTTAAGTAAGTCCGGACCGAATTACCTGCTACAAGGTGAAATCCTCACTGGTGAATAGCTACTCGTTTGAACCGGTAGTCTGAAGAGAGTTCAGGTGTGGCTGATGAATATACGATTCATCACTCTAAAAGTTGAAAATAGAGCTTTGTTCCCGATTAATAAGATGCATTTCATCACCGAATAATTAGCATTCATACATGCATAAATAATACCTGCATTTTAGCATTCCTATTTGCATTAAATAGGAAGCCCAATTCACTTATAAAAATCACTTGTAGTGGGAGTAGTAAACTATTACTAATCCTACTATGGTGATAAAACACTTGATTGCGGTAATAAGTATATCTTCATAGATGACAAAACTTGTGAGATAGTGATCTCTAAGTCTTATCTTCAAGAAGTTAAGACTTTATAGATGGAGATCTAAAAGGTCTTAACTACGAATACCTTAGGAGATAGAGATCTCCAGAAATAAGGGTATTCTGATAAGGATAATAGAAATTACACACTGGTTATAATAATTATTGAGGTGTATGTCAAGGACACTATGACTGATATGATTGAGTATTGGTTGCATAATATGCAACATTCGCATTGGATGCGAACACTGTTACCAGGAGATATGCAAGGGTCGTAAAAGGACTTGGTGTAGTCTCTTAGGAACAGAGTGACTGATCAGCTTACCTAGCTATTTTTCTAAATAGCCTATGATTGTCACATGAGTGTGGGTTTAAATGATTAGTCCATTAATGGCTCTTTGGGATAGTGGGAGATTGTTGGACATGCAAGACATTATGCAATAAATGTTATTGCGAATATCATTCCCTGTTCTGAAATGAAGAATAAATAATTTGCATAATAAGGTCCCTTAGTACAATTAGGGTTATGTATCATGGCCATCTTGATGATCATACAACTGTTGATTCAAGTATTGAATCATAGAGGTTGGCGCTTGGATGAATATCTAAAGAGTTAGATTGAGGACTCATTAAGTACCGTCAAATGATTGTCAAGAGATGATCTCCAGCCTGAGTAGGAGATGGCAATCCTTTCTCACTTAGGCTGATATCTCACCGACCTCTTGATGCATGTCCTCTGCATGGGAATAGAGATTCGGAGGTGTCAGATTAGTTAGGTCAAAGAGTTGACTTAACGAGATCGAGATAACCAAAGTCCTATAACGTATGTTGTCACGATATAGGTACGCATCCTCTGGTCGGAGACAGATGTGTTACTATATGTCTGAGTATGTACATTTGGCAAACCAATAGGTTGATGACCTAATCAAGGTCTATACACCGATGCGTTGGTGTGTGAGTAATACGATCTCTCAAAGGGATCATACAGGTTCATTACTGAACCGGAAGACATGAGCTCACTCATGAGATATTGGGAGGAATCAAATTTCGGGCACGGTCGTCTCGCTTTGGAAGCTTGACTGAATTTGTAGGTTTGATATATGCTTTTGTGAAGTATATGATAAACACCTGGGTATGATATATGCTTTTGGAAAGTATATGATCGATACCAACTCCTAAAAGTCAATTGAGAAACTTAATGATAAAACCCTAAAATAGACAGTGTAAAATTGATCTTATACTTTGGGTTTATTCTGAGTCTTCCAGTATGCAAGATGTACATGTATTAGGAATACCTGAGGGTGATGTGATCATAAACGGTTGTATAACCATGATGCTTCCATTCCTAGGGAGTGATGAAACGGGTCTGGATTTTAGTGACTCCTCTCAGTAGAGAAGTAATCTGATCTTAGTCCAAATGTTGGACATTGATCTGAATGTGATTCAGATGCAATGAGAAGATTAGATTTGCGATCTTGATTTAATCAAGCATTTATGGGAGGCCTGAGATCTGGATTTGAGATATAATCTCAATATCCAAATCATTATACGTGGAACAATACAATCGCCCTGTCCTTATCTCCAAGTATCCGTGGAGAAAGTGCATTATCCTTGAAAGAGTTCAGGATAATTTCATTGTTGATATATGCATCCAAGCATTGTGTAAATTGATAATTAAATGTGATTTAATTATCATGATTAATATGAATTTGATTCATATTATAAAGAGAGTTATCTTAGATAATTAAATGAGATTTTATTATCAAAGATGTGAATAATATGAAAGTGATTCATATTATTTGGGAACTTGAGAATAGAGATCCAAGATGATTAAATGTGATTTAATTATCATGGATATGAATAATGTGGATAGCATTATCCACATTAATTATATATATTATAAATGTGATTTATAATATATAAGATAGAGCTATTTCTAATTTACATTTGTTAATTAAATGTTAATGTGAATTGGATTCACATTGAACATTAAATTGAAAATGTAATTTACATTTTATTTTGGGTTGTGAATGTGATTCACAAATTTCCAATGGCAAGAATGCAATATTCACAAAATAATTATGAATTATTTGTAGAATAATTTACAACAATTGTTGTTGTAAAATTGGAGATACATGGAATAATGTAATCTAAGAAGATTACATTTGAGAGTCCCCTTCCATATTGGATGGAAGGGACGACCACCAATTCCTATTAGGAAAGGGTGGTCGTCCACTCCATATACATGGAAGGAGGCACTCTCCTTTCCATTATCTCCATATGTTATTGATTTAATTTTGGGATTGATTTATATTGATTTATCAATATATATTTAATCTAAATTAAATTAATTGTTTTTGGTTTTTACCAACACAAATCTTAGCCATTAAAAGAAACACAAATCAATGAGAGCCATTGGATTTGTGTTGTCCATGGATTGAGATCCATGGATCCCAAAATATTATAAAATGAGAGGCACCCCCTTTTCTCTTTTTTTACACAATGAGAACATAAGTCTCTCTCTCTCTCTCTCTCTCTCTTTCTCTCTACACACCCACTCTCTCTCTCTCTCTCATATAACCGTCCACAATAGATGCCCTAGAGAGAGTCTCCATCACCGCAGCATCATCATTATGCTGTTCGATCGTTTGCTCATGGATCTCCGTCTCCTTCGGTGCGCCTCGCTCGTGAAGAAGACGTTGGATCTCATGTGTCGATATCAGGACATCCGCCGCTTGGGCTCCAAACTTTAATTTTGTAAAGACAAGTTTGAGAATTAAACTCAATCTGCTCTCTTGATTTTTCTTTTCTTTGTTTTTATTTTTCTGCACTTATTGCATAAGTGTTTGCTAGGGACTAGCAAAGGCAAGTATAGCTAGTGATGAATATCCATTTCATCACCTTATTCTATCATTTTGGCCTTAAAACCCTAGCTAATGCATGTACATAACATTATTTTGTACAAATTAACATTCATTCTTTGTTCCATTTGGTGTATATAAAATACAATTTTTAATGCCAAAATTATAGAATAAAGAAAAGAAAAATAGTAAAATGTCAAAGGTATTTTATGACCTTAAACCCCGAGACCTAGGCATCTTGATAACTAGGTTGGCATTAAATAAAGTAGGGGGAGATAAGGGCCAAAAATCACTAATGAATCATCATTCTTTAATTCATCAATATTGCATTATTGAAATCTATTTTATTTTCTATTTTTTGTACCTCAAATAAAGAAACTTTGTACATGAAAGATGTAGATAATAATATATGGAAAATTACAAAATTGATTTCATACAAAAATAATATAGAATGTATAAATTATACTCTAAATAAGAAGTCAAAATCCCAACATCACAGGCCCATATCTCCTAAATAAAAAAAAACAAAATTACCAAAATCACTTTTAATTGCATATAACATTTAATAAGTTATTTAATGAAGGTGGTTTCTTATTTTTTGGAGTTAAGATGTGAAAGTTTGACTTTGGACCCTTATTGTATAGTTTAGCTATATAAAATATTCATTTTATTTATTCTTTAATAATTTTATAATTTTATAAATATTATTTATAACATTGTACATATTTAAAATAAATAAAAATAAAACCATAAATAAAACAAAAAAAGAAAATAAAATACAAAAACACATATATGAAATACATATAATTATACCTATATAATAAAAAGTTATATTTATTTAAGTATACAAAATACATCAGAAAAATATAACGAAAATATATTATGTATATAAAAATAAGTTGTAAATATATAAAATAAGAAAATAAAATAATAAAATTAAAATACATAATAGAAATAAAATACCTAAAACATAGGTAATTGTACCAATAAAATACACTCAAAAAGAAACTTGTAATAAATAAAGTTATAAAAACAAATAAAAATCATAATTAAATACTACATAAAATAAAAAAGGTACTTCATGTTTATAGTTTTTCGAATAAAATAATTTCCAATTATTTTTCTATTTTTTAACTATTTTCATTTTTTGTTTTGTCTATTTCTGCTAACGTGGACCAATCAGGTCACACCCCTGATTGACCACGGTCAGCTTTCCTTCCTCCTTGGTTCCACCGCTGTCAGAGCAATTGACCCCGATTTCATTGATTTCTTCTTGTCGCCCATTTCATACTTTTGGAACGATTCATTCGGCAACATTGCGCCTCGATCTTTGGACGACCACGCTAGGTCGTTGCCTCGGCAAAGGAACGCTAATTCGAGCACTATGATCGAGCCAACTACCGATTCTCCTTGCTTGTATTTGAATACCTCCTTCGCCTTCTATTGGCTCTTGATCCTTCTTCCTCTCACAAACCCTAGTGTTGAGTTTTGAATCTTCCTCCTTGTGACAATAGGATAACATTCAACCGTTCTGTGGCGCGTGTGTGCGTCAAATTGAAGAGATCCAAGCTCGCTACCATCTCCACCAGATTTCTACTTCTGGAGGACATGTGCTGGTAAGCTTCTCCTTTTCTTGCATTTTTCTAATCCTTAGGATAGCAGTAGAATAGAATAGTGTTTAATCTTACCTTTTTTCGATTATTTTCGTGTACATTCCAATTCCATTGGCCAGCAGAGCTTCAGCTCCGCCACTAATTTTTTTACTACACCAAACCACCTCCGTCCCGCTTGTCGCCATCATCATCTTACCCTTCACCTTCTTAATGCCCAACGCACCTCATCCGCCTCGTTCTTGCATAGAACAAGATATTTTACCCCTCTTCCTCTGCCATTCTCCAGAGGGGCCCATATCCTCCACTCTATGCTCCCTCCCACCATCTGGAGCTCGCCTTGGCTCCGTGTTTTTGTTGAGAACTGACCCCTGTAGGAAAAGAACGAGAACGGAGCCTCCTCAACGCTCATCTAGTCGCACGTACAGGCCCCAAGTTGTCTTCCATCGTCGAGTGCATCAAAAAGGACCTGGCGCATTTTAAGGAGATCCCTAACCCGCGAAATCATTCCGTGAAGATGCTGGGCCCATCTGAGGGACGAATCGTTGTTGGAGGGGGAGGACATAGATGATCATTGCTCGTCAGCGGTGAATTCTTCATCTGTTCTTGAAGAGCCCTTGCCCACCGTCCGATGAAGAACATCGTACCATATTAAAGCCCTTTTGTCGAATGCGCCATCATGTCAACCCTTAAATCAAAGGCCTACTTCTAATCTTAGCCGCCATGTCTCGAAGCGGTATCAGCCGCGAGATGCATGCCACGTGGATTAGTGAAGTGACCTGCCCGCCACGCGTAGATATGGGTATATTCACATCTAACCCTGTTCCCTTTTTTATTATATTTTTTGTGCTAGAAATCTTCCTTGCAGACAAAAACTTTGTAAAATTTGTCTAAAGAGCTCTTAGTTTTTCTTTAATTACACTTTAGTCCCTTGCCAAGTCAGATAACATTAGTTGTGGAATTTGCATGCGACCCCCTATAGGTTTATTTAATTGGTGTTTGGTACTTAAATTGAATATTCAGTATAATATTTGTTGCCTATTTTGCAAAAAGGCCCCTGATGTTTTAAGAATTGCGACATAGTCCCTATTAGGAGTTTATATTTTAACTGTGTGGGAATTTTGCATGCTTGCCTTATATTTTATTTTTGAGGTTTAATATAGGATATAGGACTTTATTTTAATCGCATCTATGCCCCTACTAGTACTGCATTTTCTTTTTATTATTCTATTTTGTTAAAAATAGCTGCTATTGCCCAAAAATTCTCAGAAATTTACTTAAATACCCTTTAATCATATCTCACACATATACTTTTCGTAGGGTGATTTAAGCCTTTTTTTGAAAAAAAATAGTAATATTTTTCACTATCTACCTTAGAAAAATAAAAAAGAATCATTCTGAAAAATTCTGAAAAAATTAGTTTCTATTTGTTTTACATTATTTCATCTTCTGACCAAACCCATATAGAAATATAAAATAAAAACCCTAAAAATCTCAAAACACTCAAAATCTAATAAAAATTCTCAAAATTTTGTTAAATATCCAAAAATAGTTTTCTCTATTTTGGATTATATATTTTGAGGTATATTTTGAGTTACAATTTATTTTGAGTTTTTCTGATGTGCTTTTCTATTTTTAAACTCAGAAATACCTATGTTTGCTTTATTTTGCACTATTTTAACCTTTGATTCCAATTAAAAGATCCTTAAAATTTTGAAAATTTTTTCCAAAAATCACAAAAACAGTATAAAAATATTCAAAACAACATTTCTTAATTTTTAACTATATATTTTATATTCTATCTAAATATTACCTATATTACACATATATCTACCTATATATCTATATTATCTTTTAAAAAAGAAATTAAAAATCTATAAATATAAAAAGAAAATACAAAAATATAAATTCGAAAATAAAATATAAAAATATAACAAAAATCCATAAAAAATTATAAAATCAAAAACCTACAAAAATCATAATTTGGTTGTGTTTTAGAGACAAATTATGCATTGATTTTTATCTCACATTGCTCTGCACCATTGCTTCTTGAGTTCAACCCCTACTTGCTTGTCAGTGTACATCTTTAGTAGGGTATAATAAATTTTGATTCACACTAGCTTTGCTTGATTTACTCTTTGTGTGGATTAATTGTTGAATTAGAAAAAGATTTAAGCAGTCCCATCAATGACAGTGAGTCTGACTTGTCTGGACACTTTAGCGGCCTCGATTTTTTCGCTTTTTAAAGCGTCATGGTTATAAAATCGTTTATGATTACATCACCCTCAGGTATTCCTAATACATATGCATCTCACATACTAGAAGACCTAGAATAAACCCGAAGTTTCAGATCTATTTAGACTGTCTCCTTCATGGTTTTATCATTACGTTTCTCATTTGCTCATTGGGAGTTAGTATCGATCAAATACTTTCCAAAAGCATATATCATACCCTAATATTGATCATATACTTTCCAAAAGCATATATCAAACCTACAAATTCAGTCAAGCTTCCAAAGCGAGACGACCATGCATGGAATTTGATTCCCAATATCTCATGAGTGAGTTCAGGTCTTCCAGATCAGTAAATGGACATGTATGATCACTTTGAGAGATCGTATTACTCATATACCCTTTTATGCACACTAGCACACCGATGTATAGACAATGATTAGGCCATCAACTTATCAGTCTACCAAATTTACATACTCAAACATATACTAACACATCTGTCTCCGGTCAGAGGATGTGTGCCTATATCATGACAGCATACGACATAGGCCTTTGGTTATGTTGATCTCGTTAAGTCTCTTTGACCTAACTAATTTTGAGAGCTCTGAATCTCTATTCTTATGCAATGGACCAGCATCAAGAGGTCGGTCAGATATCAATCAAAAGAGAAAGGATTGCCATATTTTACATAGGATGGAGATCATATCTTAATAATCATTTGACGGTGCTTGATGAGTCCTCAATCTAACTCTTTAGATATTCATCCAAGCACCAGCCTTTGTGATTCAACAATTGAATCAACAGTTGTATGATCATTTAGATGGCCTTGGTACATAACCCTAATTGTACTAAGGGACCTATTATGCAAATTAGTTGTTCTTCATTTTAGATCAGAGAATGATAATTGCGATAACATTTATTTCATAATGTCTCGTCATGGGCTTGCATGCCCAACAATGACCTACTAGACCAAAGAGTCATTAGTGGGCTAATCTTTAAACCCACACTCATGTGACAGTCATATTCTATTTAGAAAAAATAGGTAGGTAAGTTGATCAATCACTCTTATCTCCTAGTGATTGTTCTCGCATCCAAAGCGAATGTTGCATCTTGTGCAACCAATACTCAATCTAGTTAAAGCAGTTACAGTGTCTTTGACACTACAACTCAATAATCATTATACTAGTATGTAATTTCTATTATCATTATCAGAATACTCTTATTCTCGGAGATCTCTATCTCTTAAGAATAAGACCCAGTCTTAAGTCTTACAAGGAATATGTACTTAAGATCTTTTAGATAAAAACCTATAAAATCTTAAGTTATTGATGATAACACCTTGAGATCACTATCTCTGAAATTTTTTATCTTTGAAGATATTGTTATTACTGCAACTAAGTGTTTTGTCTCCATAGTAGAATTAGTTACAACTTACTACTCCCACTGCATGGAAAACATCTGACTTTTGTACACATCTAGCATAGACTGAGCTTCCCAAAGCTGGTGCACTAGGGCATGTTGCTTTGACATTCACATCCTCAACTCTTTGAGGTGTTATCCCTTTAGATAGGTCAGTACCATATCTTAAGGGTAGGAAGCCTTCCTTGGAGTTTTTTCCAAAAATGGAATATGTCCAAAATGTACCACTAAAGTAATGGTTCCAATGCCCTCTTTCTCTTCGCTTCTGAACAACTTCAGAACTAAGATCTAAGAGATATCCTTGAGATCTCATCTTAAGGTATGGAATAACTAGATTATAAAACACTTATTATTATCCTTATATCATTCTACATGATTAGGATATCATCTACATTTAGCACAATGAACACAATAGCACTCCCACTAAGCTTCACATGGTTCATCAAGATTCAATTTGAAATCATAACATTTATGATTTCATCAAATCTAATGGTCTAGCTAAAGAAGCTTATTTGAGTCCATAGATGGAGTTGTTCAGCATGCACACCTTACTTTCCTCAACTATGAATCCATGGGGCTACTTCATGTGAATATCCTCGTTGAGGTATTCATAGAGGAATGCAATATCGACTTCCATCTTGAAGATGCCATAGTCAAGTTGTGTAGCTATAGTTAGCAATATTTGATGGGTTTAAGCATGTTCACTAAAGAGCAAGTCTCATCGCAAGCGATGTTGTCTCTTCAGTGTGTTAGCTCATGGCTGCGAGCCCTGCTTTGAAGGTCTCTACCTTCTCACCAGGTTCCTTATTTCTCTTGAAGATCCATTTACACCTAATAGGTTTTACCCTTATAGGTGGATCCTCGAGAGTCCATATACAACACTTGTATATGAAGTCTATGTTAGACTTTATTCCTAACATCCATCTTTCCATGCCATGATCCTTAGAAGCTTCATCATATGAAGTCAGATCATTGTCAGACTTAACTGACACATGGAATCCATCCTCAAACTCATTTGTAAAGGTATGAGTGTTTCATCTTTAATTGTACTTTTAGTTTCCGATTTTAGGAGCCTCATTATCTTCTCAAGATTCAATGAGTTCCTTCACTTCATTTTCATCTTGATTCTCAAGAGAGTCATCATCTAAGAATCATATCCTTACAGATGATTTTTTTTAGAATCTCAAGGTCGTAAAGTAGGTATCCAATACCATCCTTTATATTCCTCATGAAGTAACACTCTCAGGTGCTAGATTCCAGCTTACTTGCATCCGTGACAAGATTATGGACCAAGCAAACCTAAATCCTCAAGTTTCTAACACTAGGCTAGGTTCCAAACTATAGCTTATGAGGGTTTTCGAATTTAGATTTACATGGAATCTTATTAAGGATATATATTGTAGTCTCTACTGCATATATACCTGGAAACTAAGAGGTAATTAAGCTCAGAGTCATCATTGATTAAATCATGTCACACATGATCCAATTGTATCTCCCTACATCTCTATTGAGTTTAGGTGTATTAGGATGAGTGAGATAGGAATGATATTCCTATCTCCATAAGGTATTCCTTGAATTCATCTAATAGGTACTTGCTACCTTGGTTAGATCAATTCATTTCATCTTCCATCAAATTTTGGTTTTAAACCCAAAAATCAAAGGTTTCTAAGGTGAATGAAAGAGATCTCATGTCGCAAATAACCATCAATAGATATCACATATCATTACTGTTTATTATGACATAGATGATCCACATACAACAATATGTATGAGATCCTGAATACCTTATCATCTAACATCATTCTCATAGAAGGGTGTATTGAACATTATACTTTTGAATACAATATTAACATGTATGTAAGATTTGAAATTTCAGACAATCTAAAGTTTCATCTCTTACTAGTCTATTGATTACATCAATAGACATATGTCCAAGACTTGATGTCAAATCTTTGTCAAATGATCTTCATCCACCTATTGAACCTTTAAGGTTTAATTTTTAGTTTTAGAAATGTTAACGAATCATCCATTAATTTTCTAATTTAGTAGAGTCCTCCAGATATCGTATTACTATATGAAATATATCCATCGTAACTCTTATGATAGGTCTATTCTAGAATTCATGTTTATTTCTAACATTTAGAAATAAACAATGAGTGTATTCTAATATATAGGTCATATAGACATTCTCTAAGACTAAGGACTCTCCCACTGAAAATACAAAGTCTATCTATCAATAGAGATTGTTGCAACAATTGCATCAATATCCATGTGGACGACTATTAATCCTTATGATCAAATTTTCTAGTCTTCTAAAACATATGCAATCAATTGCAAGTGTTATTAGAAGATTGAGATACAATTATTAGACTTTGATCTCTAATAAGAAAGCCAATTTCAATGATTACATGTAGATTATATAATATTTCGATGCACTATCCGAGTCCTTCTCTAAGGATTATATAGTCTAGATAGTCAAACTATCTATACATCGGCTTATTGCAGTATTGGCATTCATCCAACTCTTTGGATGTCATATGTATGGAAGTCATAGAAGTATAGTCAACTCTTTGACTTTCCTTCTCATATGGGTCAGACCCATGCTTCTACTACACTTCCTTCATCTATAAACAAACATTGCTTAAGACAAAGGATCTCTTATGTTAAATTTAAAAGATTTTAATATAAGAGTGTTTCAACATGTATACATGCTTCATTTTATTCGTACAATATGAATATTATGAAGCTTCATGGATGACTAGAGTATAGATAGTAGAATGATGACATTCGTTATATCTACATCCATCTTAACTCTTGAATATTTTGGTTCAGGCAAGTACTCAAACATTTTGAGTACATCTTCTCTTATCGAGCTGCCTTTCTGCATAATGCAGTGAACCATGTCATTCATGATTAAAAGTCGAGAGCACATATGTATGCCAAAACATCTTCTTAGATTTTATAAGGATTATTTGACAATTACGATCATCATAGACATGATACTTCCGAAGCACACATGATAAGAGATCCAGACTATATAGACATACAAATCATGGGTTGTTGTCCTATTATTTATTTAATTGTCATTCCTCATTATGAGGAAACTTGAACATTGCAACAACATATATTATGTGTCCAACTGGAAGAACAACATTTTGATCATGAATCCAATTCATGATAAATTTACTGGTTATTATTGAGTATAATTTTGAGTGGGTTTAATGATGATTATCTGAAATATTATATTTGCATAAATATATAAATATATATTACTTTGATTTAGGAATTTTATATCAAATTTGTCTTACCTTGTCAACATTGAACGTTCATTCCCTTATTCACTCTCAATGTAAGAGATATACTTACCATTATATCTCAAGCAAGATCTGGGATCTCCTTTCTTATCTTTGTTACATCCCAATAATATGAGAAACTATAAATAGGATAAAAAGAATCGGGAACTCATTCTGTCTTGTAAGTGCAACTTTCATTTCTCGATGGTATTTAACACCCGAGCCCACTTCCCCCAAGGCAATGTTGACTCGTCGTTAATTGGACCAACCATCAATAGGAATAGCCCTCGCAATGCGCAATCCAAAATCGCCCTAATAATATGATGAACCGATATTGGGGTCACTACGTATACGGCATTACTCTTTCGAGAAGCAAAGAGCATGATCCAGATGTGCTTATATGTAGTAGATGTCACTTCGGACTGGCATCTCCTACATACAATCCCTAGCGACGGAACCCTTCGCCTTGACGGGACACCATCGATGCCACCTATGTGATCCTCCATATCATGTTCAAATTCAAATTAATTATTATGAATCAAATCCACATAATTAATTTTTTAAGGGAAATACTACTCCATTCATAAAAGAGAGTTTAATTTTAATTGTATATATTAATTTAATCATATTAAATTAATTATAAATCCAATCAATCAACCAACAAATATTTTTTAATTGTTATTTGAAAGATGGTATAATATTAAAATACATATTATTCGAATTTTAATAATTAGAAAAATGCATCATGATTGCTTCAAGCATTATCCTTTCCTTACCCGTTGTCATGGCCAATACCAACGGGAGTGGGACAGACCGCTCACGGAGCAACCTGCTGCCCAACACTCCACGAATAGACACCATGTCCTCCTCAAGTGATGATAATACGATTTGATCATTTTATATTTGAGGTGATAAATGATTTTTCCACCGAATTTATACCATATAATATTTATCAAAATCATTTTGATTAATATTATAAGGATTTGCTAAATAAATTTCTCAAACAACTTTGTTTGTTGGGATTGATATAACTTATTGTGATTTAGATCATGTCTAATCAATTTTGGTTAAGGTAATGTCATCTAAGAAAATAATCATCTTTAAATATTTCACAAAATATTTATCAACAATTATTTTAGAAAATTAAAAATTAACTTTCATTAATTGATTAAATGACAATCACAAGGTTCTTGATTGCGAAAGTAATTTTTAGCAGTGACCACTACTTACTAAAATTAGCATATCTCAATCAATTTAAATCCAAATTATGCAAATTAAGTTTATTTAATTTGCCAATTTGATTTATAATAGAACCCAAGTGATGTTTACATATTTCATGGTGAACTAAAACCATAATTAACTCTTTAATTACATTAAGATTCGCCTTCCCCGAAACAGTGGATACATGTTCACTAAAAAGATCATAACATGAGCAAACGGATTCCAAATCATGCAAACTCAAGTCCCACAGTTTCCTTATTTAATGGGAACATAATAAAATTGATAAAATCACGTTTTAAAGACTTAAGTAGGGAGAAAAAAATCACACAATACAGGGCTATGTGAACAAAATGTGATAAAAAATCACAAGCCCTAAAGTGCCCATGTCATCTTATGTTTATGGATCGTATCCAAAACCTCTGACCTATGGCTTTGATACCACTTGAAGGATAAGGAAAAATCCTTAAGCGCATCACAAAAGCGTGCGTATCGCATCGTATGCGAACGAGGGCGACTACTCACACTAGTTGCTCGGGGTAGCGAGAATTTAAAAAAATCTAAACAGTGAGACCATATGATCCAAGAACACTTCTCAGATCGTTTCATCTAAACCAAAAACAAGTATTAGGTTTACTTCTTGAAGCATCGTTGCAATCGAGTCTCTAAATGAAGAGACCTCCTGTCTCAAGCCCGATCCAACGGAGGAGATGCTTGCAAGCCCGTTGATGAAACGTGTGCTCCTCACAATTCATGTTGATGATCCAAGCGGTGAATCTCCTGATCTCGTTACACGAGATCTGGCATCTTCTTCACGAGTAAGGCACACTGAAGGAGATGGAGATCCTCGAGCGGTCAAAGTGGCAGCACGACGGCATGGTGACGACGGCGACCCTCTCTAGGGCACCAAGGTGGATGGCCAAAATGAGAGAGAGAGAGACTTGGAGTGTAAAGAGAGAGGGAGAGAGCATATTATCACTGTCTAAAGAAGAGCTAAGGTTGACTCATTTTATATAATATTTTGGGAGTCCATGGATCCCAATCCATTGACAACACAAAATCAATGGTTGAGATTGAATTGTGTTTCCTTCTATGGTCATGGTTTTGTTGTTAAGAATACAACAACAATTAATTTAATTTAATGTAATATATTGAATAATAATAAATAAAATTTGAATTTCAATTAAATCAATCATCCATGGAGATAATAGGAAGGAGGCTTGCCTCCTTCCATAAGAAGAGGGGACGACCACCCATCAAATTAGGAATTAGCGGATGTCCACCATCCTCTTTAGGAAGGTGGCATGCCACTCCTATTTCATGAAATTGCATTATCTCATGACTCTCTCCAAATATTGCAAAAAAATTGTTACAAATAATTCCACAAAAATAAATCCATATTATTTTGTGAAAATTGCAGTCATGCCTTTGGAAATTTATGAATCACATTCACAACCCAAAAGAAAATGTAAATTGTATTTTCAATTAATTGTCCAATATGAATCCAATTCACATCAACATATAAATTGTAAATGTTATTTACAAATAGCTCTCTCTTATATATTATAAATCACATTATAATATATATGATAAATAGGGATTGTGTTATCCACAATATTCATATCCATGATAATAAATCTCATTTAATGTCCTGGATCTCTATACTCATGTGCCCAAATAATATGAATCACATTTTTACATCATTCACATCTTTGATAATTAAATCGCATTTAATTATCTTAGATCATGGGGTTCTCAGCAGCTCCCTAGTAAGCTCAAGTCACCTGCTAGGGAAAGCAAGTGTGAGATAATAGGGCAAGAGCGAGGGCTTGGTCTACAAGCGTAGGCAGACAACAAGTAATTAAGCCTCCAAACCCCCTATTAACTATTAGCCCAGGGGGAAGCCCCTTTTAGGCTAGTTGGCTTCGCTCGCTCGCTCAATTCGCTTGGACGCTCGTTTAGTAGACGCTAGACAACGGATGCCCCCTTTCCCTATGGTCCATACGAGTGAACTTCTTCTTATGGGATAACTCTCTTTGTATGTCCAAATAATATGAATCAAATTCATATTATTCATGAAATTAAAATCACAATTAATTATCTATTTCTCAATGCTCAGATACATTATCAACAATGAATTTATCCTTGAACTCTTTCAAGTATGATGCATTTTCTCCGCAGATACTTGGAGATAAGGAAATTTCGATTGTACGTTCCACATATAGTGACTTGGATATTGAGATAAACTCTCAAATCTGACCTCTTGTAGATGTTTGATTAAATCCAAATTGTAAATATAATCTTTTCATTGCATATGAATCACATTTGAATCACTGTCCAACATTTGGGCCAATATCAGATTACTTCTCTATTGAGATGAGTCACTGAAATCCAAAACGGTTTCATCACTCCCTAGGAATGGAAGCGTTATGGTTATACAATCGTTTATGATCACATCACCCTCAAGTATTCCTAATAACCGTACATCCTGCATACTGGAAGACCTAGAATAAACCTGAAGTTTTAGATCTATTTAGACTATCTCATCAGGATTTTATCATTATGTTTTTCATTTGATCAATGGGAGTTGGTATCAATCATATACTTTCCAAAAGCATATATCATACCCAAGTAATGATCATATACTTTCTAAAAACATATATCAAACCTACAAATTTAGTCAAGCTTCCAAAGTGAGACGATCGTGCATGGAATTTGATTTCCAATATCTCATGAGTGAGCTCATGTCTTCCGATTCAATAAGTGGGCATGCATGATCCCTTTGAGAGTTCGTATTACTCATATTCCCTTGTATGCACACTAACATGTCGGTGTATAGTCCTTGATTAGGCCATCAACCTATCGATCTTCCAAATTTACATACTCAAAAATATAGTAACACATCTATCTCCGGTCAGAGGATGTGTGCCTATATAGTGACATCATATGACATAGGTCTTTGTTATCTTGATCTTGTTAAGTCAACTTTTTGACCTAACTAATCTGACACCTTCGAATATCTATTCCTATGCAGAGGACATGCATCAAGAGTTCGGTCAGATATCAGCAAAAAGAGAAAGGATTCCCATCTCCTAATAAGGTTGGAGATCATCTCTTAATAATCATTTGACGTAGCTTGATGAACCCTCAATCAAAATCTTTAGATATCCATCCAAGCACCAGCCTCGATGATTCAACAATTGAATCAACGGTTGTATGATCATTATGATGGTCATGGTAAATAACCCTAATTGTAATAACGGACCTATTATGCAAATTAGTTATTCTTCATTTCAAATCAAGGAATGATAATTGTAATAACATTTATTGCATAATGGCTCGACGTGAGCTCGCATGTCCAACAGGTGTTCCATGTAAAATACCCAAAACTATTGCACTTAATTACAAAATTTAAATACTAAACGGAAATAGAGGAAGTCAGGAGTGCATCCTTACAATATTCCCACCCCACGTTGATCGCCATGTGAGGTGATTTGGTACAAACCCATGCAATATTCAATAAATGTGGGGGCCTTTTTGCAAAATACACACAAGTTTTTAAACTATTACTAATAGTTACAAGACTTTTAAGAAAATACAAAGATGCAAAGAGTGTCCTATGTTATTTACGCCTTTAAGTAGCATGATTGGGTGCTTCTCCTTACGCCACATGACTTGATCAACGACAGATGAACAATAATGGATCACCTTTTATCGGTGGCTAGGATTAGAACTGGAGGTACCATTTGATCCGACGGTTCATAAGCCCAGTGGAAAACAATAAGAACTCAGGCCCATAGCTCCTTCAATCGACAAGATCTTCACATCCCAGCCACCATTTGCTCCTCCGACGGGTGCACGGGCTTCAGGGAAGTACTCCGCATCTGTAGGATGGCTTAAAGGGATCCAGGCTCTATCGGAGGGAGACTGGAAGTCAAGACAGCCCGGGACTATAACTTGGGATATGAATCTTGTTTAGAAGGATCGTTTAGGCCCTTGACCTGCACAAAATGAATGTTAGGCTCGAGGTGAAGGTCCTCGGCATGTTGCTGAAGTTCGAAGCGGGGTGGATGATGAAGATGGTCCCCGGTAATGGCTTAATTTTGATAAAACGTGGTCCCGACTCCTGTGGTTTACGAGATTGTCGGTTGTAGAGAGAGAGGGAGAGAGAGGGAACCGCGTTTTAATCAAACAAATATTATGGTAAAACAAGAGATAAAATCCTATTCTAACATTCGCTATTAATTTTAACCAAGTGAGTGTGCCTGGGTCGAACTCAAGGAAGCAGAATGTTCAAAACAAGGTTTTTGAGACATTGAAAGAATTCCAACAAAATTCTCTTTTATTCTTGATTTTACAAGGAGAGAAATTGAAGATAAATTCGACTCAAAACAAACTAAGGAAAAACAAAAATCAAAAACATAAAATAAAGCGACGAAAAATTCGGGAAAAATGTTCGAAAAATAGTTTGGGTAGTTATCAATCTTCCCTAGAAAATTCGCAGAAAAATGAGAAAAATACGAGCTTCAAATGGCCCCTACAAGCCAGGGACCTAACTGCAAGAAAAAGTATTTAGTTTTTATTACAGAACAATCCCTATAGGGACTAAAATGCAAAGGAAAATAAAAGATTTACAATTAGGTCACCGCGTAGGGACATAATTATAAATTATGGAAACTCTGGAGCGACTTGGAAATGTCTAGAAGCTAGTTGGGTTTAGTAAGAAAATTTTCCACCCCTTCAGATCTGACGGTCTGGATTAGATGGTGTGGATCGTCCGTTCGGGCCACGTGTCACCAGACTGTATGTTCTAGCATTCTTGAAGTTCTTCAGCCTGTTCGCGCGGATGATGGAGGGGTCGTCTTCTCCGATTTATCGCCGGTGGTAGACGAGGTTCATGGGCCTCCTGTAGGGCTAGAGGGGTGGCTCCTCCACCCCTCAAGCTCTCCTGCAGGTGAGCACGACCGGAGGTGGCTGATGACGATGGGAAAACGATGATGAAGCTGTCTGGTCTGGATGTTCCTAGAAGTCATTGATGGATTTGCATCTTCTTCAAATGGCTCATTCTTTGTGCTTGAGAGTTCTATTTGCCTGGGATTCACTCTAGATGAAAGATGGATCTGCAAATTACGAATGTATGTGCTCGATTTCCTCAAGAATTTGCCAAATTATTAATAGTTGCAAAATCAAAATGCCGTTTCCAGCATAGTTGAAAACACGGTGTTTGATTAATGACGAAATGACGACGAATCCAAACGAATCGATATGGAATGGAGTAACGAGATTCGGTTCACGTCTTAGATGAAGGATTAATGGACTTATTCGTAGGATTAACTACCCTAATCGAGGCATGCTAATCGAGAAATAAAAGGTGAAAAGTGAATGAAATACATGGGAGTAGAAGGTATACGACCTCCTGGTGATAGCTTGTCGTACCGCAAATCATCTCGACCTACTGCAGAAAGGTAAACGGCTCCTCTGTAGCATTCCCATAGAACATGGGAAGCAATGCGATGAAGGACGGTCTCAGTTCGTATGGCCCTTGATTCGGCGGTAGCCGAATCCAATGATGTAGCATTCTCGTGCCCGGGTCATACTCATCTCGTAAAGTGGCGGGAACCACTGTGAATGGTAAAGGGTTCCCGACTCCGGCTCTCAGTGCAACTAACTCAGCTTGCAACTCATTCTGAGTTCTAAATTGTTCTTGAATATGCAAGTTCATCTATTGTAAAGTATCGAGAATCCCTGTCGTTATATCTGCGGCTGGATCTGCTCTTCCTTCGGTGTGGTGATCCTCAGCTGGCCTCTCCTCTACTGGTCCTTTGCCACGAGCCATGTGTTTTATATCTGCTGGAAAAGAAAATTTCTCGTAAGAACTCAGCGAAAAATCAGCTGGAGATATTGTTGATGTATTGAGGCAAGGGTCTGCTTCAATAGACTGGCCGAGAGGCGAGGGAGTCAGGGTCTGACTCTCCTCGAGATCAGATGGGACCAACTCAGGAAGAAGGCCATCCTGAGCTTGTAAAGATGTACGGCGGATGCTAGACGGTCGAGGGCTCACGTAGTCTGAGTAGAAAAGTCGTCGAGTCATCATCTTCGATGTCAAGAGATTGATCGGGAGAGCATGATTTACGATTCAAGAAAGATGGGAAATGAGTAAAAGACGCGGTAACTCACGCCCTACAAGCAAACACAAAGAAAACCCCATTTTCACCAACATAACCCGATGATGACCGTAAGAGTTTGGTCTTTTATCTTGTCGATTTTAGGTATGTATTAGCAAACAAGTATAATCTCGGTTGACGTGAGCTGATAAGTGCTCGATCTTTCCCTGAAATACTATCCCGAGTCTTTACAGAGAACCAATTGCTCTCAGCCAGTATGGGGGTAAGTACGGACTGTTTCTGTCTACCCGTGTTACTTGAGGACGGAGCCTTACACAGTGTCCTCTAAACCCCCCACTCTGCTAAGTAAACCCGGACCGTTTTCGGCTACCCGAGCGTACCCACTGAAAAGCGGTGATTAGGTGTATAGACTAAGTAGTATCTCAAAAAGAAATACGAGTTTTGGGTTCTATCCTCAAGGGTCGTGTCTCACTCGTGCACTCTGAGAAGAACATGTGCGGGGATTACTCACCCAAACCAATTGAACCTTACATTTGTTTTAGATCAGATACTTTAGCAGTCCCGATTTTATTTTTTGGGTTTTATATTTTTTTGAGTTTTTCAGACAAAGGTCTACCGAGTGTCTTTATTATTTTTTTATAAGTCCTATAATCATGCACCTAGGTTGCGAGTCCTAAGACTAACTACGAAAACGCAATCAGAGAAGAAAAAGAAAACTCCTAAGCAAGCACCTAGCCTCGTAAAAAGCCGCGGAAAACCGACGATGCGAGAAAAACCGTGGTGGGTACCCTGATCCCCCGAATGCACAACACTCAGAAAATCTGACCCTGAGAAAAAAAATGGGAGGGGAGGTACAAGTTGGGATGCCCTTAGGGGGCCCCTTTCTAAAAAACAAAAACACGGGCAATTGCCCCTTCTTTTTATTACAAGAATAAGAAAAAAAAATACAACTCGAGTCCTTGTTATTCCTTCCCTCAGCAACCGAGAATCCTGGTCTCTGCACTTCCAACTGTTTGCAGCTTCCGAGAAAGCCTGTTGAATCTGCAGGCCCTGCAAAGATTAGTTAAGAAAAAGAAACACACAAAAAAACCGTAAACAAAAATTTGAAAGATACATGAAAACCGTAAAAATTGAAGAAAACCATAATTCTAAAACCGAAAGAAAATTTGCAATATCAAGAATAATAGAGAAAAATCAGTTCAAAAACCACTGTAAAAACAACGCTTCTCCGACAACGGCACCATTTTAATAAAACGCAGTCCCGACTCCTGCGGTTTAGGAGATTGTCGGTTGTAGAGAGAGGGAACCACGTTTTAATCAAACAAATATTACGGTAAAACAGGAGATAAAATCTTACTCTACCATTCACTACTAATTTTTACCAGGTGAGTGTGCCTGGGTCGAACTCAAGGAAGCAGAATGTTCAAAACACGGTTTTTGAAACAAGGAAAGAATTCCAACAAAATTCTCTTTTATTCTTGATTTTACAAGGAGAGAAATTGAAGACAAATTCATCTCAAAACAAACTCAATAAAAACAAAAATCAAAACCACAAAATAAAGCGACGAAAAATTCGTGAAAAATGTTCGAAAAATAGTTTGGGTAGTTATCAAGGTACCCTAGAAAATTCGTGGAAAAATGAGAAAAATACGAGGTTCAAATGGCCCCTACAAGCTAGGGACCTAACTGCAAGAAAAAGTATTTAGTTTTTATTACAGAACAGTCCCTGTAGGGTCTGAAATGAAAAGGAAAATAAAATATTTGCAATTAGGTCTCCACATAGGGACCTAATTGTAAATTCTGGAAACTCTGGAGCGGCTTGGAAATGTCTAGAAGCTAGCTGGGTTTAGTAAGCAAATTTTCCACCGCTTCACATCTGACGGTCAGAATTAGATGGTGCAGCGCAATCTGGATCATCCGTTTAGGCCACGTGTCACCAGACTGTACGTTCTGGCATTCTAGAAGTTCTTCAGCCTGTTCGCGCAGATGATGGAGGGGTCGTCTTCTCTGATTTATCGGTGGTGGTAGACGAGGTTCTTGGGCCTCCTACAGGGCCAGAGGGGTGGCTCCTCCACCCCTCGAGCTCGCCTGCGAGTGAGCACGACCGTAGGTGTCTTATGACGACGGGTAAATGCTGATGAAGGTGACCAGTCTAGATGTTCCTGGAAGTGATTGATGATGATTTCTCTTCGAATTTTTAAGCTCCAGATGATGAGTTAATGGCTCCAAATGAAATAGGGACCTGCAAAGAAGATTTATATTGCTCGATTTGCGAAGAAATCAACCAAGACAATTAGATTTGCAATTTGAAAATATGTGACTCAAGAATTAAGAACGAGATGTAGATGGGAAAAAAAGGATGAAACTGGGATTGATTCGATTGAGTTTGAAGTGAATCTAAGATGTAGCGACTAATGATGTTGATTAAGCTCGCCAATGACACAATTATCCGCGTTAATCATGGCACACGAATCGTAAGATAAAAGATAGAAAATGGATGAATTACCTACGATTTAGAAGGTATAAGACTTTCTGGTCTTCGCTTGATGAGGTGGCTTCCCGAAGCTTGACGTTGCTCGAAGCGGCGATGCAAGGTGGTGATGAGCACCTTGGAACCTCCTCCGATCACCCTTCTTCCACGCGGGTAGGACACTAGGATCTGTCACCTCCTTGGATGGTCAGAGTCACGGGAAGAAGTTGGGTCGTCATCCAGTTAGTTCTGGAGAAGAGTTGGTTAGGGGAGAGTTTTGTTAATGGCGTCAACTTCATGGCCTTTTATAGACGAAATGATTGAGCTCCAAGGCAGATCTGATGGCGGGCGTGAATGAGGGTTGTTAGAAGGATAGGATGAAGGGATGAGATCGAGTGAAGATGTTAGAATGGCACGAGAATAATTAAGTGAAAAGAAGGCGTTGGAACAGAGTTCCAACGACCTGTTCCTGGAGAAGAAGAACCAGGTGCTGACACATGTCAGCACCTGGTTGGCCAGATATATAAACAACGTATAAATTATATGATAAATAGTAAATAACGTTATTTTAAATAGGTATAAAAACGAAAAATGTAAATAATTAAATTCTCTAAATTATGGTATAATTAATTTTCGTAAATAATAATTATTATTTGAAATATAAATATTATATTAATAAATAAGTATAACTAATACTTAACGAATAGGTAATGAATTTTTAATTTAATAATTAATTAACTATTTGTTAATTTTATATTTTCTTAATTATTAGAATAATAAATAAAGTCTTTATAATTTTTTGTGTATTTTAATAAAATAATTTAGATGTATTAATAAATATAGGTATAGGTTAGACAGTTCAATTTTATCTATAAATTAGGGTTTTGGATTTTATAAAAAATAATAAATAAGCTCCAAAAATTTTGAAATAAATCATGATGAAAATAAAATATCATGGAAATAATTAGAAATTATAAAATTAATAAAACTTTAAATAATGTGTTCTAAATAAAATAAATAGCCCAGAAATCCCTTTATCATTAGGTCCCACAACAGACTTTTTGCAAACGGACTCCGATTTTAATGAAACCACCTCTATTAATTAGAGAATATTATTTTATGAACTTTAAAGGTAACTAGAGTAAAATTGGAGTTCGCATGAGGAAGTTATGATGTTCGGAACTTGATATTTTGACAATTTAAAAGTTAGATTTCTTGGCATATATACAAGATAATATTTTTAACTTATTTTTATATTTTTATATATATTTTTAGAAATAATTAGGAAAAGAATTTGGTGAAAAATATGTTCATATGAATAAATTAAAAATCAATGAAGATTTGATAATTATTTGATAAATAATGAATAATGTGTGGAGTGTTATTTAATTATTTTTTATGGTTTTCTTCTCTTATCTCCCCCTACTTGTTGTTTTATCGACCAATCCATATTGACTTAGTCTCGGCAGTTAGTTTATATAAATATATCTTTCATCTATATTTATATTATCTGAGTCATATTGTACATATATACATATCTACAATCTACCTTATTTTCTTTTCTTTATTTTTTTATTCTTTATTTATTTACATATTTTTGATGCATAAAAATGCATTTTTATTCATGAATAGGATTTGGATAAAATGTGGGAATTAATGAATATTTACATGTATTTGTTAAGGGTTTTAAGACAAAATGCGACAGAAAAGTTAATAAATCATGGATTCGTCAATAGGTCCATCAAAGGGCGATGGGAGGGAGCTCGGGAGCTCTGATTCTTTCATAATCAGAGATAAAAAGATGGGGGAAATGCGGAGAGGGTGATGAGGAGCAAAGGTGGAGTAAAGATGAGTAGAAAACGATTGAGATCACTCTGGAATCGGGTTGGAGCCTAATGATCTAGCGGATCTTAAATCAAAAAAATAAACTACATTACTTGCTAAATGCATGAATTAAAAGGAAAAACTATAATACAGAATTAAAATGCTAAATGACAACTTAACTAGTGGTTTGTACCTAGCCTAAACCAGGAGCAGCATGCCTTTGTCGGAGCAGCTTCTATCGACGACAGACCTCCAAAATATCACTCTTTTTTCTCTCTAACAAAGCTTGAGAAGTTCGAGCTATCACAAGAGACTCGACTCAAGAGGCTCCTTTTGGGGTTACAGAGATGAAATCGGATCCAATTTCCAAAGGGGGTGAATGTGTTTTAATTATAAGCAAAGTGGGGAGTTGAAGATCATGGGGTGTTGGTGGATTGCGTGATCAAATGAGGACGATCAAGGCACGGTGTGATGCTCGATCATGCCCTGTAAAAGTTTGCTCAAGGAATCAAGCTTCCACGAGCCACATACTAAGCCAAAAAATGGAGAAGAGGAGGTAGTAGATGGTTCTGACAGAAGGAAGAGACGAAGACCGTGCAGTTGACCTAGGTCTACTCACGAAGGCGCCTGATTGGTCAACATGGACCAATTAGGGAAACTAGGGGGACTATTCCCTTATTAATTCATTTTAAAATAGTGAATGATTTTATTATTTTTATGTCAACACATGAAAATCATTTATTATTTTATTTATTTATAAGACTGTTTATTAAATGTTATTATTTACTTGTATATATAGGTATATATATAGGTACTTATTAAATTTTATTTTTTTATACTGTATATTTTATTTTTGATATACATAATTTATATAATTAAAATTTATTTAATCATTCATTTACATATTTTTAGTTTATTTTTTTATTTTTTCTATTCACATAAATAATTATGTACATATATTATATATGTATAGTTTACGTATATCTTTTTATACTTTATATATTTTAATGTATTTTAATGGTTTTATTTTGTGTTTATTATTTACATGTATTTCAAATAACATTTATAAGTATATAAAAATACAAGGAATGTAAAAATATAAAGAATGAATATATTGAATATTATATATAGGTATATAGTACAATAGGGACCCACAAGCCAACTTTTGCATCTCAACTCCAAATCAATTTAAACATCCTTTATTAAATAGATAATTAAATTTAGGAACAGTAAAGTGAGTTTGGACAATTTTGAGTGTGTGGAGGAGATACAGGTATGGGAAGTTTTCTTTGCGGCTTTTTGTTTTGTGTGTCCTGAGTACACTGTGTACTATTTTTGAGAGAAATCAATTTTGTACTTTTCTTTGTATTTTTATGTACATAGGATTTTATTATTTGAGGTATGAAAATAGGGAAATAAAATAGTTCCAAAAGGTATTTGTTGATGAAATTGGATTAGAGTTTCAAGATGTGTTGTATGTACAGTTAGCCATCCTATCTCCCCCTACTTTATTCGTTGTCGACGAAGTCATCATGATGACTGGATCTCAGGGTCTAGGGTTACTCTATGTCTTTGACGTTGCATTCTTTTTTTTCTTTCCTTCATTCTTTTATTTTGGAATTGAATGTCAATATTTATTCAATATTTTATTGTCAATTATTAAGTGTTATTTACACGAATTAATGTTATACACATGCATTTAGCTAGGGATTTCAGCTCAAAATAAAAGAATAAAGGTGAAGAAATGGAGATTCATCACTAGTTAAACTAGTTAAATCGAAGCATCTTGACCATTAAACTTTCTGACAAAAAAAAGATAATTTCTAATTATTTAACATGTAAATACTTAAAAGTATTCATATTCTAGTTATATGTTAACTCATAGTATGGTACTCATTTGACTCTTTCCGTTCATCATTCTCCTAATGTAAGTCTCTTCCCCTTTTTAGGTTTTTTTTTGAAAAAAAAAATCGCTAATGGTTTAGTGCAGACTTTGAGAGAATGTGTGTTGATGACGTAATATTGCTTATCCCTTTCTTTCTCAGAAGCATCGCCTCTCTCTATATCTTGTGCTTGTCATCTCCTTCAAATAATAATAAATTGTGTCTCTACCTAAAGAAGTTGACATCGTCACATTAACAAAATTATCGTTATTAACCCTTGTCATCTATTTTTATTCTAATATTTGTTTTTTAAAATTTTAATTTTAAGCATCACATATATGTATTTAATAAATTATAGAAGTACATTTTTAAAAAAGATGCAGTATAAATAATATTTATTTTCTAGAAACGCCGATCAAACCGAGTTCAATCAAGTTGGACCATATGAACCAAACTGAAAATATAACATGTCATGTTTATTCATTTTTTATGAATTGTTAATGTCATCATCGATTTGATTGGTAGGTATCATTGGTTCAACTACACATAAAAAATCTTTGCATGACTGGACTGATGTTATTTTGGTTGTTAAAAACTTTGGATAAATATTCATATACCAAACTTTATGATGAGATCCCCCCCTCCATCACGGAAGAAGAGCAAGGGATTCGACTGGAATGGAGTTGGTACTATAAGTCATTTGATCTCCTATGATAGATTATAAGAGAATTATATGAAGTTTAAAGTACATTGGAGATCTATATATTCCCATGGCATACATCATGATACTCGAACATGCTAAAAACATGTCATGTTATGATTGTTCTTATGTTTATCTCAAATCCTCTCCTCTGGTGATCGATTGCAACTCCTCTACTCTGGCAAGGTTTTTTATTGAATCGTTATGATTAATAAACTTTTCAACTATCATGTTATGGAAAAATAATAGGAAAATACATCAATTTCTTAAAATTGAAGAGTTGACATATAAAATACTAACAAACATAACTATTGTTGTATAGCGGAAGCAATCACGCTCAAACGCGATAAAGCAAGCAAGACACGAACATATAGATTTACAAGGTCCAGTCGAAACTATGCTTCATCTTTGGGAGGTGACAGTCAGTTTTCACTATGTAAAGAAAGAAGAATGCATATGTTAGAAAGAGCCATAACCTAGGGAATTTATATACTGCTTCAGGTACGAATAGATCCCTAAGACAGACGAATATGAATACCAAAATATAAAATGAGCCTCTTATAAAATTTTCAGCCGAGGGTTCTGCCCCCCACTCCATGTGCGAGCCCCCACTGATAGGGCATGGTGGCACGAGGGAGGGTGCATAGAACGATTCTCTAACTGGGTCCAACAAAGTAGATGGTTAGGATTCATGACATATCAACAACTACTATTTGAATTACAACAATCTTATTCATTATACCACCTATCCAACATAATTAGGAATAGAAATATAAATATCTCTTATGCCAAATTTATCCACTAAAACAAACTCCAAGAAAATGTATAAATAATGAAATAAATCTTCAAATTCCTTGTTCTACTTTTTTTCATATCTAAATGTTACTTTTGGGTAGGGGAATAAGATGAAGAGATTAAGTTTTCGTTATAATAGAATTAACTCTATTAAAAGAATAGAATGTTTCATATTAGATGATAATTTGTGGAGGTATAATTTCTTAAGAGATATTTATCCCAGGAACCCTGAAAACTTTATAAATTACCTTCTTGACCTTTTAAATAACATAATTTCCCTCTCGATCCCATAAACTTGCTAACTCTTACTTCCATGAGCCCTTCAGTTAATCTGTTTGAAGCTCGTGGGGGTTCTTGGGGTAATTTACAGGGTTGATGGGGGTAATTACTATATGCAAAAGATCGTGGAAGTAATTTACAAAGTTTATTAGGGTTCGTGTGGTAGATATCACATTTCTTAATGTTCGGATTGTTGTATGTTGTATTTATGAATATGTGGAAGCAGTTAGGCTTGTTTGGTTGTCAGGTTATCCTGGAGAAATTAGGCATACCCCCCACTCTATATTTGCATTCCTAGATTGGAATTAGTTGTATGAACCGCACAATTTCTTTGTTATAATATTTTTAACCATGTTCAAATAAGAAAACTTACTTAAATGGTCTGGTGGTAGTGCAGTGTGCCTACCGGCCAAATGACCAAGGTTCAAATCCCGCCATTGATGTGAGTTGTGTTAGGTAGTCGACAACCAGCGAAAAAAATAGCCGAATCTTTCAACATGGATTTGAGCAAGAATCCATGTAGCTGACCCTACTTAGTGTGGGAGAAGGCTTTGTCATTTTTTATGTTCAAATAAGAAATACCATAAAATATATATTATAATGATTAAAAATTTAATATAATATATAATAAATGTCACATCACATCACATTTATCATTCCAACTCTCTCCAATCTTTCTAACCATCCAGACAGCTACTATTCATAAGAGGATACTCCAACCCAATTCAATCCAGTTGCCAAATATGCCCTTTGGTGGAATAAGATAAAGAGTCACAAGTATATGATATAAGAGCGGTAATTAAGTGGGTATAATATCTTATTATATTCCATCATCGATAGATAGATCTTCGATGCTCTGTGAAGTTCGAAGGTGATGTCCATCTATTTCTTCATGGGTGGAGTTTCTGTATGCTCAGGCTGTCAGACTATATATTGGAGACAATCATATTTGGTCGACCACCGGAGTGCAGCAAGGTGATCCCCTCGGTCCACTTCTTTTTTTCTCTTGCATTGCACCCGCTTATTCATGAGATTAGAGACAATTCTAAACACCTTCTCCATGCTTGGTATCTTGATAACGGGACTATCATCGGGGACACATTAGAGGTGGCCAAGGTGCTTGACATTATACAACGTAGAGGTCTTTGTTGGGACTTGTTCTAAATATCAAGAAAACTGAGCTTTTTTGGCCTTCATGTGATCGACAGAAGGTCAGCAAAGGACCATTTCCTATTGATATTGGAAAGCCCGTGCTAGGAGTGAAACTGCTTGGAGGTGCAGTGAGCATGGACAAAGGATTTATTGAAGACTTGGCTACGAAGAGAGCCACCAAACTGTTGAATTAATGAAATTACTACCCCAGTTGGATGACCCACAAAGTGAACTTCTTTTACTACGATCTTGTATAGGTTCAGCTAAGCTCATGTTTGGCTTAAGAACATGCCAACCCACATGCATGGAGCAAGCTGCTCCTTTTTTTGACAGAGGACTACGCAGAGCTATTGAGGATATTGTGGTTTGTGGAGGTCCTTTCTTTGGTGACCTTCAATGGCGGTTGGCATCCCTACCAATCAAGCTCGGTGGCTTAGGACTGCACTCTGCTATTGAGGCTTCTTCATATGCTTTTGTGGCCTCTAAAGCTCAATCTTGGGTGCTTCAAGATAACATTTTACGAGACAGTGGGGTATGTGATATTGATTCTGATTTTTTAGATGCCTTGGAGGGCCTATGTGTCAAACTCCCATCTTTAGATCTTACATGTTTTACTAACAAGGATACCGTCCCCCCTAAAGCCCAGAATGCTTTGGCGAGTTCCCTTTTTAGCAAAATTGTCAAAGAAATTGAGGTTGAATTTGACATGAAAGCTAGACAAAAAGCAATTTTTCGATCTTGCAATCTGACCATGCTCAAGATTTTCTTCTAGATATTCCTATTGATGGTCTTGGAATGCATATGTCACCTATTGAGTATCATACTATTCTCAGATATCACCTTATGATTCCTCTATTCCTAACAGATGAAGCATGTCCAGTATGCCACAAATCTTGCCTAGACTCCTTTGGGGAGCATGCCGTTCATTGTCGTGAACTCTCAAGTTCTAAATATAGACATGATCTTGTCAGAGATGTCCTCTTTGATGTTCTCAAGAAGGCTGGGGTTGCATCAAAGAAAGAAGCACCTGTGAATTTTTTATCTGATCCACACGAGGGGAGATCCACACTCAGACCAGCAGATGTTTTAATTTTTGGTTGGGCTGGAGGAAAACATGCATGTGTTGATTTAACTGGAGTGTCTCCGTTAGTTGGTCTGATAAAAAGTGATTTTACTACGGGATACGCTGCACAGAAAGCTGCCTCAGCTAAAGTTGCTAAACATGAGAAGGCTTGTATTGACAATCAACATGTCTTCATCCCTTTTGGGTTTGATACCTTTGGGTTCTTGGCGTCTGAAGCTGTAGAGCTCCTTAAGAGGGTCCAGAAAATTATGCATAGGAATGTTATGGTTCCCAGGTCTATAGATATTGTGTTCCGAAGAATTGGATTTGTCATCCAAAAGGGATTAGCGGCGCAGCTTGTTACCCGTCTCTCAACAGTTTCTTTGTAATATGTCCTAATATACATATCCCCATGATATCTTGCCCGTTTTAACCCCCATTAACATTTGTTAGTTCAAATGGATGTGAAGATGTGAAAGTTATCCGTTAGTCTAGGAAACGAACTGTTCCGACGTATCATTGCAGGATGGTTTAATTTCCCTCTCCTTCTCTCTAAATATTCGTACTTGTATGTTTCTCATCTTGTCAACAGACACATCTCACACAGATTTGTCCAAATTAATGAAGTCCTTATATTTGTAAGTAACCTTGTTACTTGACTTCAATACCCTCATGTCGATTGGCCTTTGTTAGGTAGATATTCAACCGTGTGCTAAAATATATCATTTCATTGCATAACAATACTCAAGTAGGAAAAGAAAAGATGCATCATGAAATAAGTATTATAGCTGTAAGAAATTGCCTGTTTTTTTATATCATTTCTCTTTTCTTTCCCTTTTTACAAATGTAAAGTCGATTTTTATCTCATTTATTCGAAAATCTTATTAAGTAAAAGCATATACGTGGAACAATCTCATGCGATGAGTAGTATGACAATTTTCTATTCATGATTTTACGTCTACAAGATCCCAAAAGAAGGAATTAATATTTCACTTTTATTTGGATGTTTTATCATTGAGTAATTAATAACAAATAGCAAATAATATTGAATTTGAGCAAAATTTGGACCTTAGTAAGATTAGATTTTTGGAATCGGATTCGTAAAAAAATAAAAACAAATTATAACACCTCTTACACAACTTATGTTGTAGCAGAGGAACCATTCCCTTACAAGAAACAAGCAATTGATTTTAAATGATATGTAAATTTCCTCTATGCCCCTACAGATTTTTCTTTTCAGTATAGGCGTTATATGCATTTTTAATCAGAAATGGAGATTAGTGGCGGAGTTAATCCTTAGCTCCTTAATTAACCTAATGAATAACTCACATGATTAGAACATGCAAACAATCAATTTACTCAATCTATTTAAACTACTTTATATATTATATTTTAATATTTGCTATTATTAGATGTCAAATTAGTATTTTAAATGTTAAAGCCGAGACCTTTTTTTTTTAAATCAATCACCTGTATATAGCATTTAACTCGCCAACCATTCTTTTTTAGTATTTGTCGATTATTTTCCTATCAATACCAACAATTTGGGGGCATTCGTTATTCTTCCAATTTCATATATGGATAAGATTTTCTTTACTATCTATCTATCATTGACCTTTCTCGTAAAAAAATACAAATATCTACTGCTTATCTAATAATCCTATCTAACATGTCCTCATTGTATATCCTTATCATCTCCCTTCAATAGAACAGAGAATAGCAAATATCTAGCACTTATCTCTCCTTATTCCTTATTATTCACTCCATCCAATTAAGCAAAAACATTGCATTATCCCACGCAAAGATGGATAGGATCTGTCCCTTTTGATGAATGTTTTAGGCTCCAACTTGCTTTAAAAGAATCCCAGAGATGGTATATGATATCTAGACGAGAGTTCCTTGACCAAAGTAAATATCTAACCCATGCTCCATGCCCATATTTGAAGTCGTCCTTTGTGCTTTCTGTCTGCATTCATCCATTGGTTGCTCATCCGATTGTTTGGACGCAAATTAAACTAAACACTGAAAGGGTGTTGGTTTTTGGAAAGCGAGCAGAAAAGCACCCACCAATCCACTTTCACAGGCAAAGAACAAGTGAGGCTACTAATTTAGAAGAGAGAACAACCCCATCCATCTCCCATGTGAGGACCATTATCACAGAAGCCAGCCGAGGATAACTTAAACAAGGCATCGGATTAAAGTACCGCCAAAGTGATATAAAGTGATTATGTATGCAGTGTTAACAGCTGGAATGTATTTATGCCATTACCTACATGCACTCCGTTGTTAGTTCATGTGCCGGATAGACAATGCCTCAATGTTCCCTTTGTTTTAGACATTTTTGTAATGCCGTGTTCGGTTGCGAGGTAAGCAGCAATGAGCCTGGAGAATAAGGGCTTATATTGTATAAGTATAACTCCCGCTAATCTCAAAATAACTATTACCTTTTCCACAATAATTATTTCCCGAGAATACTTACTGATCAAACAAAGGCAAAGGCATGGTGAATAAACATATTTATTTCTTATCTCACTAAAAGACACGGCATTCTTATCTTTTCTTGGTGTTTCACACGTCATTCTTATCTCACTAAAAGACACGTCATTCTAATCAAACCTTGGTCATTTGGGCATTTGAAAAGAAAGATCATTGGCGTTTCACCCGAGAGATTTGGGATCCAAAACATGGAAGGAAATATCGCGATATATCGCCGATATATCGATATCGACATGGGACCGATATGGGCACCGATATGGCGATATATCCCGAATTTCAGGCATTTTCTTCACAAAAGCTCGGCGATATGGGCGATATTTCAACGATATATCGTCGAAATATCGTATAGATAATCCAAAAGCACTGAAAACCAAATAACCTTTTGAAGAGTCCAATATATACACATGCCCTAGATATCTTGAGCATTGTGATAACAAATAAATCCTTATCCCCAATTTATCAACAAGGAAGATGAGATTGCTTCCTAATCCAACAAGAAGATGGAGGTTGATTTCAATCTCTACCAAGATTGCACTACAGCTTTAGAAGCTAATCAGAATGGTACTTAGTCGTTTCCCTCGGAAAATTTGAGTCTAGTTGTCTAGACCAACAAAGCGTCAAGGTTAATGTAAATTACTTTAAAACTTTGATCTTTTGAATCAAGTTTAGAATATTTGTGAAGATATTCTTGAATACTAAGTTGCATCTAGCTTTCTAAATGAACCAATAGAATGAGGCAATCTTTGATTTTATTTTCCACAAGGCGGCATCGAGCTGCATACCTTCCACAATCTTGAAGAACAATATAGATGGAGACCCAATAAAAATATACCCAATTTTTGGAAAATTATCTGGGCGAAAAAATTCTCAAAATATTGAACTTTCTCTGTCCTCCTTATAGAGACAACATCTATTAATAGAATGGAAAAGTCTAATTAATGCAAGCAATATGAGTTATAAGCTTGTTATAATACCAATCTTCGTCGTTTGAATAAACGCAGAAGAGATAACTCGGCAAAGATGTTGGGATTGTTATACGTGATTATCCATTCACGATGACATAATGAGCAATAAAGATCCAATCTTTTAAAAATCTATAATAATTATATAATGATGTGATGAATCCATGATTCGTTGCATTTATTCTTTCATTTTGTCTAAGATTCTTGGTAAAATACATATAAATATCAATTAATTCTCATTAATTAAATACTAATTTCAATTATTAATTAATATAGTATATTTTAACACTTATTTAGTCCAAAAAAGAATAATGAGAAAAAAGGAAATTAAAAGAAAGAAGTATGTCAATAAGTAAATATGCACATATTGATCCTAACCCTGAAACAACATCAATATAGAGTTGATCGATAATATAAATAAGTAGGGGGAGATAAGGATCTTAACCTATAAAAATATCATAAAATATAGATCGTATGTTGTACATATACACAATCTTCACCGTGTACATATATTCATCTATTTTATTTATCATTCATATCACATAAAAATAAAATATTTTTTTCTTCAAACTTATTTATAATAATGTATATTACTTTATAAAAATATAATCAAAATTAGTTAATGTACGAGTAACATGGTACAATGAATCAAAAAAGTCGTAAAATGAACATTCAAAGCTAAATATCTACTCCCAAATCAAAATTCAGGAAACTCACTTTTATTATATTAACAATCAAAATATCTTTAACACTAAAGTGGTTTCATTAAAATCAGAACTAATATGAAAAAGTCCGCTTTTGGGGTTCTATGATATATGTACAATTGTACATTCCTTCTTTTTAGTTATTATTTGTATTTTTCCCATTATTTATATTTTTTTTATTTTCATTATATTTTATAGTAATTACATAAAATTAAAATAAATATTACCAAAGCTTAATAACCAATTATTTTGATAAGGAGCAATATAGAATAAACCATATGTGTTACCTGAATATTCGGTTTGATAACCTGTGCTAATTCTCAATGTAAATACTTATTATATAGGTACCATGTTTGGATATTATATATAATACTATTTATTTAAGTAAATAAATAATCTTATTAAAATAAAAAGATATTTATATTATATATTAAATTAATATAATATAAAATAAGCAACTTATATACGAAATTAATTAACAAAAAATAAATATATTAATGTATAAAAGTAACTTATACCTAAAAATTAAACATATTTATAATATTTAACTAATCAGATTATTTAATTTAATTTATTAAAATTCATAATTAAATTATTTATTAAATTATTGATATATTTTATATATTGTTTATTTATTCATATTCATTCAATATTTATCAAATAATTTATAAGTAATTATTTTATGTAAATATATGACTTTTGTCATATTCTAGTTTGTCCTACAGTGGGGAGCGCCACGTGGCATCGCTCCATTGGTTCATTCCCAATTGATTTGTCTTCTTCCCCGCTTCTCTTCATCTCATTCCTTCTTCTTCCCCTTTCCTTCTATCTTTTTCTTCTTCCTCCTACAAACCCTAACAAACTAACCACCTTGTCTGGGACTCCCAGCATCCTCCTCCATGTCGGTTCCCTTTGGCAGCCTAATTTCAGTCCACGTGCAATTCACCCAGACCTTCTTCAACCTCCTCTTCGCCTATAAAACCCCCCCTCCTCCATAGAGCTCCATCCACCATTTTCATCTATTTACCAGAGCTACGAGCGAGAGACCGAGTGACAACAAGTCTCCCATCAGTCACAGCGAGGAGAAGAGAGGAGTCCCGATGTGATTGATGAATCCACATTTCATCATCTTTATTCTGTCATTTTGGCCTCAAAAACCCTAGCAGATGCATGTAAATACCCTTAATGTAGGCATTTTAGCATCCATGCATCATTGTGTAGAAAGTGTGTAAAATACAGTTTTTAATGCCAAAATTATAGAATAAATAAAAGAAAAGAAAAAAAATAAAATATTACAAACATTTTATGACCCGAAACCCCGAGACCTAGGCATCTCGATGGCTAGGTCGACAAGGAATAAAGTAGGGGGAGATAAGGGCCAGAATCCAATAAAAATCCCTTTTATTTAATTCATTCTTTATTCATTTTGGGACCTATTTTTGGTTCCACTTTTTATACCTCAAAAAAAAAGCTATGTACATGAAAGTTGTAGATAATTAAATATAGAAAAATACAAAATTATTTTCACTCGAAAATAATATACAGATAAAAAGTTATGATCTGAATAAGTTTCCAGAATCCCAACTTACGAGACATGTATCTCTCAAATAAAAACTCGAAACACATCAAATCACCTTTAATTATATATAATTTTTAATAAGCTATTTAATGAAGGTGGTTTCGTCTTTTGTAGAGCTACGGTTTGGATGTTGAATTTTGGACCCCTATTGTATGCTTGTACATATTAAAATATTGATTTTATTATGTATTCATTTTTTTCATAATCTTATATTTTTATCATTTTGTAAATATTATTTATAATATATATGTACATTAAAATCAGAATAAAAAACCTAGAGAAAATTCAAAAATAAAATACATGTACATAATACCTAGGTATAATCCCTATAACTATACCTATGTAATTAATACTTCTCTTTTATTAAGTATACAAAAAACTCTAAAAAAATAAAATAAAAATATATTTAAGTGTAAAAAAATATGTTATAAATTTACAAAATAATAAACAAAAGTAATAAAACCAAATAAACAAAATAAAAATAAAAAAAATAAAAATATATAGATGAATATACCTATACTTAACCCTAAAAATGGTTTTACAATTGCAGACCTCATAAAAATAAATAAAAATCACCATAAAATTCTTTATAAAATAAGGAATGTTTTTTATAACCTAAAATAAATAAAATCGTTTACTATTTTATTTTGAATTTACTAATAATTTTGACCCGGAATTTTCTGGTTGATCCACGTGGACCAACCAGGCGCGGTCATTTGTTGATCTCGGTCAACTCCCTGACCGAGGCCTGCCAGGTCTGACAGCCATTGCTTTTGCCCCGATTTCAAGAAATTTTGGTGCCCAATTCTTCCATCCTCTGGCCTCGCGGTCTTCTTGGAACTTCTTCCTTATTCATCACTGATCCACGCCGAGTGCTCGTATCTTGTCATATCTTCATCATTCGCGCGTGGCCATCGCTAGAAGGACACACAATCACCATGTATATATTGGACCCGCCACCTTCAAGCTCGAGTTTGAACCCCTTGCATGCCGCCTTCCCCCTTAACGTGCTCCAAAGATAGAGGGAGGTGACCGCTCTCCATTCTAAGCTTCAGGAGGGTCGAGGAAGGGCCGAGGCGACTCCACCATCTCTGCCGACCACCGACATCGAGGATCTTCTCCTCTGGTCTCTGGCCATCTAGGTACCTCCTTTTCCTTGGTTTTTCTTGTAGTTTCTTAGTCCCCGTAGCTCTAGGAATCGATTAGCGTAGTTGGGATCGACCGACGATCACCCGTTCCTCACTCCACGATCGCCTCGCCGGAGCGCACCTCCGGCCACCTCGAATCCGCATCACCTTCGCACCTCCACGGGTCCAGGCAGTTTGCCTTGGATCCTCTCACCCATTTTTGCAGGTCAACGCGCACGACTCGAGCTTGGAGCGCATTTTGGAACGCTCGCCGGAGACACCTGGACCCCATTTCCTCCGCTGCCCTCCTGGCGGTGCATTGAAGCTTCTCCGATGACGCTGAGCCCTCAAGCTCCTAGCCCGACCTCCCAGGAGCACGCCCGAACAATTTTGCATGCTTCCAGACCGCCGGAGGACCGAGATCCAGCTCGGGGAAGTTTGCCTCGCCGGCATTCTTACCTGTTCTTCCTCCTCGCTTCTCTGCCGTCAGATCGCACCGCCGCTCCAGATCGTTGCCCAGCCGTTGGATCCTCGCGTTTCCCAGCCGTCCGATCATTCTCGAGGATCTAATCTGGGCCGACCATCATTGAACTGTCATCGGCCGTCCGCTGCTCGACACTTGGATTAGTGAAGGACGCCAGCCATTGGATCGCCCCGCCTAGGTATTTTCCACCTTTAACCCCGACAATTTTTGTATTTAATATTTAGTATTAAATCTTTCATTTGCAGTATTAATGTTTTGTAATATTTGCATGGACACCCTTAGACTTTGAATATTTGCATCCAGGTCCTATCCACGTCACCTCACGTGACTCACGTACGTGGGGTGGTGGGTATCTTGCAAGGGCCCCCTAGGGTTTTCATATTTCGTTTTAGTCCAGGAACTTTTCTATTAAGTGTAATATTTTTGGAAAAATTGCAGTTACGCCCCCAGGTTTTTGCTAATTGCACTTAGGTCCCCCCCAGGCACGTGTATACCACGTGGGGGGGATATTTGCGCTTGAACCCCTGTGGGTTTTGGAATTTGTATTTGGTCCTAGAATTTTGTTTATTTGTTATATAATTTATGGAAAATTGCACGGTGGCCCTTGGACTTCTAGATAATTACATTTAAGCCATTGCTACTGTTGATTTCTATTTATTGTCTCTATTTGTTTTACGCATATATAAAATCCCAAAAATTACCAAAAAAATACTATAAGTTCCTGTTGCATTGTAGTTTCACGCTATATTTTTAGTTTGCATTTTTATTGCATTTTCATTTTTATAAAAATTCAAAAACGTGTATTTTTGCTACTGTTTGCTTTAGAAAATACAAAAAAATATTAAAACCACCTCAAAAATTCTAAAAAAATATAGCTTTTGTTTGTTTCTGCATGTTTTAACTTCTAGCAAAAATCACTAAAAATTTCAAAGAAAACCCCTAAAAATAGCAAAACTCGTAAAAACTTCATAAAATTCCTAAAATTTCTAGAAAAATCCTAAAAATATAATTTTGGTCTCTGATTTTATTCGAATTTATTAGCTTTAATTTAAAATTACTTTGAGGAATTTTGGATTCTATTTGCTATTTTTAATCCCCATTTTTGTTTCAGTCCCTCTATTTTATCCACTGTTTTCAATATTTTTGCCTTTAAAAATACCAAAAAAATTAGGAAAAATTGAGAAAAATCACAAAAACATTATTAAAATTAACAATCAAAATTTAATAAGAAAATTGAAAAATAAAAACCCACAAAAATAGCATAATTGTAGGCACCTGATCACTTTCACATTTTTTAGCATTTTTACCATGTTCTATCATGCTTGCTCCCTGAGTTCGACACTCTACACATACTTGCACTATACACACTTATTGTAGAGTATAATAAATTTTAATTCCACATATTGTTTTTCATTGCTTGATTGTTGTTATGGGTTAATTATTGATTGAATTGGGATATATCGAGGGTCGCCACAGCGACTTTGTCTCTGCCTTGTGTGAGACATTTAGACCCTTGTATTTCTTGGTTCATCAGTGATCATTATTGCAGCAAGGCTCTGCTTCATCATGTGCCAAGCCTCCACAAACTACGCTAGCTACAGTGTTGAGGTGAAGACCTAGCGGTGCTCCATCTTGCTTTTCCATAGGCGACATTACCCATAGTCTACCTTGTAGCTTCTAGATAGATCACATAATCCTTCTCCCTCTTCCCTTCTACATCTTCCTCTTCTCTGTTCCTTCTACTTTTCTCTCATTTCTCATCGATTTTGATTACTGAAACGCTATGATCATCACCTCATTCTGATTGTTTCATTTCTTTACCATCCCACATCTCATCCTCTCCAATCACACATGGTGAACAGAGCTTGGAGCTCAGTCCTCCACCCACAGAAGCTCCCTCATCCCTTTCCATTTGTTTCTCCAGAAGTAATGCTCAGTCGAAGCCTTGTCTTCGAGTTGTTTCATAATTTGTAGGTGGCGGGGAAAGCTCCAAGTGAGCATCATTGAAGACGAGGAGAACCGATTGTAAATAGCTAGAGCACTGTCGATAGAGAATCATCTAGAGGTTGATAGAATGATTAGAGAGGGGTTCCTAATGTCTGGTCTTAGAGGGCATACGGTGCCCGACAAGTCGTGTCTGGAAATTGCTTTATCGATCGCTCTTGCAGTACGCGGAACGTTACCAATCAATCAAATCAACAATCAACCCACGATCTAAGATGAATCTATGAAATGCATGAGTCAAAATTTATTTTTATTTTAACTCGTGTATAGTGAATATGTGTAGAGTGTCGAACCACAGAGAGAAAATACGTGGATAGGAATATGTATTATCTATAAATAATAGATATTTTTGTACATTTTCTACTTTTTAAAAAAATTGTGGGTTTTAGATTAAATTTAGTTTTTATGGATATTTAATGTTTTCTATTTGTAATATTTTTAATTTTACAATATAATTTTTCTTTTTAGTTTTTTTTATTTTAGATTTCCTTTCTTTCTAAGATATAATATATATTTATATCTTTATTAATAATATGTATAGTATAAATATTATATATAATATATATAATAAATACAAAAAAAAACAAAAAATACATATAATCCTTTTTATAATTTTAAGATTTTAAAATACATATAAGGTATTTATAATAATAATAATAATATGAATATAAAAGTATATAAGTATATATAGTATAATTAGACTAAATAGGCTTTTATATTTATAAATATATCTATAAATACTCAAAATTTATAATAAAAATGTTTTTCTCTTTTTAATATTTTTCTCTATTTTGTGGTTTTTTGGTGATTTTTGCTAGTTATTACATTTTTAAAATATAAATTACTCCAAGATAGGGAGTGAATAAACATGTTGAACTGTTTTGAAATTTAAAAATAGCAAATAAGCGTAAAATTTCTCAAAACTATTTTTAATATGTAGCATATAATATAGATAAAAATATATAAAAGAAAACTAATTTTTTGGATTTATATAAGTTTTCTAGTTTATTAGGGTTGGGATAGTTTTTCCATTTTTAAGGTACTCTTTTTATATTTTTTATGTTTTTTTGGTATGGAGTTATATTACATCGCAATATAATATATATATATAACTTTTTGGAATTTTTAGAAGTGTTTTTTTGTATTTTTATATCTAAATAGGGAATAAATATCTCTTAAATGATTTTTTTAAATGGAAAATGCAATAAAATGCTAAAATAAAAATATGGCATGAACAAGAATAATTTCAAACACCTTTAGCTGTTTTCCAAAATTTTTAGAGCATGAAAACTATTTAAACAAAATGGAAATGCAAATAAATAAATACAAGATCTAGAAGGGGTATATTTGCAATAGTAATATAAGTACATGGGTGTGTGTGCAAAGAAACTAAAGTTTTATACATATTTACAAAATCACAGGACTAAATATAAATATACAAAGCTGGCAGGGTACCCTTGCAAATTTCCCAACTCATGTGGGAGACCGTGAGCTGAGCTGGTGTGGACCTGTATGCAATATACAATAACATCATGGGTCCACTTGCAATTTTTATACTACTTTAATGTTTAAATCTTTACAGGACCAATTTGTAAATACAAAAAGTAGATGGGTTACTAATGAATTTACCCCTTAAATGTGTGTGATCGTGTGGAGGAGGAGGCTCCACGTGGCATGACGAATGGCTGCAAGATGCGACGATTCTCCTTTGGATTGGACAACCCATATTAGATCTGGGTCGGGGTTCTTGACCTAATGGTCCTTGAGGGTTCACGAAGAACACCTCAAGAACAAAGCTCCGGTGAGCTTTGATCTCTGATTCTGACACCCCCATTCACAAATTGCCTCGCTGAGTTATCCTCCTCTTCTTGATGACCTTCCACACCTGCAAGATCTTTCACAGTGGTTTGTTGTCCATCGGAGGGACCCTGGAGCTTCAACCACTTGAAGCTTCTGTATTAGATCTGTTCTTCACACCAGGTGGCTCGGTTTGGCACAACTCCTGCACAAAAATGTTGAGGACAATGAGAGGTTTGAAATCGACCCTCCCTTGAAGATGTACGCACAAGGGAATGACAAGTCGATGAAGCTCCAACGAAGGCAGAGGAGAGAGCTCCAGTCCCACTTGATCCATGCATGATAAAGGGGAAAACACGATGATAAGATGGAGAAGCGCATGAGTAAGGTAATGGGATGAAAATGGTGGGCAAAAAAAGAGGGAAGACAATGGATTTTGGGTTGGAGCTTAGTGCTCCAGCGATTTATTTTTCTAAAATTAAACTAAATCGATAAGTAAATACGGAAATTAAAATGTGAATTAAATGATAGGAATGAAAATTACTAGAAAGCAAAGAAGAACAACTCGAACCAGGTCATGAGACCTAGGAGTAAAGGGCCAAGGAGGAGGCGGTTCTCATACCAAGGATACCCTTTCCTCCCCTCCTTGTCCACACGATGGGATGGGGAGTATCCTGTTGTCACCAAGACTCAACCCAGGTGATCCCTTGGGGTTACAAATAAGAAGGATAGATCCAACTCAAAAAGGGGGCGGAGTTTCGATTTAATGCAGGTGGTGAAAGGCAAAAAGGGGAAGAAGATGGCAGAAGAGAGGACGATGATTGTGGACATTCTGGAGTGGGAGAAGGTGAGGATAATAGGGCTGCAAGTTGGTGGTGGTCTCAAGGGAAATGGAGGAGAGGGGAAGGCGTGCAAAAATGGCGAAGTTGGGGAGTCGCGTGGTCTGACACGGGTGGGGGCTAAAGTCAGTACAGTTGACCCTCCTGTGTCAACAAAGATCGGCCCTGGTTGGTCCATGTGGACCAACCAGGAAAAAGAATGGAGAAATGTTTTGTAAAATCGATTAGAAATAGAAATTGATCCTAATATATTAGAGTTAAAACATGCCATATGTTTGTAAATTTTTGGGGTATTTTTATTGATTTTTACAATGCATTTTATTAGGTGCTAATATTTGCATGTATAAAGGTATATATACATGTACTTAGCTTGTTTTATGTTTATTTTATATTTTATATCTTATGATTTTGCATACATATTATTTATTTATAACTTATTTAATTTCACTTTTACATATTTTTATTGTATTTGTTTGAATTTATCTATATACCTAAACAATTAAGTATGTATACATTATAGGTATATTATAGGTATGTTTACTTATATATTAAAGTATATTATTTATTGTAATATACTTTTAATGGTTTTATTATCATTTTATTATTTACATATATTTTGAAATAATATTTACAAATATATAAAAATATATAAACTTTAAATTATAAGGAATAAATATAATGAACATTTTATAGATGTTTGATGCACAATGAGGGCCCAGAAGCCAACTTTTGCATCTTAACTCCAGATTGAATCAAACCACCTTCATTAAATAGATAGTTTAATTTTTTGAACAAGAAAGGTGAGTTTGGTGAATTTTGGATCCGTATGGAGAAGATACATGTATGTAAAGTATTCTTTGTGGCTTTTTATTTTGTGTATCTTGAGCACACTATGAATTAATTTTTAATGAAATAAACTTTATATATTTATTTTGTAATTTTATGTACAAGTTTTATATAGAGGGTTTATTGATTAAGGTATAAATAATGGAAGTTAAAATAGGTCCCAAAATGTATTTATTGGGCTATAAAATTACAGTTTTTAGGTTGTGTTTTTTGTACAATTGCTTGCCTTATCTCCCCCTACTTCATTTTTTGTCGACCAAATCATCATGATGACTGGGTCTCAGGGTGGTCACTCAGTGTCTTTGACACTTCATTTATTTTTTTTCTTCCTTTATTCTTTTATTTTGGGATTAAATATAGTATTGTATTCAATATTTTATATAGAATTTTATGTGAATTATTCAATGTTATTTTCACAAATTAATGTTATATACATGCATTTAGGTAGGGATTTAAGGTCAAAATGAAAGAATAAAAGTGATGAAATGGAGATTCATCACCCGCTATACTTGCCTTTGTTAGTCCCCTAGCAAACACTTATACTAATAAGTGCAGAAAAAGGAAATAAAGAAAAGAAAAAAAACTTGAAATAATTTTTGACTTTAAACTTGTCTTAATAAAGTCAAAGTTTGAAGCTCAGTTAAAACCTTTAGATTCTTGGTTTGTGCGAAACTGCATTAAAGTTTGTGTGATACAACAATCCTTAGGTTCCATAATTCTCTCATTCGGTTCAATCCACAGTCTGGTCAAAACCATCTTTTCAGTCGCATACTCTTGCAACCCTAAATTTACAGATCCATGTGTATGAAGTTTTCAACTCTTCCTAGACAAACCAGTGAACTATTAAGGATTCTCCTCCTCTGGTAACTCATCCTTGCAGAGACATATATTTCCTTCTACGGTCATGTGTTGATAGTTTCACAACCAAGAAAGGGAGAAGCTAGAAGAATGGAAAAATAAGTGGCAATGGACCAGTGTAGTCTCATTCCCTTGTGAAGCTTGGTCAATGTGATCGAGTCATCACCAAGAAGCATACTTTTTTTAGAAACTCGATTTTTTTTAGAATTTTTGGCATAGCCTCTTTTTGGATTTTTCTTTCCTTTGCTTTATTATGCATTCTTGTTTGCGATCCGATAGATATAGAATCTTTTGGTCCACCCATGTTTGGGGGTTTGGAATAAGTTTCGGTTAGCAGACCATTCCTCATCCGAAGAATTGTCTCAATCCATTCTTTAGTCGTTAGATGTCATTGCTACTAGAAGAAGATGGTTGAAGTACTGATTTCGACAATCCTCAAGAATGGTTCTTGAGCCACCCTTAGCAAAGCTGTCTAGCATCGTCCAGACTTAGACTCCAAGATTTTTCAACAATCCATCTAGGTTGAGCTATGTTAAGTGTGTGGTTTCTAGTCAAGCCATTGTTTCAAGAGTCATATGGATGATATGAAGGGTACTAGACACATTGAATGGACTCACGAATATAGTCTCATGGAACCTAAGGAATTAAGTCAAGGTGACCTGAAGCATCCCAATTCCCTTCCTTAATGGGTTGCTCTGAAATTAGGTGGATTAAGGTCTGTACCAAGCTCAAATATTTAATGTTTACTTAGACTTGTTCATTTGTCTTGATCATTCCAAAAAAATGCGAATGCTATGCACAATGCAATAAAATATTTTTGTGAAGTAATTTTCTACTTTGAACTTTTTATTTTTGATTTTTTTAAATTTTTGAAAACATTTTGCAAAGTTTTATGGGTTTTGGATTTTAAATTTTTTAGGATTTTTTAATATAGTTTAGTAAAAGAATTATGTGTAGATAATCACACAAGAGTGTGTGCATATTCAAAAGAATGAGTTTATAAATTTACACTAGGAATTTACACAAGTTAAGGTAGTGGTTATTTACAACTTTTATACCATGATTATTTATGTACATAATTGTGTTCGGGTTATTATTCCTTGTAATTATGTACAAGGTTCTCAAAATAATTTGAAAATATTTTAACAAATACCTTAAAAACTTATTTTGCAAATAATTTGTACAAATATTTTGTAAATATTTACAAAATTTTAAAAACATTTTGCAAAAATTTTTCAATTAGTATGTATATATTTTACATACTATTTTTATAACAGTTTTTCAGATCATTTGCAAGATGAATTTTTTTAAAAAAATATTCAAACTATTGAAACATTTTTTTTATAAAAAGTTTGAAAAAAGATTTTTATAGCAGTTTAAAAACAATGCACAAAATTTTCCAAATAATTTTCAAAAGATTTTTCAAGTCATTTTACAATCATTTTTCAAATCATTGCAAAACATTTTTAAACTGGTTTATTTATTTTACAAAAAAATATTGGAAAATTTTGTACAAGTTTATACATGTATATTTTTTATAAAAAATTGATTTATTGTACAATCTGATTCATATAGTATATTAGCCATATTATTCAAACATACGAAAGTACGAGTTATGGCTAAAGTATATATAACGTATGTACGACCCCCTATACTTAGCTTGAGCTATATCCTCATAGGTCAGAGAGAAAAAGGAAGACATAACTTGTGCTAAGTATAGGAAACTCTATACTACAACGACTAAATAAAGAATTAGAAGTCGGTCATCCCCTCTATACTTAGGATCAAATAATCATAAATATAGCAGACTGTATGCAAAATAGAGATGATCAAGGATCCAGAATTTATGAAATCAATTGCTCAGCTTGTCCCCCCTATACTTAGGGTAAAATATCGATAAGTATACACATAGTGTCGAAAATTGAGAGACAAGCGGAAGAAAGAATAATGAATAGCTCGAGTGTACTCATCCCCTCTATACTTAGGATGAAGCATATACTAAGTGTAACATAAATGAATGGGATGAAAGTCATACAGAAAAATGAACAAATTGGAAATTTGAAACAAAAAGAAGAAAACTAATCAAAGATATTTTAGGGAGCATTGTCTGTCTCCACTGAAGCTATTGAAGCAGTAAATTCATCATCAAAAAATACTTGTACAAAGTCGACAACGGTCAAAGTCGACAACGGTCAGAAATGTATCATGCTCTAAATACAGCTTCAGCAACTGATCATTGACAATGAAAGGTTATGTGTTACATGACAATTCTTATATTAGAACACTTCTGTTGAAATGTACAGTTTGACTCTGTATGACCCTGTCCATTTGCTCTTCAATTTTCTTGGAAAAATCTTCTACTTCGCAACGAATAACTGCACTTTCTGTCCATGTTCAAAGGTCTTTTTATGATATGCTTATCATGCCAATGTTTGAACTTCTCTTTGTACATCAAGCTATTGTCATAGGAGTAGACTCAGAATTTCAAGAGTTTGTTCAAATCCAGTTTTTGAAGGATATGGTATAATCCTCAAGCGCGTCACGGAAGCATGAGATTCGTATCGAGTATGATGAAGAACGACTAGTCGTTCTGTGCAACGGAATTAAAAAAAAATTCATGCGATGAAGCCACATGATCCAAGAATGATTCTCAGATCGTTTCATCTAGAACCACAACAAGTATAAAGGAATACCTCCTGAAGCATGGTTGATAAAGTATCTACGAAAAGAGACCTCCCGTCTCAAGTCCGATCGTCGGAGAAGAAGCTTGCAAGCACGAGGATGAGTCGCATGATACTCGCAATCCAACGAGTTGATCTAAGCACGGTGAACTCCTAATCTCGTCGTACGAGATCGAACGCCTTCTTCACGAGCGTAGCACTCCAAAGAAGATGGAGAACCGAAGAACGTCGAAGCGGCGGTGCGACATCGAAAGGCAACAACGAATCTCTCCTCTAGGGTTTTTGGTGGTCGGCCACCAAAGAGAGAAGGGGAGGGTTGACATGTGGAATAAGAGAGAGAGAGAGATGTGCTTCAAAAGCATAGCATTAGAGATCATGGTATGCCTCTCTATTTATAGGTTTTTGGGATCCATGGATCTCAATCCATGTGACACATAAAATCAATGGATGAGATTGATTTATGTTTAATTCAATGGTCAAGATTGTTGTTGGTAAAAGCCAACAACTAATAATTTAATTTAGATCAAATATATTTGACAAATCAAATATAAATCAATCCTAAATTAAACCAATCAAATAAGGGAGACAATCATCATGGAGATTGCATCTCCTATTGGAACATGGTAGACGACCACTTGTTTCCAATTGGAGGCAATCTCATGAGATCTCATGAGATTGCATATCTCCATTATTTATTCCAACAACTTTTGTTGTGATTTTTTCTTCAAAATATTTCATAATTAATTTTGAGAATATTGCAATCTTACCATTGGAATTTTGTGAATCACATTCACAACCCAAAACAAAATATAATTCACATTTTCAATTAATTACACAATGTGTATCCAATACATATCAATAATTAATTGACAAATATAAATTATAATTAGCTCTCTCTAATACATTATAAATCACATTTATAATATATTATGAATAATTCGATATTACTATCCACGTTATTATTATCCAGAATAATTAAATCACATTTAATTATATTGGATAATTTCCACAAACATCAAGATAATTAAATCACATTTAATTATCAATTTCTCAATGCTTAGATATAATTCAACTATGGAATTATCCTTGAACACTTTCAAGAATAATGCGATTTCTCCGCAGATACTTGGAGATAAGGACAGGGCGATTGTATTGTTCCACATATAGTGACTTGGATATTGAGATCACATCTCAAATCCAGATCTCATGGACCTCCCATAAATGCTTGATTAAATAAAGACCATAAAACTAATCTTCTCATTGCATTTGAATCTCATTCATATCAATGTCCAGTATGGACTAAGATTAGGTCACTTCTCTACTGAGAGGAGTCACTAAAGTCCAAACATGTTTCATCACTCCCTCAGAATGGAAGCGTCATGGTTATACAATCGTTTATGATCACATCACCCTCAGGTATTCCCAATACTTGTACATCCTACATACTGGAAGACCTATGATCATCCTGAAGATATAGATCACTTTTACACTGTCATCTTCAGGGTTTGATCACATAGTTTATTAAACTTGGTCTTTTGGGATTTGGTATAGATCATATGCTTTCACAAAGCATATATCCTACCTTCAAATTCATGTCATGCTTCCAAAGCATGATGACCATGCATGGAATTTGATCAGTCCCAATACCTCATGAGTGAGCTCATGTCTCCCAGTTCACAAGTGAACCTGTATGATCCCTTTGAGAGATCGTATTACTCATATGTCCTTACATGCACACCAGCTCGCCGGTGTATAGACCTTGGTTAGGTCATCAACCTATTGGTCTGCCAAATTTACATACTTATACATATAGTAACACATTTGTCTCTGGTCAGAGGATGCATGCCTATGCTGTGACAGTATTCAACATAGGTCTTTGGTTATCTCGATCTCGTTAAGTCAAGCCATTGACTCAACTAATCTGACACCTCCGAATCTCTATTCCTATGCAGAGGACCTACATCAAGAGGTCGGTCAGATATCAACCTAAATGAGAAAGGATTTCCATCTCCTACTCAGGCTGGAGATCATCTCTCAACAATCATTTGACGGTGCTTGATGAGTCCTCAATCTAACTATTTAAATATTCATCCAAGCACCAACCTCTATGATTCAATAATTGAATCAACAGCTGTATGATCATTAAAAAGGCCATGGTACATAACCCTAATTGTACTAAGGGACCTATTATGAAAATTATTTATTCTTCATTTCAGATCAGGGAATGATATTTGCAATAACATTTATTGCATAATGGCTCGCCATGGGCTCGCATGTCCAACAATCTCCCACTAGCCCCAAGAGCCATTAATGGGCTTAATCATTTAAACCCGCACTCATGTGACAATCATAAGCTATTTAGAAAGTGGCTAGGTAAGCTGATCAGTCACTCTGTTCCCAAGAGACTACGCCAAGTCCTTTTACGACACTTGCATATCCCCTAGTAACAGTGCTTGCATCCAATGCGAATGTTGCATCTTATGCAACCAATACTTAATTTTGTTATAGTGTCCTTGACACTATAGCTCGATAATTATTATAACCGGTATGCCCATAATCCTTATCAGAATACTTTTATTCCTAGAGATCTCTATCTCCTAAGGTATCTATAGTTAAGACCCTTATAGATCACTATCTACAAGGTCTTAAACTTTTAAAGATAAGACTTTGAGATCACCATCTCTATGTTTCATCATATTTGAAGATATTGTTATTATTGCAATAAAGTGTTTAATCATCATAGTAGGATCAGTAACCGTTTACTACTCCCACTGCATGGCAGACATCTGGCTTTTGTACACATCTAGCATACACCTGGATTCTTGAAACTGATGCACAAAGGCAAGCAGTTTTAGCATTCACATCCTCAACTCTTTCAGGTGCTATTTCATTAGATAGGTCAGTACCATATCTCGAGGGAAGAAACCACCTCCACACACTATAAGGCACCTCACCCTACACATTCTCTGCCTACTTAGGCAGATGTTAAAGCCCCTTGCCCCTACAACACTTTTTCTTAATCAAAGGCATAAGGTTCTTTCTCACCTAGACCACCAAACTAAGAAGGAACTAAACAGTCGGATTGAATCCTTTCTTGAATTTTCCATGGAAATGTCCAAGGTACACCATTAATGTGACGGTCCCAATACCCTCTTTTCTTTGCTTCTGAACAACTTCAGAACTAAGATCTAAGAGGTATTCTTGAGATCATATCTCAATGTATGGAATAGTAGTCTATAAAACACTTATTATTATCCTTTTATCATTCCAAATGAGTAGGATATCATCTACGTATAGCACGATGAATACAATGGCACTCACACTAAGCTTCACATGGTACATCAAGATACTATCTGAAATCATAACATTTATAAATTCATCAAATTCAATGTTCCAACTACAAGAAGCTTATTTGAGTCCATAAATGGAGCTTCTTTTAGATTGCACACTTTACTTTCCTCAACCATGAAGCCCTGGGGCTACTTCATGTGAATATACCCAAAGAGGTATTTATGGAGGAATGTAATCTTGATTTTCATCATGAAGATGTCTTAGTCAAGTTGTGCAGCTATAGTCAGCAATATTCCGATGGGTTCAAGCATGGTCACTGAAGAGAAAGTCTCATCACTAGAGATATCTTCTCTTTGGTGTGCAGCTCGTGGCTACGAACCGTGCTTTGAAGGTCTCTACCTTCTCATCAGGTTCCCTCATTCTCTTGAAGATTCATTTACACCTTAATGGGTCTTATCCATATAAGTGGATCCTCGAGGGTCCATATACAACACTTGTATATGAAGTCTACTTCAGACTTTATTGCTAACATCCATCTTTCCATGTCATGATCTTTAAAAGCTTCACCATTTGAAGTTAGATCATTATCAGATTCATCTGACACGTGGAATCCATATTCAAACTTATTTGAAGAGGTATTAGTGTTTCATCTTTAATTGTCCTTTTAGTTTCTGATTCTAGGAGCCTCATTATCATCACAAGATTAAATGAGTTCCTTTACTTCATTTTCATCTTGATTCTTAAGAGAGACATCCTATAAGAATCATATTCTCAAATATGAGATCTTTTAAGAATCTCAAGGTCACAAAGTAGATATCCAATACCATCCTTTATTTTCCTAATGAAGTAGCACTTTCAAGTGCTAAATTCCAGCTTACTTGCTTGGAACTTTATTAAGGATATATACTGTAGTCTATACTTCATATATACCTAGAAACTAATAGGTAATTATGCTAAAAATCACTATTGATAAAATCATGTCATACATGATCCAATTGTATCTCCCTACAATTCTCTTTAGGTAAATTAGGAGGAGTGAGATAAAAAATAATATTCATATCTCTATAAGGTATTCCATGAATTCATCTAATAGGTACTGACTACCTTGATTAGATCAAATTCATTTAATCTTCCTTCAAACTCTGGTTCTAAACCAAACTTTGTGAAATCTTTTGAATATTTCAAAGGTTTCTAAGTGAAGAGAAGAAATCTCATATCACAAATAATCATCAAAAGATATCACATATCCATAGTGTTTATTCGGATATAGATGATTCACATACATCAATATGTATGAGATCTTGAATACCTTGACATCAAGAGGTCGGTCAGATATCCATAGAGGACCTGCATCGAGACGTCGGTCAGATATCAGCCTAAATGAGAAAGGATTGCCATCTCCTACTCAAGATGGAGATTATCTCTCAACAATAATTTGACAGTGCTTGATGAGTCCTCAATCTAACTCTTTAGATATTCATCCAAGCACCAGCCTCTATGATTTAATAATTGAATCAACAGCTGTATGATCATTAAGATGGCCATGGTACATAAACCTAATTGTACTAAGGGACATATTATGCAAATTATTTATTCTTCATTTCAGATCAGGGAATGATATTCGCAATAACACTTATTTCATAATGGCTCGCTGTGGGCTCGCATGTCCAACAGTTTTCTCTTCTGACCACTTTTCTATGAGTTGAGGTTGCATACATTGACTGCCCAAAGTGACTTCTGAATCAATTCCATGAGCAAGAGAAAGGACTTTCCATATATAAGATAATAAGGTGGCATGCCCGAGACTTGTATGCGGTTCTGTAAGCCCAGAGAACTGAGTCTAGGAGTTGTGACTAGTTCTTTTTGTCTGGCCTCATAAGTTTACGTAGGATCATCTTGAGTTCTCAATTTGATAATTCTGCCAAGCCATTTGATTGAGGATGATAAGGAGATGTGACTCGATGATCGATGTTGTGTCCCTTCATTATTTTTTTTACTTCTTTATTGATGAAGTGGCTACCTCCGTCTGAAAATAGTATCTTTGGTATCCAGAATTGTGATATGATGTTATCTTTCAGAAATCTATAGATTGTTCTGCTATCTACGGCTCCAGCAGGGATAGCTTCAACCCAACAACTCACATAATCTACGACATATAGGATGTATTCAAAGCCCTAACTATTAGGAAGCATACCCATAAAATCTATGCCCCATGCATCAAACACATCATATATCTAGATAAATTTTAGGGGCATGTTGTTTTAACATCAAGGGTTTTCCCATTTTTTGAAAGTAAGTACATGCTTTCACATATTCATTCACATCCTCGAAGAGTGTAGGCCACCAGAGGCCACACTACAGTATCTTCGTTGACATTCTGCTTCCAGAATGATGTCCACCAGATTCAAGCATACGGCAGTGCTCGAGGACACTTTGTGTACTCCTCCTGAGGAATACACCGATGCCAAATAAAATCTACTCCTTCTCTGAATAAGTATGGATCCTCCCATTAGTAAAAATACATATCAGATAAGAACTTGTCCTTCTTAATATTTGTCCAATCTTGTGGAACTAACTCAGAGACGAGGTATTTCACAATATCAACATACCAAGGGAGAGATCCAATGCTATGGATGGATTCATCAGAAAAGGTATTTGTGATCGGTGTACTTCTTAGCTGAGTATCTTCACATTCAATTCTGGACAGATGATCTGCTGCCATATTTTGAACTCCAAGTTTATCTCTGATTTATAGGTCAAATTCCAGGAGGAGAAGGATCCATTTGAGTAGATGTGACTTGGCATCTTTCTTCTGCTGGAGTTATCAGATAGCTGTGTGGTCAGTGAAAATTATAACTTTTGATCAAAAAAGCTAGGATCTAAACTTTTACAAATAAAAAACAACCGCCAGCAACTTTTTCTATGTGATTGTATAATTTCTCTACGCATCATCTAATGTTTTGATGCTATAGTGAATGGCATAGGCATCTTGTCTCTACTTTGTCTTAGAACATCCCCAACTGCAATCTGACGCATCTGTCATAATCTCACAAGGAAGAGACCAATCCAGTAGTTGTAGGACTAGAGCCTGAGTGACTAGATCTTTTAGTTCATACAATTACGGGAGAACTGACTAATCTACAATGAACTCGGTTCCTTTCAAAGAAGCTCTGTAAGAGGTCAGGAAAGCTTGTTAAAATCCTTGATGAATTTATGACAGAAGCCAACATGCTCAAGAAATGACCTCATATTCTTCGCATTCTAAGGTTGCTTGAGTTTAGCAATCACATCCACCTTTGCCAGGTCGACCTCCATGCCATGCTTGGAGATGACATGGACCAGACCAAGAAGTGGCTCTTTTCCCACAAGGGAATAAGATTGCCTTCATGGCATTTCTGCAGTACTCTGTCTAGGTGCATGGGGCATGAATCAAAATTGTCAACGTAGATGGAGAAATCCTCGATGAGAACTTCAAGAAAAATTCCGACCATATTAGTAAAGATAACTAGCATGCACTTTTGGAAAGTAGCTAGAGCATTACAAAGGCCAAAGGGCATTCTTTGGAATGCATAAGTGTCGAATAGGCAAGTAAACGTTATCTTCTCTTGGTCTCCAGGGACGATCGTCACTTGGTTATACATGGAGTACCCATCTAAAAAGCCAAAGTATTCTTTCCCTACAAGTCGCTCAAGAACTAGATCAATGAATGGTAGAGGGAAATGGTCCTTCTTTATCGTTGTATTCAGGTGACGGTAATCAACATGTAAGAAATTAGGCCTATATATATATATATCTAACAAAACGTGAAATCAAAGTGGGTGATAAAGTAGATGGAAAACATGGGAATAAGGGGATGGTTTCCAAAGTTTTGCCCAAACAAGATATGCCCTATTTGGAAGATGGGACACTGGTTGATATGGTCTTAAACACATTAGGAGTATCCTCACAAATGACGTGGGGCAGATATTTGAATGTTCGCTCGCCAAGATATCGGTACTCAGGTAGAGATCTCCTCTCCTTGGTCATTCTTAAGCATAGTGAGCCCAGATTTCTTATGAACGACATGCAGGGGGCTCAGCAATTTTGGAATCAGAGATAGGATAACTAAATCTTGCTTTATACATTTAATTTGCTATTTTCAGTTATTCATATTATGTAATTTGTAATTTTAATTTCAATTTTAAATATTTATAGTTTTTACCTATCCATAGCTAGTCACAGTCCTGGGTAAATGAGGAGGGTTATGTTAGGTAGCCGACAACAACGTAATTTAGTCGGAGATAATAAGTAGTGTTCTCAATTGAGAACACTATTGGGATTTTGCCTCAATATAGTTGGACCTTTTCAAGATGGATTTAGGAAAACATTTGGACTTAGTTGGGGCTTTCCCTACTAGCAGTGCCTTGCATCGCCTGAATATAATGATAAGTTTGTAAGATGCGACATCATTGTCTGGATGTAGTTTAAAATTTAAAGGGTTCTCGCATGAGGAACCCATGCAAGTAAATAACATAGTTCTACTGCATCGCTTCTCGGATGCAATCCAAAATTTGGAAAGGTTCTCACATGATGGGCACATGCGAGTAAAGAAGTTAGTTCAAAAGAGGTCGTAAAAGAAGTTGTGGATAGGTAGTTGGAATATTGGCACTTTGAATGACAAATCAATGGAGAAGTACTTATGATGGAAATAATGAAGATTCAGATATCACATCTCCAAGAGGCAAAATGGGTTGGAGAGGAAGCAAGGGAGATCAAGAAGACATGTTTTAAATTATGGTGCTCTGTTAAAGAGAAGGGTCAAATTGTGTCGGAGTGTTGTTCATAAGAATTTGAAGGATGGTGTGATTGAGGTGCAAATATCTGGGGATGGAATTATTTGCTAAAATTAGTTCTTGAGGAAGAAATTTTGAATATCATCTCAGTTTATGCACCACAAATTGGTTTAGAGGAAAGGATTAAGCGAGCTTTTTGGGAGGATTTTAATAACATTATGCAAGAAACCTCACATAGAGAGATGATTTACCTAGGTGGAGATCTAAATGGACACGTGAGAAATAATGCTTCATGATATGCTATTGGTCATGGAGATCATGGCTTCAGAGATAGAAGTGAAGAGGAAAAAGTTATTCTTGATTTTGTAATAGCTTATGACCTTTTCGTAATAAACACTATCTTCAAGAAGTTTGAGGATCGTTTAGTTATTTTTAAGAGTGGCCTGACTAAAATACAAGTAGATTACTTTATGACGGGGAAAAGAGATCGATTGTTCACAAATATTGCAAAGTAATTCCAAGAGATAGCTTGACATCTCAACTCACTTGTTAGTCATGGGTGTGAAAATAAAAGGGTTGGAAAAGAGAAAGGATGGTTCACAAATCCTTAGAAGTAGATGGTGGAATCTTCAATTAAAGAAATCCAGCTTTAAAGAGAAGGTTTTAGAATTCTTATCTTGGGATTGTAATGGAAGTACGAACAAGATGCAGGAGCAAGTAGCATCTTGTATCCGAAGGGTGGTATAAGAGATGATAGGCCAGTCTAAGGGAGGAGTTCCAGGCCAAAAGGAGGCTCGTGGTGGAGTGAAGGGGTGCAAGACAAGTCTTAAAATAAAAGAGCTTGCTTTAAAGATATGTACATGGATTAAACAGAAGAACATGTCATAAACTACAAAGTAGAAAAGAAGAAGCAAAGAAAGTTACAAGTGAAGATAAGTCAGAGCATATGAAGTTTTGTATAAAAACCTTGACTTAAAGAGGGCCAGAAGATATTCTCATTGGCCAAAACAAGATAAAGAAAGACCACATATCTTTCATAAGTGAGATGTAATAACGATGATGAAGGACATGTTCTTGTTACTCGGAAGGATATACAGACTTAGATGGAAGCAATATTCCCATAAGCTTTTCATTAGGGAAGGGAATGAAGTGGTCTCTTTGGGAGATCTATCAAGTAGTGAAAGATACTTGAATCGTGCAAGAAATAGACAAATACAAAGGAAGGAAATAGAGGAGGCTTTGAAGGTTATGAAACATGGGAAAGGTGTAGTACTAGATAACATTCATGTAGAACTATGGAGAGTTCTAGGTGATGATGGTTTGATGTGGCTCGCAAATTTATTCAATGTTATTTGGCGAATTAAGAAAATGCCTGACAAATGGAGAAAAAGCATTGTGGTGTCTCTTTGTAAGAATAAATGAGACATTCAAAATTGTTCAAGTTACAGAGGTATCAAACCGATGAGTCATATAATGAAAAGTTGGGGATGTGTGATCGAAAGAAGGTTGAGGCAAGTTTCCAAAGTAATATAAATTTAATTTGGATTCATGTCAGATTGCCCAACTATTGAATCTATCCACTTGTTGAGAAGAATAATGAAGATGTAAAAAGGAAGAGAACCCATATTATTTTTATTGATTTGGAGACGACTAATGATTCAGTCTCATGGGATATATGTGGAGAATTTTGGAGAAGAGACAAATACATTCCCTATACATTAACCTTATAAAGGATATCTATGACTGGATTTCTTTTTGTGTAAGGATCCAGCTAGGGAAGACTGATTATTTTGACACCAACATTGGTTTGCATCAAGGTTCAACTTTGAGTCCATCGCTTATTACTTTGATTATGGACAAGTTGACTAGTCACACTCAAGATGAGATACCTTGGTGAATGTTGTTCACCGAAGATATTGTGTTGATTGATGAGACTAGAGATGGAGTAAATGAGACTCTTGCGTTTTGGAAACATTTCTGAGAGACTAAAGGATTTCATACAAGTAGGGCTAAGACTGAGTTTATGGAGTGCACATTTGATGGAAGCAGTGGATGAAAGAATCTAGGTAAAGAATGGAGACATTAATATTCCGAAGAAAGATTCTTTTAGATACTTGAGGTCTATTTTGCAACATGATGTTGAAATCAACAGAGATATTACTTATAGAATAAATGCATGTTGGCCAAATTAGAAAGGAGCCTCTACTGGTCTATGTGATAAGAAACTTCTTTTAAAAATAAAATGAACATATTACAAAGAAGTAGCGAGTCTTGATATGCTCTATGCATGTGAACCATAGACATGTGTAGACAATGATAGTGGAAAAAATGAAAATGCAAAGGCTAATGTGTGATCCATCGCATTAGTCACTCAGTGCAGCGGAATTTTAAAAAAAATCAATGAAACCACATGATCCAAGAATACTTCTCGGATCGTTTCATCCAAAATGCATACTAGATAAACGAATACCTCTTGTAGCATGGTTGTATCGAGTCTCTAAACAAAGAGACCTCCTGTCTCAAGTCCGATCTGTCGGAGGAGACGTTTGCGAGAGCGGAGATGAATCGTGTGCTTCTCGCAATCCTAGTTGTTGATCCAAGCGATAAATCTCCCGATCCTGTCTCACGAGATCAAATGTATTCTTCATGAGCGAGGTGCACCAAAGGATACAAAGATCCATCAATCGTCTAAGCAGCATTACAATGGCGATGCGAGGCGACGTCGACCTTCTCTTTAGGGTTAAAGTGGATGGCCACTCAAGATAGAGAGAGAGGGTGGCATGGGATGTGAGAATGAGAGAGAGAGAGAGAAATGATCAGTGTCATTTGAAGAGAAAGGGTTGTCTCTTCTTATATAGTATTTGGGAGTCCATGGATCTCAATCCATGGACAACACAAAATCAATGGATGAGATTGATTTGTGTTCCTTTTAATGGCCAAGATTTTGTAGTAAAAACACAACAATAATTAATTTAATTAAATTAAATATATATTGAATAATCAATATAAATTAGTTTCAAATTAAATCAATTATCCTTGAAGATAATTGAAAAGAGATTAGCCTCTTCCCATAAAAGGGGGGACAACCACCAATTCCAATTAGGACTTGGTGGACGTCCACTACCTTTAGATTGAAGGTGGCTTTTATCTCTTTATCTCATTTGATAACATTATCCCATGAAAATCTCCAATAATTTGCAATAACTTTTATTGCAAATTTACTCACACAAATAATTCATAAATATTTTGTGAATATTGCAATCATGCCATTGGAAATTTGTGAATCACATTGACAATCTAAAATAAGATGTAAATTATATTTTTAATTAATTATCCAATGTGAATCCAATTCACATCAATATTTAATCAACAAATATAATTTACAATAGGCTCTCTTCAATATATTATAAATCACATTTACAATATATATATATATATATGAATAATTTGATAGTGCTATCCACATTATTCTTATTCATAATAATTAAATCATATTTAATTATATTGGATCTTCATTCTCATGCATCTAAATAATATGAATCAAATCATATTATTCATGATAATTAAATCACATTTAATTATCCATTTTCAATGCTTAGATTTAAACTAACAATAGAATTATTCTCAAACTCTTTCAAGAATAATGTGCTTTCTTCGTAGATATTTGGAGATAAGGACAGGGTGATTGTGTGTTCCATGTATAGTGACTTGGATAATGGGATCACATCTCAAATCCAGATCTCATGGACCTCTCATAGATGTTTGATTAAATCAAGATCTTAAATCTAATCTTCTCATTGTATCCAAATCACATTCAGATCAATGTCCAATATTTGGACCAATATCAGATCACTTCTCTACTAAGAGGAGTCACTCAAATCTAAACCTGTTTCACCACTCCCTCAGAATGGAAGCGCCATGGTTATACAATCATTTGTGATCACAACACCCTTAGTTATTCCTAATACCTGTACATCCTGCATAGTGGAAGACCTATGATAAATCTAAAGACATTGATCAATTTACTCTTTCATCTTCAGGGTTTTATCATTAAGATTCACATTTGATCATTGGGAGTTGGTATAGATCATATGCTTTCAAAAAGCATATATCATACCTATAAATTCTTCTCATGCTTCAAAAGTACGACGACCATGCATGGAATTTGATCGATCCCAATATCTCATGAGAAAGCTCATCTCTTCTGGTTCACAAGTGAACCTGTATGATCTCTTTGAGAGATCGTATCACTCATATGACCTCATATGCACACCAGTTGTCCAGTGTATAGACCTTGATCAGGTCATCAACCTATTGGTCTGCCAAATGTACATACTTACACATATAGCAACACATCTGCCTCCAGTCAGAGGATGTGTTTCTATATCGTGATAGTATACGACATAGGAGTTGGTTATCTCGATCTCGTTAAGTTAACTCTTTGACCTAAATAGTCTAACACCTCCGAATCTCTATTACTTTATAGAGGACCCACATCAAGAGGTCAGCCAGATATCAGTCAAATGAGAATAGATTGCCATCTCACCGTCTTTCAGCTTTGACTTCTATCATAGCCTCAAGTCCCTCATCTTGTTAGATTTTTCTAGGCTGCCCTGTTGATCCTTCCACCTCGAGCTCTTCATGGATTCCCTTCCCATTACGATCTTCTCTCACGCCGGATCATTAGATCCTATTGATCTTCCCCGAGCAAGTCAATAATCCACCTCGAAATCCATCAGAACCCCATTGTCTATAAATAAGTTCTTCAATCCTTCTCTTCTTGATCCCTCCTGGAGCCCTTGATGGAGTCCTCGTGTTTGTGAGTTGAAGGCTGGTGACAGTGTGCCTTCCCCTGTGCTTGGAGTGCATCGGAGCGAGGAGAGGAGATGGTCCATGGTGAGCTTCGGTCGTCCTACTCCCTAAGCAACCCTTGGGTATAAGATTTGATTTTCTTCCTATTCTAAGTAAATTTATTTCCCGCATTTTATTTCTTCATTTAATTTCGAGTTTTAGTTACTGCTTTAGCGTAGATTCGTTAGGATACCTCACTGGAGCTCTTTAGCTCCGGCATGTTTTCACCGTGATTCGATCTGTCCATGACCACCTCGTCGCCTCCACTCTCTTTCCCTATGCGCTCTCCATCTAATTCGTCAATCCAACCCACCTGATCCATCGAAGATCAACGAATCGTGGGTCCTCCGCCGCCTCTCGCCAGACCCTCTCCGCCCACCTCATTGTTCGTGCAATCCAGCTTCATTTCTTGTCAAAGCAAGTCACTTCGAGCCATATGTCTTCTATGTGTAGGTCCCGAGCGTAAAGGAGCCTTCTAGGCTTGGATCGACTCGCATAGAGGTTCAAAAAGCCCCTTGCTGGACTCGACCTCACCGTGCCTCTCCATGAGGTAACAAACCATTTTGTGGGATCATCAGCTGCAGATGACCTCCCCGGAGGTGTAGAGCCAAACACCATGGAAGAAGATCGTCAAATGGAGGAGAGACATCGATTAAAGGCAGAGAAGCACACTGCTCTTCGAAGAAAGTAGTACCCGTTCGATATGGGGAGGTGCCCCATATTAATCACCCGTCATTGGATCTTGCCACCCTAAGTTGCCAGATCATCCTCCACTGTCTAATCTCGAGCGTCCACGGCCGAAATGTCATCGGGGGCTGAGAAAGCGACACGTCTTTAAGTGAACGATCAGAGCCATCAAACTCCACATACTATTGGGGTAAATTGCAAACTTGGCCCTGCTCTTTTTTGTATTTACTTATTGGTCTTGTAAGTAAAAACTATCATGTAAATAAATTAGAGATTTTGCATATAAGACCCTTGTACTTATTGTTAATTGCAAATGGATCCAGTCCACGTCACCTCATATGTCATCTCACATGAGGTGGCGAAATTGCAAGCATACCCTGGTGGGTTTTTGTATTTGTATTCGGTCCAATAACTTTTAGTATACCTTGTAAATTTGTGAGAAAATTTCATGTATCCCCCTGCTATTTATTTTATTTGCAATTATGCCCTTCCCAATTCATGTATTTTTTGTGCTTAGATTTTATTTATTAAAAATAGCACCCTTTCTCTAAAAATTATGCAAAAATAGGATTAAATGCTTGTTAATATGTATTTTTACGCTCCAATTTTATTTTAGCATTTTTTGGCATTTTAACTATTTATTAAAATTAAAATGAGAACATTTTTCTCTCTGTTTGAATTAGAAAATACCAAAAAATATAAAAACATTTTGAAAAATTCCAAAAAAAATATATGATGTTTATTTTAGTATTTATTAACTCCAGAAAAAAATCCCTAAAAATAGAAAAAGAAAAGTCTAAAAATAAAAAAGCTTCAAAATATTTATAAAAATATGAAAAATCACTAAAAAATATGAAAATATGTTTTCTATTTCTAAATTTTATTTATATTATTATCTATCCACTAAAACTGATTCGAACAATTTTGGATTTTGTTTTGCTATTTTTAATCTTCATTTCAATTTTGGCCTATTATTCAATCCCTAATTTGGGATATTTTTACTTTAAAAATGTATAAAAAAATTAGCAAAAAATCTAGAAAAATTAAAAAACACTAGAAATATATAAAATGCAAAAAACAATTAATTTTTTGTATTTTATTTATTTTTACTAAGTATTAATATTTATATTACTTTATATGGTATATATAGTTTTATATATCCTATTATATATTAAAAAGAAATAGAAAATATTAAAATCAGAAAACTAAAATCCAATATATATATATAATTAAAAATCGAGAAAAATTGTAATGATGAAAAGGGATAAAAAACATGTTTGTACATACAACACCTTGATTAGCAATAATCGTAGGCTACCTGTTTTGCTCTCTGTCGTTCGACCTCTACATGCTTTCCTGCTATACACTTAGTTTTGTGGAGAATAATAAATTTTAACTCAATATTTTTTCTATTTCTTGCTTGATTTATATTGTGGGTTAATTGTTTATTAATTACGATCTCTTGAATGGTCGATGCATCGACTGTGGTTTCGCCTTGTAGAACCATACGACCTTCGTGAGATTGTGGTTATCAGGGATGCATGAGTATTAGGGATGATTTAGGTTGATGAAATAAAATATATTATATACCATGACACTTCATTCCGAGGGAATGATGAAACTACATGGAGTTTAGTGAATGTGCTTTGAATCTAGATAAATGAAAATAAATTTTAATTCTCAATACACAAACTTCATTTCTATATTTAAAGACTTAGAAATTGACCTGAAGTATTTGGATTCAATTAGAGAAATTGATTCAATGTCGAAAAAAATCATATAACTCAAAGATGTGTGAATCGTAATATTTGATATAAGTCTAAATATCAAGTTATTGTACATGGTCTATATATTTCTCATATACTAGCATCAAGCTTTTGCGAATGCCACACATAATTCTTAATTAAAGAAGTGTATATTGAGAAATTAACTATTAAGAAAAAAATTATTATTGTTTTTGATAAATAAAATACATGAATATGTAAATATGATTCACATTATTATCATTAAATTAATATGGATATAAATATGTAATAATTAATATTAGTATGAATATAATTCATATTTATTTAGGACATACGTGAATGTTATTCACATATTGAAATAAATGTAATAAAATTACATTTTATAATGGACTAAAATATTGGATTCATATTTTGTTTGGATGATTTTACAATTCTCCTTTGACGTTTGGTGGAAATTAATTATTTAAATAAAGTAAATGGTTTCATAAATATCAGTGACCAATATCTTATAGGGTTTGAATTATATAGAAGAGAAATTGATGGAGTAAGTCTCACAATTTGGCCGCTATGTTGCCGTCCACCATGGAAATAAGGAGACAATTTATTTCTTTCTCAATCATTAGTTCAAATTAAAAGGAAAGTCCTAATGAAAGTTTAAACTAATTCAATACAAATTCAAAATAGGAGAATCTTATTAGAAGTTAAATTAAAGAAAAAAAGTAAAAATACTTGACTCTCAACTACTCTCTCTCCTTTGTCGCATGTACCCCATATGAAGAGGGGCTTGGCCGCTCTTCTCATAATTCAATCAAACTCCAAAGCAAGTGCTTCCTAGTACTAAGATTCTAAAGGAGAAGCTATAAAAGAAAGATTCTCTTAATTCTCTCCCTTTGTTGTTCCCATATATCCCGTTAGAAAAACCTATGCTGCCCATCATATAGCCTTTATCTCCCTCTTTATTGGCTTTGACAACTGCAAGAAGATTTTTCATCTTCTTCATGCTCATTGCCCAAGGAGAAGGACTTCATTCATGAGAAAAAATTAGGGGGAAGTGATTATTTAACATCTCTTTTGGCATGCACAACTTAGTGAGATCAATTCTCAAGTTTGCGAGAAATAGCGCAAATCATCACTCTCGCGAGTGCAAGCCCATCGATTCATACATTAATCAGGAAGTCTCTTGTCTTGAGGACTCACGCATAAAGGTAAATCCTGTACTCTTGTATTTTTATGAAACGAAGCACAAATAGTTTCCATTATTATATGGTTTCACATTTGTAATCAATGTTTTTGTTACACGGTTGCATTGATACTACTACAATGAGCATCTTTTATTTCAAATTTGATTAATTTTTCCCACATTTATGTGATGTGTGAGGTCAAACCTTCCATAATCATTGAAGTCCCAAGAATAAAAGTTCATGGTAGGTACGTTATTTTTACATTCATTTTTCAAAAGATTTAGTGAGATATGATGTTGTTGATGTTCTCCCGTGTATAGAACTATATTTCTGGTATATTAATTAGGGGATATAATGACTTGATTCATTTGCAATATACCCTCCGAAAGCTGGAGGCATCCATGTCAAGAATCAATGTAAAAAATTCCCCCTGACACCAACTTCGATAAAAATCATAGTAGATCATTATGTAATTTATTGATTTTGAATAATATGACATATTAGAATAGTATTTAATAAGTTATCAAGCAAGTCCTTAATAAGTTTAAAAAGATTCATGCAAATGCCTACCGTGTGGTCTTGAGAATTTTGATTTCTTCAAATGTGGTGTTGGGAGAGGACTCAATCAGATATAATGGCTTGTTTTTCGTAATTCTAGACTTAAAATAGATGTGAATATATTTTACATATTCATATAAGAGTTGAACCTGATTTTTTATAAATAATTGAGGTCACAACAAATTTCATATCCACGTTATATGATGCCTTCAAATTTGAAGTGTGATGGTCGTAGCTTGCTAATTTGGAACCAGAAATTATTTTATTTCTTATTTGGATAAAAGAAACAATTTTGCAGATACCCCTCTGACTTTTTTGCATTTTATAAAATGTCTTGTAAATATTCTATTAAGTTCAAAACTTTTAGGAAAAATTTCATACAAACCCCTGTAACTTTTTGTAATTGCAAGTAGGCCCCCTGCCAGCTCAACTCACGTAGCCTGTCACATGAGCAAGGTATTTTACACTTGTACCCTTGTGGGTTTGGATATTTTGATTTGATATTTAAAATTCATATTTTAGTTAAAAAGTTCAGGTGATTTTGAACATGCCCCCTCTTATTTAATTTTTATTGCATAAATACCCTTGCAAGTTAAATAAATTATTGTGAATATATATCAATTTTCTAAATATAATAACCGTGTTATAAGAAGTATGAAAAAATAGATATAGATGCATGGTGACATGCTTATTCATGCCATATAATTTATTTTCATTTTACTTGCTTTTTATATTTATTCAAAATCAAAAGAGCACGTATCAATCCCTTTTTACCTTAGAAAATACAAAAATACAAAATCTTTATCAAAAATTTCAAAAACATTATTATAGTATTTTATTACTACAGATAAAAAATCACAAAAAAACAATAAAATAAATAATAATAAAAATCTTCCTAACACTAAAAATTGCAAAATAATTTCAAAACCCCCAAAAATTATTTTATGTAATACATTTTTTATACATATTACAATATATTAAGAGAAGTTTTGAAAAATTTTGAGCCTATTTAGAAATTTTAAATCTCAAACAACTCTGTTTATTTAAAAAGTCCCTGATTGTGTATATTTTTTACTTTAAAATTCCTAAAATTAGAAAAAATATCAAAAAATCACAAAATTAGAAGAAAAATATAAAAAAAACACAAAATAATTTTATTTTATATTTTTTACTATATATAGCTATATTTATTGATATAGTATCGTATATTGTATTATGTACTTATATATAATTATACGTAGAACCTTATAAATATTTTTAAATCCTTTAAAAAATAAAATGGACTGTTTTTTCTTGTATTCTCTAATTTTTACATATTTATTATTTATCTTATACATATATACCCTTTTGTTATACTTATTATTACATATTGCATATCTATACACTTATTTATATATCAAAAAGAACAAGAAATTAAAAATCTGAAAATTATAAAAAGGAAAATATATAATTAGAAATTAGAAATAAATATAATATAGAAAATTGAAAAAAGACCCACAAAAATACTAATTAATTAAGTAAATAGTGTATAATTATACATTATTTTTTTTCTAAATAATAATCCCTGCTACAAGATGAATCTCAGATTAATCATGTTAAAATCCAATTATTAATCTCCAATCTTAAAGATTTCAATAAATCACAATTATTTCATAATTATTTACTTGTATTATATTGTATATAAACTGTGTACAATTAACCTTTAAATAACTCTAATTAATTAACATTATTTTTATTGTATCTAATTACTAATCATTTTTATTTTTTCCTTTTTTATTAAAACCCCTACTAATTAGATTAATGATTGTCTATAATTATTTTGGCCTTTAAAAGTAATTTAAAATACACAAAAAATCTCAAAACCCTCAAAAGCAATGTTTTTATCTCTTAAAAATGCCCCCAACAGTGCACTTTTATACAAATGACCTCTTTTGACTTTTGTCTGACATGAAACTTCTAGATCTGATCGAGATCTACAACTTTTATGTTTTGACTTTTTCCAAAATTTGCTTCCTTTTATTTCTTTTGTATTTCTCCTTTTTTATGAATTTTCGAATTTCGAGAGCAGCCACATTGCGCCCTCTGGGCCGCCCTCGTGGCTTGCTCCTCCTCTCTCCACCCGACCCCCATCCTGATCATATGATTACCTCTACCCGCTTCCACACAGTCGTCCCTCTTCCCTTCACTTCCAGCCATTAGATCCTACCCCAAGATCGAATCTCCGCCGCATACCTGCACCTCCATTTGGAATGTTGGATCACATGATCCAACGTCCGAGGTATCGTCTTCCACCTATAGAACGCACACCCCCAGACGTTACACCTCAGGATTCCATCGTCCCCTTCCTTTTCGAGATGCCGCCTCACTCACCCTCTCTTTGATTCAATGACACTCCCACGTAGCCCCATGATCCACGATCTTCACCAACCAATCAATGACTCCCGTCATAACCCCTAGCCTTCATTCCAGCTGTTGCAAGACCTCGCTCCCATCACCCGAAACTGTCCACCTCCGCCAATAAATCGAATGCCACCATCGCTCTTCCACTTGATCCACCAACAGAGGGGCTACAGCCTAGCTTCCTCCGCTCTCTAGTGATAGTGGAGGGTGGATTGTCAAGGCGATGACGACTGCAAGCTTCCAATGAGATCCATGGCTTCACTAGCCATGTAACAGCAGCTCCCGGCAACGCTAAGCTCCATGCACGGCCACGTACGGTGGGTGATGACCCCAAGCATCTTTTGATGCTTAGCAAAGGCCACTCCACCGCCAATTGTTCTCTCCGAACAGGTACCTTCCTCTCCCTTAATTAAATTATTTTTCTCGAATTTTTCTCGTTTCTTACATCCACTTTCACCATCACCCGACCACCGTACCACCTTCGCCAACCAACGAGCACCCTCGCCAACATCTACGATCACCTTTCCCCTTTCTCCAGAACCTCCACCACCTACACTCCATCTTTCCTGTGGCCCGCTAGAGAAGAGCATCGCATGATCCCCACATTCTTTGCTCTTTGACCCCTCACTCCATCCACCCTTCACGTAAACACCCCGCTTGGACTATTCTAACACTTGCAGGTACCCACATCTTCAATGCTCTGACTTCGAGCTCCTGCTCCGATCTTGGTTCTCTTCTCTTATGACGCTTCACTGACTGGGACTTTTAGCCATCGTCGAGGGTCCGCATCACTGTCGCCATCTTCGCGAGCTTCTACAAAAGGTAACTCAACCCTTGGAGGAGCAACAGGAGGTTGGAGGTCTCCTCCTGGCTCGTCGGAACACATCCCTCTCTAGTGAGAATGGGTGAAGCATGAAGACGTAGGCATCGTCCGATCATCTGGATCGGACGGCCTTGATGCTACCCGAGCCTTGATGCCAACCCTATAGGCTCGGAAACCATGCTGCTCTCACCTGAAGCATCAGCGCCCGCCACGTCACCCATCGAAGCTGCCGCGTCCCCCAAGCTTGGCCCCTCGCGTGCATGGCATGAGAGGGTTGGGCAAATTACGCGAAGGACCCTACGAGTCGTGGATATTACAAATTGGTCCTCCATGTGCGCACCTCATGTGTGCACCAGAGCTATTTTACAGGAAAGACTAGTTGATTTCTCAATATTACATTTATGCCTTTGTGCACAATGGGTAAATTACAGAAGGGCTCCATCAGATTTTGGTATTTACAAATGGGTCCCTCTAGGGGTCGATTTACAATAATTATCTTTATTTTCTCTCGCATTTTTATTACATTTATGTCCCTCCAATGTTTTCTTCATATCTTGAGCATATTAAGTCCAAATTGCATGATTTCAGTATCATTTTAAATCTAATTTAATTATGTATTTAATAGAATATTCAATTTCTTAATTTTTTACTAAATGAAATATGATGAATTTTGATGCCATACAGTGTCTCTTGCTCTATAAATCCTTGCCATTAATAGATGCTTGATCTTGATTTTTATGGTCAATTTGACTCTGAATTTGAATCATAATTTGTGCTCATATTCTCTAGGGCGTATTTGTAAATATTCTGCTGCATACTTGTCCCTTGAATTTATTCATGCATTGCCATTCATCATTTTTCAATTGCATCATAAAATAAAATAAAAATGTCATGCATCATTTCTTGCATTATTTTATCTGCATTATTTTGCATCTGCATGAAGACCTAAGCCTTTGGAGATAATCACTTATTAATTAATCGACAAAATTTGATAAATAGACAAAGTGGTTTGTGTCCCTGTGTTCGACCTTGGTATGCTTGCCAAGTAAATTAATTTCCACATATGCGAAAATGTGGTCTTTGCTGAACCATTTTCACCACCTATAATACGATAAAAGATGATAATTAAAGTGGTGAAAATGGCATTCATAAAATGGCGTCGTTACTGTGGACACAACTAACCTTTATCAGTCTATCAAGTTTTGTTGATTTATTTTTGAAGTGAATATTTTCAATAATTTTAGGTCTTTTCATCATATTATTTTTGCATCAATGTTGATTATTTTGTTGATATTTTTCTAACATTGTTCTTTTGTGGAAGGGCCCATGGAGATCGAGGATGCATGATCTACATGAAGGCATAGAGTTGGGAGCTCCGATGCGAGGAGCCACAAAAGAAAATCAAGAGAGATTCAAGGATCTATAGTCATCATTTTCATGTATCGTGTTGTAAAAATATTTGCGTCATGTGCATTTCTAGCGGTCCTCAGTTGAGGGCTCGTGCGTGTTTCAAAAAAAAAGTAGGTCACTAGATGATCTACCTCCCCCCCCTCACACACACATATACATGCATTTTGTTTATCCACTCACCACCCCTCATCCCGACCATTTTTTGTATACACACACACAACCCTCCCGCATCCACATCTTCACATGTATAAATTCACCTCCTAACCCTAACAACCACGAGTTCTTCAACCTAAATTCCGCATACAATACTTACGCTATTTTCAGCCTAAGTATAGGGGAGACCCGACTCGATCAACCTTCCCTCTGTCTCTTATAGTTAGGTCATTTTTGACCTGAGTATAGGGGGACACCCCCGATCAGTTCCGTTATACAACCTTGTATTTAACCGGAGCTATGGCTTCATATCACTTGTACTATGAGAACATAGCAAAAGTTAAGTATAGGGGGTATACCGTATATTACTGTATATATACTTTAGCCATAGCTCATATTTTGAAATTTTTGAAAACTTTTTGTGCTTGGTTTACGTTGACATGTGAACTAATTTTAGTAAAAATTCTTGTAAAAAAAGGAAATCTTTCTAAAATTGAGGAATTAACTTTTTGTAAATAAAATTAACCTTTTTCCAAAACTCCATAAAAATATGAAAAATTAAAAAAAACTTTTGCTGAGGCTCTAACTAATAGGCTTAAATGAGTAGCTACTCTTCAATGATGGAACTTCGGTCTCCCTTACCAGAGTGGGTGGTTTAGATGACATTGTTTATGGCTCCATCTTCAAGTAACATGGGTCCGTCTGACGTTCCGTACTTACACCCATATTGGCTGGAAGTAGATGCAGCAATTCATATGAGCTTGGGCCAGTCATTGTCTCTCAAAAGAATTAAAAAAATGAAAAACTGAAACTCATAAAAATTTGGAAAAGAAAAAAAATCACAAAAATCACTAACCGAGGAGTTGGTGTATTCCTGGTACATTCACTATTACTCAAGGCTTAAGGATTTGAAGACACTGGATTTCTGAGATCTTAAGAGTCTGAGTTAACTAGCCTTAGTCATTAGGGTTTTGAACTTAATAATCCACACTTCTCTAGTTTGAAAGATCTGAGCGCTATATTGCACTCCTCATCTCTAACATCTAAAGAATATGATCAATACATCACATTCACAACTGCATGATTGATGAGATGAGTTGAGTTATCACTTGAGGAACTAGGATTGGTGATTTGTGTTTAGGCCTGATCTAATGATACTCGAGGATGGGATAAAGTTAATGAAGGCTTCAAGAAACCTGAGTGTCAGTGAAACCCCAGCTAGTATGTGAACAAGTTCACATGTGATCGTTTGATATTGACCTATGTACCACGGTGTGATGAAATTAAATAATTGTTGATAAGTGTGCGCCAACTCTTGGTAAAAGCAGTGGAGCTAGCTAAAAAAAGAAAAGAAAGAAATATATCAAGAAAAAGCTCAACCCTTCAAGGTCAAATTACAAAGAGATTCTACCAAAGGCGAGCGCTCTCAAACATTTTCAAAGTGCCCACTTGGACCAAATGCAATTAGGATCAAGGAGTCGGTCTAGAACCATAAAAGGGCTCTGCATTGTATAGTGATACAAGTCTTGGTGTCGAAGATATCTTAGAAAAGACACACCCCAGTGTACTCCCAGAAAAACAAGTGCAAATAACTCTGAATTCTCTTGACAGACACATTGATCAACGAAATAAAAATGTACATGTGTTAAGTAATAAGGCACTCGAGAGGCCCTTTGTTCCAATGCGAGGGAGAAAAAAATAGACACAATCCTATGCCCTTCATCATATGGTCGTCCATCTAGACTTTTAAGTCTAACGAGCTAATGAGACGGTTGACTGAAGCAAGAATAGACTTATTCCCTAGTATTGAGGATAAAGTCTAGAGGATAGTCTGTTGGACTGGAACTTTGGGTGATGTCTCGACTCAACTCTCATAATTGCAGTACACTAAATTTCATATCCTTATATTTTATATACAAATAGAGAGTCTGATAATTAAAGAAGTTGGATTCCTTTTTACTAGAGTGTGGTTGGACCTTGAATTTTAGGATCACTCAAATTAAGGGTCTTCGAAGAATTAAGGTATGAAATTTTCACATGCACTGTCAGGAATTAATCCGACTCCTTCATTCTTTAGATGCTCGAGGGCGAGCAAAGTTTAAGTATAGGGGTATGATGAATCTCAGATTGATCATGCTAAAATCTAATTTTTAATCCTCAAGCATAAACATTTCAATAAAAATCACAATTAATTCATTATTATTATTAGTATAATTAACCTATAAATAACTCTAATTAACTAACACTATTTTATTGTATTTAATAAATAACCATTTTTCTTTGTTTTTCTATTTTATTAAAACCCTAAAAATTAAATTTATTATTATCTATAATTGTTTTGGCCTTTAAAAGAAATTAAAAACACAAAAAATCTCAAAACCCTTAAAAGCGGTGTTTTTATCTCTTAAAAATGCACCCAAAAATGCACTTTTGTATAAATGACCTTTTTTGACTTTTTGTCTAACATGAATCTTGTAGATCTCATCGAGATCTACAACTTTCATGTTTTGACTTTTTCTAAATTTTGCTTCCTTTTATTTCTTTTGGGTTTCTCTTTATTTTTGTATTTTGAATTTTCAAGTGTAGCCACGTGGCGCCCTCTAGGCTGCCCACGTGGCCTCCTCCTCCTCTCGCCACCCGGCCCCCATCCTGATTGTCTGATCACCTGTACCCACCTCCATTATAGTTGTCCCCCTTCCCTTCACTTCCAACTGTTAGAACCTACCCCCAAATCGAATATCCGCTGCACACCCGCACCTCCATTTGGACAGTTGGATCACATGATCCAACGGCCTAGGTCTTGTCTTCCACCTCTAGAACGAACACCCCCAGACGTTACACCTTAAGATTCCATCGTCCCCTTCCTTTTCTAGTTGCCGCCTCACTCACCCTCTCTTCAATTCAACGCCACTCCCACATAGCCCCAAGATCCACCATCTTCTCCAACCCATCAATGACTCCCAGCATAACCCCCAACCTTCATTCCAATCATTGCAAGACCTCACTCCCATCACCCAAAACTGCCCACCTCCACCTATAAATTGAATGTCGTTGTCTCTCTTCCACTTGATCCACCAACCAAGGGGTTACGACCTAGCTTCCTCTACCCTCAGGTGATAGCGGAGGGTGGCTTGTCAAGGCGATGACGGCTGTAATCTCCAGGTGAGATCCATGGCCTCTCCAGCCATGTAGCGACAGCCCCCGGCAACGCCGAGCTCCGTGCATGGCCGTGCATGCTGGGCGACGACCCCAAGCATCTTCTAATGCTCAACACATGTCACTCCTCCACCAATTGTTCTCTCCGATCAGGTACCTTCCTCTCCCTTAACTCCTTTATTTTTCTTGAATTTTCCCACCGTCTATATTCACTTTCACCATCACCCGACCACCGTACCACCGTACCACCTCCGCCAACCATCGAGCGCCCTAGTCAACATCTACGATCACCTTTCCCCTTTCTCTAGAACCTCCACCACCTCCACTCCATCTCTCCTCTGGCCCGCCGGAGAAGACCATGCCGAGTCCCCACCTTCTCCACTCTTGGACCCCTCACTCCATCCACACCTCATGCAAACGCCCTGCTTCGGATATTCTAACACTTGTAGGTACGATCTCGGTTCTCTTCTCCGGTGACACTTCACCGATTGAGACTTTAGCCATCGTCGAGGGTCTGCATCACCGCAGCCACCTTCGCGAGCTTCTACATAAGGTCGTTCAACCCTTTGAGCAGTAACAGGAGGTCGGAGGAGCTCCTCTTGGCTCGTCGAAGCACAACCCTCTTCGGTGAGAAAGGATGCACCGTCCAATCATCTGGATCGGATGGCCTTGATGCTACCTGAGCCTTGATGCTAACCCTATATGCTCGAACACCAAGCCACTATCACCCGAAGCATCAACGCCCGCCGTGTCACCCACCGAAGCTGTTGCATCCCCCGAGCCAGGCCCCTCATGTGCATGGCACCTAAGAGCTAGGTAAATTGCATGAAGGACCCTGTGACTCTTGGTATTACAAATTGTTCCTCTAGGCACCTGCCTCATGTGCGTGCCTAGGGTATTTTATAGGGAACACCAACCAGTTTCTCAATATTACATTTATGCCCCTGTGCGCAATGGGTAAATTGCAGAAGGGCCCTATCAAATTTTGATATTTGTAAATGGGTCCCTCCAGGGACCGATTTGAAATAATTATCTTTATTTTCTCTTGTATTTTTATTCATTTATGCCCCGTATTGTTTCCTTCATATCTTGAGCATATTAAGTCCAAATTGCATGATTTAGTGTCATTTTGAAGCTTATTTAATTATCTACTTAATGGCATATTTAATTTCTTAATTTAACACTAAATGAAATATGATGAATTTTGATGCCATACAGTGTCTCTTGCTCTATAAATCATTGCCATTAATAGATGCTTGTTCTTGATTTTTATGCTCAATTTGACTCTGAATTCGAATCATAATTTGTGCTCATATTCTCTAGGGTGTATTTGTATATATTCTGTTGCATACATCTCCCTTGCATTTATTCATGCATAATGGCTTTCATCATTTTTTAGTTGCATCATAAAATCAAATAAAAATGGCATGCATCATTTCTTGCATTGTTTTATCTGCATTATTTTGCATCTACATGAAGACCAAAGCCTTTGGAGATAACCACTCATTAATTAATCGATAAAATTTGATAAATATATGAAGTCGCTTGTGTCCTTGTGTTCGACCTTAGTATGATTGCCAAGTAAATAAATTTCCACATATGCAAAAATATGGTTTTTGCTTAACCACTTTCACCACCTATACTACGATCAAAGATGATAATTAAAGTGGTGAAAATATCATTCATCACTACACCAACGTGTTCCCTAAGTTTGACATCCTACTCTACTTGTCACTATACACACATTTTATTGTAGGGTTATAATTTTTTATCCACATTTATACTTCATTAATTGATTATTTCTCTTGTGGGTTGATTGCTGAATTTATTTGAGGTCTTCATGGGTTGTCGTCACTGCAATTGTTGGTCCCGCCTTGTGTGGACCACAAGAGCATCCCTCGGATTCTTTCAGCCATTTCAACTACCTACTCTTTACGCTTAAAATTATTGGGTTCGCATCAACTTGCACTAGAATAGGAGTTTTGTGGTAGTGAGGTCGCTGAGATTCTGGGACATCTCTATTAGTCCTTTGACTACTTGGGACAAGAAATCCATGGTTGGGTTCACAGGAGCTTCCTCAGATGATACAACGTGCTGACCATGCTGGGAGTGATACTACAGAGGCTGGGAAAAATGAGAGTTGTGGTGAGGAGGGAGTTGTTGCTTATGAAATTGAGGAGGGGGGAGGTACTAGTTCTGATGAGTAGTCACGTACTGGTGATGCTGCTGATGATGGCGGTATGCAGGTTGTTGATAATTCTGACTTTATCTCCAGGTATTCGGGTATGGTGGAGACTGGTGCTGCAGAGGCTGGTTGCTCTAGACAATCCTCCCACCGAAGGGTTGGTGATACGACCGCATGGCAAATGATTGGCCCTGCTACTATTCGCCTGGACGTGCCAATTGAGAATCATTATTCCAGATGTCGTTCACCTCTTGAACTTGAGGCGGTGGTGGGAAGAATGGATCTTTATATGATGAGGAATGGGGCTCTGGTTGGTAAAGAACTATCTTCTAAGACAGCTGCTGAGGAGACTGGTCAGATGCCAACACGTAGTATACGTGTTGGACCTAAAGCTAACCTAAACTTGCATGAGGCTGGTGTGGCTATGGTGGCTCCTTCAGCTTAGCAGGAGTAATGACTGCCACACTTGCAGACTATACGTCATTTATGGTGCTGGCCAGCAGCTCCAGTTGCTTGGAAATCCGATCCAATTTGTCTAGATGCTAGGTCCCTTGTTGATCATAGAAAGTTTCTCCAGGACATGTGATCTCTTCTCAATTATATCAACTTTGGACAGGTGGCTTCCTATGATACTGAGGTTGGAGCTCTCATCCCTATCCACTTCATTGGATGTTGCCATGTTGACAGGCCTGTGGTCGATCTGAGGTTGTCTCTGATAAGCACGTGACAAAGACAATGTGGCCTCTCCTTCGATCATTTTTTCAAAAATCTGCCAGACAATGTCTTCATCCTTGTTGAAATGTGAGACACCACATGCAGCATCCTCTAGCCTATGAAATTGTAGAGTGAGGCTCCCAAAGAAATGTTGGACCATGCTGGTTCGAGGAATATCGTGGTGGGGGAACTTCTCCTGTAAATCTCTAAATCACTTCTAGGCTTCATGTATGGACTCGTGCTATCCCTGGGAGAAGTTGTTGATCCATGCCTGCATCTGATTAAGATGACCAAAAGGATAATATTCTTGAGGAACACAGACTTTATTTCCTCCCAAGTTGTCACGACCTTCCCTAAAATGATTGATCCAATATAAAGCCTTGTCTTGATGGCTGAAGGGGAATGTAGTCATCTTGACTACACCTAACAAGATGATAGGGTAGTGAGTGGTGCAGAAGATGTAAAGAATTGTTGAAGATGGATGCAAGGCTCTTCATTTGTGGTCTGTGGAGGGAGGGAAGAAGAGCCAAGAATTATGCCATTAATTCGAAGTGTCTATGGACGACAAGGATCTGTATCCACTTTGTTATCTAGGCAGCACCAGGATTGTATTTCTCTTTGAGAGTGGACTTGGGATCCTCTCTCCCTGGCTTATAGACGGCCCTCCATAGTGTCCATCTTCTTCTCTATTGTCACCTCCTCCTATGTTCTCTCGCTCTCTCTCTCCCTCATCTGATCATTCGGTATTTCTTGGAAGGCAACCTGAGGAAGTGCCTAATAGGTCAGCTGATGTTGAATGGACTATGTAGATGTGAGCAACTGTGCATTCACGGTGTTCTGATCTGGTTGTCCTTGATCTGGCTAGTTTGGTTCCTTTACTTTTCCCTAAGGAGCCATCTCCGATTCATTCTCAGAGGAATTGATCTTAAAAGGTCCTAGTGTTGGTTCTTGATCTGCACATGGAAATGTACCACGATTAAACTGGCAAGCTGTGGCACCAGATGGAATGGATGACCTGTATGTGAATGGAGCATTTGATATGAATTGGAATCAATCTCCATCCACAACGGGCGAATGACAGGATAAGAGTGATCCATGTTTATTTGAATAGAGGAAGAAGATGAGGAGTCTAGAGATCGGTTCACAAGACCCGAATCAGGTTCTCGGGAATCGCCTCAAATTATTGAAGATGTCAAAATCATGGAATCGATGTACGCGTCAGTGGGGTCTCGACTAAACCATTAATGAGATGATATCTTGGACAGAAGCAGAATATATGAGGAATGGAATAAAGTAATGAACAATAGATGAAGAGGAAAGTAGTGGAAGGTTCAAATGAGCATGGCAAGAGGAAATAAAAACAGATAAAATGAAAAAGGGTATAAGTGTGCAAGACTAGATCTTTGACAAAAATTTTAATTCAAACAAAAACAATATAAAATGGATTCACCAACCCAACACAAGTGAAGTCGCGAGAGTTCGATTATTTTTATCTTTTCTATTTTATTATTATTTTAAAGAAATCTTATAGAAGGTCCTTAGAGGCTAACCCTATAGGAGTGTGAGTACAGCTAGAAAAGAATCTCGTACTTTCTACTTCCTTTGTAACCTATAGCCTACACTTTTTCAAGAGATTCCTTCTATTGGGTCTAGATCCACTACTCAGCCAAAGAATTAAGGAACAAGATGATAGGTGAAACCACTAATTTCCTCAAACATGAGGTACTCGGACGACAGACGATGAGACAAACACACCCACCAAGGTGTGGCCTATGTTTAATACTTCAGACCAGGTCGGATGTTGTACACAAGGCGAGAACAGTGTCATCGACAAAGCCCTACTCGCTCACGTACAATAGAAGCACCACTACTTTTTGGATCCAGTCAATAACAAGGCAATATTCATGCTGGATTTTGGGTTTTAATCCTTACGAGTCATGCCTCAATTAGCTTGGATAGTACCTAAAAATAATGTGGTCTTTATGAACCCCAGACAATGATGGTTCGTTACGATTTTTTTGGTCAAAGTTTATAAAATAGTCTCCTTGTTTTAGTTTTTTATCTTCACTTTTTTTAGTATTTTCTAAAATATTTCGCCAAATTATTTTTTTTATTTTCTTCAAATTTCTAAGTGATACAAAGTTGGGAGAGAAAGAAGAAAAGACATGCAAGTGGATACTAGGATGGAAATCTCACCCTACTATCTAATGATGCATGCTAAGTAAGAGGACTTACAGTGCTTTCTTTCCATGCGAGATGCAAGATATAAATTTAAATTACAATATATGCAAATGCAAGACGGTAAAATCACCCTAATTAGGAATTGCTATTATCATGAAGAATCAATTTGAGTTTAATCTAGATCCAAGTGTAGACTATAGGTACATGCAGATATTAAATGTTTGGGTGTAAATTACTCGATCAAGCAACTCCTAAAAATCTAAGGGGTCGTTCACATTAAATAAAAAAATAAAGGCATAAATTCAAAACATGGAAAACAAATAGAAATAAGAGGAAAGATAGGGAGATAAAAGTAGAGAAGGCGAGAAAAATGCAAAAATCTGATGAGGCCCCTAGGTGAACAATCACCTGGGAAATGGACCTCAAAGTGTGTCAATATTCAAAATGTCCAGTGTGCTTATATTATTAAAATTATTTATACAAAAATAAAAAGTTTCTCTTACAAAAGAAAAAGAAAAATTGTACACTAAACACTCTCTTCTCTCTCTTATGTTCTTCTTTTCTTTCTCTCTCTCTCTCTCCAATGAGCATAAAAAGAAATGGTTGATCTCATAGCTCAGGTGCACCAACTTCCAAGAAAGTCTCCTTTACTATGCAGTCCCTAATTCAATAAAAGAGATTGTCAGGAACAAATAAACGATTATTTATATAAAAAGAAAATAAAATAGATAAATATGCAGATTACTATATACAATCCTATCCTAAGTGTTGATGCCCAACAACAATGCCATTTGATAATACAAACGTGATGACGTACCTAGCTTCCAGTCTTGGAGGGCATGCGGTGTCCGACAAGTGGATCCGACAGTCATTGTACGACTCCTTTCTGGGCTCTCGTTACTCACACAATCAAATAGATCAACAATTAAGCCAAAATCTATGAATAAAGAATAAAAATTGTGCGGGGTGAAATTTATTATACCATGTAAATAAATGTGTATAGCACGTAAGTGCATGGGGTCGAAACATTGAGAGCTACGGTTTTGTACTTTTTGGCTTTTTAGATTTTTGCAGGTTTTAATTATATTTACTTTTTTGGATTTTCAACAATTCATATTTCTTTATGTTTTTAAATTTTCAATTTCTTTATATTTTTTCTAATTTCTAATTTCTTTTTATTGTTAAGATATAAAATGTAAATGTAAATATAACTATATATAATACTATGCACACTATAAATACTATACATGTTATATATATTAAATATATAAAAATTTAGAAAAAACAAATAAGTACAGTCCTTTTTATTTTTAAATGTTTTATAATATATTTAATTTTTTTATAATTAATAATAGTATTGAGTATATATAAGTATTATATAGTATAATTAGCCTATATTGGGTATTCTATTTATAAATATTCCTATATATAATAAAAAATTATAAAATAAATTGTTTTTGTTTTTTTTATAAATTTTCTATTTTGTGATTTTCTTGTAATTGTTTTGCTAATTCTTATTATTTTAATTGATTAATTATAACAAAATAGTAGGTAGAACAATAGGCTGAATGTTTTAGGGTTTTAAAAAAAGATAATAAGTCCAAAATTCCACAAAACTAATTTTAATATTTACTATATACATAGATTGAAATATACAACAGAAAATATTTGTTTATATTTTATAGAATTTTTACAAAATTTTTCTTAGTTATGAGGGTTTTAAATTTTTAGTATTTTTCTTTTGTATTTTTTGTGATTTTTTGTTTGGAGTTAAAAATTTATAATATATATAATATGTGATTTTTTGGAATTTTTAAATATGATTTTATAAATTTTTGTATTTTATAGTTAAATAAATAAATATCTCCTAAATGATTTTTAATAAATGGAAAATGCTGAAAATGCTAAAATAAAAATGTGACATAAACAATAATAAGCATTTTCAGCTATTTTCTCAAAATTTTCTGAGCACGTGAGATATTTAATCAAAATGAAAATACAATAAAATAACTTACAAGCCTGGTAGGGGAATTTTTGCAATAAAAATATAGTCTGAGGGCTTGCATACAAAAATACCAAAAATTTAACAATGCATTATAAACTTTTAGGACTAAAATTAAATAACAAGATCGAGAAAGGGTTCTCTGCAAATTGCCCACCTCGCATGGGGGACTACGTAAGTTGAGTTGGCACTAAACCTATATGTTATATTCTATAAAATGCAGAAGTCCATGCAATTTTTACACAAAATATTTAATGTACTTTAATATTTACATGACTTAATATAAAATACAAAAAGGTAGGGGTTCATATGCAGTTACCCCCACTTGAAGGCATGGATCAGAGGGCAATGGTGCGACCACGTGGCTGGTCGAGCGGATGTGGAATGACTTCGTTTAGCCCGGGGATTGGATGACCTGGATGGATCTGGGATATGGTTCTTGATTGCACAGTCCTAGAGGTCTTGGGAAGAACACTCCAAGAACAAATCGCCAGAAAGCTTTGATTTTGGACTCCAGACGTCTCCATCTGCCAATCACCTCACTGAAGCTTCCTCCTCTTCATAATGGTCTTCGCACTTGTAGGACTCTTCAAAGTTGTCCAGGCCCCATCGGAGGGGGCCTCGAGGCTCGAGGCACGTGGGCTTCTGTTAAGAGCGTGGATGAACACTCCATATGATTTTTTCAATCGGGTTCCTACACAAAAATAGAGAGGAGCTCAAGGGGGTTTCCCTTGACTCCAGATGAAGCTGCTGCGCACGATGGATGAGCGGGATGACAGAGCTCCAACAAAGGTGGTAGAGGCGGAGCTCAAGAACTCGTATTTATGCAAAATCCTAGGTGAACACATGAGGGATTTGTGAAGAAAGTAACTAGGATCTAAGATGGTATGGAAATGGGTTGAAACAACGGAGGAACAAGGGGAATTCAGGGTTGTAGCCTAATAATACAACAATGTTAAATTTAAAATTAAATTAATTGACAACTTAGTTACCGAAACTAAAGACTAAATTATGCCACTGCAACGAAAACCAATTAAGAAAACCTAATCTAACAGCCATACCTGCTTGGACGTTGGGAGTAGAGGAGCTCACCGATGATGCACAATGGAGTTGGATCTCGTCACTTAGCACCTTTATCAACGCTGACTAGGCTTGGAGCTTGACGTTGTCACTAAGGAGACTCAGCAGGAAGGTCATATTGAGATTACACGCACAAAATGGGGATCAAAAAACAAAAGGGAGTCAGACCTCCTTATTTATAGACATGGAAGAGGGATGACTTCGAGATGAGATGGCATTGGAGGGTAGCGGGAGTTTGTCACAGCTAGGGCATGGGCGAATGAGACGAATGTTTAGGCTACAAGATGGTGGAGGTCTTGAGACGAAGGGTAGAATGGAGGTGTCATGAGAAAAGGAAGAAAATGGGTCACCCGTGAGTCTGACAAGCAAGGCGACTCAGGGCCGTACAACTGACTTGGGGTCAACGAATTCCGAGTTCCGGATGGTCCACGTGGACCAACTAGAAAATAGGAATGCTAAAATCCATTATAAAATAGATAAAAAATAATAAATGATTTATTAATTTTTGGTCAAATCATGAAAAATATTTTTTTTATTTATGTAATATTTTTAGGGTATTTTTATTTTTTTTACAAGTTGATTTTTTGCATGCCAATATTTACATGTATATACATAGGTATATATACATGTATTTTAGCTTATTTTATTTTTATTTTGTATTAAAAAAATTAGATTTTATTATATATATACATAATTTCCATATTAATAATTTATTTAATTACATATTTACATATTTTTTATTTATTTTTCTGAACTTATTTATTCACTTAAATAATTAAGTACGTATATTATGTAGGTATATTATATATATTATGTAGGTATATTATAGGTATATTTAACCTATATATTGAAGTACCTTATTTATGTTAATGAATTTTTATTTTATTTATTTATTTTTATTATTTACATGCATTTTAAATAATATTTACAAATATATAAAAATATAAGAAAGTGAAAAACATAAAGAATAAATATATTGAATATTATATACAGTTATATAACAAAATGAGGGCCCAAAAGTCAATTTCTGCATCTTAAATTCCAAATTGAATGAAACCATTTTCATTAAATAGATAATTTAATTTTATGAACAATGAAGGTGACTTTGGTCAATTTTGGATCTGTATGGAGAAGATACATGTCTGTGAAGTTTTTTTGTGGCTTTTTATTCTTGTGTCTCGGGCATACTATGCATTATTTATGAGTGAAATTAGTTTTGTACTTTTCTTTGTATTTTTATGTACAATGTTCAGGTAGAGGGTTATTGATTTGAGGTATAAAATAGGAAAATAAAATAGTTCTCAAAATGCATTAATTGGGCTGTAAAATTAGGGTTTCTAAGATGTGTTTTCTCTGCAATTGGTTGCCCTATCTCTCCCTACTTTATTCCTTATCGACCAAGTTATCATGATGATCAGGCCTCGGGGTTTAGGGTCACTCAGTGTCTTTGGAACTTCATTCTTTTTCATTTCTTCCTTTATTATTTTATTTAGGATTAAATACAATTTTTATACAATATTTATAGATCAATTATTGAGTTTGTTTTTCACAAATTAATGTTATATACATGCATTTATCTAGGGATTTAAGTTCAAAATGAAATAATAAAGTTGATGAAATGGAGATTCGTTAGATACATATATGTGTTAATGAATATAGGATCGACAATTTGAGAGCTCCTTCGTTTTTTTGTTGCTTTATATTGATGATACGTTGATAGCATCTAGAAACAAATATGAAGTGTATTGGCTGGAATCCTTACTGTTGGACATGCGAGCCCACGGCGAGCCATTATGCAATAAATATTGTTGCACGTATCATTCCCTGATCTGAAATGAAGAATAAATAATTTGCATAATAGGTCCCTCTGTACAATTAGGGTTATGTACCATGGCCATCTTAATGACCATACAGTTGTGGATTCATTAAATGAATCATAGAGGCTGGTGCTTGGATGAATATATAATGGGGTAGATAGAGGACTCATCAAGCACCGTCAAATGATTATTAAGAGATGATCTCCAGCCTGAGTAGGAGATGGCAATCCTTTCTCACATAGGCTGATATCTGACCGACCTCTCGATGCAGGTCATCTGCATGGGAATAGTGATTCAGAGGTGTCAGATTAGTTAAGTCAATGGGTTGACTTAGCGAGATCGAGATATCCTAAGTCCTATGTTGAATACTGTCACAGCATAGGCACACATCCTCTGACTAGAGACAGATGTGTTACTATATGTCTGAGTATGTACATTTGGCAGACCATTAGGTTGATGACCTAATCAAGGTCTATACACCGGCGAGCTGGTGTGCATATAAGGGCACATGAGTAATACGATCTCTCAAAGGGATCATACAGGTTCACTTGTGAACCGGAAGACATGAGCTCACTCATGAGGTATTGGGACCGATCAAATTCCATGCATGGTCGTCATGCTTTGGAAGCATGACAAGAATTTGAAGGTATGATATATGCTTTGGGAAAGCATATGATCGATACCAAATCCCAATGACCAAGATTGAGAAACTTGGTGATCAAACCCTGAAGAAGACAGTATAAAATAGATCTTCATCTTCAGGTTGATCATTGGTCTTCCAGTATGCAGGATGTGCAGGTATTGGGTATACCTGAGGGTGATGTGATCATAAACGATTGTATAACCATGACGCTTACAGTCCGAGGGAGTGATGAAACAGGTCTGGATTTTAGTGACTCCTCTCAGTAGAGAAGTAACTTGATCTTAGTCCAAATGTTGGACATTGATCTGAATGTGATTCAGATGCAATGAGAAGATTAAGTATACGGACTTGATTTAATCAAGCATCTATGAGAGGTCCGTTAGATCTGGATTTGAGATGAGATCTCAACATCCAAGTCACTATACATGGAACAATACAATCGCCCTGTCCTTATCTCCAAGTTTCTGCGGAGAAGGCACATTATTCTTGAAGGAGTTCAAGAATAATTCCTATGATGAATTTAGTATCCAAGCAAGAAGGTTTTGATGATTAAATGAGATTTAATTATCAAAGTATAATATGAATAAGATTCATATTATGAGAATGTGTCCAAGATAATTAAATGAGATTTAATTATCAAGTACAATATGAATAAGATTCATGTTGAGAGAATTATTATCCAAGATAATTAAATAGGATTTAATTATCAAGGATAAGCAGATCATGGATAGTGCTATCCAGAATATCTGTGTATATTATAAATGAGATTTATAATATATCAGAGAGAGAGAGAGAAATATTGTAAATAACATTTGTTAATTATTAATGTGGATTGGATCCACATTAGTTAATTAATTAGAAATGTAATTTGCAAATTAGTTTGGGATGTGAATATGATTCACATATTTTTTCAATGGCATGATTGAAATATTCACAAATTAATTTGGAATTAATTTGGTGGATATTATTGCAATAATAGTTATTGCAAATAATTAAGAAATAATAATATAAATAAAAGGAGACAAAACCACCTGTAATCATAGGTGGCGTCACCTATGACTAAGTCATAGGTGACGCCTCCTTGAATTTAGAAGGGGTTGTTGTCTCCTCTTATTTGTTGACTTATTATCTCTTGATTAATTAATTTATGTTAATTAAATTATTGTCGATAAAAATTCAACACATATTTAATTTAATATAAATTAATGTTGTTGGTTTTTAACCAACAACAATCATAGCCGTTGGATAGCTCTTGGATTACAATGACCGTTGGATCCATGAGAGCCATGGATTGAGATCCATTGGATCCCAAACTAATATATAAAGAGGGTAGCCATAGCCCTTGAGAACACACCAAGTAGACACCTACTCTACTTCTCTCTCTCCCTCTCATTCTCGTGCTCTCTCTCTCTCTCCAAAGGGTGGCCGACCACCATTGTTGAGAAGGAGAGAAGTTTTCGCCTTCGCCTTCGACGACTCGAGGATCTCCTTCTTCTTCGTGGCTACTTGCTGTAGAGGAAGACGACGGATTTCGCTTGATGATGAATCCACAATTCATCATCTCAATATCTTGATCTTAGCAAAATCCACGAGTAAATTCCCTAATAAATATCCATAAAATCAATAAATTAAGAAAATAACTCTTGTAAATAAAACACACTAATTATTGTATATAAGATTGTACAAAATAAATTAACACTAAAAAGCCGCAAAAATAAAGGAGTTTTATACTTGTAAATAGCCAAAAAACTTCATGTATTTTTAATAATTTCATTTCAATTCCTTTTGCCTAATTCTTTCTCTAACTTGTTTATAAAAATGTATATAAAATTACAAAAATACAAAACAAATTTCACCTCAAATAAATGCTCCTAGATCCCAAAGAGAAAAAGCCGTAAAGACCAACTTCCAAGCTAAATTCCCGCTCCGTATGAACTCCAAATTCACCAAACTCACTTTTAAAGTTCAAGTTAGAAAATTATCTATCCAACGGAAGTGGTTTCATTAAAATCGGAGCTCATTTGCAAAAGTTGGGTTTTGGGACCTAGATGTACATTGCACATTATGTATATATTCATACTTTCTTCATTTTTTATTATATCTTTCTTAATTATTAAAAATACAAAAAAAATCATACTTGTATTGTATTTTAATTATACTATTTTATTGTATTTTTTCGTTGTAAATATCTCTTATTAAAAAGATAAAAAAAATTACATATTAGAAAAGTAAAAAAAATGTACATGGTGTTTTGTCTTCTTTTGTAAATTCTCCACTATTTCTCTTCTCTTTTTATTTTATTGTATTTAAAGTAGACAACTTTATTTATTTATTTATTTATTATTTAATTCCCATTCTCTACAATAACCACCAATTCAACTCCATTATTCCACCATTTTTCCCAACTTCCCATTCAACTCCATTAATAATACAACCTCCCATTCAACTCCACCACTTTAATAACCTCCCATTCCATCCTCTTTATATACATGTCATTCTCCTCATTTTTACCTTTGATCCATCTTTATGTGAGGAGAGCCAAGTTCCCAGAGTTGAATCGGTGACAGCGACGCAACCGCGGTCGAGCGACGACGACCCTCTCTCCGGTGTGATCCGTTGGCTTTTTGGCCAACATCGCAGCCGCAACCGCGCGCTGCTCGAGCTCATCGCACGCCGGCGATTTGAGCGAAGACCGTGCTCACGAGAGCACTCCATAGGCGACCGTATCATCGTAGGTAATTTTTTCCCTTCATTTTATCATCTTGTCATTTTTCGTATCATTTAGCATATCACATTACCACTCATACACCCGCCATTTATTTATTCCACCACCACCATCATACCATCACCTTTCCCATTTGTTTAGTTTATTATCACTACATTATTTTCCCCCCTTCATTGCCATTTTTAATTGTAGTTTCTGTCTAATCAAAATTTTAAAAAAAATATAAAAAAATTTGAAACAAAAAAAAGACTTTTATTACAGCAGTTTTTTTTAAAAAAAAATCAAAAAAAATCAAAAAAAAGTAACGGCAGCAGCAGTGGGGAGTCACCCACCGTCGCCGCCCTCCGCCTCTCTCCACCGCTGCTCCCGCCGGCCCCAGCGGCTCAGCCGCCCGCTCCAACCTCTGGCGGCGCGGCCCCGTGCACGGCTCGCCGCCCGCTCTTCCAGCGCCGCCGCCCCCTCCAGCTCTCCAGCCCCCCCCCCTTCCGCCGTTGCGGGCTGCCGGGCGCCGCCACCACCTCCAAGCCGCGCCTCCGGCCCTCGTCACCCAACGCCGCCGCCTGCGCACCCGCCGACCCCCGCGCGCGGATGCGCGTGGCCTCGCCGCCGCCGCCGAGCACTCCCCCATTGGGTTCTTCCCTAGCCGTCCAGAGGAGGAAGAAGGTCCTTTCATTTGTTTAATTTTTTTTTGTAAATATTGTTGTTTCACCCGTAATGTTTTTATAATTACAAAGTAGTCCATGTTCATAAGTTCCATTGTATATATTATTTTCTGAGTTTGCACAAACACCCATGTGTTCATGCTTAAATTTGGACTTCAATATTACATCTTTTTATTCAATGAAGAATGGCATTATGTGAAGCAACTTATCCTCTATCATGTGATTGTTTATTTGTATTTTTGTGAGATATGGGTAATTAATTATAATTATTTAACTGAAATTTTGCATAGTTTACCCATTCCGTGCCATTAAATTAATATCTCACAAACGATTGCTCTAAAAATTCCACAAATATTATATATGATGCCTTGATATGTGATGTAATTACTGTCCAAATTTTATCCAAAATGGAGTTGTCTTGTGCCTTAAATAAATTGTAGAGTGATTTTAGTTTTTGATTTTTAATTAAATCTATATACATGCTTTTTGCGAAATTTCAACTCTCCTGGATTGCTTATTTAAATATCTTTTGAGATAATTTTCTCTCGGATTAATTTGATAACGTGGATTTAATAGGAATTAATTACTCATTTCCATTATGTTTTCACTAAAAAATTCATAAAAAAATCATAATTTGTCAAAAAAATCAAAAAAATTTACTGTAGTCTCCTTGCATCATGTTTTCATTCCAGTAATTTTTTCATAATTTTTGCTTACTGTTTGTGTGATAAATTGTGAAAATACCCATAAAAAGTGTGTATTTTTAGTTATTGCATTTTAACCCATAAAATTCCAAAAAAATGTGTTTTGTGTTCCCCACTGGATTAGGACCTTAGAAAAAAATATAATTTGGCTGAATTGGATTAATTTGACATCAAAATTAATTTGGCCTTGTTAGTGTCTTAATTCACTTGCTTTCACCTTTCACCTTTGTTTTTTTGCATAAAAAATCTAAAAAAAATACCGTTGAATATCTAGATCTTAAATTTGCAAATTAAACCCAAGTTGTTCCTTTGCCTCCCTGAGTTCGACCCCGAACTTGCCCGGGATATAAATTAAAGCCGAGACACTCTTCACGGAGATCTTCTCTCGGTTCTGACCGAATCGCTAAGTACACGTGCTACAACGTGATCGAATTAAACAACGTATTTAGCGACTCGTCACTTGACGAAATCAGGAGATCTACTGCTTGGATCTTCATCGAGGATTGCGAGAGGGACGCGGCTCATCATCGTGCCCGCAAGTGCGTTCTTCGTGGATCGGACTTGAGACAGGAGGATCTCTTGTTTGGGATCTCGCGATCACAACCACGCTTCAAAGGTATTCCTTATACTTTGTGGTTTGATGAAACGATCCGAGAAGTGTTCTCGTGATCATGTGGTTTCATCGTTTGATTTAAAAATTTTTAAATTCCGCTGCACCTTGCGACTAGTATGACTAGTCACCCCGATCGTATTCGATGCGATCGTCATGCTTCCGTGATGCGCTTGAGGATTCTCAATATCCTTCAAGTGGTATCAGAGCCTTAGGTCGAAAAGGGTTTTGGATATGATCCATGAATCATAGACGACTTGGGTTTAAAATGGTCGCGAAAAATTTTTGGCGCATTTGAATTTTCGCAACTCTGTCTAATTGATTTTTTTCGGCACTGTTTAAATTGTTTAAACACGAAATTTCAATTGGATTTTGTTCCCCATTAAACAAGGAAACCATAGGACTTGAGTTTACTAAATTTGGACTTTATTTGCTCAAGATATGGCTTTTTGAATATGACTATATTCACTGTTGCGGGAACTGCGGATTTAAACGTGATTAATGAGATAATTGTGGTTTTAATCCGTCTCGAAATGCATAAATTATTACTTGGGTTCTTCAATAAATCAAATAGGCAATCTTTGGAAACTGAGTTTGTAATTTTTGGATTTAAATTGATCAAGATAAGTTAATTTTAGTGATTGGGGGTCACTGCTGGAAATTAACATTTTTGATCTTGAACCTTGTGATATGTCATTCAATTATCATGATGAAAATTAATTGTTAATTTTCTGGAATAATTAGTGATAAATATTTGTGAAATATTTAAAGAAATAATTATTTCATTGAATGACACTTGCCTAAACCACAATGATGAGATATTAGATCTTGATCATTGGTTCATCAACAAACATTGCTTTCATGAAAACCATAGTTTATCCTACAATAGATGTAGGACAACATTTACATGAAAAACCCCTCTTGCTTGAATAGGATTGGGGATTTGTTTAGCAAATCTCCTTATAATATAATCAAAAGGTTTTGATGTATATTATATGGTATAATTTCGGTTGAAAGACCGATGAGCATCTCAAAGTACATGATGATCTATCTGGCATTATCCTTTCCTGAGGTGGATATGGTGTCTAGTCGGAGATCGCTGGGGTAGCGGGTTGCAACGTATGTGGTCCGTCCCACTCTCGCCGGTACTGGCCATGACAGCGGGTATGGATTGGATAATGCCGGAGAAATCAAAGTGTATTTCTAATTATTAAAATTCGAAATAATACGTACTTTGAGATTATACCTATTATTCAAGTAAAGAATTCAAAGTTTGTTGATTGATATAAGGATTGATGATTGATTTAATGTGATTAAATTAATTATATCCTATGAAACACTCTATTAAGAATAGATGTGTATTTCCCTTGGAAGAATTAATTATGTGAATATGATTCACGATAATTAATTATTTCAATTTGAATAAGAGGTGGAGGATCACATAAGTGACATCCATGGTCTCCCGTCAAGGCAAAGAATTTCGTCGCCAAAAGTTGTATATAGGAGACGCCTGTCCGAAGTGACAGAACCTATATACAATTATTTGGATCGGGTTCTTTGCTTCTCGAAAGAGTAAGGCCGTATACGTAGTGACCCCAATATCGGGTCCTCATATTATTGGGGCGATATTGGATTGCGTATAGCGAGTTTTAAGCATGTTTACGGTTGGTTCAATTAGCAACGGGTCAACATCATCTTAGGGGTGGTGGGCCCGGGTGTTAAAGACCGAATTGGGAAATGCAAGTTGGACTTGCAAGGCGGAATGTGTTCCCGCTTCTCTTTATTCGAGTCACAGGTTCTCATATTATTGGGATGTGATAAAGATAGAGAGGAGATCCCAGATCTTGCTTGAGATATAGTGGTAAGTATATCTCTTACTTTGAAAGACGATTAGGGAATAATCTTTCATAGTAGACATAGCAAGACAAATTTGATTTAAAATTCCTAAATCAAAGTAAAATATGTATATATAATATATATACCCTTATGCAAATTTCTTATTTCAGATAATCCTTCATTAAACCCACTCAATGTTATACTCAATAATAACCAGTAAAATATCATGGATTGGACTCATGATCCAGATATTATACTTGCAATTGGACACATAATGTATGTGGTTGCAATGTGCAAGTTTCCTCAACATGATGAGGAGTGACAATTAAATAAGACATCAAGACATCACCTTAGGGTTTGTATGTCTCTATAGTCTTGATCTTTCATCGAGTGTACTTTAGAAGTGACATGTCGATGATGATCGCAATTGTCAAAATAATCCTTATAAAAATCTAAGAAGATGTTCTGGCATAATTGTGCTCTAGACATTTAATCATGAATGACGTGGTTCTCTGCATTATGCAGAATGGTGGCTCGAAAGAGATGATGTATTCAAAATGTTTGAATACCTACCTGAACCTAAGTCTCTAAGAGTTTAGATGGATGTAGATACGATGAATGTCATCATTCTACTGTCTATACTCTAGTCATTCATGAAGCTTCATAATATTCATATTGTATGAATTAATGAAGCATGTATAAATGTTGAAATGCTCTTACATTGAATTCTTTTGAATTTAACATGAGAGACCCTTAGTCTTGAACAATGGTTGTTTATAGATGAAGAGAGCACAGTGGAAGCGTGGGTCGGACCCATGTGAGAAGGAAAGTCAAAGAGTTGATTGTGCTTCTGTGACTTCCATATGACATCCAAAGAGTTGGATGAATGCCTATACTGCAATAACTTGATGTGTTGATAGTATGACTATCAAGTCTGTCTAGAATCCTTAGAGAAGGACTCAGATAGTGCATCATAATAATCTATATCTACATTTGATCATTGAAATTGACTTGCTTATTTGATAAGATAAAGTCTGATAATTGTATCTCAATCTTCTAACAACACTTGCAATGTGTTGCACATCTTTTAGAAGACTGGAAAAATTTGATCTTAAGGTTTATAGTTATCCACATAGACATTGATGCAATTGTTGCAACAATCTCTGTTGGATTGATATACTTCTTAATTTCAGTGGGAGAGCCTTAGTCTTAGAGAATGTCTCTATGACCTAGATATTAGAATACACTCATTGTTTGTTTCTAAATGTTGGAAATAAACATGAATTCTGGAATAACCCTGTCATAAAGAGTTATGATGGATATATTTCAGATAGATAATAATCTAGCATCTGGTGGACTCTACTAAATTAGAAATTTAATGAATGGTTCATTGAGATTTCTAATACTGAAAGTTAAACCTTATATGATCAATAGGAGGATAAAGATCATTTGGCAATGATTTAGCATCAAGTTTTGGATATATGTCTGCTGATGAGATCAATAGACTAGTAAGATATGAAACTTTAGAATGTCTAAAATTTCAAAGCTTACATACTTGTGAATATTGTATTCAAAGTAAAATGTCCAATACACTCTTTTTTTTTTGGGAAAGGTGTAAGATGTCAAGGTATTCGAGATCTCATACATATTGATGTATGTGAATCATCTATATCATAGTGAACATTGTGGATATGTGATATCTATTGATGATCATGTATGATATGAGATTTCTTCTCTTCACCTGGGAAACCTTTGAAATGTTCAAAGATTTCATAATTTTGGTTTAGAACTAAAGTTTGAAGGAAGATTAAATGAATTTGATCTAACCAAGGTAGCAAGTACCTATTAGATGAATTCAAAGAATATCTTATGGAGATATGAATATCATTTCTATCTCAATCCTCCTGACACACCTAAACTCAATGGAGTTGTAGGAAGATACAATTAGATCATGTGTGACATGATTTGATCAATGATGCATTTCAGCATAATTATCCCTTAGTTTCTAGGTATATATGTGTAGTAGAGACTACAATATATATATCCTTAATAAGGTTCCATGCATGTAAGCTGGAATCTAGCACTTGAAAGTGCTACTTCATTAGGAAAATAAAGGATGGTATTGGATACCTACTTTATGACCTTGAGATTCTTAAAATATCTCATCTTTGAGAATATGATTCTTATAGGATGACTCTCTTGAGAATCAAGATGAAAATGAAGTAAAGGAAATCATTTAATATTGAGAAGATAATGAGGCTCCAGAAATCGGAAACTAAAAGGGACAATTAAAGATGAAACACTAATACTTCTTCAAATAAGTTTGAAGATGTATTCCATGTGTCAGACAATGATCGGACTTCATGTGATGAAGCTCCTGAGGATCATGACATGGAAAGATGGATATTAGCAATAAAGGTCTAAGGTAGACTTCATATACAAGTGTTGTATATGGACCCTCGAGGATCCACCTATAAGGGTTAGACCCATTAAGGTGTAAATGGATCTTCAATAGAAAGAGGGAACCTGATGAGAAGGTAGAGACCTTCAAAGCACGGTTCGTAGCCATGAGCTACACACCGAAGAGAAGACATCGATTGCGATGAGGCTTGCTTTTCAATGATCATGCTTAAACCCTTCAGAATATTGCTAACCCTAGTTACACAATTTGACTATGGCATCTTCAAGATGTGAGTCAAGATTGTATTCCTCTATGAATACCTCTTTGAGGATATTCACATGAAGTAGCCCCAGGGCTTCATGGTTGAGGAATGCAAGATGTGCTGGCTAAAGAACTCCATCTTTGGACTCAAATAAGCTTCTTGTAGTTGGAACATAAGATTTGATGAAATTATAATTGTTATGATTTCAAATAGAATCTTGATGAACCATGTGAAGCTTAGTGGGAGTGCCATTGTGTTCATCGTGCTAAATGTAGATAATATCCTAATCATTTGGAATGATATAAGGATGATAATAAGTGTTTTGTGATCTGGTTATTCCATACCTTGAGATATGATCTCAAAGATGCCTCTTAGATCTTAGTTCTGAAGGTGTTCAGAAGCAAAGAAAAGAGGGTATTGGGACTGTCACATTTGTGGTACACCTTGGACATGTTCCATTTTCTGGAAATTCCAAGAAATGCTTTCTTACCTTAAAGATTTGGTACTGACCTATCTAAAGGGATAGCACCTCAAAGAGTTGAGGAAGTGAATGCTAAAACTGGTTGCCCTTTTGTGCATCAGTTACGAGAAGCTGAAAGTATGCTAAATGTGTACAAAAGCCAGATATCTGCCATGCAGTGGGAATAGTAAACTGTTACTAATCCTACTATGGAGATAGAACACTTAATTGCAGTAATAACAATATCTTCAAAGATGACAAGGCTTTAGAGATAGTGATCTCTAAGTCTTATCTTCAAGAAATTAAGACTTTTAGATGGAGATCTAAAAGGTCTTAACTGCGAATACCTTAGGAGATAGAGATCTCCAGGGATAAGGGTATTCTGATAAGGATAATAGAAATTACATGCTGGTTATAATAATATTTCTTTTGAGTTGTAGTATCAAGGATACTATGACTGACAAGATTGAGTATTGGTTGCATTAGATACAACATTCGCATTAGATGCGAGCACTGTTACTGGGGATATGCAAGTCCCGTAAAAGGACTTGGCGTAGTCTCGCGGGAACAGAGTGACTGATCAGCTTACCTAGCTATATTTTAAATAGCATATGATTGTCACATGAGTGTGGGTTTAAATGATTAGCCCATTAAAGGCTCTTTGGGCTAGTGGGAGATTGTTGGACATGCGAGCCCACGGCGAGCCATTATGCAATAAATGTTATTGCACGTATCATTCCCTGATCTGAAATGAAGAATAAATAATTTGCATAATAGGTTTCTCTGTACAATTAGGGTTATGTACCATGGCCATCTTAATGACCATACAGATGTTGATTCATTAAATGAATCATAGAGGCTGGTGCTTGGATGAATATCTAATGGGTTAGATAGACGACTCATCAAGCACCGTCAAATGATTATTAAGAGATGATCTCCAGCCTGAGTAGGAGATGGCAATCCTTTCTCACATAGGCTGATATCTGACCGACCTCTCGATGCAGGTCCTCTGCATGGGAATAGTGATTCAGAGGTGTCAGATTAGTTAAGTCAAAGGGTTGACTTAGCGAGATCGAGATAACCTAAGTCCTATGTTGAATACTGTCACAGCATAGGCACACATCCTCTGACTAGAGACAGATGTGTTACTATATGTCTGAGTATGTACATTCGGCAGACCATTAGGTTGATGACCTAATCAAGGTCTATACACCGGCGAGCTGGTGTGCATATAAGGGCACATGAGTAATACGATCTCTCAAAGGGATCATACAGGTTCACTTGTGAACCGGAAGACATGAGCTCACTCATGAGGTATTGGGACCGATCAAATTCCATGCATGGTCGTCGTGCTTTGGAAGCATGACAAGAATTTGAAGGTATGATATATGCTTTGGGAAAGCATATGATCGATACCAAATCCCAATGACCAAGATTGAGAAACTTGGTGATCAAACCCTGAAGAAGACAGTATAAAATAGATCTTCATCTTCAGGTTGATCATTGGTCTTCCAGTATGCAGGATGTGCAGGTATTGGGAATACCTGAGGGTGATGTGATCATAAACGATTGTATAACCATGACGCTTCCAGTCCGAGGGAGTGATGAAACAGGTCTGGATTTTAGTGACTCCTCTCAGTAGAGAAGTAACTTGATCTTAGTCCAAATGTTGGACATTGATCTGAATGTGATTCAGATGCAATGAGAAGATTAAGTATACGGACTTGATTTAATCAAGCATCTATGAGAGGTCCGTTAGATCTGGATTTGAGATGAGATCTCAACATCCAAGTCACTATACATGGAACAATACAATCGCCCTGTCCTTATCTCCAAGTATCTGCGGAGAAGGCACATTATTCTTGAAGGAGTTCAAGAATAATTCCTATGATGAATTTAGTATCCAAGAAAGAAGGTTTTGATGATTAAATAAGATTTAATTATCAAAGTATAATATGAATAAGATTCATATAATGAGAATGTGTCCAAGATAATTAAATGAGATTTAATTATCAAGTACAATATGAATAAGATTTACGTTGAGAGAATTATTATCCAAGATAATTAAATAGGATTTAATTATCAAGGATAAGCAGATCATGGATAGTGCTATCCAGAATATCTGTGTATATTAAAATGAGATTTATAATATATCAGAGAGAGAGAAATATTGTAAATAACATTTGTTAATTATTAATGTGGATTGGATCCACATTAGTTAATTAATTAGAAATGTAATTTACAAATCAGTTTGGGATGTGAATATGATTCACATATTTTTTCAATGGCATGATTGAAATATTCACAAATTAATTTGGAATTAATTTGGTGGATATTATTGCAATAATAGTTATTGCAAATAATTAAGAAATAATAATATAAATAAAAGGAGACAAAACCACCTATAATCATAGGTGGCGTTACCTATGACTAAGTCATAGGTGACGCCTCCTTGAATTTAGGAGGGGTTATTGTCTCCTCTTATTTGTTGACTTATTATCTCTTGATTAATTAATTTATGTTAATTAAATTTTTGTTGATAATAATTCAACACATATTTAATTTAATATAAATTAATGTTGTTGGTTTTTAACCAACAACAATCATAGCCGTTGGGTAGCTCTTGGATTACAATGACCGTTGGATCCATGAGAGCCATGGATTGAGATCCATTGGATCCCAAACTAATATATAAAGAGGGTAGCCTTAGCCCTTGAGAACACACCAAGTAGACGCCTACTCTACTTCTCTCTCTCTCCCTCTCATTCTCGTGCTCTCTCTCTCTCTCTCCAAAGGGTGGCCGACCACCATTGTTGAGAAGGAGAGAAGTTTTCGCCTTCGCCTTCGACGACTCGAGGATCTCCTTCTTCTTCGTGGCTACTTGCTGTAGAGGAAGACGACGGATTTCGCTTGACGAAATCAGGAGATCTACTGCTTGGATCTTCATCGAGGATGGCGGGAGGGACGCGACTCATCATCGTGCCCGCAAGTGCGTTCTTCGTGGATCGGACTTGAGATAGGAGGATCTCTTGTTTGGGATCTCGCGATCACAACCACGCTTCAAAGGTATTCCTTATACTTTGTGGTTTGATGAAACGATCCGAGAAGTGTTCTCGTGATCATGTGGTTTCATCGTTTGATTTAAAATTTTTTAAATTCCGCTGCACCTTGCGACTAGTATGACTAGTCACCCCGATCGTATTCGATGCGATCGTCACGCTTCCGTGATGCGCTTGAGGATTCTCAATATCCTTCACTTACTTGGTAGAGAAAAGGAAATGAAAGATCTAGATGCAACAAAAACAAAATACATGTCACGGAAATAAGCAGAGATCCAGAGGTTGAGAAGTCGCGATTGAGTCAAAAGAACTACCTAAAAATTATTTTGGAATGTTTTGGCTTGACCGATGCCAAACCTAAGAATATTCTACTTGACTCTCATTTCAAGCTATCCCAAGAGTTGACACCATATGCAGATGGTGGGAATGAGTATATGTCATGAATTCCTTACATTAGCATTGTTGGAAATATCATCTATTACATGATATGCATATGTCTAGACATCACCCATGCGGTTAATGTCATAGGTAGATGCATGCCAAATCCAACAAAAGGTCATTAGCTTGCTTTGAAGTGTACTTGAGACACCTATGAGGTACCACTAGTAACTATCTTAAGTTTGGGAGGAGTAAGTATGGATTAGTTGGTATTCTTGATGATGCTATGTAGATGACCATGACAAAATAAAATGAATCACTAACTATGTATACCTTGTTGGCAGATGTCCTGTTTCATGGAGAGCAACTTTGTTGCACACTATGGCCATATATACAATGGAAGCAGAGTACATGGCTGCAATTGAAGGAATCAAGCAAGCAATTTAATTGAGAGGATTATGTAACGAGTTCAATTTGATTAGAATGCAATTGCCATCCAGTGTAATTGTCAGAGTACAATACATCTAATAAAGGACCAAATGCACCATTAAAGCACCAAACACATCGATGTTTTTTACTACTTCATTAGAGAAGTAGTTGTGAGTCCGACACAATAGATGGGGGTGGATTTTGCAATATATAATTATCACACTAACAAAAACATATTCACAAACCACAAGGATAAAATAAAACAAAACCATGAAGGCACAATGATTTTACATGGATATCCAAGCGGGTTAATACCACAACCCAAAACCTTGTTATAGGATTTCCCCTTTTGCATTCTCAGCGAAACGTGTTTCCATTATTCCAATGCTAGCACAACCTCTCGTACAACATGTACCCTTCCTTGGACAACTCCCAAAGTAAGATTTTATCTCTCACTGAAAAGGAATCCGCAACTCAAAAATCTGTACAAAAACACCGAACAAAAAATATAGTTAGGCAATAAACATGAATTCACAAGCTTATGAACTTTAAGTGCAAAATCTGCTCGAGAATGATGATAATGATCACAATAGATCACAGAGAGCATAAAAAACTTCAATATCTAGACAACTTTGGATCGAAGAGAGCTCGAGAGTGCATAAACACTGAAAGAACTCAAATATCTTACAAGAACAACACTCTTTCTATTCTTTTGAGAGTAGAGAATGTTTATAGTTGGTTGTGCGTGAGCCATAGGGTCCCTTATGTGGGGTTGGCCTCAAAACAGTTGTCGGTGAGCAAAAATAGAAGTTCTAACGTTTTGATTTCCCAAAATCATAAAATGATCGATCATATAACATGGATGATCGATCATGGGTGATCGATCAGATCAACAAAGTGGTCAATCAGATGTAACTGCTGAACAATAATTTGAAAAGTGATCAATCATGGTCAAAGTATGTTCCTTCAGTGTTGATCAACCATGAATAAAAATATGATCAATGGAGTCAAAAAAATCAATTATTAAGAATTGACTGATCAAGATTAAAAGATGATCGATAAATGATGATCTATCATGGGGGGTTAAGGTGATTGATTATATGTCCGAAAAATGATCTTATGAAATTGATGATTCTGGCTCAGTTTTGTTTGTTGATCAAGATTATGCAAAAAACTATAGGATTGTTTCGTAGCTCAAAATAAAAATTATGTGACACATCAATCTTCTTTTCTTGTTCTTGACCTCGAAAGTCTTAAAACCACTTGAGTTTTTGGAATTTAATATATGTTTGAGTCTTTTTGTAGTCTATTTATGAGTCCCGAGCCTTTAAACTGAGTCTTTCATAATTGCTTTAGGCATTGAGTCAGCTTCATAGCTTTTCTACGCTTTTCATCACTACTACCTAAAGAGATAATCCATCTACATAATAAATATACAACAAAGTTAGGAAAAATTAAGTCACTAACAATCTCACCTTTTTTGTTAATGACTAAATTTATATTTATTTTTCAATGATTTCAGCGTTATTTATTTTTATTAGATTTAATCTCTTTCAATCTATATTATTTGAGAAATTATATACTCCTTTTATTTTTTTCTTTTAAACTCTTATCATTTAGTATGCTTCTCCCATAAAACTTCCTCTCCCTTTCTTTTTACACCATAGTAAAAGAGTAAAGCTTCTCTCCCTTTTTGTCATTATCAAAAAGATTTCTCTCTCCTTATATTAAAAAGTTCTTGCTTCTCCTTTTTCTCATCCCATTTTGGAGAAAATGTTTTCTCACATCTTTCGCATGAAACCATAGGATTTTACAAAAAAAATGTTATCAAAATTCCTCTTTTCTAAAACCTTATTCTAGAAGAAAGTTATAGGAAATGTCATTAGGTTGGCATAAACTTAAGTATCTTCTTAGATAGGCAAAACCTATCAAGGTTTAAGGATTTGGTAAATATATAAGCAAGTTGTTCTTTCGTGTTTTCAAAGTTTAGAAATTTCTTTTTTTAAAAAAAAGTCTCTTAGGATATGAAGTATAATGTCAATGTGTTTAGTCCTAAAGCGTAAAATAAGATTCTTAGACAAGATTGATAGCACTTGTGGTATCACACAAAATTTTAACTTTTTAAGCTTTAATCAAAAGTCATATAAGGTTTGTTTCATCCACAATATTTTTTAATATGCAAGAGAGGCATATATGTATTCAGCTTTTGTTGTTGATAGAGCTACACTATTTTTTCTTAGAGAATCAAGAGACCAATACATTCCAAGGAAATGACACTTTCAACTAGTACTTTTTCTATTAGTTCAACTTCTAGCATAATCATCATCAGTATAAGATTTTAAATCAAGTGTGGTGATCTAGGGTAAAACAAGCCACAAATATTTAGTATTTTTCAAGTATTTGAAGATACTTTTTATAGCTTTTAAATGACTTCTTTATGGGTCAATTAGAACCTAGCACATAACCAAGTACTAAAAAGTGTCTGGTCTTCTAGTAGTAAGACATAACAATGAACCAATCAAACTATTGTATTGAGTCGCATCAATATCCTTACCCTTTTTATCTACATCAAGTCACGCTTAAGCTCCCATTGGTGAGGTCTTCCCTTTTGTACTCTTCATATTGAATCTTTTGAGAAGATTCCGAATGCACTTTGCTTAACTTGTGAAGATCCCTTGTGGCAGCTGTTGAAACCGCAAGCTTACAAAAAAAATTGAGTTCTCCCATGACACTCATTTCAAATTCCTGTTGCATCAACTTGACAAAATCTCTGCACAAATCTACATTAGTAGCTCTGAAAATAATATAATTAACATATATTTGAACTATTAAAAGACAATGTGAACTCTAGTAAACAAATTCAGGTCTACTTTTCCAATTTCAAAGTCAGTAGATAAGAGAAAAGATTTTTATCTAATAATATCATGCTCTTGGTGCTTGTTTTAGTCTTCATAAAGTTTTGTTCGATTTATAAACAAACTCGGGGTGATAAATCAGGTGTTTGTTTAACAAAAACTTCTTATCTCAGATAACCAATAAGAAAAATACCTTTTACATCCATTTCAAAAAGTTTTATGTCTAAATGAGTAACATAAACAAGTATCATCCTAATTGATTCTAGTATAGGTACATATTTCATATGTTTCATCAAAGTCTATGCCTTCCTATTGGTCGTAACCTTATGCAACTAATCTGGCTTTTTTACTAATCACTTGACCTTCTTCATTTGATTTATTTTTGTAAACCCATTTAATTCCAATTATTGGGGTGTTTCCTAATTTAGGTACAAATCCCAAACTTTATTTTTTGTGAATTTCTTAAGTTGTTCTTGCATTTCAATTAGCCATGATTCATCTTTTAGTTCATCGTCAACATTATTAGGTTCTATTTTAGATGCATAAGCATCAAGTGCAAAGTTAATGTTTAGTTGAGAACATGTCTTGATTTTATCTGATATTTCTCTATTTATTTGTGTCTTAGGGTATTCCTCATCAAGGATCCATTCTTTAGGTAGATTAAGTGTATTAGTGTCGTTATCCTAGTTATATCAACTAATGTTTGTTCTTCGTCTTCTTTATCTTTAATGAGATTTTCTTTATTGTTTGATTCATGTAGCTTGTCGTTAAAATTTATGTGCATTGTTTCTCCACAACTATTGTGTTTTTTTATAAAACTTTTTGAGCCTTATTATGATTTGAACAACTAATGGATATGAATTCATCGCTTTTAGCATCAAACTTGTCTAAGTTATCTCTTTTGTATTTAGTTTAAAACACATTTACTTCCAAACACTTTGAAGTGGCTTATCTTGAGAACTTCCCTTTATAAATTCACAACTTCTCTTTTTACGGATTCGTCGTATTAATACTCTATTTAGTACATATGAGGCAGCATTAGTAGCTTCATCCTAGAAGTATTTTCGTACATTGGATTCAATTAATAAAGTTCTAGCACAGTCTTGTAAAGTTCTATTCTTTCTTTCTACAACTACATTTTGTTAAGGTGCTCTTGGAAAATAATATTCATGTTTTATTCCACATTTTTCGTAAAACTTAATGAATTATTCATTTTCAAACTCTCCTCCACAATCTATACGAATTTTAAGTTTTTTCATTCTTTTTTAACTATTTTTGAAATTTTTATAAAATATTTTATTATTTTATCTTTTATTTTTAAGAAGATGGTCCAAGTGAATCTAGAGTAATTATTTACTATTATAAGGCAATATTTATAGTCTGGCTTTCCACTCTTTTGGTGCAAATAGATCTATGTAAAGTAATTATATGGGTCTATATATTGAAACTAAGTTTCTTCATTTGAATAAGCTTTTGCAGAGTTTTCCTAGTAAGCAAGCATTACAGAGTCTTTTGGGGTTTATCCTATTGATAAGCAGTCCACTTACTATGTTATTCTTGATCGACTTATTTAAGTATGTAGTGCAAGTGACATAGACTTATATGCCAAATATTAATTTCATTATTACTAGAAATCATAAGATTTATCTTTGTAAAACTTTAAAACATAAATATCTTTAAACCTTTTCCTAATTAGCATGGGTTCATGATTATATTCATTAAGAATTTTAAAGCGGTTTGATGAATATAGAACATTAAAACTTTTATCACAAACTTGACTTACACTAAGTAAATTATGTTTTAAACCATTAAGTAAAGAGACATTATCAAAAATAGCTCTACCCTTACCAACTTGACCAATACCTATGATACAACCCTTGTGATTGTTCCCAAACGTGATTGAACGCCATTCTTTGCATTTCGAGATGGTAAGCAACTTCTTCTCTCTTGTCATATGCTTTGAACATATTGAATACATGATCCATTGACTTCTCTACATTTTTCCTACAACATTTGATGTCGACGTTATTCTTGATCTAAATTTGCTTTGAAGCTTTTAGTCTAGTTTGAGATAGTGTGTACATCCATTTCTTGTAATATATATTTTCTCCACCTACAAAATAAGTTTTAAGACTATCTTTTGTTACCCATCTTTTGTGCCCACAATAACTTAACTTACTCTATTTTTACTAAGCAACTTGTTATGAGATGTTGAACTATCAGTAAATCGTATTTCATTCTTATCATAGGGATTTCTTTTAGTCCCTAGTTGCTTATCTAAATTCTCTTTTCTTTTGATGAATCTAGTAAGAACATTTAAATTAAGTTTAAGACTACTAATTTCTTTTTCAAGAAAAGTAATATTATCTTCTTAGAAGGATAATTATTCACTAAAACTATATTTTAAGAAATAACTTATTTATCTTTTTAATTAGATTTTCTACAAAAATGTCATGACAAGCATTTAAAAGTTCAGTGTAAGTTTCTCGAGTTACCTCATCTTTTAGAGCCATTAGTCGAGGCAAGTTGATTCTTCATCGCTAGAGTCTGAGTCAGAGTTGATTGAGTCTGAGTCAGTCCATGTTGCTTGTAGATGTCCATTTTTATTTCACTCATAGCATGTAGGTGCTTCTTTATGGTCCACTTTCTTTGACTTGATGCTTCTATTGTTTCCCCTGATCTTCTTGAACTTTTTATAAAGAATGACAAGATCTTTATGATTCATTTCTTCATCAAACGAGTCGTGTGTGCTAACCTTAAAAGTTAGAGATTTCTTTTTTACCTCCTTGATTAATTTCTTGGTCTTCTTCTTAACTTCATAGGCCATCATGTCTCCTATGAGGTCATCCATCTCTATATCTTCCATGGCATTCGCTTCTTTTATTGTTGTCTTCTTATGTTCCCGTTCACTAGAGAATGAATTGGTGCCTTTCATTTCCAACTCCCTTTGATGAAGTTCTTACCTAGAGACATGAGGTTTTTCACAATAGTTTTAAATCGTATACATGTCGTGCAACATGTACCCTTCCTTAGACAACCCTTAAAGGAGGATTTCATCTATAGCTGAAAAAGAAATCCACAACTAAGATACCTATACAAAGTATTGAACTTAAAATATAATTAAGCAATAAACTTGAATTCATAAGCTTACAGACTTTCAACGTAGAAACTGCTCAAGAATAATGATAATTATTACAATAGAGCACAAACAACTTTAATAGCTAGTTAACATTGGACTTAAGAGAGCTCAAGAGTGTAAAACATTGAAAGAACTAGAATATCGTATTAGAACAACACTCTTTCTTTGCTTTTGAGAGTAAAGAATATCTATCATTGGTTGTATGCCTCAAACAATGAGCCATAGGATCACTTATAAAGGGTTGGCCTCAAAAGAGCTGTTAGTGAGCAGAAATGGAAGTCTCAATGTTCTGATTTCCAAAAATCATGAAATGATCAATCATGTAACATGGATGATCGATCGTGGGTGATCAGTCAAATCGACAAAGTGATCGTTCAGATTTTATTATTGAACAATAATTTGAAAAGTGATCAAGCATGGTCAAAGTATGATCGATCAAGGTTGATCAATCATGAAAAGCTAAGGTTGATCATGTCAAAAAATCAAAAATTAATAAATGATCATCAATATTAAAAGATGATCGATTAGAGTTGTCAAGGTGATCAATCACATGTCTAAAAAATAATTTTATGAAATTGATTATTCTGGATTAGTTTTGCTTGTTGATTAAGATCCTGAAAAGACTATGAGATTATTTTTCGGTACAAAATAAAAACTCTGTAATATGTTACAATAATCTTCTTTTCCTGTTCTTGACTCCAGTCTTAAAATCACTTGTGATTTTAGAATTAAATCTTTCTTTGAGTTTTTCTGCAATATTTTTCTAAGTCGTGGGCTTTTGTTGAGTCTTTCATAATTTCTTTTACCTTTGCACCGACTTCATAGCTTTTCTACACTTTTCATCACTACTTCTACCTGAAGAGTTAATCAAGCTACAAAATAAATGTACAACAAAGTCATTATCAAAATCTAAGTCACCAAAAGTAGTTGCATATGGCGACATTCAGATGAAGAAAATTGTTATGTACAACAAACAATCCAACATATATGGTGACCAAGACGGTTTATTAAGGACACATTTACATCCATAACCTTGAGTAATTTCATAATTACAAACATAACCCCGTGTAATCGTGAATTACACGAGAAACCTGAGATATAACTGTGTCTCATGCACATAACCCTCTGTTAGTTTTCCCGTTAGCCCAACCATATCATTGGGTTAATCTAACCCATGTTCTATCCAACGATTATTAAAAAAATTAAAAAAAACTCACCTCTTCCCCTTCCTTTTCCAATGCCAAATGCCCTCCCCCTCCCTCCTTCCCCTCCACCTCTGTCCTCCATCGTCCTCCTCTAGGTTGTCACCCTCTGCCCTCCTTCTCTAGCTACCCTACAAGCAACTCCCCCTCCCCTTCCTCCTCCAGCTCTCTCTCACCTCCTCCTCTCCTTCCTCCTCCAACTCCCCCCACCGTCGCTGAGTACCTCCCACTCCCCTTCCTCATATAGCTCCCCCGTTGAGCAACTCTCCCTCCCCTTCCTGCTCCATCTCCCCTGCATCTCCCTTTCCTTCCTCATCTAGCTCCCTCCATGACTGTCGAGCATCTCCCCCTCACCTTCCTCCTCCATCTCCCCCAACCTCCGTCGAGCACCTCCCCCTCTCCTTCCTCCTCCATCTCCCCTTACCGTCGTCTAGAACCTCCCCCTGCCCTTCCTCCTCCAGCTCCCCACTAAGCACCTCTCCCTCCCCTTCCTCCTCCTCTCGACCCACCCTCGATAAGCACATCCCCATCCTCCATCCGCTCCCCCGTTGAGCACCTCCCCCTCCCCTTCCTCCTCCATCTCCCCCACCCCCATTGAGCACCTCCCCCTCTCCTTCCCTCCCTATATTTCAGCATGTAAACCTCCACCCCCTATTTTATCCTCGTAGACATAGATGCTCAATCGGGAAGATACCCAACTAACCTTACCGATCCTTCTCCTCCTCCTATGTTGCATACGACCTGTAAAAACCCAAGAGCAGAACAAGAAGAAGTTACATGAGGAAGGGCTCTGATGAATCTCCATTTCATAACCTTTATTCTATCATTTTGGCCTTAAAAACCCCAGCAAATGCATGTAAATAGCATCAATGTGTACAAAATAGCATTCACTATTTATTGTATTCAGTGTACATAAAATAAAGCTTTTAATGCCAAAATTATAAAATAAAGAGAAAAAAGAAAAAGGAATAAAATATTGAAAATATTTTATGACCCAAACCCCGAGGCCAAGGCCAGAATGGAATTGGTCGACAAGGAATAAAGTAGGGGGAGATAAGGGCCAATAACACAATAAATTCCTCATTTATTTATTCATTCATATATACATTTTTGACACATATTCTGTATTTAAATATTTATTCATCAAATAGAAATATTTTGTACATGAAAGTTGTAGATAATAATGTGAATAAAAATACTTGAGTTTGTACAAAAATAATACACAGTACACATTTTATACACAGAATAAAAAGCCAGAATCTCAACCTCGCAGACCCATATCTTCCAAATAAAGACTCAAAATACACCAAAATCACCTTTAATTGTATATAGCTTTTCAAGAACTATTTTATAAAATTAGTTTCATAATTTTTGAAGGTCATCTGTGAAAGTTAGGTTCTTGGCCATCATTGTACAAAGTATTGATTAAAATATTCATTATATTCATTATTCATTATTTTTATAAATTTCTATTTTTAGAAATTTGTAAATAATATATAAAATGCATATACATATTGAAATTAGCATAAAACCAAAAAGAAATTGAAAAATAAAATAAGTCTATAAAATACATAGACTAAAAATGCCTATGTTCCCTATGTATATAAATAAAAGGAAATCTCATTCTTTTATTCCTTCTTCATATATATTTTTGTTAAATTGTAAATATCATCCATACTCTATTAAAAATATAAATCCAAAATAAAAACAAATAAAAATCATTAAATAAATAAAATTACCTAAAATACAGGTAAAATACCTATGAGTATACCTACATACTATATACACCTATTTATTTAAATATACAAATAAACTCATAAAAATCAAATAAAAATACATTTATATTCCCAAAAATAATCTATAAATATATAAAATATAAAATAAAAAAATAAAAAAATGAATACACAAAATAAAAATAAATTATTCAAAATACATATAAATATACTTATAAATACATCATTAAAATAACCCATAATAAAATTCATCAAAAAAAAATAAATAAAAATCATAAAAATATACTACATTAATTAATAAACATTTTTTATTTTATAAGTATAAATTAATAAAATCATTTATTATGTTTAAATAATGGGTCAAGTCGATGCTGATGTGGACCAATCAGGTCCCGACCTTCGTTAACTGCCCGGTCAACTCCTCTGCCCCCCAGTCGCCTGGTGTCAGACGTCACTTCGGCCCTTCTTCTCCGACTTTTCCCTTCTCTTCCTTTGACTTTCGAGCATAGATTCCTTCATGAAAAAGCTCGGTCTATGCTCCAATCTTCACACCAACATCTTAGATCCAGCATCTGACCCATTGATTCTTTGTGGCACCCCGGTCAATAAGGGTGTGTCACCATGGATATAAATAAAACCCTTGACCTCCTCCTCCATTTTGGTCTCCCTTCGGTCGCCTTCCACCCTTGTTTCCAGTATCTAGAGGATCCTCGTGACAGGGGGTTCTCTTGGACGCTTCAGCCGGTGGGAGGAGTTGAGGAAAGCACCCACGGTCGTCGCTCGTCGAAGGTCCTGCTCCCTGGTCGACCACCAGGTATAAGAGCTGCCTTTATCTTATTTTGTAGCTTAGTTTTCATTTTTAGTCTTTAATTCAGTAGTTAGATTAATCATTAGGCCCTTAGGTGCCCGATTAAGGCCGGATCGACGTTCGAACCTCTCTAACTCGATCTACGCACTACCCGACCCTCGCATCACCACCATTTCACTCCCCCTCGCATTCTACATCTAACCTACGCTTCAGACCAACCAGAGCCCCGCTGGCTCTGCGAATCGAGGACCCCTCCTCCGCATCGCCGGACCTCGCCATTCCCATTCAGTTTCGCCTCTTGAGATGCAACCCTCGTTAGAGGGAGACCCCCTCGAGCCCCTTGTCTTTTTGGTGCAGGTCAAGAGCCAAACAGAGCTCCCTAGAGCTCAATTCGATCACCTGCGAGGTTCCAGGACCCCCCCTTTCTTCTCCGAGCTCGCAAGACCGATCTAGGGGGTCTTGGACCTTCTGGAGTACCTCGGACGCTGTGCACCACCTCGCCGGACGTACGGAGCCCATCGCCATTACCCAAGAGCGTCTGGAGGCAGAGGAATCAAGGATCGAAGTCAGGGAAGCCATCCATTCTTCCCTGTTCTTCGCGAAGAGCAGCTACCGTCGGATGGAGGAGGCGGCCCCAGATCTAATCTGGGTCGTCCAATTAGCAGTCGCCTCGGCCGTTCGATCAAGCGTCAGATGTAATCTCAGCCGAGGATCGTCGAATGGGTATCGGGCTTCGAGAGCCTGCCACGTGGATAAGTGGCGTGCCCATCGCCGTCCATTTGCGCGCCTTAGGGGGTAATTTACACTTAAGCCCCCTCGCCTTTTTGTAATCAATATTTAATACTGTAAATTAAATATAGCATTGTAAAATATTTGGGATTTTGACATTAGGACTCCTAAACTTTCCTAAATTGCAAGTAGGTCATCGGCCACGTCACCTCACGTGACCAGTTTACGTGAGGTGCGGGCTATATTGCAGAGGACCCCTCGAGGGTTTGGGTATTTTGTTTTGACCCAAGAACTTCCAGAACTAGTGTAATATTTTTGTGTATTTTGCATCAAGGCCCCCCAGATTTGTGGAAATTACATATAGGTCCTTCCCAAGCGCGTGCTAGTTACGCGTTGGGGTGGGTAAATTGTAGGGAGACCCTTGCGGGTTCTGTTATTTGTATTTGGTCCATTAAATGCAATATTTAGTATTATATTTTGTGTGAAAATTGCATCTTAGCCCCTGGATGTTTATCTAATTGCATATATACCCCTGTCAGGCCTTGTATTTTTGTATGATTTGTCTATTTATTCCATGCATCGATAAAACCCCAAAAAATCCACAAAAATTAATTTAAGCTCATGTTTAGTTTCACATTCACGCTATATTTTTGTATTTCATTTTTATTGCATTTTAATATTTATTGAAATTAAAAAATATGCATTTTCAGTACTGTCTACCTTAGAAAATCCATAAAAATTATCAAAACACATTGAAAAATTCTAAAAAAAATTAACTATTATTATAGTGTCTTTTAGTGTCGGTCCAAAAATCACTAAAAATCTTAAAAGAAAAACCTTAAAAATTAGAAAACACCTAAAAACTTCAAAAAAAATCTAAAAATTCATAGAAAAATCCCAAAAATATAAACCCAGATACTGTAGTTTCCCTATTTTATTACCTTTATTTTAAAACTAATTTGGGAAAATTTTGTTGCTGTTTGCTATTTTTCATTCCGATTTTACTTTCAGCCAGTAGCTTTAGTCACTGTTTCTTGTATTTTAGTTTTTAAAAATACCAAAAATATTCTGAAAATCCCTAAAAACCACAAAAATAGTAGAAAAACATAAAAAGACCAAATACACTAGATTTTCTGATTTTTGAGTATTTTTGTCTTTTTTTATAAATATTTTATTCCCTTTTTTCTTATATAATATATATTCCAATATTGAAAAAGAAAATACAAAGAAAATATAAAATCAAAATAAAAAATTAAAAATTAAAATAATATATATATATATCTAAAAACCCACAAAAAGAGGATTTATTCTAGGATGATTGGGATGTACATAAATACTTTTAGGCTACCCCTTCTTTTTGCTCTATGTGGTTCGACCTCTACATGCTTATACACTATGCATTTTATGGTAGAGTAAATAAAATTTTAATTCACAATTTTGGGACTTAATTGGCTTATTCTGTAGTATGGGTTAATCTCTGATTAACAAGGGTTTTGTGAGCGGTCGCCTCAGCGACATCCTCGTCCCCGCCTCGTGCGGGGCGTATTTTGACCCTCGCGAAAATCCTCGTTATCAGATGGCGTCGTTGCCGGGAGCAATGAGCGTAGTCTATCACTTTGTCATTCTTGTATAAAAATTCTTTTATTCATCATTTATTTTGTGAATAGCTGCTTATTTGAAATTGCTTGACTAGATATGATTCTTTGATCAATGACATACATGTTCATTTTTTTTTGATTAATTACATGATGCCCTATTTCATTGATTGAGCCTATATTAATTCTATCTTTTTCTGATCTTGTTGCGAGGACCAAGATCTTGGGGAGCCAAGGGAGCCTATATTAATAAATCTTGATTGAGCCTATATTAATTATATAATGCGAGGATGGTTTCTTAGGGAGCCAAGGCAGCCGAGCTTGGAGGAGGTTGGTCTTCACTTCATGACCAGTTTGAGAGAGCACCAAGGATGTAAAGGAATGTGAATTAGATAGGCCTCAATCAATTAGGATCATTTTTGTAATTTATTGTGAGAGAGAGAAATTTTGGCATGTAATATAACTTGAACTCTACTCTTCAAAACGAGGTCCAGTGTCTGGGTGTTTGTTCACCTAGGGGCCTCGTCGCGGCTTTCTCGAGTTTTTCCCGCCTTACTTTCTTTGTTTCCCGCTGTTTTGAGTTTTCCGCCTTTTCTTTTTTTTTTATTTTGTGTGCATGGAGCCCCTAGACATAGGCTTGCTTGATCGAGTAGACTAGGTCCAAACACCCTAATAAACCTTGCATGTACCTATAGATGCGATTTGGACTTAGATCAAACTCTAAACAGTCGCCTCATCACCTTCGAGCCAATGTGTCGCGAGCTCTCCCTGCCAAGCGCTTCTCCTGAACTCGATGTGTCGAGAGGAGGAGGGGTGAGCCTAGACCGGACTCTTGGATTGAAGGGCGGTGACCGACTTGTGGTTCTTCACGCTAATAGCAGCTAATATTTAGGACGATTTTGTTGCTTGCATACCGCCATGTAGATAGGTTTAAAAATTATGTTTTGCATACTGCATGGAGAGAGCTGGGATGCACTGTAAGCGTTCTAACTCAGCATGCATCATTCGGTTCAATGGTGAGATTTCCATCATGGAACCACTTGCACGGCTTTTCTGCTATCTCCCTATGATTTTGAGCACCTAGGACCTAAAATGAGAATCTACCAAAACGTTAGACGCTGGTATGAAAACCGACTCAAAAAAAGTGAAAACCAAAAGACTAAAACAAGGGGACTGCTAAATAAACTTTGACCTTAATTAAAATCTGTAATGGACTATCATTGTACTGGGTTCATAAAGCCCTCATTGTTTTCAGGTACCTTCAGAGGGGGACCAAAACCTTACTCCCATGAGCGAGGCACGTCCCATAAGGAATAGAGCTAAAATCCCAGTCTGCAACTGCCTTGTGTATCGCCTGGATTTCCGAAGTAATGGCGCTTCTATCGTACGTGACCGAGTAGGGCCTTGTCAGCGATGGTGTTCCCGCCTTGTGTGGAACATCAACATGGTCTGAAGTACTGAGCATAGGACACTCCTTCACAGGGGTGTCTGTCTCATCGGTTTGCGTCCGAGTAGGTTTTTGCACGCTCACGTGTGATTCCGTTGCGAGCGAGAACCGAAGTATTGGTTTTGCCTATCGGATTCCTCTCTCTATTTCTTTGACTGAGTAGGGATCCAGGAAGGGTTACAAGGACCTCAAAAAGTACAGACTACAGGTTATAAAGGAGGAGGACAAGTACGGGATTCTTTTCTGGCAGTACTCTCTCTCCTATAGGGTTAGCGTGCTAAGGACTTGTTAAAAGATTTGCCTGAAATAACAACTCTAAAACTAAAAAGATAATAAATAGCTGAACCTTTACGGCTTCACATGGCGTGAGTTGGTGAACCCAATTTTGTATTGTGTTTGTATGGATCTAGATTCAGGATCAAAGATCAAAGTCTCGTGCCTTTGTGTAAATTTTTGTTGTGTTATTCTCCTTTGACCCCCGCTCAGTCGAGCCTTTCTACTGTTTTGCACTCCTTGTATTCCTTTTTGACCATTGTATTCTTCTTCCAATATTCGATCCTCCATTTTGTTTCGCGAAGTTGATCCATGGATGGTTTCCGTCGGGACCCTGCCGACTCCCACATCGATACCATTGACTCAACTTCGTCAATAAATTCGAGGCGATTCCCGAGAACCCAACCCGGACTTCTTGGATCGATCTCCAGACTCCTCGTTTTCTACCCTTATCTTAGCCACCCAATAAACTGGGATCACTTTTGTCTCACTTAATCCGTTTTGAATGGAAGTCGATTACAGTCCATATCTCTTTCCATTCACAACATGCTGGGGTTGACCTTAACTCCAGATTTATCATGACAGCTGAACAATATTGCAAGTGGTCTGATCAGTACTCTTTCACTCTGCAGATAGAAGACAAATCAAGCCCTGGAGTCTACTCCGGAATTCATTTCGTCAGATTCAGACCCTGATATGGCTCCTCAAGGGAAGGGCAAGGGTCAACAGCCACCCCAACCAGAAGGATAGATGCCTGATCAGAATCAGGTTAATGCGTAACTGCTGGCATCTATCCAGGCCATCCAACAGCAGCTGACCGAGCAGGCCCTAGCACAGACCGCTTTTCAGGAGATGCTGAATGATGTGATGAACAGACCTGAGGGAAGAGGAGGCAGGAGAGGAGGTGGTGGACCTTCAGATGATGAGGAAGAGCCAGAATGTGGGAGACCCAAGCCTACACTGAAGGAGACGTATAATCCTGGAGACAGCTAGATGATCGAGTGGATCCTCATTCCACCGGTGCATGCTCACTTTGAGCTGAAACCCCAGTTCCTTGCTCTTCTTCCAGCTTTCCATAGGAACACCAATGAAGAACCATACATCCACCTGCAGCAGTTCTCACGCATCTGTCGCACTACTCACTATCCCAATGTCCCTTTGGACATAGTCAAAATGATGGCATTCCCCTTCAGCCTACAAGACAAGGCCCTTTATTGGGTCAACCATCTGGGGAAGGTTGTGACGACCTGGGAGGAGCTGAAGTCAGCGTTCCTGCATAAGTTTTACCCTCTCGGCCGGCTCAACCAGATGCAAGCCCGAATCAGCAACTTCTCCCAAGGAGCCCACGAGTCCATACATGAAGCATGGGAGAGATTCACTGATCTGCAAGAGAAATGTCCCCATCATGAGATCCCGAAGACCAGTTTGGTCCAACACTTCTTTGGGGGCCTGAACATAGAGAGCCAAAGGCTTGTTGACGCAACATGTGGGGGTTCGCACTTCAACAAGGATGAAGATGTAGTCTGGCAGATTTTCGAAGAAATGGCCGAAGGAGAGGCCGCCCTCTCTTTATCAAAGGCATACCAGAAGCAGCCCCAGATCCTCCAAAAACAAGTACACATGGTAGCGTCTCGCGAGGCGGAGAGAGATGAGAGCTCCAATCTCAGTATCATCGGGGCCATCTCTCAAAATTTGATATCATCGAGAAGCGATCACAGGACCTTGAGAAGCTTGCTGTGATCGAGAAGAGGACTCAGAACCTTGACAAGCTTGATCAGATCACCAAGCAGCTAGAACTGCTGGTGGGCACCATCAACTCTGTTCAGTCGACAGCACCATCAGAAGCTCCAGCTGAGAGGAAGGACGAACAACCACTGCCACATCAGCCTCAGCCGAGCCAGCAGCCACCGGTAGTCCAGCACGTGTACTATGTGCAGGCACCCGATCAGGGCCAGCCGGAGTAGCAGATGGTTGTGTACCAACCAGAGTTTCTTTCAGGATCCGATCCCATGTTCCCACCACCACCCCTGATTCAAGAAGTCAATGTGGTATGGAGCAATGAAGCACAGCCGACCCGTCCTATGGGACAGCCTCAGGGTCAGCTACCTGCCAACTGGCAATACCACCAACCTCAGGGTGGTCGTTTTGGACAGTCCTCACAGCCGCCGCAACAGTATCATCAGCCTTCCCAGTATGCAAATCAATGGAGGCAGAATCAGCAATATCAGCAGCTGCAATACCGCCACCCACAGTATCCTTCTCCCTCTTATCGGACCCTGCAGCTTCCTGCACCACCCCAGCTCCACCAGCAATAACCTCAACACCCACATATGCAACAACAGCGTGGTCTGCATGCTGAATCCACTGAGGTAACTCATGTGAACCCGACCATGGATTGCTTGGCCCAACTCGTCAAAGGGCCGGCAGATATGACCAAAAGGCTCGACGACCTGACCGCCACTAAAACCACTATCCCAGCTCAGGTCGAGGCCAACCCTAATAACTTTAAGAAGAAGGAGCAGGTAGAATGTGATGTCCTGTCCGTGTTTGTATAGTTCGAAAATGATATTACTGTTTATTCTAATGATGTCACTCTCAGGAGCGGTAGGGCCTTGCCTCCGCCTGCTATCAAGAATGGGGTGAATAAAGAGACAGGTGGATCGTCATCTTCTGCATCAGTCGTGCCAGCTACAGGGGCGGGTGAGGAGGAAGAAGAAGGAGAAGCCATTCCACCGGTCATGCAGCACCAGCACCCTCAGCCAAAAATATAAAAAAATCAGCAAAATCAAAAACAACAAAAAGAAGCTTTCAGTAGAAGCGAAGCCGCGCCAACCTCGGAGGAGCAGCTAGCAGCAGCCGATCCTTCGCCAGCCGACGGAGCAGATGCCCTACTTTTTGCTCGCCCATCAGCACCAGTATCTCAGGATCCAGTTTGTACTCCTTTTTGTTGTACGGATGTACAACAATGTGTGGGCGATAATTCTGATATAAACAAGAACTCTATTTTGCTTTCCAATGATGTAAATATTCCTTTTCCTAATGCAATTGAAAAATCCAAAAAAATGCAAAAAGAAAAAGTGCATTGTTTGATCCTGGGGTTGTGGAAATAATAGACAACTTAACTGTTGAGATTCCCTTATTGAAAGTTGTGGAGTACATGCCAGCTGTTAAGAAAGGTCTGAAAGAGGTATGTACCAGCAAGCGTCGCCCATCAAGAAAGAACAGACGCCAGCAAGTTGAGAAGCATGTCCTCACCTTGACCACGGTAGCAGCCATCAGTAACCTCCCACAGAAAAAGCAAGACAATGGAGCACCTCTTATCAGTTGTGAGATTTTTGATCAAGTCTTTGAGCGCACTCTCCTTGACAGCGGATCTTCCATTAACCTTTTGCCGGCATCAATAACGCAAGAATTTGGGATGGGTTCGCTCAAGCAGACACGGATGATCCTTCAGTTCGCTGACCGATCCATCAAGCGACCCAGAGGTCTGTTGGAAGGCATTGTAGTAAAGGTGCGAGAGATGCAATTCCCTGTTGATTTTGTAGTCCTTGATATGGACACACCCACACCCTTACTCCATGCCCCTATCATCCTTGGCCGACCATTCCTACGTACATCAGGTGCCGTGGTTGATTACGGGTCCAGCAAGATCACTTTCAGCTCAAAGCAGATCACAATAGACATGATCAAAGAGCCGAACGCCACGACTGATGAGAGCCATGCAGTATTAGAAGAAGACTGTGACTTTATTGCTGAAATCAGAGACTCATTGCTGTCATTGAATGATTTATGGACCCAAGAAATCCTCACTCTTGAAGAGGAATTGGAAAACACAGTTGACTTATGCTCCGAAGATTCTTGGGAGACTGATTCTCTGATGCTGGAACAATTAGGTGACTTCAAGAATTCACTCTAGACCCAACACAATGAGCCTAGTGCAGAATCGTTCGGCACCTCACCAGGATCTCAACAGAATGCTGAGGACGGTAGCTCCATCAAAGAAGAACATCCCACCACCAGTATAGTGTCTGAAGTGACCAACAAGTTGGACAGACTAAAACCAGAACTCAAGCCACTTCCTGCAGGCCTGAAGTATGTTTTCCTTGCGGGTAAAGAATAAATGTATCCGGTTATCATCAGCAGCAGGATGAATCTAGATTAGGAATCTCGACTTCTCGAGGTTCTAGAAAAGAACCGCAAGGCACTTGGTTGGTGCGTATCAGATCTCCGTGGGATAAATCTAGCTTTGTGTTCACACCACATCTATTTGGAAGAAGATGCCAAACCGTCCCGCGAATTCCAAAGAAGGTTGAATCCAAACCTCTAGGACTTCGTCATGAAAGAAATAATGAAATGGTGTGACGCAGGCTTCATCTATCATATCTCCAATTCAAAATGGGTAAGCCCACTGCATGTAGTTCCAAAGAAATCCAGGCTTACCGTGGTAACCAATGACAAAGGAGAGGAAATATCCACTCGGGTACCAACATCCTGGCGGGTGTGTGTTGACTACCGCCATCTTAATGCAGCAACTAAGAAGGACCACTTCCCCTTGCAATTCATTGATCAAGTTCTGGAAAGATTAGCAGGCAAGGAGTTCTTCTTCTCTTTGGATGGGTATTCCGGGTACAACCAGGTGGCAATCGCTCCTGAAGATCAAGAGAAGACTACCTTCACTTGCCCGTTCGGCACCTACGCCTTCAAGAGGATGCCCTTTGGATTATGTAACGCACCTGCAACATTCCAAAGATGCATGCTAGCAGTCTTCGCCAAGATGGTAGGCAGTTTTCTCGAGGTGTTCATGGACGACTTCTCTGTCTATGGTGATAGTTTTGATTCTTATCTTGAGCACCTGGACAGAGTGCTTCAGAAATGCAGTGAAGTCAATTTAGTACTCTCATGGGAAAAGAGCCACTTCATGGTCACCGAAGGCATTGTGCTGGGTCACGTCGTTTCCAAACGTGGCATGGAAGTCGACCCGGCAAAGGTGGATGTCATTGCAAATCTAGAGCCACCTCAGTCAGTGAAAAATGTAAGATCATTCCTGGGGCATGTGGGATTTTATAGACGATTCATTAAGGATTTCAGTCGCATCGTCCGACCTTTGACAGAACTTCTATGCAAGGAAACTGAGTTTAATGTCGATCAGCAGGTTCTCCTTGCCTTCAATCAGCTGAAGGATCTTATCACTCAGGCTCCATACCTACAGTCGTCGAATTAGTCTCTTCCCTTCGATATCATGACTGATGTGTTGGACTTTGCAGTCGGGGCTGTTCTGGGACAAAGAAAAGAAAGAGCACCCTATGCCATTCACTACGCCAGCAAAACATTAGATGAGGCACAAAGAAATTACACTGTGACAGAGAAAGAGTTGCTGGCTGTGGTTTTCGCCCTCGAGAAGTTCAGATCCTATTTGCTCGGATCAAAAGTTACCATTTTTACAGACCACTCTGCTATCCGGTAGTTGCAGCAAAAGAAGGATGCCAAGCCGAGACTGATTCGATGGATCCTTCTCCTCCAGGAATTTGACTTGGAAATTAAGGACAAGCCTGGAGTTCAGAATGTGGTAGCAGACCATCTCTCCAGAATTGAGCAGCACGAGCCTCCCCTTAACAGTGCACCCATCACAAAAACCTTTCCTGACGAGTCTATCTTAGCAGTGGATTCTCTCCCTTGGTATGCTGATATAGTCAATTACCTCGCCTCGGGGGTAATACCATCGGATTGGATGAAGAATCAGAAGAACAAATTCATGTTTAACATCCATTTCTATCAATGGGAAGATCCTCTTCTATTCAGGGAAGGAGCGGACTACATTTGGCGCAGGTGCATCCCTCAGGAGGAGCACTATAGTGTCCTCGAGCATTGTCACTCGCTCGAATCTGGTGGACATCACTCTAGAGACCGTACGGCAACCAAAGTACTTCAGTGTGGCTTATGGTGGCCCACACTATTTAAGGATGCAGCAATATTTGTCAAACAATGCATTGACTATCAGAAATTGAAGGGCACACTCACTGCAAGAGATTCGATGCCTCTAAAGATCATTCTGATATCAGATGTTTTTGATGCATGGGGCATCGATTTTATGGGACCCTTCCCTAACAGTCAAGGTTTGAGCACATCCTCTTTGCTGTCGACTACTTGAGTCGTTGGGTCGAAGCTATTCCTGCTCGAGCCACGGACAGTTGGACAGTGTGTCGGTTCTTAAAAGATAACATCATTGCGCGGTTCGGAATTCCGAAGATTCTCATATCAGATGGGGGTAGCCATTTCATTAACAAAGAGGTCAAGAAACTAACGAAGGACTACGGCATCGACCATCGTGTCGCATCTCCTTACCATCCTCAAACCAATGGTATGGTCGAATTATCGAATAGAGAAATTAAGACGATCTTGCAGAAACTTGTACGGCCAGACAGAAAGAACTGGTCTCAACTCTTGGACTCAGTTCTCTGGGCTTACAGAACCGCCTACAAGTCTCCCTTGGGCATGTCGCCCTATCATCTTGTATATGGGATGCCGTGCCATTTGCCCGTCAAATTAATTCACAAGTCTTTATGGGAAGTTAACATGTGCAATTTGGACTCACGAAAAAGTGGTCAGAAAAGAAAGGAAGATTTGAACAGACTCTTGGAGTTCCGAGACCATACATACGATAACATATTGATGTACAAGGAAAAGGTGAAACGCTGGCATGATCTGCACATCAGACGAAAGACCTTTGAAGTTGGACAGAAGGTGTGGTTATTCGATGCAAAGTTGCGGATCTTCTCAGGCAAATTAAAGAGTAAGTGTACAGGGCCATTCCGAGTTTGTGAAGTGCGTGACAATGGAAGCATTGCCATATCAGAATTGTCTCCTGACGCACAACCATTTATCGTCAACGACCAACTCCTGAAGCCTTATCTCGAGCCTGATACATTCTTGGCCGTAGTTGACTCCATCCAACTTCTGCACAGTGATGACATATCCACAACATTGGCAGCATCAGAAGATTCAGACGTTGCACCGCAAAAACTGTTTATCTGATTTTCTCCTTTTCTTCTTTTCTTCTTTTCTTCTTTTTCTCTTCTATCTTCGTTTTTGTATCATGAAGTGTTGCCCCTTGTTGTCAGTCTTCTATACTTAGGACGCACTTTGTCCTAAGTATAGGGGGGTATGCACCTCGAGTGTTCTATTCTTTGCGATCCTCTCCATTGTCTCCTCTTCTTGTCTATACTTAGGGATATTTTACCCAAAGTATAGGGGGAGACAATCTAAGTACGATATGTTTATTCCCACCCTTGACCCTCCCTGCTTGGCGTACAGTCTGCTATACTTATGATTACTTGATCCTAGGTATAGGGGGGATGGTCAACTTCTCATTCGTTCATTATTTCCTACATTTATTTATTTAGTCTTAGACATGTCTATACTCAGTACGAGTTATGTCTTCTCTTTTATCTTCGATCTATGAGGACATAGCTCAAGCTAAATATAGGGGGGTCGTATATACTATGTATATACTATAAGCCATAACTTATACTGAAAAATAAAATACCACTTCAAGCTAAAAAAAAGTAATGTAAAAAGTATTTCTATTACAATAATAAAAGATGATTGTGAGCTCCTCAGACTCTTTTTGTCTATACTGATTAATAAGTCAGGAAAAGCGCTTTGTGCAAAATGTGCTCTTTGAAAATCTTTTGAAAATTGCTTGAAAAATAGTGTGTACAAGTATTCAAACTTTGTAAATAGTTTTGCAGGTAAAATTTATTTTCTTTAAGTGAAATAAAAATGTGTGAAAAATAGCTTGCAAATGATTGGAAAATTTGGTTGTTAAATTGTTTTGAAAACTCTACCTATACTGTTTTGAAAAACCTTTGCAAAAATCATTTCCAAATGTGTGTACATGTTTGTAAATTTATTTTGGACTATAGTCTTCAAAATCTATTGAAAATGATTCTCGAATAAGTATGAAGAGTCTGCACAAAAATCTCTCATACAAAATTAAGCAATTATTCCAAATAAAACATACAAGAGCCTAAACCATGTTGTATATAAAATTTAGTTCTTTTGTATATACTGATTAATAAATCAGGTTAAATATCTTTATAGTATGATTTGAAAAATAGTGTAAACTGTTTGGAAAACTTGCTGTGAAATGTTTTCAACCTGTGTAAAGCTGCTTTATTTGAAAAAAAAATCTTCTTTGTGTGAAACAAAGGATTTGAAAACCTATGTGCAAATGTTTTGAAAAATGTTTGTAAAAACTATTGTGGAAAATGTATATATAGTGTGACAAATCTTTGCAAAATAGTTTTCAAATGTGTGTAAATGCTTGCAAAAAGTACCGTGTACTATAGTTTGCAAAATTTATTTCAAATAAATCTGAGGGATAAAAGCATCATTACAAATACATGTAAATCATAAATAAAATACATAAAATTCTTTCTTTGTATAAAGATAACCTGAATAAATTACTTTATTAAAACCTGAAAATCTTTAAAAATCCTTAAATCTTGTAAAATAAAGCGGCACGCCCCTGTAATTAATTGTATGTACTTCTTATATGTGTCAAGCTTTTTATTTGCAAAGATTTTTTGTGTGAAAAAGATTCTTTGATTTTTTAATTAGTTGTGAAAAATTGCATCATTCAGTGTGCATAGCATGAGCATACCATTCATATTCTTTTTGAGTGAGCTTGATGATTGAACCAGTCCAATAAAGTCTAAAATTGGAGCTTGGTTGGACCTTACCGCAGCTAACTGCACTGGAACCTTATGGGAACTAGGTTTAAGGTACTTCAGGTCTATTCAGACTTAATTCTTTGAGAAATCAGGGCTGGGTTCAAGTCACCTCAACTGACTAACTAGAACTTTTTGAGACATACGCATGACTCTTGTCGGCTGTGACCTAACTTGGATACCTGCACCTTTCACTTGGCACAACTCAGTTGGAGTGGTGAGGGGGATTGGATTTGCCAGTCTGAGACGCACACGGGTGGAAACATTCGTCCTCGTCTAGAGAGGGAAGTGCACCCCAACCTGGTCCAGTAGCCATGAGGTCTAAGGACAGGAGAGTGTGGGTTGCGATAATGCTTCAAAAGAGGGATACTCTACTGGCTCAAGAGGAAAAACTCCTTATGTAAATGTTGCTGTGAATAGTATTTCAAAAAAAAATGGTCAGGCCTGTACAAAAATAAAATTCCTGCAAAGTATGTACATATGTTGTAAAGCCAATAAGCAAGCTTGAGTTCCAAAGCTATACCATGTGAGCCTACAGCTGGATGACTTGACTACACTGGTCTTGTGTCGCGACCCCGTTTCCCTGGTCGTCGGATCCTCCCATATCCGGATCTGGTTACTCAGCAATAATTTATTCAGCAATCACAACTAACATTCAGAAATATACTGCAAATAAAAATACTCGGAAGAAAGTATTTCAACACTTTTCCATTCACAAAATATAGTTCAGATGATACACTGTCCCACTATAACCATTTACATGTACATCAGCTTGAAAGGAAAATACACAAAATATTACTAACTACCTTAAAGAGTAAAGCTACTGTGGCTGGCTGGATGTCTATTATGTAAGCCGGATGAATTTTAAAGTCCTTGCGATTGCTCACCGATACCTGTTGGGTTTTCCATAAATCATAGGATAAAAATTAGCGAATGCTAAGTAACGAAGAAGAGAAAAGCAAACAAATTGTGTAATTTTTCAAAACTTGATATCACAAAAATTTCATTCCTTTTCATTAACTTAAGTCATATTCCTTTCTATTCCACATCAGGGATTAGTCCAGGGGAACCCCACCATTCTTGGACTCCGAAACTGTGGATGCTTCAGGATTGGAGATTGTGTTGATCTTGGTAAGCTTATGCCGCCGCACGTCGCCTCAACCAATCCTCCAATACTACCCTGACAATTTCCTTTTCTTTTATTAAACAGGGTCTCAACCCTCAGCCTGAAAAAAACAAAAGAGCACACCGTCCTCGAGGACTCGGTTGCTTAAAACCTCAGGCTAACATTTAATTATATAACCTAGCGGCTTTAAATACATGTTATCGTGACTCAGCCGCTATTGAACCACCCGTGCCTCCACATGGCACGACCACATCTTCCGTCGTTCCAACCCGAATATATTGGCTCCCGGTACCACGCGTTGCAAAACATTCAATTTGTGCGCACTTATCATAACAGGGCAACCGTGTACCACCTAGGTAGGGAAATGCCAATACGGGTTCCTTCCGACAACCTACAGGTTGCATGCCTGACCTGTAGTACTACTCCCAGTCATCCTTATCGTGACACATGATCCTTTTCAAGATCCAACTCAAATCACACCAATTCACATGATGTAATTCTTTCGTTAAGTCTTTGATTTGCATAAACCGCAATACTTGGTATCGACTCACATATATATTATTCATAACCATATGTATACTCCTATTTATGCCTATTTTAACTCCCAAACCCTAACTTTCAGAGCCAACGCATCAATTTGATGTGTAAATCTTATTTTAGTGGGAATTACAAAGCAATTCTTCAGACTTTTTCAAAAATAGCCAAAATTAGGGTTCTTCGTAGCAAAGAACACTAAATCAAGAATTTCAATAATTTCGTATGAAAACCCAACAGCAAAAAGAAGGATTTCGTTACCTAATCGAGCTCTCTCTCGTGTATGCATGGCTTTATCGAGTTTCGTTTTTAGAAAGGCTAATTTAAGGCTCCTGAAAAGATCGAATTTCATTTTTCGTGTCAAAACGCTAAGAACATGTTAAGAACGCGAAGAACGAACGAATAACGCGAAGAACGCGAAGAACACGAAGAACGTCAAGAACATATTTTCTCTTAGAAATTCGGCAGAGTTTCCCCTTATATCGGGACATATTTCAAAATAAAAATGAAAAGAGTTTCCTCTATAAAATCAATCGAGAGGAAAATAACAATGAAACTGAAAGAATATACTCAACAACAAGAGATGAAGAACCGGTAGACACCACACATCTTAGGTGAGTGAACGTGTGACGAATCACAGGGTCACTGACGTGCACAGCCGCCCGCACCTAAGTAGGGTATTACACAGATTTCTCCATCGAAATAACTATAAAAGCATAATACGAAGAATAGAAACATAAACGATGGAGAATCGGTAGACACCACGCGTCTTAGATGAGTGAACGTGTGACGAATCACAGGGTCACTGACGTGCATAGCCGCCCGCACCTAAGTAGGGTGTTACACAGATTTCTCCTCGAACCACAACAGGAAAATGAATCGGAAAGAAATATGAATCAAAAACAAAACTTGGAAGAACAAGAGTATGAAATGAAAGCCTAGCTTACGAAGCAACTAAGAGAGGATCATACCTTTCTTCTCCTCGTTCTCCCGGCAGCGCTTCGCTAGCGCTCCTCCCTCGCCTCCCACTCCTCCTCCCAACCTCTCGACCCTAGCCCTTGGGGTGGTGGTGGTAGTGGAAGTTGTAGAGAATGAATGGGTAGGGGGGGTCTATTTATAGGCCCCAGAAAACCACTAACCATGGTTAGAAAACCATGGTTTAGACCTTAACCATGGTTTAGCGGCCCATGGTTTTAGCCAAAACTTATCCCAAACTTGGAGCCTAAGTTAGAACATTCTAGAGGATTCTAGATTCGCTAATGACGCTTAATTAACACTAATCGTGATTAACTTTCACTAATCGCGATTTAACTTTCGCGGCTTACGCTTATCTTTTGTTAACTGTTGATTAGTGTTTACTAATGATCATTAGCGGCTTTCAATCGTCATTAATTTATTTAATCATGTTTAATTAGTCTTAATGACAGTCATTATGGATTAATGACATCTTAGCCTTCCTTACTTCTCTTTCTTTCGAAATTCATAACAAATCGAAACGAAGTCCGATTCACACGAAACAAATTCTGTTGGTTTCCTCTTTACGAGCCGGATCTTATTATATAGGATCCGAGATATGCCAAGTTCAAAGTTTTACAATTATAACAACCTTAAAGGAAGTCTCGTCCTCGAGACTAGAAATGCAGGTATAACAACCTTAAAGAGGATTGAAACCATAACAACCTTAAAGAGAATGAACGTCATGTCATTTAAAATGAACATATACATAATTTTATCATTCAAACAAGTACGGATATTTCTCTCTCATTTCTACCTCAGGTTCCCATGTGGCTTCTTCAAACTCTTGGTTTCGCCACAATATTTTAACTAGAGGCACCTCTTTGTTTCTCAACTTCTTGATATCCCTTTCAAGTATTTGCACAGGTATCTCTTGGTATGTGAAGTCTGGATCAACATGTAAATCATCATAACTTATCTTATGCTCTGGATCCCTAATGTACTTTCTCAGATTTGATACATGAAATACATCATGTATTGCCGAAAGATGTGGAGGAAGTGCAAGTCTATAGGCAACTTTTCCAATCCGTTGAATAATTTCAAAGGGACCCACGAACCTGGGTGCTAACTTCCCACGCAAGCGAAACCTCTGAACACCCTTCATAGGTGATATTTTGAGAAATACAAAGTCGCCTACCTCAAATTCAAGGTCTCTTCTCCGGGTATCACTATAACTTTTCTGGCGACTCTGAGCAGTTAATAGTCTTTTTCTAGCAAGTTCTACAGCTTCCCGTGTCTCCTGAAGTCTATCTGAATCATAAAGGTTCTTTATTCCGACCTCTTGCCAACACAAAGGAGTAGTACACTTTCGTCCATATAGTGCTTCAAATGGTGCCATGCCAATACTTGTATGGTAACTATTATTGTAGGTGAATTCCACAAGAGGCAAATGTTTAATCCACGATCCCTTCCATTCTAAGGTACATGCTCGTAGCATATCCTCTAGTGTTTGAATCGTACGTTCTGACTGCCCATCTGTTTGTGGATGATATGCTGTACTCAAGCATAGTTGTGTACCTAGGGCTTTCATGAAGTTCTCCCAATAGTGTGAGGTGAATCGTGAATCTCGATCAGAAACTACTTCCTTCGGGATACCATGGAGGCGAATCACGTGTGTAATATATAACTCAGCCAGCTGGTCTGGAGTGAAAGATAAGCTTATCGGAATGAAGTGTGCTACCTTTGTCAGACGATCTATTATAACCCAGATACTATCTTTACTACCAGTCGTCTGAGATAAGCCAGTAACGAAATCCATGGAAATGCTTTCCCATTTCCATTCAGGTATAGGGAGGGGTTGCAATAATCCTGGTGGCTTTTGGTGTGAAGCCTTTACCTGCTGGCAAGTGAAACATGAATTCACAAAGTCAGCAACATCTTTCTTCATTCCCGGCCACCAAAAGTATGAATGAAGATCCTTATACATCTTCGTAATTCCTGGATGAATAGATAATCTAGAACAATGAGCTTCTCGTAAGATGTCTTTCCTTAGTTCAGGTGTGTTTGGTACACAAACTCTGTGATGATTATACAGTAAACCATCTTGTATCTGGAATCCCTCTATCTTATTCTTCTCAAGTTGTTGTTTTAAGTCTTTGAGGACTGGATCATCCTCCTGTCCTTTCTTTATTTTATCCCATATTTCTGGTTTGTATCGATGAGGAATAGTTATAGTATCAGCACTACTATCAAATGGTTTCCATTCACTTAACATTGATAGTAAACCCCAGAAGTGGATAGCACTCACTAACCCAGGTGAATAAGTTCTTCTGCTAAGGGCATCTGCTACGACGTTCCCCTTACCAGGGTGGTAGGAGATAGTGCAATCATAGTCTTTCAGCAACTCTAGCCACCGTCTCTGTCTCATATTGAGTTCCTTCTGATCAAATAGATATTTCAAGCTTTTATGATCGGTGAAGATTTCAAAAGTAATACCATACAGGTAGTGTCTCCAAATCTTTAAAGCGAACACTACGGCAGCTAATTCAAGGTCATGTGTTGGGTAGTTCTTCTCATGTGTCCTGAGCTGTCGTGATGCATACGCAACTACCTTACCATGTTGCATAAGAACCGCCCCAAGTCCTTCTTTTGATGCGTCAGTGTACACTGTAAACCCTTCACTCCCGTAGGGTAGAGTAAGGATTGGTGCAGATGTTAGGCATTCTTTCAGTGTCTGAAAACTAGCTTCACATGTATCAGACCATAAGAATGGGACCTCCTTTTGAGTTAGTCTAGTCATTGGCAATGCTATCCGTGAAAAGTCCTTCACGAATCTTCTATAATATCCAGCTAAACCCAGAAAAGATCGTATTTCTGTGACAGTCTTCGGGCGTTCCCAACACATCACCGCACTAACCTTTGTAGGATCAACTGATATACCTTCCCCAGAAATAACATGGCCTAAGAAAGATACTTCAGATAGCCAGAAGTCACATTTGCTATATTTAGCATACAGTTTGTTCTTCCTTAGAGTTTCAAGTGCTTTCCTGAGATGATGTTCATGCAGATACTTATCCTTTGAGTAAATAAGCACATCATCAATAAAGACTACTACAAAATGATCTAAGAACTCCTTGAATACTCTATTCATGAGATCCATGAAGGCTGCTGGGGCATTTGTTAGTCCAAAAGGCATAACTAAGAATTCATAATGCCCGTATCTAGTTCGAAAAGCTGTCTTGGGAATATCTGTATCTTTAATTTTCAACTGATGGTATCCAGATCTTAAATCAATCTTGGAATACACAGTTGAACCTTGTAACTGATCAAAGAGATCATCTATTCTTGGCAGAGGATACTTGTTCTTTATTGTCCTCTTGTTTAGTTGTCTATAGTCAATGCACAACCGCATCGAGCCATCCTTTTTCCTAACAAATAAGACAGGTGCACCCCATGGTGAAGTACTAGGACGAATGAATCCTTTATCTAACAGTTCTTGCAATTGTACCTTTAACTCTCGTAACTCAGCTGGTGCCATCCTATATGGAGGGATAGAGATAGGCTGAGTATCAGGTATGAGAGAGATTTCAAATTCAATCTCTCGCTCAGGTGGTAATCTAGGTAGTTCCTCTGGAAATGCATCAGTAAACTCGCAGACTATAGGCACATCTTCTATCATTCTTTCTGACTCTGATGTAGTGGATACATAAGCTAAATAACCTTGGCACCCTTGCTCTAACAACTGTTGTGCCTTCAATGTAGAGATATATTTGATATTATCATTGGATGTCTTTCCAATGAACTGGAACTCTATCGAGTTAGGAAGGTGGAATGTTACTGTCTTCTGGAAACAGTGAAGACATGCATGATGCCTTTCTAGCCAATCCATTCCTAGTATAAGATCAAAGTCCTCCATTTCAATTAGTAGTAGTGAAACAGGTAACTGATGTCCTGCTATCACTACTATGCAATTATCCAACATTTCTCGGATTATAAACACTTGTCCTCCTGGTCCCTTGATCAGATAGGACTGTTGTACTTCTACTGGTTTCTTACCCAAAGTGGGTACTAACCGTCGAGCAATAAATGAATGTGAAGCACCAGAGTCAAATAAGGCATGTACTGAAAAGCCATGAATAATAACGGTACCTCGTACGACTGTGCCTGAATTGTAGGCTTGTTCTTCAGTAATTGCATTGAGCTGGCCATTAGGAATAGGCAAGCTAGAACCCGCAACACTTTGTGGCGGTTGTTGTGTAGGAGACGCTCCTTGTGAGCCTCGACCTCTACCATGTCTTCCTCCATGTGTTGCTCCATTGCTTGAGGTGGATGCTATACTATTAATTGGGGTTGATTTAAACCCTGAACCTCTCAACTTCGGACAATCTTTCTTGATGTGGCCTTCCTGACGACAGTAAAAACACACACGTGCTCCTGTTTGAGCTGAAGATCCAGCCACAGAGGTGCTAGCTCCTGCTGCTGAGTCGCGAGGATATAGTGGAGATCTAGAGAAACCCCTTCTTCCTGATAATTCCTGACCCAAGGTCTGTGGTGAGCTTATATTGGAATCGGCTGGATGATAGCGACGATCTCTACGATTATAATGTGCCTTGCCTTTGGACGGTCCACCATTAAAGTGGAAACTTCTTCTTTGGCGATTTTCATCCCTCTCCATCTCAATACGAGAGGCGATGTCCATTGCTTCATCTACGGTTGTGGCTCTAAAACCAGCAAGCTTTTCTCGTAGATCTCCCTGAAGACCACTAACAAATTTGGTAAGACACTCTTGTGGTGAAGCTTCTAGAGCTGGTGAGTACCGTAGTAGCTCAGTAAAGTGGATATGATAATCTCGTACAGTCTTAGAACCCTGATTCAGAGAAGCCAACTCTCTCCTCTTTAATTCTTCCCAATGAGAGGGACAAAAGTGAGCTCGGAACCTCTCTTCGTAGATATCCCATGGAACAGGGTCTGCTAACTTCTTGGAAATTGCTCTCCACCATCGTCTTGCATAGTCTGCTAAGGAGTAATCAGCAAAGTGCACCCAAGTATCTGCTGGTGCGTGTATTATTCTCAACATCCTACTGACGTCATCAAGCCATAATTCAGCCTCGGCAGGTGTCTCTACACCTTTGAATCGAGGAATTTTTCCCTTTCGGTAATTATCTAGTAATGTTTGGTGTCTAAGAAGGGCCTTCTCCATTGCTCCTTCAACCGGGGTAGGAGCAGACTCAGTTGAAGGATGATAACTAGATTCTTCCTCAGAAAGATGGACAGAACCTTCAATCCTAGCATCCGCAGGCTTAGATGCCTCAGGTCTCTCAGCCTGTGCATTGAGCCTCTCCTCCAATGCTTGTTGCCTTTGCCCCATGTCTTGGAGCATTGCCATCATAGCCGCTAATTGTCTAGACATGTCTTGGTCTGCCATGATCCTGGGATGAGTCAAGGTCAAAGGTCAGATCCTATATGTCTTAGCATGATGTACATAAGGGACAATGACTTGTGAATGGTACTGCAGTCATTTATTAAGATCAAAGGATCTTAATACAACCTTAGTTTCTGAATACCGCTCATAGTTATTAATTACTAAATAAATTACTGGAGTAACCTGGCTCTGATACCAATCTGGCGCGACCCCGTTTCCCTGGTCGTCGGATCCTCCCATATCCGGATCTGGTTACTCAGCAATAATTTATTCAGCAATCACAACTAACATTCAGAAATATACTGCAAATAAAAATACTCGGAAGAAAGTATTTCAACACTTTTCCATTCACAAAATATAGTTCAGATGATACACTGTCCCACTATAACCATTTACATGTACATCAGTTTGAAAGGAAAATACACAAAATATTACTAACTACCTTAAAGAGTAAAGCTACTGTGGCTGGCTGGATGTCTATTATGTAAGCCAGATGAATTTTAAAGTCCTTGCGATTGCTCACCGATACCTGTTGGGTTTTCCATAAATCATAGGATAAAAATTAGCGAATGCTAAGTAACGAAGAAGAGAAAAGCAAACAAATTGTGTAATTTTTCAAAACTTGATATCACAAAAATTTCATTCCTTTTCATTAACTTAAGTCCTATTCCTTTCTATTCCACATCAGGGATTAGTCAAGGGGAACCCCACCATTCTTGGACTCCGAAACTGTGGATGCTTCAGGATTGGAGATTGTGTTGATCTTGGTAAGCTTATGCCGCCGCACGTCGCCTCAACCAATCCTCCAATACTACCCTGACAATTTCCTTTTCTTTTATTAAACAGGGTCTCAACCCTCAGCCTGAAAAAAACAAAAGAGCACACCGTCCTCGAGGACTCGGTTGCTTAAAACCTCAGGCTAACATTTAATTATATAACCTAGCGGCTTTAAATACATGTTATCGTGACTCAGCCGCTATTGAACCACCCGTGCCTCCACATGGCACGACCACATCTTCCGTCGTTCCAACCCGAATATATTGGCTCCCGGTACCACGCGTTGCAAAACATTCAATTTGTGCGCACTTATCATAACAGGGCAACCGTGTACCACCTAGGTAGGGAAATGCCAATACGGGTTCCTTCCGACAACCTACAGGTTGCATGCCCGACCTGTAGTACTACTCCCAATCATCCTTATCGTGACACATGATCCTTTTCAAGATCCAACTCAAATCACACCAATTCACATGATGTAATTCTTTCGTTAAGTCTTTGATTTGCATAAACCGCAATACTTGGTATCGACTCACATATATATTATTCATAACCATATGTATACTCCTATTTATGCCTATTTTAACTCCCAAACCCTAACTTTCAGAGCCAACGCATCAATTTGATGTGTAAATCTTATTTTAGTGGGAATTACAAAGCAATTCTTCAGACTTTTTCAAAAATAGCCAAAATTAGGGTTCTTCGTAGCAAAGAACACTAAATCAAGAATTTCAATAATTTCGTATGAAAACCCAACAGCAAAAAGAAGGATTTCGTTACCTAATCGAGCTCTCTCTCGTGTATGCATGGCTTTATCGAGTTTCGTTTTTAGAAAGGCTAATTTAAGGCTCCTGAAAAGATCGAATTTCATTTTTCGTATCAAAACGCTAAGAACATGTTAAGAACGCGAAGAACGAACGAAGAACGCGAAGAACGCGAAGAACACGAAGAACGTCAAGAACATATTTTCTCTTAGAAATTCGGCAGAGTTTCCCCTTATATCGGGACATATTTCAAAATAAAAACGAAAAGAGTTTCCTCTATAAAATCAATCGAGAGGAAAATAACAATGAAACTGAAAGAATATACTCAACAACAAGAGATGAAGAACCGGTAGACACCACACATCTTAGGTGAGTGAACGTGTGACGAATCACAGGGTCACTGACGTGCACAGCCGCCCGCACCTAAGTAGGGTATTACACAGATTTCTCCATCGAAATAACTATAAAAGCATAATACGAAGAATAGAAACATAAACGATGGAGAATCGGTAGACACCATGCGTCTTAGATGAGTGAACGTGTGACGAATCACAGGGTCACTGACGTGCATAGCCGCCCGCACCTAAGTAGGGTGTTACACAGATTTCTCCTCGAACCACAACAGGAAAATGAATCGGAAAGAAATATGAATCAAAAACAAAACTTGGAAGAACAAGAGTATGAATTGAAAGCCTAGCTTACGAAGCAACTAAGAGAGGATCATACCTTTCTTCTCCTCGTTCTCCCGGCAGCGCTTCGCTAGCGCTCCTCCCTCGCCTCCCACTCCTCCTCCCAACCTCTCGACCCTAGCCCTTGGGGTGGTGGTGGTTGTAGTGGAAGTTGTAGAGAATGAATAGGTAGGGGGGGTCTATTTATAGGCCCCAGAAAACCACTAACCATGGTTAGAAAACCATGGTTTAGACCTTAACCATGGTTTATCGGCCCATGGTTTTGGCCTATGGTTTTAGCCAAAACTTATCCCAAACTTGGAGCCTAAGTTAGAACATTCTAGAGGATTCTAGATTCGCTAATGACGCTTAATTAACACTAATCGTGATTAACTTTCACTAATCGCGATTTAACTTTCGCGGCTTACGCTTATCTTTTGTTAACTGTTGATTAGTGTTTACTAATGATCATTAGCGGCTTTCAATCGTCATTAATTTATTTAATCATGTTTAATTAGTCTTAATGACAGTCATTATGGATTAATGACATCTTAGCCTTCCTTCTCTTTCTTTCGAAATTCATAACAAATCGAAACGAAGTCCGATTCACACGAAACAAATTCTGTTGGTTTCCTCTTTACGAGCCGGATCTTATTATATAGGATCTGAGATATGCCAAGTTCAAAGTTTTACATCTTGCAACCCAGGATAGGTAGCTACAATGGCTACTGTCCATTCTTTTCTCTACCTCCTCCTCTTGAGTTGGATGCCACTTGAACTTAGAAGGGAATACCCCGCTCCTCGAGGAAAGAGTTGTTGGATTAGGAAATCATTGGGTTGTCATTCTGGAGAAGCTAGTCTCTTTGTCATTTCAGTTGGAGAGAGCCACCATCACTGACATTGTACAAGTCAGCTTCATAGTCATAAGGGTTTGCGTATGAGGTAGGCTAGTTCTGACCAGGCTATTGAGGTGGGTTGAACCAAGTTTTGTGACTATCGAAGGCTGTTGTGTTTTAAAGTTGGTTCCTGATTAGGTTCTAACACATCCACACCCAAGGTCTAGCAGAAGCTCTAAATTCTGATTTTGTAAGGAGATATATTGCATTGAAAGCAACCCTATTCACTCTATCTTTTTCATCTCTTCTTTTCTTTTCTTCTTATTTTTTATTCTGTTTGTATGTATTGCATAAGTATTTGCTAGGGACTAGCAAAGGCAAGTATAGGAGGTGATGAATCTCCATTTCATCACCATTATTCTATCATTTTGGCCTTAAAAACCCCAACAAATGCATGTAAATAGCATTAATGTGTACAAAATAGCATTCACTATTTATTGTATTCAGTGTACATAAAATAAAGCTTTTGATGCCAAAATTATAGAATAAAGAGAAGAAAATAAAAAGGAATAAAATATTGAAAATATTTTATGACCCAAACCCCGAGACCAAGACTAGAATGGAATTGGTCGACAAGGAATAAAGTAGGGGGAGATAAGGGCCAATAACACAATAAATTCCTCATTTATTTATTCATTCATATATGCATTTTTGACACCTATTCTGTATCTAATTATTTATTCATCAAATACATGAAAGTTGTAGATAATAATGTGAATAAAAATACAAAATTGAGTTTGTACAAAAATAATACACAGTGTACATTTTATACACAGAATAAAAAGCCAGAATCTCAACCTCACAGACCCATATCTTCCAAATAAAGACTCAAAATACACCAAAATCAACTTTAATTGTATATAGATTTTCAAGAACTATCTAATAAAATTGGTTTCATAATTTTTGAAGGTCATCTGTGAAAGTTAGGTTCTTGGCCCTCATTGTACATGGTACTGATTAAAATATTCATTATATTCATTATTCATTATTTTTATAAATTTCTATTTTTATAATTTTGTAAATAATATACAAAATGCATATACATATTGAAATTAGCATAAAACCAAAAAGAAATTGAAAAATAAAATAAGTCTATAAAATACATAGATTAAAAATGCCTAAGTTCTCTATGTATATAAATAAAAGGAAATCTCATTCTTTTATTCCTTCTTCATCTATATTTTTGTTAAATTGTTAATATCATCCATACTCTATTAAAAATATAAATCCAAAATAAAAACAAATAAAAGTCATTAAATAAATAAAATTACTTAAATACAGGTAAAATACCTATGAATATACCTACAAACTACATACACCTATTTATTTAAATATACAAATAAACTCATAAAAATCAAATAAAAATAAATTTATATTCCCAAAAATAATCTATAAATATATAAAATATTAAATATTAAAATAATAAAATAAATACACAAAATAAAAATAAATTATGCAAATTACATATAAATATACTTATAAATACATCATTAAAATAAACCCATAATAAAATTCATCAAAAAATAAATAAAAATCATAAATAAATACTATATTAATTAATAAACATTTTTTATTTTATAAGTATAAAGTAATAAAATCATTTATTATGTTTAAATAAAGGGTCAAGTCGATGCTGATGTGGACCAATCAGGTCCCGGTCTTCGTTGACTGCCCGGTCAACTCCTCTGCCCCCAGTCGCCTGGTGGCAGACATCACTTCGGCCCATCTTCTCCGACTTTCCCCTTCTATTCCTTTGACTTTCGAGCGTAGATTCCTTCATGAAAAAGCTCAGTCTATGCTCCAATCATCACGCCAGCATCTTAGATCCAGCATCTAACCCATTGATTCTTTGTGGCACCCTGGTCAATAAGGGTGCGTCACCATGGATATAAATAGAACCCTCGACCTCCTCCTCCATTTTGGTCTCCCTTCGGTCACCTTCCACCATTGTTTCTAGTCTCTAGAGGATCCTCGTGACAGGGGGGTTCTCCTGGACGCTTCAGCCGGTCGGAGGAGTTGAGGGAAGCACCCGCGGTCGCCGCTCGTCGGAGGTCCTGCTCCCTGGTCGACCACCAGGTATAAGAGCTGCCTTTATCTTGTTTTGTAGCTTAGTTTTCGTTTTTAATCTTTAATTCAGTAGTTAGATTAATCATTAGGCCATTAGGTGCCCGATTAAGGCCGAATCGAAGTTCGCCGGAGTTCAGCTCCGGCGAACCTCTCTAACTTGATCAACGCACTACCCGACCCTCGCATCACCACCATTTCACTCCCCTTCGCGTTCTACATCTAACCTACGCTTCAGACCAACCAGAGCCCCACTGGCTCTGCGAATCGAGGTCCCCTCCTTTGCTTCGCCGGACCTCACCATTCCCATTCATTTTCGCCTCTGGAGATGCAATCCTCGATCGAGGGAGACCCCCTCGAGCCCCTTGTCTTTTTGGTGCAAGTCAAGAGCCAAACGGAGCTCCCTGGAGCTCGATTCGATCACCTGCGAGGTTCCAGGACCCCCCTTTCTTCTCCGAGCTCGCTGGACCGATCTAGGGGGTCTTGGACCTTCTGGAGTACCTCGGACGCTGCGCACCACGTCGCTGGACGTACGGAGCCCATCGCCATCACCCAAGAGCGTCTGGAGGCGTAGGAATCAAGGATCGAAGTCAGGGAAGCCAGCCATTCTTCCTTGTTCTTCGCGAGAGCAGCTACCGTCGGATGGAGGAGGCGGCCCCAGATCTAATCTGGGCCGTCCAATCAGCAGTCGCCTTAGTCGTTCGATCAAGCGTCAGATGTAATCTCAGCCGAGGATCGTCGAAGGGGTATCGGGCTTCGAGAGTCTGCCACATGGATAAGTGGTGCGCCCATCGCCGTCCATTTGCGCGCCTTAGGGGGTAATTCACACTTAAGCCCCCTCGCCTTTTTGTAATCAATATTTAATACTGTAAATTAAATATAACATTGTAAAATATTTGGAATTTTTGCATTAGGACTCCTAGACTTTCCTAAATTGCAAGTAGGTTCTCGGCCACGTCACCTCACGTGACCAGTTCACGTGAGGTGCGTGTTATTTTGTAGAGGACCCCTCGAGGGTTTGGGTATTTTGTTTTGATCCAAGAACTTCCAGAACTAGTGTAATATTTTTGTGTATTTTGCATCAAGGCCACCCGGATTTGTGGAAATTACATATAAGTCCTTCCCAGGCGTGTGCTAGCCACGCGCTGGGGTGGGTAAATTGCAGGGAGACCCTTACGGGTTCTGCTATTTGTATTTGGTCCATTAAATGCAATATTTAGTATTATATTTTGTGTGAAAATTGCAACTTGGCCCCTGGATGTTTATCTAATTGCATTTAAACCCCTGTCAGGCCTTGTATTTTTGTATGCTTTGTCTATTTATTCCATGCATCGATAAAACCCCAAAAATTCCACAAAAATTAATTTAAACTCTTGTTTAGTTGCACATTCATGCTATATTTTTGCATTTAATTTTTATTGCATTTTAATATTTATTAAAAATCAAAAGTATGCATTTTCAATACTGTCAACCTTAGAAAATCAATAAAAAATATCAAAACACCTTGAAAAATTCTAAAAAAATTACCTATTGTGTATTTTAGTGTCTTTTAGTGTCAATACAAAAATCACTAAAAAATTCAAAAGAAAAACTTTAAAAATTAGAAAACACCTAAAAACTTCAAAAAATCTAAAAACTAATAGAAAAATCCAAAATAAAAATCCACGTTCTATAGTTTCCCTATTTTATTACCTTTATTTTAAAACTAATTTGGGAAAATTTTTTTGCTATTTGCTGTTTTTCATTCCTATTTTACTTTCAGCCAGTAGCTTTAGTCACTGTTTCTTGTATTTTAGTTTTTAAAAATACCAAAAATATTCTGAAAAATCCTCAAAAACCACAAAAACATTAGAAAAACATAAAAAGACCAAAAACACTTTATTTTCTGATTTTTGAGTATTTTTGTCTATTTTTATAAATATTTTATTCCCTCTTTTCTTATATAATATATAATCCAATATTGAAAAAGAAAATACAAAAAATATAAAATTAAAAATCAAAATACAAAATTAAAAATTTAAATTAAATAAATTAAATATATATATATATATATATATCTAAAATCCCATAAAAAGAGGATTTATTTTAGGATGACTAGGATGTACATAAATACTTTTAGTCTACCCATTCTTTTTGCTCTCTGGGTTCGACCTCTACATGCTTATACACTATGCATTTTATGGTAGAGTAAATAAAATTTTAATCCACAATTTTGGGACTTAATTGGCTTATTATGTAGTGTGGGTTAATCTCTAATTAACAAGGGTTTTGTAAGCGGTCGCCTCAGCGACATCCTCGTCCCCGCCTCGTGCGGGGCGCATTTTGACCCTCGCGAAAATCCTCGTTATCAGGCTCCACCTACTAACCCTCCTCCTCTAGTGCACAGAGGTCGTCTCCACCGACTACCTCAAGGATGCAAACTGGATTCTTCTCGAGATCTCGAAGCTCTCCACACCCTACGACACCTCTACGCAGCACATCACCACGTAGTTTGGTTGCTCAAGAAGAGGGTTTGGAGGGGGGATTCATCAAGAGTCCGCTGAGCAGGGGAAAATTAGTGTGATTCCCATGATGGGCAGAGGTGTTGGAGGAGGAACGGGAGGGCAGGTGGGAAGGTGGTCGGTAGCGGGGGAGGGAGGAGTGCTGGAGGAGGAGGAGGGGGAGGAGGTTGTCAATGAGAGGCCTGGTTGGGGGGCTAGAGGAGGAAGGTCTCATTTGTAAATAATAGAAAATTCAAGGGTAGAAAATGTAAAATATTTGACAGATTCTATCATAATTAAAAGAATTTGATAGAAGTTAACACGGGGATATGGATGTAAGAGGTAAGCACTATTGAGGGTCCTAGGTGTAATTCACGATTATGTAGGGATATGATTGTAATTATAAAATTAGTATGGGTTATGGGTGTAAATATCCCTTTATTAAGCAAGTTCACAGCATGTATGGTTGGTCTTTCTATGGGGTAAGGGCCATGCTCAATGAAGAGAGAGTTGCTTTCTGCTTTCAAATGGAGTTCAAGTCAAGGTGGAAACTCATTAAGATGTGCCCTGAAAATTTAACCCAATTATGATTTGATGCATTTTGTAAATGGATTAGTCTTTATGGACTAACGGATGTGTTGGTGGAGCCCCTATGGTATGGAGTTCTAGGATTTGTTTAACATGTACCTGGATATACATATGTTAGAATAAAGCTTTAGTTATCTAATAGTTTATTTCCAAGAAAGCATTTCCTCCTAACGTTGCTTTATCTACTCCAGTTTTCTATAATAAGATTTCTCTTTGTTTGTGTCCTTTTCCCACTACATCGGTAAGGGGTTTTCCATGCAAATCGTTGTGTTGATCAGTGATTGTTTATTGACTCTTGTGCGCTTGGATCATTCTAAAATAAGTTACATGCTGACATAGATTAAAAAATATGTAATAAAAATCGAACCGATATGCTCCATTAACTTCCATACAAATCCATCTTTTTTAAGGGTAACATGCAAATCCTTTATCTAACTTACTAAGGATTATGTGGATTTCTGGATAACGGTTGATTTTCTTACTACATAAACACTTGCATGTCTTTTGTACATGCCTAAATGATAAATAAGAGCTACATTTCTGTTGCACTTCTTTTGTGCATGCCTAAATGATAATAAGAGCTATGTTTTCATAGCAGTTTGCTAGCTTACACCCATTCTTTACTAAAAGTAACACCATCTATCCCTTATGACATTCAAATGACTAGTTCATATAGAACTCAATGTTTGAAATTGTTAGGAAAGAGAAATAGATATCTTGTCATCAACCTCATCACCAAAAAATAATAAATTTTTATCAGGTGTACCCCTCTGAGAATTACAATATTAGTTATACACCTCTCTTTTTGGAATATTAGTTCAACCCCTAACTTCTTCCATAATGATCATGTGTGGCCTTCCATTAGTTTGGTCGTTAATGAATTAACTAAGCCATGGCTTATTAAAACTATGGTGTAGCTTGAAGGATATGGTTAGATCCTCAAGCGCATCACGGAAGCGTGAGCGTCGTATTGAATACGACAAGGAGCGACTAGTCGGACTAGTTGCTCGATGCAGCGGAATTTAAAATTTTTTATACGACGAAACCACATGATCCTAGAACACTTCTCGAATTGTTTCGTCTAAACCACAAACAAGTAATAGGATTACCTCTTGAAGCGTGGTTGCGATCGAGTCTCTAAACGAAGAGACCTCCTGTCTCAAGTCCGATCCGACGGAGGAGACGCTTGCGAGCGCGGGGATGAACCGCGTGCTTCTCGCAATCCATGTTGATGATCCAAGCGGCGGATCTCCTGATCTCGACACACGAGATCCGACGTCTTCTTCACGAGCGAGGCGCACCGAAGGAGACGGAGATCCACGAGCAGAAGAACGGGCAGCATAACGACGATGCCGCAGCGATGGAGAACCTCTCCATGGCATCCATGGTGGACGGCCATGAGAGGGAAAGAGAGGGTTGACCTCTAGAGAGAGAGAGAGAGAGAGATGCTTCTCAAGCATTGTGTGTAAAGAGAGAGCATGGGTATGCCTCTCTATTTATAGGGTTTTGGGATCCATGGATCTCAATCCATGTGTCATATAAAATCAATCGATGAGATTGATTTATGACAATCCAATGGTCAAGATTGTTGTTGGTAAAAACCAACAACTTGTGATTTAATTTTGATTAAATATATTTGATAAATCAAATAAATATAATGCCAAATTAAACCACACAAATAGAGAGAGAGAAAATAAGGGAGATACACCAAACTCTTTGGAAGGGGGGGACGGCCACCAATTCCCTCAAGGAATTGGTGCCGCCCCCTCCTTTCCAAAAGGGGAGGGCAATCTCCTTGTTTTTCTCTCCATCCAATTTCCAACAACAATTTGTTGGTATTTTAATTCACCAAAATAATTCTCAATTAATTTTGGGAATATTGCCATCTTGACATTGAATTATTGTGAATCAAATTCACAACCCAAAACAAAATGTAATTTACATTTTCAATTAATTAAACAATGTGTATCCAATACACATTAATAATTAATCTACTAATATAAATTATATTTAACTCTCTCTAATACATTATAAATCACATTTATAATATATTATGAATAATTGGATATTACTATCCAATTTTTTCTTATCCATGATAATTAAATCATATTTAATCATCATGGATCTCTTTATCTCATGTGTTCAAATAATATGAATCATATTCACATTATTCACATCTTTGATAATTAAATCACATTTAATTATCTAAGATAACTCTCCTTATAATATGAATCAAATTCATATTATTCATGATAATTAAATCACAATTAATTATCCATTTTCTCAATGCTCGGATACATATATCAACAATAGAATTATCCATGAACTCTTTCAAGGACAATGCGCTTTCTCCGCGAATACTTGGAGATAAGGACAGGGCGATTGTATTGTTCCACGTATAGTGACATGGATATTGAGATCACATCTCAAATCCAGATCTCGGGCCTCCCATAGATGCTTGATTAAATCAAGACCGCAAATCTAATCTTCTCATTGAATCTGAATCACATTCATATTAATGTCCAACATTTGGACTAAGATCAGATTACTTCTCTACTAAGAGGAGTCACTAAAATCCAGACCCGTTTCATCACTCCCTAGGAATGGAAATGTCATGGTTATACAACCGTTTATGATCACATCACCCTCAGGCATTCCCAATACCTGTACATCCTGCATACTGGAAGACTCAGATTAAACCCGAAGTATTAGATCAACTTTATACTGTCTACTTCAGGGTTTTATCAGTAAGTTTCTCATTCGATCATTGGGAGTCGGTATCGATCATATACTTTCCAAAAGCATATATCATACCTAGGTCTTGATCATATACTTTCAAAAAGTATATATCAAACCAACAAATTTAGTCAAGCTTCCAAAGCGAGACGACCGTGCGCACGGAATTTGATTCTTCCCAATATCTCATGAGTGAGATCATGTCTTCCGGTTCAGTAGTGAACCTGTATGATCCCTTTGAGAGATCGTATTACTCATATGCCCTTATATGCACACCAGCGCGCCGGTGTATAGACCTTGATAAGGTCATCAACCTATTGGTCTGCCAAATGTACATACTCAGACATATAGTAACACATCTGTCTCCGGTCAGAGGATGTGTGCCTATATCATGACAGCGTATGATATAGGACTTTGGTTATCTCGATATCGTTAAGTCAACTCTTTGACCTAACTAATCTGACACCTCCGAATCTCTATTCCTATGCAGAGGACCTGCATCAAGAAGTCGGTCAGATATCAGCCTAACTGAGAAAGGATTGCCATCTCCTACTCAGGCTGGAGATGATCTCTTAATAATCATTTGACGGTGCTTGATGAGTCCTCAATCTAACTCATTAGATATTCATCTAAGCACCAGCCTCTTTGATTCAATAATTGAATCAACAGCTGTATGATCATTAAGATGGCCATGGTACATAACCCTAATTGTACTAAGGGACCTATTATGCAAATTATGTACTCTTTATTTCAGATTAAGGAGTGAATTGCAATAACATTTATTGCATAATGGCTCGCCGTGGGCTCGCATGTCCAACAATCTCCCACTAGCCCAAAGAGCCATTAATGGGCTAATCATTTAAACCCACACTCATGTGACAATCATAGGCTATTTAGAAAATAGCTAGGTAAGCTGATTAGTCACTCCGTTCCCAAGAGACTACGCCAAGTCCTTTTACGGCAATTGCATATCTCCTAGTAACAGTGCTCGCATCCAATGCGAATGTTGCATCTCATGCAACCGATACTCAATTTTGTTGGTTATAGTGTCCTTGACACTACATCTTATTAATTATCATAACCAGTATTCCCATAATCCTTATTAGAATACCTTCATTCCTGGAGATCTCTATCTCCTAAGGTATCTATAGTTAAGACCCTTATAGATCACTATCTACAAGATCTTAAACTTTTGAAGATAAGACTTTGAGATCACTATCTCTAAGTTTTATCATCTTTGAAGATATTATTATTACTGCAATCAAGTGTTTTATCTCCATAGCAGGATTAGTAACAGTTTACTACTCCCACTGCATGGCAGACATCTGGCTCTTGTACACATCTAGCATATATCCAGCTTCTCATAACTGATGCACAAGTGCAAGCAGTTCTAGCATTCACTTCCTCAACTTTTTGAGGTGATATCCCTTTAAACAGGTCACTACCACATCTTAAGGGAAGGAAGCCTTTTTTTTGGAATTTTCCAAAATTGGAATAAGTCCAAGGTGTATTACTAATGTGGCGGTCCCAATACCCTCTTCTCTTTGCTTCTGAACGACTTCAGAACTAAGATCTAAGAGGTATCCTTGAGATCATATCCCAAAGTATGGAACAACCAAATTTTAAAACACTTATTATTTATTCTTATATCATTTTAAATGATTAGAATAATATCTACATTTAGCATGATGAACACAATGGCACTCCCACTAAGCTTCACATGGTTCATCAAGATTTTATCTGAAATCACAACATTTATGATTTCATCAAATCTTATGTTCCATCTACAAGAAACTTATTGGAGTCCAAAGATGGAGTTCTTCAGCTAGCACACCTTTCTCTCCTCAACCATGAAGCCCTGGGGCTACTTCATATGAATATCCTCAGAGAGGCATTCATAGAGGAATGCAATCTTGAATCACACCATGAAGATGTCATAGACAAGTTGTGTAGCTATAGTTAGCAATATTCTGATGGGTTAAAGCAAGGTCACTGGAGAGCAAGTCTCATCGCAAATGATGTATTCTCTTCGGTGTGTAGCTCATGGCTACGAACCGTGCTTTGAAGGTCTCTTCCTTCTCATCAGGTTTCCTCTTTCTCTTGAAGATCCATTTACATCTTAATGGGTCTAACCCATATAGGTGGATCCTCGAGGGTCCATATACAACACTTGTATATGAAGTCTACATTAGACTTTTATTGCTGACATCCATCTTTCCATGTCATGATCCTCAGGAGCTTCATCACATGAAGTCCGATCATTTTCAGATTTAACTGACACATGGAATCCATCCTCAAACTTATTTGAAGAGGTATTAATGTTTCATCTTTAATTATCTATTTTATTTCCGATTTCAGGAGCCTCATTATCTTTTCAAGATTAAATGAGTTCCTTTACTTCATTTTCATCTTGATTCTCAAGAGACTCATCCTATAAGAATCATATTCTCAAAGATGAGATTTTTTAAGAATCTCAAGGTCATAAAGTAGGTATCCAATACCATCCTTTATTTTCCTAATGAAGTAGCACTCTCTAGTGCTAGATTCCAGCTTACTTGCATGGAACCTTATTATGTATATAATGCAGTCTCTACTACATATATATCTTGGAAACTTAAGAGATAATTAAGCTAGGATTAATCATTGATTAAATCATGTCACATATGATCAATTGTATCTCCCTACAACTCCTTTGAGTTAAGGTTCATTAGGAGGATTGAGATAGGAATGATATTCATATCTCCATAAGGTATTTCTTGAATTCATCTAATAGGTACGGGCTACCTTGGTTAGATCAAATTCATTTCATCTTCCTTCAAACTTTGGTTCTAAACCAAAATTGCGAAATCTTTGAACATTTCAAAGGTTTCTTAGGTGAAGAGAAGAGATCTCATATCATATATAATCATTAACAGATATCACATATCCATAATGTTTAATATGATATAGATGATCTGCATACATCAATATGTATGAGATCCTTAATACCTAGGCATCTTACACCTTTCCCAAGGAAGGATGTATTAGACATTTTACTTTGAATATAATATTCACAAGTATGTGAGATTTGAATCTTTAGACAATCTAAAGTTTCATGTCTTACCAGTCCATTGATTTCATCAACAGACATATGTCCAAAATTTGATGCCAGATCATTGTCAAATGATCTTTATCCTCCTATTGATCTTTTAAAGGTTTAATTTTCAGTATTAGAAATCTTAATGAACCATTCAATAATTTTCTAATTTAATAGAGTCCACTAGATTTTAGATTACTATCTGAAATATTTCCATCATAACTCTTTATGATAGATTTATTACAGAATTCATGTTTATATCCAACAATTAGAAATAAACAATGAGTGTATTCTAATATCTAGGTCATAGAGACATTCTCTAAGACTAAGGGCTCCCACTGAAAATATGAAGTTTATTGATCTCATGGAAACTGTTGCAACACTTGCATCACTTTCAACATGGATGACCAATAAACCTTAAGATCAAATTTCTAATACATATGCAACCAATTGCAAGTGTCATTAGAAAATTTGAGATACAATTATTAGACTTTATCTTATCAAATAAGTAAGTCAATATCAATGATTATATGTAGATTATACTGATGCTCCATCCGAGTCCTTTTCTGAGGATTCTAGACAGACTTGATAGTCATACTATCAACACATCAACTTATTGCAGTATTGGCATTCATCCAACTCTTTGGATGTCATATGGAAGTCACAGAAGTACAGTCAACTCTTTGACTATACCTCTTACTTGGGTCCAACCCATGCTTCCACTGCGCTCCCTTTGTCTAAAAGCAACCATTACTCAAGACTAAGGATCTCTTATGTTAAATTCAAAATATTTTAATGTAAGAGTATTTCAACATTTATACATGCTTCATCCAATTCATATAATATGAATATTACGAAGCTTCATGAATGACTAGAGTATAGACAGTAGAATGATGACACTCATCATCTACATCCATCTAAATTCTTAAAATATAAGTTCAGGTAGGTACTCAAACAATTTGAATACATCATCTCTTATAGAGCTACCATTCTACATGATGAAGAGAACCATGTCATTTATGATTAAATGTCAAGAGCACATATGTATGCCAAAAAATCTTTATTGATTTTATAAGGATTATATGATAATTACGATCATCATCGACATGTCACTTCCAAAGTACATTCAATGAGATCAAGACTTATAGAGACATACAAACACTAGGGTTTTAGTCCTATTGTCTTATCACTTCTCATTATTATGAGGAAACTTGCACATTGCAACCACATACATTGTGTGTCCAATTGCAAGTACAATATCTGGATTATAGGGTCCAATCCACGATATTTTACTGGTTATTATTGAGTATAATATTGAGTGAGTTTAATGAAGGATTATCTGAAATAAGAAATTTGCATGAGTGTATATATTTATATATATACATGTTTTACTTTGAATTAGGAATTTTATATCAAAGTTGTCTTGCCATGTCAACAATGAAAGTTCATTCCCTTAATCACTTTCAATGTAAGAGATATACTTACCATTATATCTCAGCAAGATCTGGGATCTCCTCTTTATCTTTGTTACATCCCAATAATATGAGAAACTGCAACTCCAATAAAGAGAAGCGGGAACACATTCCGCCTTGCAAGTCCAACTTGCATTTCCCAATTCGGTCTTTAACATCCGGGCCCACCACCCATAAGGTGATGTTGACCCTTCGTTAATTGAACCAACCGTCAACAGGAATAGAACTCGCTATGCGCAATCCAATATCGCCCCAATAATATGAGGATCCGATATTGGGGTCACTACGTATACGGCCTTACTCTTTCGAGAAGCAATGAGTCCGATCCAGATGCGCTTGTATATAGGAGTTGTCACTTCGTACAGGCGTCTCCTATATACAATCCCTGGTGACGGAAACCCTTCGCCTTGACGGGAGACCATGGATGTCACTAATGTGATCGTCCACCTCTTATTCAAATTTAATTAATTACTATGAATCACATTCATATAATTAATTCTTCCAAGGGAATTATTAACTCTAATCATATTAGAGTATTCTTAATTGGATATAATTAACTTAATCATATTAAATTAATTATCAATCCAATTTAATCAATCAAACTTAATTTTATGCTTGAATATATATGGTATTATTCTCAAAGTACGTATTAATTCGTATTTTAATAATTAGAAAAATACATCATAATCCCTCGGACATTATCCCGGCCCTACCCGTTGTCATGGCCAGTACCGACGGGAGTGGGGCGGACCACATACGTTGCAACCCGCTGACCAGCGATCCCCGACTAGACACCATATCCGCCTCGGGAAAGGATAATGCCAAATTGATTATTTTGTACTTGAGATGATCATCGGTTCTTCAACCGAAATTATACCATATAGTGATCAAAACAATTTTGATTTTAAGGAAATTTGCTAGGCAAATTCCCAAGTCCTATTCAAGCAAGGAGTTTGATGATTGTAATTTCAATTATGGTTTAGATCAAATCTAATCAACTAATTGGTTGGGGCCAAGTCAATTAGGTAAATAATCATGTTTCAATATTTCACAAATATTTTTCAAGATTACTTCACGAAATTAACAATTAATTTCACTAATTGACAATCACTTGGTTCTAGATTAGGAAAGCAATTTCAGCAGTGACCCCTACTTACTAAAATTGGCATATCTCAATCATATTAAATCCAAATTAAGCAAAGTCAATTTCTAAAGTTTGCTAATTTGATTTAGGACAGAACCTAAGTGATGTTTCACGCATTTCGAGGCAAGTCTAAATAGTAATTAACATTTTAATCACGTACAGATTCACAGTTCCCGCAACAGTGCATACATGTTCATTAAAACGACCATATCTCGAGCATACGAAATCCGATTTACGCAAACTCAGATCCTATGGTTTCCTTATTTAATGGGGAACATAATCCAAGTCTTAAATTCGTGTTTAAACAATTTAAACAGTGCCGAATTTATTTACTAAACAGATCTGCGAAATCAAATGCGATGAAAACTTTCGCGACCTTAACGAACGCAAGTCGTCCTTGGTTATAGAATCACTATTCGAAACCATCGACCTAAGGCTCTGATACCACTTGAAGGATATGGTTAGATCCTCAAGCGCATCACGGAAGCGTGAGCGTCGTATTGAATACGACAAGGAGCGACTAGTCGGACTAGTTGCTCGATGCAGCGGAATTTAAAATTTTTTATACGACGAAACCACATGATCCAAGAACACTTCTCGAATCGTTTCATCTAAACCACAAACAAGTAATAGGATTACCTCTTGAAGCGTGGTTGCGATCGAGTCTCTAAACGAAGAGACCTCCTGTCTCAAGTCCGATCCGACGGAGGAGACGCTTGCGAGCGCGGGGATGAACCGCGTGCTTCTCGCAATCCATGTTGATGATCCAAGCGGCGGATCTCCTGATCTCGACACACGAGATCCGACGTCTTCTTCACGAGCGAGGCGCACCGAAGGAGACGGAGATCCACGAGCAGAAGAAAGGGCAGCATAACGACGATGTCGCGGCGATGGAGAACCTCTCCATGGCATCCATGGTGGACGGCCATGAGAGGGAGAGAGAGGGCTGACCTCTAGAGAGAAAGAGAGAGAGAGAGAGATGCTTCTCAAGCATTGTGTGTAAAGAGAGAGCATGGGTATGCTCTCTATTTATAGGGTTTTGGGATCCATGGATCTCAATCCATGTGTCATATAAAATCAATGGATGAGATTGATTTATGACAATCCAATGGTCAAGATTGTTGTTGGTAAAAGCCAACAACTTGTGATTTAATTTTGATTAAATATATTTGATAAATCAAATAAATATAATGCCAAATGAAACCATACAAATAGAGAGAGAGAAAATAAGGGAGATACACCTTCCTCTTTGGAAGGGGGGACTGCCACCAATTCCCTCAAGGAGTTGGTGCCGCCCCCTCCTTTCCAAAAGGGGAGGGCAATCTCCTTGTTTTTCTCTCCATCCAATTTCCAACAACAATTTGTTGGTATTTTAATTCACCAAAATAATTCTCAATTAATTTTGGGAATATTGCCATCTTGACATTGAATTATTGTGAATCAAATTCACAACCCAAAACAAAATGTAATTTACATTTTCAATTAATTAAACAATGTGTATCCAATACACATTAATAATTAATCTACTAATATAAATTATATTTAACTCTCTCTAATATATTATAAATCACATTTATAATATATTATGAATAATTGGATATTACTATCCACATTATTCTTATCCTTGATAATTAAATCATGTTTAAACATCATGGATCTCTTTATCTCATGTGTTCAAATAATATGAATCATATTCACATTATTCACATCTTTGATAATTAAATCACATTTAATTATCTAAGATAACTCTCCTTATAATATGAATCAAATTCATATTATTCATGATAATTAAATCACATTTATTTATCCATTTTCTCAATGCTCGGATACATATATCAACAATAGAATTATCCTTGAACTCTTTCAAGGACAATGCGCTTTCTCCGCGAATACATGGAGATAGGACAGGGTGATTGTATTGTTCCACGTATAGTGACATGGATATTGAGATCACATCTCAAATCCAGATCTCGGGCCTCCCATAGATGCTTGATTAAATCAAGACCGCAAATCTAATATTCTCATTGAACCTGAATCACATTCAGATTAATGTCTAACGTTTGGACTAAGATCAGATTACTTCTCTACTAAGAGGAGTCACTAAAATCCAGACCCGTTTAATCACTCCCTAGGAATGGAAGCGTCATGGTTATACAACCGTTTATGATCACATCACCCTCAGGCATTCCCAATACCTGTACATCCTGCATACTGGAAGACTCAGATTAAACCCGAAGTATTAGATCAACTTTATACTGTCTACTTCAGGGTTTTATCAGTAAGTTTCTCATTCGATCATTGGGAGTCGGTATCGATCATATACTTTCCAAAAGCATATATCATACCTAGGTCTTGATCATATACTTTCAAAAAGTATATATCAAACCAACAAATTTAGTCAAGCTTCCAAAGCGAGACGACCGTGCGCACGGAATTTGATTCTTCCCAATATCTCATGAGTGAGATCATGTCTTCCGGTTCAGTAGTGAACCGGTATGATCCCTTTGAGAGATCGTATTACTCATATGCCCTTATATGCACACCAGCGCGCCGGTGTATAGACCTTGATTAGGTCATCAACCTATTGGTCTGCCAAATGTACATACTCAGACATATAGTAACACATCTGTCTCCGGTCAGAGGATGTGTGCCTATATCATGACAGCGTATGATATAGGACTTTGGTTATCTCGATCTCGTTAAGTCAACTCTTTGACCTAACTAATCTGACACCTCCGAATCTCTATTCCTATGCAGAGGACCTGCATCAAGAAGTCGGTCAGATATCAGCCTAACTGAGAAAGGATTGCCATCTCCTACTCAGGCTGGAGATCATCTCTTAATAATCATTTGACGGTGCTTGATGAGTCCTCAATCTAACTCATTAGATATTCATCTAAGCACCAGCCTCTATGATTCAATAATTGAATCAACAGCTGTATGATCATTAAGATGGCCATGGTACATAACCCTAATTGTACTAAGGGACCTATTATGCAAATTATGTACTCTTTATTTCAGATTAAGGAGTGAATTGCAATAATATTTATTGCATAATGGCTCGCCGTGGGCTCGCATGTCCAACATAGCTAAGAGGGGCATAATAGGAAAAAGACCGTACCTCCTACTGGAGCACATCCTCTGCCTCCTCGAGGGGATTGTTTGTTACAATGGGGGATTATTTAGCAGCAGTAAAGGAGATTACTCCATACAAGAAACTTACAAGAAAAATTTGGGAAAAATCTTCATGGTCGGAATGGATAATTTGTTCATGGAAATAGAAAAAAATTTGACAATCTGGTGCACGGATGGAGGTGTAGTTAGGAGAAAGAAAATAAAAGGAAGAAGAACAAGAACAAGAATGAAGGTGTTTGTTTCTCAACTCCAATGAGTAGTTTTTGTGGAGTAAAAATGTATGTGATATTGTCTATGCTCCCAAAGGATCTTTTGGCATAAAAAGGTAGGTGTCGATGTCGGTTGAAGCTTGGAAGAGGCGTTCTGGTTCTCAACTCCATTTTTCGTTTGTATTTCTTTTATTGATCTGGAACCCAACTCTGTAGGGACCAACGAACACGAAACTACAATAAAGATGAGGTTGGTCGGCCTCAAGCTAGACCCTTTTCTCTTCTCCGAGCATCCTTAGCGTAATATCCAACTTACGAGCATGGAATCCCACCACTATTGGAAGTAGAGAATGATGATGTGAATGGTGAGAGCAAGGGCCTTGTCAAGGATCTACGGGATGGCGAATACGAGGGAGGCACATGCATTGTCGGATGGATTGCGGAAGACGAGGAGGAGGAAGAGGGGTAGTGGTGATGAATCTCTATTTCATCACCCTTATTCTATCATTTTGGCCTTAAAAACCATAGCTAATGCATGTATATAGCCTTTTTTGTACAAATTAACACTCATTGTTTATTCCATTTATTGTGTATAAAATATTATTTTTAATGTCAAAATTATAGAATAAAGAAAAGAAAAAAAAAGAAAAGGGATAAAATACCAAAGGTATTTTATGACCCTAAACCCTGAGATCTAGTCAAAAATTGATTTGGTCGACAAGGAATAAAGTAGGGGGAGATAAAGGCCAAATACACAATAAAATCCCATTATTTATTTATCAAAATGTCATTTTTGGGACTTATTTTATTCTTTATTATGTATTTATCAAATCAATAAAATGTGTACATGAAAGTTGCAGATTAAAATGTATAGAAAAATACATGATTGAGTTTACTTAAAAATAATATACAATGTACTTTTTATACTCTAAATAAAAAGCCAAAATCCAAACTTCCCAGGTGCATATCTCCTAAATAAAAACTAAAATCTATCAAAATAACCTTTAATTATATTTAACTTTTATAAGCTATTTAATGAAGGCAGACTCGTTTGATTTGGAGTTAAGATGTGAAAGTTAGGTTTTGGAACCGTATTGTATAATATATCTGAAAAATATCCATTTTATTTATTTTTTTTTAAATTTTAAATTTTTATAATTTTGTAAATATTATTTATAATATATGTACATATATATAATAGAAGAAATACATAAATAAAAAATAAAAATAAAATAATATACACAAATACATAGATGAAATACATATACTAATACCTATATAAATTGTACTTCAATTTATTTAAATACACATAATGCATTAGAAAAATAAAAATATATTTGTGTAAATAAAAATGAGTTATAAATACATAAAATATGAAAATAAAATAACATTATCAAAAATACAAAATAAAAATAAAATACTCAAATATAGATGAATTACCTATAAAATAAATCCTAAAAATTAACTTGTAATAACTAACTCATAAAAATAAATAAAAACCATACTAAAATACTACATAAAAAGTAAACATTCTTTACAATAAAAATTAGTAAAATCATTTACTATTTTTAATTAATTATTTTTGAATAAAGATGCATATTTTGTCCTGTAGCATCCTCCGTGGACCAATCAAGCATCGAGAAATGTTGACTAAAGTCAACAGCCTCCCCCGAGCTTCTGACCTTCCATGATCCTCGCCCAATCCTGAGATCTTTTGTATATAGCTCTAATCATCTGCTAGCCCTAGGTCAATAAGGGGCCCACTATGTTTATAAATAAAGACCTTCATCTTCCTTCACAAATTTGGTCCCCTTCCCAAGCTTGTGGCCCTTCATCCTCGGTCTCACCAAGTGAGAACTGGTGTACTCCTGAGGCTCTTGAGCGACTCGCGGAGGAGGAGAGGTGCACCCATGGTAGCACTCCAGCAGTGCCTACTCCCTGGACCCCCGACCAGGTTTGAGCTGCGCTTTTACTATTTCTAGGTAGTTGCAGTCTGTAGGTTTCATTCCATGCATTTTATTTCATGTTTTACTTAATTAATTATCTTAGATAACGGTTTAGACCTCACTGGAGCTCTCGAGATCCGGCCACATTTTCACCGTAACCAGTCACTATTCTGACTACCACATCTGCCCCATTACCTTCCCTACTTGTTTCTCCACCTTCGACAGCACATGTTCAACCTCGATTCTCTCTAGATCGAGGAGTTGAGGTCCATTCACGACGTCCTCGCCGACCTCACCGCCATCACCCATTTCACTCCGATCCTCCACCAAATAAAGGCCATGACCCTCGCCTTTTCCTTGCCAGCATTTTCAGCTTCTTTGTTGGTCTTGAAGGCGGCTTCTAAGCCTCGTTTTGCTTGAGGAAGACCCTCAAGGTACCATTACCCTCGAGAGCTCTTCATATGAGCTCCGGAGCCCTTTGAGGTGTCCAGCAGGTTCGTGCGCTTGCAGCAGTAGAACGAGATAGTCAGCGATGCCGGGGGAGGCAGTAGACACACACATTTCCAGATCCAAGCTCGCCTGAGGAGAGTTCTTCCCCGTTCTTCCACCACCTTCCTCCATCATCCGATGATGAGTCGTATGCTAGATGCTACAGGGGGCGTCTGATTTTTTGAACTACAAACGTAGGATCCTCGCACAGTCACTAATCCCAGATGTCAAAGCGGGAATGGGGTATCCACCATTGGTGATGCGACACGTGGATTAGAGGCCTGATCGCCAACGTTCACCTGCACAAAGGAGGGGGTAAATTACAGACTTAGCTCAACGCATTTTTATTTTATTTACTTAGTCCAGCAATTAAATTCTGTAGTTTAAATAATTGGGTAAAAATTGCATAGAGGCTCCTAAACTTATTGGATATTGCACATGGGTCTAGTCCAGCTCAGCTCACGTGTTGTCCAATGTAATTTGGGTAAATTGCATTTATATTTTAACAATTTTATTAATCGTAAAATGGTCCATAAAATTTTGAATATGTTTTATATTTTTGGGAAATTTTCTATTATGACCCTGAATTTAATTTTAATTGCAAAAATACTCTCGCTCGTACATGTATTTTTGTGCTTATATTCCATTTATAAAAATAGTACCCATACTCCAAAAATTATGTAAAAATGGGGATAGATGCCTGCTAGCATGTACATTCATGTTTATTTTTACTTTTGTGTTTTAGGCATTTTAACTATTTATTAAAAATAAAATGAACATGTTTTTTCCTGTCTAACTTAGAAAATACAAAAAAAACATAAAATCATTTGGAAAAATTCCCAAAAATATATATTTTATCTATTATTGTATTTTATAACTCCATACCAAAAACTCCTAAAAATAGAAAAAGAAAAGGATAAAAAAATAAAAATACCCAAAATCGAGTTAAAAAAATAAAATTCTCGAAAACTCCAAAAATATGTGTTTTTGCTTCTGAATTTTCTTATATCATTATATGTCTATTAAATTAGTTTGAAAAATTTTGGACTTTATTTGTTATTTTTAATATTCAAATCAATTCTGTCTATTTATTTAATCCATGTTTTGGGATATTTTTTATTTTAAAAATATATAAAAAAAAGCAAAAAATCTAGAAAAATCACAAAAACATTAGAAAAATATACAAAATACAAAAGTATTTTATTTTCTGTATTTTAATTATTTTTAAGTGTATTCATAATTATATTTCATTATATTATATACCCCTCATATATTCTTATCTTATTTATTTGAAAATAAGAAGAATTTGAAAATCAGATAATATAAAAATAAAATGAAAACTTAAAAAAATATAAAAATTATACAAATTAAAATCATTAAAACCTCACATAAAAAGATAATAAATGGGCAAGAGAAAAAGACAAAATTTTGTATTTATTTGCACAATCTACTGTTTGCTCCATGAGTTTGAGCTCTACACATAATTACACACTATACACATTTGTTGTAGGGTTATAGTAAATTTTAACTCCACATTTTTGCTTTACATTGCTATATACATTTGTAGGTTAATTGTTGTCTTAATGAGAGCCTTCTTGTGGGTCGCCTCATCGACACTTTTGTCTTTGTTACTCTTCTAGTTGGGATCATTCTTTTAGACTCGCAAGAAGAATTTCTCCTTTAACAAATGGCACCGTTGTTGGGGAGCAACGCCGCATAGATTGCATTCATTTACTTGTTTCTTCTCTCGTCTATATTTCCTTCATTTATTTACTTTTATTTATTTTATTTCGATATTATTATTGATCTATCTAACCACTCTTCCTTGTTTGACTTTGTTGCGAGGGACTGTTATGCGAGGGAGGACTTCTTGGAGGACATGTGCACCCAAGCAAGGCAGAGCTGGATTTCTAACCTAGCTGGTAGGAGAAAGCATCAAATGAATGCTTGGAGGAATTTTTTATGACAGTCTCTTCACAGTTTTTCTTATTATTTCTTTTATTTTTATTTCATTTTGTAATTAAAGTGTGAGAGAGAGAGAGACAACATGTAATTGTAATAATTTGGACTCTCCCGGACACTGCTACTTTACGTGTTCCATTTCCTGAGCGATTGTTTGCTTGGGGGCCTCGTCAGTTTCGTCATGTTTTCATCGCTTTCTTTTTCTTTATTTTTTGCTTTTATTTTTATTTGTTTTGTATGATTGAGCCCTAGTTTTGGGATGTGCTTGCTCGGTAGATTAAGGTTTAAAGCCCTATTATATTTGCACGTACCTATAGATTCATTTTTGAACTTAGTCAAATTTTAACTATTTGACATTTAAACTTGAGGCTATGTGTCGAGAGAGGTCACATACAGTGCTTGCAAGATCCATTGTGGCGAGCACCGAGTGGCATCGAAGACCAGACTTAGGTCTCATATCTAGATAGTTAGCATATGGTGCTTTTAATAGTGTATTCTATTCTAGGGTGATTTCATCGGCTTGCATCACATAGTATAGCTTTCAATTTTGTTATGCATCCCACATGGAGAGAGCTGGGAAGCAGTGTAAGTCTTCTGAATATGCACACATCATCGATTTCTGACTTGCATTGCTTTTCCGACCTTCTCCCTTTGATTTTGACTACCTAAGATGGTAATGGACTTGGAAGCTCGTGAGATGAATGCATTTAAAAATACAAAAAAAGTGATAACCAAAACAAAATTGGGACTGCTAACTCTACCTGATTCCTAAAATAAACGTAATGGATACATTGTCTTGGGGAGAGAAACCCCCTCATTGTCTTATGTACTTTATATGTGATACGTATACACTAAGGATTAGTGACCCAATCCCAAGCCTATCTACATGTTTGTACAACTATATTTAAGCTCACCTAACTCTAAAATAGAAAAGATAATGACCACCATCTTTGGTCTTCACTGTGTTGAGTTGGTGAACATGGAGGTTGCTTTGTATATTGATTGTGATTTCGGGTTCATTTACATCCATCACTTTGTGAGTTGGTAGATCCACGAGTTTTTGAGTTCTTCTTTTTATTGAGTCCATCTCATTTTCTTTGTCTATATTGTCTTCTTTATTGAGTCGTGATATCGGTATTGGATCTTCACTTTAGTAGCCGAATTTTGTGACTGTTTCCTTGCCCATATCACCCTACCTCCAGTCTGGTTCAAGAAGACTCTCTTCTTGGACCACAATTTTGTCTCTGTTTCGCCATTCTCACCCACCCTCCCCATTCCCTTCTGTATCATCCCTTCTTTCACCCAGGAATGTTGTGCTATTGAATGAGGCCCGCATCAAGGTTTTGATTGCAAGAATTACTTGAGTCAGCCGAGCATGTTTGAGGATGATGAGATTGGTGTGCTATATTTGGTGGATCTGGATTTCATATGTGTATAGATATTATTGAGGATTCTGATTTTGGCATGATCTCAAGTGTGATTCTTCATTAATGATTTTTCATCTCGCACGCCATATTGAGGATTTGATTTATTCCTAATGTTATGATGATGATTTCTAGAGCTATAACTGATGATTTCTTCTAGTCGGTCTCGCATGTATTTAATTCAGATGTTTTATTTACTATCTATGTATGTGCTCCAAAGCGACTGTACTTGGAACACACTTGATTTCACTCATCTTCTTGATGGGTCCATCCCCCATCTCATGACTCTCCTATCCTCATTTAGCACTTAGAGGATCTCCTTCTGACATTTTAATTCATTTCAGTTGATTTAGTTGATTTGAGGGATGGCACTACAATTGTCTTGAAGATCTCTTATCCATCCCATAGCCTTATGCCCTCTTATTGGTGATTGATTGAATGTTTTTGAGGACTTGAGACTTGATTCCAACATTACCCTGATGTTCATTGACTTAGATTGCATTACTCCCCGAGGACTATCTGCGGGAGAATACAATATTTTCTGTATGATCGGTTTCACTCTCTTGTTGTGCTGCCACCTTGACGGGGCACGTAACTTGTGTCCTCTAATATGAGATGTCAGTCTCCTTATCTGACTGTGTGTTTGATCTGATGGAACACGAGACTGCTTAGCTTAGCTGTTTGGAATCCTTTGAGTCTTCTCTCCTTGACAGTCCTCGCAAGGATGAGTCGCATTTGTCTGACTATTCTCCACCTAGTTCACAGTACTCTTCGAGGGTTATATTCGACAATGTGTCACATCTTCGAGGTTGGTCGGTCTCTTCTAGTAGGTAGCCGATCTGTCGCCTGCCGAGACCTCTTCTGTTGATCCATCTGATGGATCTGACTCCTTTGAGTCCGCTCTCCTTTACGACCCTCGCAAGGATGAATTTTTTTCAAATTATTCATTACTTAGTATGTATCACTCCCCGAGGGTTATCTACAGGAGGATACATCATTTTGTAGGTACTCGATTTCACTGCCGGTGTCTCCACACTGGCAGAGCATGAAGCCGAGTCTTCTGATTTGTATACCCAGTCTCCCCTCTAGTTGCATATCCTATTTGGTGGACCACGAGACTGAGTTTTTTGATTTTTCTGAGACCTCTAACTCCTTTGAGTCTGCTCATCTTGACGACCCTCGCAAGTTTGAGCCATGTCTTGTGATATTCGGTGTATTCTTTATCCTTTGACCTTATGTCCACCGGATATCAAGCTACATAGAGAGTCCATGCTCTTCATTTTTTGTATCTTCTTGAGACTATGAGCGACATGGAAGAATCAGTATTGATCCTTCCTCCTCCATGTATTACGATATCAGCTTTGATCTCTCACTCTTTACTTGTGAGCCCATGTTCTACTTCCCGCTACCAGATCCTGGTTTAGTTTTCAATCTATTTTTCCTAATAGCTGACACCCACCTGATTGTATATTAGGTTGTCTTTCTCTTTCTAACTACGTCACTATTCTCAAAGGGAGACAATGGCAAGAGTATGATATTCGACTGTCAGATATCGTCCTACACTTCACCAGTCTTTACTATTTATGTGTATGTGTGTGTGTTTTGTCTTTCCATTCCTTCTTTCTTCTGTATGTCATGTGTAGCCCAGATCATTTTCCATATATGTGAGTCTAGATTTAGGACGTACCTTGTGCTAAGTATAGGGGGTGAACCCAGTATGTTTATTCTTTCTTCATTCTGTTTCTTCATACTTGTTGTTGCCTATACTTAGGTTACTTTTAACCCAAGTATAGGGGGAGTGATGTGTACAATTTCCCCGTGATTTTATCTTCTTATCAATTCTTTTATTGATCCCCTCCACTGTCTCCCTGATGAATCTCAGATTCATCACTCTAAAATTGATTAATTAAGCTCAAATCCCTAAAATTCATTGGCATTTCTTCATTTATTCTGCATAATTAGTATTCATGCATGTTTTGATAAGAATGGCATTTTATCACTCATTATTGCACAAAATAAGAAGCCAAAAATCCCAATCAAAATGACTTGTAAATAGCCTAACTTCCTCGGTTTTTAAATAATCCATGCTAACTCCAAATGACCTGAAACTACCTCTAATGTGTACATATCACTAACAAGAATAAACGAAAAATACAAAAAAATCACTAACCTAAATAAGTGGACCAAAAACCCAAACCCTAGTTCTAGGATTTCCGGACTAAAACCTCTATATCTCCCTCATACAGTGTCTGATTTGATCCTACTCACTTTTGAACTAATGTACATTCAATTACCTTTAAAACAAGACCAAGTTCAAGTGAATCGGAGCTCATATGTGAAAGTTGGTTTTGGGCCTCTTTTGTACATTTTGTATTTTAGCGGTTTTTGACCTATTATTTTATGTACATAATTAATCCATTTTATTATATTTCTTTTTCATTTGTCTTCTTTGATGAAAGTTTTATTAAAATACATAAAAATCCAAATCCAAACAGAGCTTGAAATCAAAGAAACTAACTGAGTCCGAGTCTTCACTAATTGTTTGTATATAAATCATCTTTTTCATCTTTTATTTTATTTCTTCTTTTTCTTAACTAATAAAAATCCAAAAAAAATATATTAATGTGTAAATATTTATATTTGATTTTATCAAATTGTTTCTGTATTTTTATCTTGTTTAAAAACAACAAAAAAATATAAAACCCAAAAATCAAGGTATTATATGTACATGGGATACCCCAAAAATATCAATTTGTGCAAATAATTGATTTTGGTTTTGGTGCCTTCATGAAAGTTGTAGATCTCATCGAGAAGAGCAACTTTTGTGAAGAAATTTTTTAGATCTGAGGTCATTTACCATCTTTTATGTATTTATTAATGTATTTTTATTTTTGAATTTTCTGGGGCTGACATGTGGCAGCTCCTGGAGCCGCCACATGTCACCCATTTTTGGGTCTTTTATTATTTCATTTTTATTAAAAAAATAAAAAGGCTCGCATGTACAGAGCACGTGCCTCCTGAGCACGTGCCCTGCACATGCTCTGCCGACCACTCCTCACGCTGCCACATGGCGAGATCAAGGCCATCCAATCTCGGCCGATCGGACGGCCCTTGTACCTCATCTTCTTCCTCCCCTTTCCCAATCTGATGGCCGCCGCCACCGCAAATCTCGTGCACGGCCGCCTTCCTCTTCGGTCGTCATCGAATCTCAATCATCTATCCCACCCCTCATCAATTCCCCATCAAATCCCCTTGCAGACGATCCCGACGCTGCCGCCTCTTCTATTTAAGCACCGCCGCCGTGCCTCCTGTTCTCCATCCATCATTAGCCCTACAAGTCGGAGGTGCAGCACTGACAGCACCATCCCTCCACCACCGGTGAGATCTGAGGTTTAGACCTCGTTGCAGCGCGGCTTCTCCCTTCACCGCTACTGCTCCGCTCCAGCACCGGCGTTGAGCCAACGACGTTCATCCTCTGTAGCAAGCTTCAACGACGACCATCCTCATCTTGGTCGTGCTCCAGTAAACGCCATCTTCATCGACAACCTTCGTCTTCTCCAACTACAGCCTCTACCAACTTCAAGGAGCTTCATCGACTCCATCGTCTACCATCCCAACTCCAGCAACGACGTCGGCTCTTCCGCCTTCAAAGCCCCGTCGATCGATCCACGCTCCTCTAGCAGGATCTTCGCAGCTCCATCGCCCCGTCAACAAAGGCCTCGCACCGCCAGTCCCCTGTCTCGGCCGGAACCAACGCCAACCTCCGCTTCGACTTTACCCCCCGCTGCCTCGCCGTCAGGCGTAAGGCCCGAGGCCCCCATGCATGTGCGAGGCACGTGCATCAGGGGAATGATAGCCATCCCCAGGGTCACGTGCGTCATTGGGTAAATTACGAAAGACCCCCCACAGTGGTTAATCTAATTGCACAGAAGACCACCAGCCAGAGGTCATGTGCTACGCATGTGACCCTCTAGCAATTTTGCAGAATCCACCTCGGTAATTTTTGTAAATACATTTAAATCCTTTTTTTACATTATCTTTTTTTATATTATTGCAGTTATACCCATGTATTCCCCCTCCACTTTGAACCGCTTTATAGCATCATTTTATTATTCAAAAATAGCAAGATGTTCTTCAACTAATTTTCTATATTATGTTATATGTTTGTAATTTTTGTGATCAGTGATTAATTAATAATTATTTTTTCATGGAAAAATGCATATTTTGCCCATTCTGTGTTTAGAAATTCATAACCAATTAACCCTCGCTTTGAAAATTATCGAAAATTTACGGATTGTAGAATTAGTCGTGTTTTACATCGTGCCCAAAAATATTTATATTTGCATGCATAATTTGCCTTATAAAAATCATTTTGCATATTTCAATATTTAATTTTTAATAGGTATTAAATCTAATATTTTTGAGGTTTAGGAATTTTCTGAGATCAATCACCTCGTGATAGATCTTGGATAATTCTATCTCTTAAAAATAATTAGGTTTGATATTTATTATGATTAATTATTGAAATTCATTATGTTTACATTCACAAATTCACAAAATGTTTATTTTGCATCCAAAAATTCGAAAAAAAATAAAGAGCATTCATTTCATAATAATTGTCATCTTAGCCAAGTTTTACATTTTTCAAACATCTTGAATTGATATTCATTTTCTAGTCCTTAAAATCAACCAAAGTTGCATTTTGCATTCCAAACTTGCATTAAAAATACAAAAAAATTAAAGACCGCCTCGAAAAACGTACACGAACTTTGATAGACAAATTTCTAGGTTGTTCCTTTACCTCCTTGAGTTAGACCTTGGGACTTGCCCAAGTAAAATAAGCATAAAACTGCATTGATTAAACTGACTAAATTTCCAGTGGTTATTTCTTGACCGATTCTGATTGCCCGCCTACAATGAAATGACATTAATTTAAACGAGCGATAATCCATGCAAATTAACCAGGGCGATTCCGGACTCGTCGCTCCCCTCTTGTTGATACTTCTATCTATACTTAGGGATATCTTACCCTAAGTATAGGGGGAGACGAACTAGGCTTTGATTTTTTTTATTCACACCCTCGATCCTCCCTACATGTAGATACATCCTGCTATATTTAGGATTATTTCATCCTAAGTATAGGAGGGATGATCGACTTCTCATTCCTTTATTTCTTCCTTCTTTCATTCAGTCGTCATAGTATAGGCCTTTCTATACTCATTTTATGCCTTTGCTTTTCTTTTCGATCTATGAGTACATAACTCAAGATAAGTACAAGGGGATCGTATATACTTTGTATATACTTTAGACAAAACTCGTACTTTCATATTTTCAAAATAAATAAGACTAAAATACTATATATATACATAATTCAATTAATAAAAAATGTTTATTATTCCTCAAATTCTATTTGTAAATACTGATTAATAAATAAGGTAAAAATGTTTTGCATAATGTTTGAAAAATAGTTTGGAAATCTTTTTTAAAATCCTTTGAAAACTATTTGAAAAATAGTTTGTAAAATATTTTCAACCTTTGTAAAATTATTTTCTTTGTAAAAATTCTTTTCTTTGTGTAAAATAAAAATGTTGTGAAAACCTATTTGCAAATGGTTTTGAAAATGGTTGCAAAAATATTTGCAAAATCTCTATTTATTGTTTGAAATATCTTTACAAAATGGTTTTTAAATGTTTGTAATTTTTTTTGCAAATATATTTGAACTATAGTTTTCAAAATTATTTGAAAAATAATTTTTTAATAAGTTTGAGGTATATATACATCATCCATTTAAATTAATATTTTCACCAATTGTATATACATACCCATAAAATGACTAACATTCAATATATAAATCCTTCATCCCTTTCTTGTAAATTTTATATGCACACCCGTATAAATATCAGCACATAAAAATCTTTTCTTTTCAAAAATCCCAAAAACAATTGCAAAATATTTTTGAAAAACTACATAAAAATTTGAAAAACCTTTTCAAAAATCCATAAAATTTAAAAATTTGAAAATTACATCACAAAGTATTTTCTGCATTGTTTATAACATTTGCGTTTTTTCAGATTGAGTTTGATTATTGAACAAGTCTAAATAAAATCTAAAGATTGGAACTTAGTTGGACCTTAAATATACTTAAACACAAGAACCTTATTAGAATTGGAATTGAGGTACTTCAGGTCTACTTGACTTAATTCTTTGAGATCACGAGACTTGGTTCAATGTCGTCTTCTCAGCCTAAGTAGAGTATTTAGGAGCACACACAAAACTCTTGTTGTTAATGACCTAGCTTGTATACCTGCACTTTCACTTTGCTCACCTCAGTTGAAGTGGTAGAGGGATGGATTTTCCTGCATGAAATACAAGCCAATGGAAACATCAGAAGTCACACTTTTGTGTCCATTGTACCCCAACCTGATGTAATGGCGACGAGGTCTAAAGATAGAAGTCGTGGGGTTGCGATAATACTTCAAAAGAGTGACAGTCTACTGGCTCAAGAAGAAAAAGTCCTTATGTAAATGGTATTGTATATAGTATTCAAAAAATGGAAAAATCAAGAACTTCAAAAAAGTGGACTGACCTGATTGAGTCAGTAAGAAAGCTTGAGCTTCAAAGTCATACCTTGTAAGCGTGTAGTCAGATGAGTTGGCTACACTGGTCAAGCATCCTAGGATAGGTAGCTATACTGGCAACTATCCATTCTTCTCTCCAACTCCTCTTTTTGAGCTTGTTATACTAGAACTTAGAAGGGGATACCCTCTTTCTCGAGTAAAAGTAGTTGGATTGGGGAATTAGGTTCACTATGTTTGAGAAGACTGACTTTTACCGCTTCAATCGAGGAGAGCTACATATCTCACACACTGTCCAAGATGGATTCATAGTCATAAGGGTTTGCATATGAGTTGAGGTATTCTAACATGGCTATTGAGGAGACTTGAGTAGAGTTTTGAGATTTCAAAGGCTATTGTGATTCAACTCCGCTTCCCAATAAGGTTCCGATCGCATCTAAAATCCAAAGGTCCGACTAAAGCTCCAAACTTTGATTTTGTAAAGACAAGTTTGAAAATTAGAATCAAACCACTTGCTTTCTTTTTCAGAATAAAACCACTTTCTTTCGTTTTCTTTTCTTTTCTTTTATTTTTTGTACCTATTGCATAAGTGTTTGCGAGTTACTAATAAAGGTAGGTACAAGGGGTGATGAATCTCCATTTCATCACTTTTATTATATAATTTTAACCTTAAAAACCCTAGCTAATTCATGTATAGCATTAGTTTGTACAAATTAACACTTATTATTTATTCCATTTATTGTGTATAAAATATTGTCTTTAATACCAAAATTATTGAATAAAGAAAAGAAAAGAAAAGAAAAAGAATAAAATACCAAAGGTATTTTATGACCCTAAACCTCGAAACCGAGTCAAGAATTGATTTGATTAATAATGAATAAAGTAAAGGGAGATAAGGGCCAAATACACAAGAAAATCCCATTTATTTATTCACCAAACAGTATTTTTTAGAACTTATTTTATTATTTATTATTTATTCATCAAATAAATGAACTTTGTACATGAAAGTTGTAGATAAAAATGTATAAAATAATAAAAAATTGGGTTTACACAAAACTAATATACAATGTACTTTTTATACTCTAAATAAAAAGATAAAATCCAAACTTCTCAGACCCATATCTCCTAAATAAAAATCAAACTGTATAAAAATAATCTTTAATCATATATAACTTTTAATAAGCTATTTAATGATGGTGGTTTCATTTCATTTGGAGTTAAGTGTGAAAGTTATATTTTAGATCCTATATTGTATAATATAACTGAGTAAAATATTTATTTTATTTATTCTTTATTCTATTTTACAATTTTTTAATATTATTTATAATATAAGTACATATTTAGAATAGAAAAACCATAAATAAAACATAAAAATCAAATAATATACATAAATACAGAGATGAAATACCTATACTTATATCTATATAAATTATACATCTATTTATTTAAGTGTACATAATACATCAGAAAATACAATAAAAATACATTTAAGTGCACAAAAATAAGTTATAAATATATAAAATACGAAAATAAAATAATAAAAATAAAAATAAACATAAAATACTCAAAATATAGATGAATATACCTATAAAATAAACCTTAAAAATTAACTTATAATAAATTAACTCATAAAAATAAATAAAAATCATATTAAAATACTACATAAAATAAAAAGTATTTTTTATAACAAAAAATTAATAAAATCATTTACCATATTTAGTTAATTATTTTCGAATAAAGATGCATATTTTGTCTTGTAATGTCCTCCGTGCACCAACTAAGCATCGAGAAATGTTGACTCAAGTCAACAGCCTCCCCCGAGCTTCTGATTTCTCAGAGGTGTCGAGTCCCCCCTTTTCTTCCCTTTTTCCTTCTTCCACCGAATCTCCTTTGCCTTCGAGCCCTTCACCATTTCTGATCCCTAACCTTCCATGATCCTCTCCTAAGCCCTAGATCTTATGTACATAGCCCTAATAATCTACTAACCCTAGGTCAATAAGGGTGCCAACTGTGTTTATAAATAAAGAACTTTGTCTTCCTTCGTAAATTTGGTCCCCCTCCAAGGCTTTTGGCCCTTCATCCTTGATCAAGAGTGTCACCGGGTGACAGCTGGTGTACCCCTGAAGCTTCGGAGCGGCTCGTGGAGGAGTAAAGGTGCACCAACGACGGCGCTCCGATGATGTCCTGCTCCCTGGTCCTCCGGCCAAGTTCGGGCTGTGTTTTTGCTATTTGTAGGTAGTTGTAGTCCGTAGGTTTCATTTCATGCATTTTATTTCATGTTTTACTTAATTACTTAGCTTAGATATGGGTTTAGAGCTCACCGGAGCTCTCGAGCTCCGGCCATATTTTCATCGCACCGCATCTGCCCCATTACCTTCCCTACTCTTTCTCCACCTTCGATAGCACATGTTCACCCTTGATTCACTCTGGAATGAGGAGTTGAGATCCATCAACCACCTCCGCGTTGAACCTCAGTGCCATCACCCATTTCACCCCGATCCTCTACCAAATAAAGGCCAAGACCCTCGCCTTTGTCTCACCAGCATTTTCAGCTTCTTTGCAGGTCTTGAAGGGGACTCTCAGCCCCGTTTTACTTAAGGAAGACCCTCCAACTACCTTTGCCCTCCATAGCTCTTCTCATGAGCTCTAACGCCCTTTGAAGTGTCCAGCATGTTTGCGATGGTTACATGAGCAGAACGAGATAGTTGGTGACACTGGGGAAGGACGGAGACGCACACAGTTCTAGATCCAAGCTCGCCTGAGGTGAGTTCTTCCCCATTCTTCCACCACCTTCCTCCACCATCCAATGATGAGCCTGTGCCATATGCTACAGGGGGCATCCGATCTTTTGAACCACAACCGTAGGATCCTTGCATAGGATCTTATCCCAGGCGTCCAAGCACGAAGGGGTATCCACCGTTGGCGACACAACACATGGATTAGTGTCTTTATCAACACCGTCCGCTCGCACAAGGGAGTGGTAAATTGAAGATGTAGCCCCTCGTATTTGTGTTTATTTATTTAGTTATGTAATTAAATTCTATAGTTTAAATAATTGTGTAAAAATTGCATAGAGGCCCTGAACTAATTTGATATTGCATATGGGTCCAGTCCAGCTCAACTCACGTGTGGTCCCATGAGATCTGGCCAAATTGTATTTATGTCCTGAAAATTTTGTTAATTATAAAATGATCCGCAAAGCTTATTAGGTGTATATTTTTGGGAAATTTACACTTTTACCACTCACTTTAAGTCTAATTACAAAAATGCCCTCGATTGTACATGTATTTTTTATGCTTGTATTCCATTTATTAAAAAAACATACGTACTCCAAAAATTATGCAAAAATAGGGATAGATGTCTGCTAGCATGTATATTCATGCCATATTTTTACTTTCACATTTTTGATATTTTTACTATTTATTAAAAATTAAATGAGCATGTTTTTATCCCTATCTAACTTAGAAAATATAAAAAAAAAATAAAAACATTTTGAAAAAACTAAAAAAATATATTTTGTCTATTATTATATTTTATATCTCCAGCCTATAGACCTCTAAAAATGGAAAAATATAAATATAAAAATTTTAAAAGCTCTAAATTCTAATAAAAAATATAAAATTTCCAAAAACTCCAAAAAATTTACCTTTACTTCAGATTTTTTATATCATTATCTATCCATTAAAATTGATTTGGAAAATGTTAGACTGTATTTGTTATTTTTAATTCAAATCAATTTTACATATTTATTTAATCCTTGTTTTAGGGTATTTTTTATTTTAAGAATACAAAAAATATGCATAAATTCTAGAAAAACATAAAAGTATTAGAAAATTATAAAAATCTCAAAAATATTTTATGTTCTGTATTTTAACTATTTTAAAGCTTATTTATAATTATATTTCCTTATATTGTATATATACCCTTATATATTCATATATTATTCAAAAGAAAATTCAAAATCCGAATGTATTAAAAGAAAATAAAAAAATATAAAATTAAAAATAATTTAAAAATATAAAAATTAAAAATTAATAAAAATACAAAATAAAAAACCCACATAAAAAGATACTAAATGGACTAGATAAAAGGACAAAAATTTACATTTATTTGCATAATCTACCATTTTCTCCCTGAGTTCGATCTCTACACATGCTCACACTATATACATTTGTTGTAGAGTTATAATAAATTTTAACTCCACATTTTTGCTTTACATTGATATATTCATTTGTGGGTTAATTGTTGTCTGAATGAGAGCCTTCTTGTGGGCCGCCTCAGCGACACTTTTGTCGTTGGTATTCTTCTTGTGTGGATCATTCTTTTAGACCCTCAAGAAGAATGTCTCCTTCAACAAGTGGCAACTGAGGAGGGTCTAAAAGGGGAGGTGTGTCCGGACGAGGAGGACGGGGCAGTGGGAGGAGGAGGGGTTGGAAGGCTAAGGTGGTCGGAGGATGATGATGGGCTGGAATGGGTGATGGAGGAAGGGGCAAAGGAGGAGGGACGATCGAGGAGGGGCTGGAAGGGGCAGGGTGGTCGGATGAGGAGGATGTGACGAAGGAGGAGGAGGAGGAGGATAGGGGTTGTTGGAAGGAAGAGAGTGGTCGAAGAAGGAGGAGGTGATGGAATGGGAGGTGGAGGATGGGGTGGAGGAGGAGGTGGAGGGATTGGAGGGGGAGGAAGACATTACCACCCTTATTATTTTATCTAACTACTCTTTTATCCCTAAAGTTAATGTCCGTTTGGGATGGTGATGGACGACAACTAACCCGAAGGCATAAGTGATCATTATGGAAGAAGTCAGGGGCTGAACTGATATTTCAAAAAAAAGGAGGGGTATAACTAATATTGCAATATCTCAGAAGGCACAAGTGATTAAAAAATAAAAAATAATCTAATCAACTTGTGAAAGGCATATTGTTGGCCTAAAAATATATCATTTTTTCTCGAAATTTGCTCGAATTTCGATTACGACAAGTGATGAAAATTCAACCAAAATGGTTGACATTTCAGCTTCGAGGGCTATCGATAGAATGGATGGTGATCCCAATAGCTGAATTTCGACCGGTCACCGATATGGTGACTAAAACCAACGTTCAAGGCCTTGTCACACTTAAATCGTACAATGAGGTAGACACGTTTTAATATTAACGACGCCCTACCTAATTAAATGCAAAACCAAAAACAATCGCATAATTATATAATAGAAACGTCGCCCTATTATCATTGTATTATATTTTCGCCAATACGCTATAACATTCCACAGACATGGAAAAAGAAATTCTGGTAGAAGGCCCAGATCATCCTCTCCTTCATCTTTAAGTTCCCTATCCACCATGGCTAACACCTGTGGTGTGTATATGACTCACATGCCCTCTCGAGTTCTACAGCTCGGGTTTACCTCTTTGGTTGGATCCTTTCAAGGGTTCACGACAACTTCACATGGCGATAGTAATCTCCCTTCCAAAGTAGGATACATGGGAAAAAGGTGGCAAAGAGGCGCAGAGGTTCCTGCCCGAGATTCAGGTGGTCGAGCCTCGTGTTCCTTCGAGGAAGCCCCGCCTCTAATTGATCAAGGGCACTCGAATAGTGAAATCGTGGCCAAGCGATCCAACCCGATTAAGCCAATTGCGTCTGATGAGGCCCTGTTGGTGTCGGCAATAGCAATAATAATATTGGCAGCGGGCAGTCGCAGAGAGCGTCTGGCACTGGCAGCAGCACGTTGCAAGTTTTAAATAGGCGCAGTCTCCAGAAGGCTCACTGGGCCCCATGGGAGCAAGATTCCCCCTGCTTTCCTTTTTACTCGCTCAGGAAGATCCCGCCTCTTCCTAATGCTCCCCTCATTCATGTCATCACCCCATGTCCATCTAACTTCCTCTACTCATTTGGTTGTCTTGTCCTCTCCCATTAAGATTCAGTGTGGAGATTTTCTTTAAAGAGTAATTCTCTGGGAACGAAAACTTGGCTTAGTTTGATCTGGACCTTCTAGTGTTTATTAGCAATAAGTGTGCTTTATATACAATCACATTGTTCATGCCTAGGTAATTTGTTTCTAAGTGCCCATCTTTCTTTATCTGTGGTAATCAACCGTTTAACCTCGTCGATGACACAATAGTGATTGTGATTTTTATATTTATTTCAAAAGGGATTGACGGCGCAGCTTGTTGCTCGTCTCCCATCAATTTCTATGTAACTTCTTGCATTGCTATACTTAATATTTATTTTTGTTCGATTTATTTTCATAGTTAATAAAATGGAGTTACTCACTGTTTTATCTCGCTTTACTATACAAACCAAGTGATCGCATGCTAATTTCTAGGAGTTCTTTAAACCTAGTTTTTTAGGGGTAAAAAAGATACTTTTATAGTTATGTCCCTCTTAGATTCTGCAATATCAGTTATGTCCCTCATTTTTTTTGTTATATCATTTATATGCCCCTATATTCTTAAAAAAATGATATTGCAAGAAATATATGGCATACCTGATATTGCAAGGATGGAAGGATATAATTGATATTGTGAAATCTAAGAGTGGCGTAATGGTAAAAAATCATTTAAAAGGGAGATAAACCCTCCTAAATGAAATGTGTTTTTTTACAATGGTTAAATCATAAATTGTCAGAAACCCTTTGAAGAGAGAATACATAATGTGTATCTCAATAGAGGCAACTAGGGCTGGCTATCAAGCCCAATGAGCCGAGCCAGCCTCTGGCTCGGGCTCGGGCTCGATAAGCCCAACTGGGCTCGGGCTCATTCGAGCCCAGCCAAGCTGGCTCGGGCTCGATGAACTCGAGCCCTTATCGAGCTGGCTCGGGCTCGATAAGGCTCAAGCCGAGCCCTTATCGAGCCCGATCTAGGCTCGAGCCCAAGGCAAGCTCGTTAAGGAAAATGGGTACTTTTGGTGGAAAATTGTTTTGCACGAGTTCGAAATCGACAACTGCTCTATCTATTTGTGTTCCTTACCAGAAGACTACTATCCAAGTTGTGTACAAAATCTTAATTATAATATATATTGTAACATTCTATTCGCTTTATAAAAAAATACTAATTTTCCAATGCATGGGTCGGGGGGCAAATGTGTGGACGGGAATGAGATTTTGAGAAATGGGTCATGACTTGTGGATCGTGGGAAGAGCAAAGTTAGTGGAGGAAAAAATGCAAATGACTAGTTTTATATTTTTGTATTATATATAAATATTATATGTATATATATTCCTTATCGAGCCCCTTATTGACTTATTGAGTCGAGCGAGGTTGGGCTCGGGCTCAGCTCGTTAAGCTATCGAGCCCAAAATTCTGGCTCGGGCTCGGCTCAATAGCTTAATGAGCCAGGCTCACAGCCCTTATCGAGCCAAGCCCGAGCCTGGCTCATCGAGCCGTGACTCAATAGCCAGCCCTAGAGGCAACCGAGATGAATGACATAAAGAAAATGAGGAGCACGAGTAAATGGAAGAGGAGGACGATGAAGATGAAGAAGATGAAGAAAAATGAGGAAGATGATAACGAAAATGAGGAGAACGAGGACGATGTCACGACATACATGGTATCACAAAGGAAGGGGGTTATCATTTCAGAACATAGGGAGAATATGAAGAAGAGAAAGGAAAATCCAAAGGACAAGGCAAGGCCAAAAAAGATAGTATCTTTACCAAGTGGAGGGAAAAGAAACCTTAGTATTAGTTATTTTATCTTCTAAATTTGATGTTATAAAACTTCGAGTCTTGCCTTTTTTTATTTTTAATATGTATGACTAATGTAGACTTGCATGAAATATTGCACATTATAATTTTGGATGCATGTCTCTATGTTAATTGTGTTTCTACTTTGTGATGATTTCTTTGATAGTATAAGCAGTCAGAATAGAAAATATTATATTACTGCTCAATATTTACTGGATAAAAAACCTAGAGAGGACCAAGTTTGAGATCACATGTTTGGATTAAATTTTTCTTTTATAATCAAAATTTGCGACTACTATGGCACTACATTGCTACTACTATGGTAGAAATATAGCGGTAAAGTGGTAACAAATTAGTGCCAATGTGGTGGTAAATAGCTGGGACAAGTTCCATAAGGTCGTTATGCCCTCATGTATATGTGGTCCATTAGTAGTCGCAAAGTCATGCCTAAATAATCACAAATTATTGAAAATTTACAACTACTATGCGACTATAATATGACTACTTGCAACTATTATTGCGACTACAACTACTACCACAGTGTGGTCCCAAAGAGTTTGCGACCATTTCGACGCGACTACAGAATTTGCTACCACATGTGGTAGCAAACTTGTGTTGCTACCATTTTGCAACTATTTTACCACTCTTTTGCTACTACAGTTGTATTAGTAAAATCTGTTTTTTCTTGTAGTGTTCGATATGTTAGAACATTGTTTCTCTTCTAAAATTTCTTTTAAAGTTGACACATACACGTATTGGATCTACTTGCATTTGTGTATTATTTTGTAGCAATCTCAAGTTCAGGATCTCAAGAGGAAGCTCCTAAGAAGTTTTTAACCTTGTATTATATTCAAGCTTAAGCTTTATAATTACTGGTTAAACACCAATGTACTCTCAAGTATGTTAAAGAATTATATCTCTGTACTACCACATTAGAGTTCTTTTATTTCTCTTATGAAGTCAACTACATGACCCAAGTCAAAGCTCATGTCAACCTCAAGTTTCAGGATGATCGATCATTTTATTCTCGTTGATTAATCAGATCTGATCAATCAATGTTGTTAATCTGATCGATCTATTGCAAATTTGAGGAGATTCCTCTTTCTGATTGACGAAGTTTAGTTCTGATCAGTAAATTAGTTCTGATCGGTAAGATACTTGTGTTTGATCGATCATATTTTGAATGTTTCCATCTTCTGACATTATGATCTATTCTATTGATCGGTAAGTCTTGTATTATGATCGCTAAGAGTTAGTGATAAATATCCTGAAGTGACCGATCAATCCATGTTTGATCGATCACAATGTTTCGTTTGATCGATCAATGTTTGAATTTTGAATTCAAAACTTGCTAATTTAGCCTCTTATCGGTTCCACACTTGAAATATTGTATAAGGATCCCCTACCTCCTTTTTTAACACACAACTCAGCTCAAGTCCTCTAAAGCTCTTTGAGCAGCTCGCCTCTCTCTATTATTCTTGAGTGTTCTTCATTCTCAAGAGGTAAAGTGTGTGTTTCGTAAATCTGTTTGAAAGCTCGTATTGATCAATAGCCATCTCTCCAAGTTCTTAGCGTAGAGTAAGAGATTTCTTCTGGGCTACTGAAAAATTGGTGATATTTTTCTATATTTAGCTTTCAAGTAAATTAGACATATATATATGTGATTATTCTTTCTGATATAATATTGGTTGTATTATCTGATATTTACATCCATATTGTTGCTTAACTTTCAAAGTTCAGATACTTGTTTATCTTGTTCGAATGACTCATTTCTACAAATAATCTCGGAGTTTTTTTTTCTGTAGGTAACTCGAGGTGAAGTCAAGCCTATATCGTTACTTCAGGGTGGTGACTTTGGTGTTCGATCCAATGTTGGGGTTTCTCCTTTTGAGCAAAAGTTATAAGTTTCTAGCTTGTAATTAGTTGAGATATCCATTTAAATATCTTAGATTGTGGAAAAGTTGCGTATTGCAAGGTGAAAAATAATTGTGTGATGCTTAGTTAGAATGCTCACCTTCTTCCCATCTCTCTCCGTGCAGGATGCAAAACAGAATTGAAATTTACGCTAAATGAATGCAATGATGAAAGCATCAATAACATATGAGTTTCTATTATCCTGAAGAACTTGTTTGATTTAACTAAGTATGAATGTGAAACTATAGGTACATGAATGATATTAGGGTTTGGACCTAATTAATCAAACATCCACTCCTAGTATCTATGGGCTCAATCATGAAAGGCATGAAATGGAAAATAAGGCTGAAAGCTCAAAACATGGGAAATAAATGATAGGAAAAATAGGAGGAATAAAGGTAGAATGCGAAAAAACCATAAAAACCACGAGGCACCCAAGTGAATAGATAGTTGGTAAAATAGGCCTGAAGAGTATGAGTGTCCTTGTTTCTTATTATTACAAATTAAGTAAATGAATCACTCTCTCATAGTATTTAAACTAAGTCTATGCTAATCTGCTCCAACAAATTCCTTGTCCTCCTCTACTAGTCTCTTATGTTGGTGGGTGTAGAACCACCAACGTCTACATCTCTTAGGTGCCTTAGGCCTCCTAAAAAGCTCTCCTTCAAATAGTGGACCCTCACAATAAATTCAAACAAGAAATGTGGTTAGACACATAATATAGAAAATAGAGTAAAAGAGAGCAAAGCAGATCGTGGATGAAGCAGATAATAAATGAAAAGAAAGTAAGCAGACTACTCTACTCTACTCAACATTGCTCCAGCAACAACGCCATTTGACGAACAGAAAAATTGTGGTATCTAACGTCCAGACTTGGAGGGCCTGCAGTATCCGACAAGTCGGATTCGATAATCGTTGCCGGCCGCTCTCACAACACTCAATGTCTGATCAATATAATTCAATTAACAAACAACCCATAAATTAATAAGCATTGAAAATGTGTAAGCTAAAATTTAGTATAACTCTACAGAAATGTGTGTATAGTGGCAACTGCGCAGAGTGTCGAACACACATAGAGCAAGGGGAATAGAGACAAATAAGCAATCCACTTAGGTATTTCTATTTTATTTTTGTTTTTTCTAAATATTTTTGTGGGTTTTTAATTATATAGTTTTTGTATTTTAACTTTTAGAAATGTTTTTTATTGATTTTTAATTAGTTTAATAATATATAATAAATATAATATATGTATAAAACATAATATATAATAAGGATATATAGGTATAAATACTAAATAAAGGAAACTTGGTTTTTTGAAAGTTTAGATACCAAATAAAGTTTAAATTGTCCAAATAAAATATTTTTGGGGTTTCAATTTTTCCATTTTTGGTGATTTTTAACGAATTTTTGAGAATTTTTATGGATTTTTACTAGTAGAAAAACACAAAACATAGAAAACCATGGAATTAAAATGGGCCTAATAAATATCTAATAAATAAAAGAGGGCCCATTGTCGATTTTCCTAGAAACTAGAAGAAATAAAGAAAACCAAAGGCCTAATAAATATCTGACAAATAAAGAGGACCCATTTCGATTTTCCTAGAAACTAGAAGAAATAAAGAAAACAAGAAAGTTATAACACTAGTTTTGGATTTTTTAGGAATTTTTATGATTTTAAAAGACTTTTAGAATTTTGTAATTTTATGGTTTTATATTTTTATGGTTTTTCGATATGTGTTATAATACCATAAGATACATCTAATATATTTTTTTGGCAATTTTTGGGGATGTTTAGAAATTTTAATATTTATTCTAAGCGATAACATGGATATATGCAATGTTTTTTGATTTTTATAAATAGTAAAATAACTTTAATTTAATTAAGAAAAATATACGTGATAAAATATAGTTCCAAGCAATTAAGGTATTTCCTACAAAATTTAGACCAAAATGTTATTTATTACACTTAAAATATACAAAATGATTTAATTTTGAAATTAGAGGACCTAAATGCAATTTACAAAATTTCCAATTTACTTCTTAACAAGTGAAGTTCTGGACTAATCTCACAAATAACTCTAATATATCACATAAACAAGCACTAGCATGGGTATTTTTGTAATTAGAAAGACTTCCAGGGAGAAATGTGCAAATGTCATAGAAGTTTAACACTAAATCTTAAAAGTTTTGGTACTAAAACAAAATAAGGGAAAAGGGCTCCCTTGCAAAAAACCCATGGGCCTCACCTGGAGAGCCACGTGAGGTGACCTATCAAGGGACTAAAGTGCAATATTGGTAAAGTACGGGGGTCTAGATGTAAATATTACAAAATATTTTACCCTACAATTGAGAGATTTAAATACAAAACAGTAAATACAAAAATATGGTGATTGATTCAGCAATATATCCCTTTAGTCGCAAATCCCATGGTCGAGGTTGCTCCATGTGTCCTCACTGAGGCGCCGACGGCTGAGATGAGTTGATACCCTTCATAAATGAAGACTCTGATTAGATCCACTAATGGATCTTACGGTTGTTGACATGCTCATACAACGACAACTGAAGCATCTAGAAGATAGGCTAGATCAAATGGCGGAGAGGGGAGAAAGGAAGAACATGGATGAAGCACCCTCTGGTCAAACTTCCTCTGGTTGGATCTCATTGCTCCGATAATGTTTTTGCATCCAAGGGTCTCAAATGGTTCCTGTGACTGTTCCGCATTGACTAGACCCCCCGATTGTGTCTAAGCACTGACAATGGGTTTGGAGCTCGTGCAAGACCAACATCCTGGAGTGACGAGTCGGATAAACCCTTAGTTAAGTAGTGTGAATTAATTGTTTAAAATAAATGAATATCGTTTCATTGTAGGAGGGTAATCAGAATCAATCAAGAAATAACCACTTATTTTAATTAATCAAATTTAATCGAAATCGGCTTTATGTTTATTTAGCCTAAGCATGCCCTAGGATCAAACTCAAAATGGCAAAGGAACAACCTAGATTAATGTCTATCAAATTCTGTACGCGGTTTTCATGGTGGATATTTTTAGTATTTTTCATGCAATTTTTGATATGCAAAGGAAATGCAGGACAATTTGAAGGACTATAAAATTAATGTCAATCAAACAATGTCCAAAAATTACAAAACATGGCCAAGATGCAATTATGTTTAAATAAATGTACTGTAATTTTTTTGAAATTTTTTAAATGCAAGAAGAATATTTTATGTATTAATGAATAAAAATGTGAATATCAATAATTAATTATAATCAATATTAAACCTATTTATTTTCAACAAATAAAATTATCTAAGATATATCAATACATGAAATATCCTAGAAAAATTTTAAACCTTAAAAATATTGAGTCTATTACTGATTAAAAATAAAATATTAAACTCCACAAAATTATTTTTATAGAGAAAAATATGTATGCAAATGCAATTCTTTTTTGGGAACAATGTGAAATACAATTAATTCTACTATCCATGAATTTTTGGTAATTTTTGGGGTAATGGTTAATTATCTATGAATTTCTAAGCAAAGACTGGAAAAAATATTCAAATTTCCACAGAAATAATTATTAAAAAATAGCATAGATCACAAAATTATGACGTACATGCCATAATGTGAAGAATTGACTGTAAAAGAGATTGATATTTTCCGAATAATGTTCAAATAATAGAAGAACACAAGTTCTATTTGTAAAAATACGAAATATAAAAATTGAAATAAAAATGCAGTGGCAGGGACATAATTATAATTACAAAAAAAGCTTGGGGCCAAATGCAAGACATCAGAGGGGCACGTGCATCACACATACCCTCTGGACGACGGGGCTCTGTTGTGAATTGGCGGAATACATGGACTCTCTTGCAAAGTTGACCACTACTCACGTGCAGGTCACGTGAGGTTGCCTTGGTCCATGCGACCGATGGAGGGGGGCGGATGCGACAGAGTGTGGTGGAGGTGCTTCGGTGCTGGAAGTGTCGATGGGGATGTTGGCATGCTGAGGAAGAAGGAGCTCCTGCTGCGGTGGTGGTAGCTGGAGTCGATGACGGTGGGTGGCGTCGCAGTGAAGTTGTGATGGGCAGAGATGTAAAGTGACAGTGGAGGCCGAGTAGGTCAGCTCTGGAGGCATTTCGCGGTGGAGTTTGTTGTCGATGAAGAATATGAGGCGGAGTCAAGGCAGACGAAGGCATTGGCTCGACGACGAGAGATGGACGGAGTGAGGGCAAACGCGCGGCGGACGCACGGTGTTGCGACTTCAGGATGTCACCACTAAACCCCTCCCTTTGTTTGTTGCAAATAGTGTATGAAGAAACCTCGAGCGGAGGCACGACAGTTAAATAGAGAGAGAGAGAAGGCGAGGACGAATTTGGAATCAAGGATTTTTTACGAAGATCTAACGAGGGTTTGATTTGGGAAGATTGAAGGCGGTTGAGGGCTTGATTGTAGATTGCATGAGCATTCTCAAGGGGATCGAATCAGAGATTGAATACGTTGGTGGGATCGGTGATTGGATTCCAAGGAGGCAAGGCGACGGCTTACGAGAGGGCGGCGTGCCGCAATTCGCTGTAGAGCAGAAGGGGACAATGCGTAGTTGACAGAGGAGGAATATGATACATAGGGGTCGACCAATCGATCGAGATCGTACGGCCAAGAATATTTCACGTGGCCTTATTATTGTTGTTGTTTTTTTGTTTTTATAAATAAATGAAAATAAATGCGAAAAATGAGTGATACGTGGCGGCTTTAGAAAATTTGAAAAATAAAGAAAAGAAAAATCTAAAAGAAATAGTAAACGAGCTCGGATCAAAAACATTTCTTAATCAAAGTTTCTTGTCTCGACGAGATGTACCACTTTCATGAAGGGACCAACATCAAAGTAAGTCATTTGCACAAGTTATATTTTTGGGGTTCTCTATGTACATAGAATACCCAACTTTTAGAGTTTTGTAATTTTTTGTTATTTTTAGATAAAATTAAAAATCATAAAAAATATGATAAAATCAAAGATAAAACTATAGACATTACTTTAATTTTTTGGATTTTTATTAATTAAGAAAACAAATAAATAAAATAAAAGTATGAAAATTACAACTTTCGTACGTAATGTTAGTGAACATTTAAACTCGGTTAGTTTAGTTGATTTTGGTTTTAAATTGGATTTGTATTTTTATATATTTTAATAAAACTTTTGTTAAAGAAAATAAATGAATAAGAAATAAAAGAAAAAGAGTTAATTATGTACATAAAATAATAGGTCAAAATAAGGTAAAATACACAATGTACAAAAAAGGCCCAAAATCCAACTTTCACATATGAGCTCCGAGTCACTTGATCTTGATCTTGTTTTGAAGATAATTGAATGTACATCAGTTAAAAAGTGGGTAGGATCTAATCATACACTATATGAGGAAGATATCGACAATTTAGTCTGATCATCCTGAAATTAGGGTTTGGGTTTCTGGTCCACTTATTTATGTTAGTGATTTCTTTGTATTTTTCATTTATTCTTGTTAATAATATGTACACAATGGAGGTAGTTTCATGTCATTCGAAGTTAGCATGTATTAGCTAAAAATCAGGGAAGCTAGCTTATTTACCGGTTAAATGGCCTGGAATTCTTGGCTCCTCATTTTATGCAAGTATGCATGCTAAAATGCAATTGTTATTTACATATGCATGAATGCTAATTATGTAATATAAATGAAGAAATGCATATGAATTTTGCGGAGCTGAGCTTAATTAATATCTTTTAGAGTGATGAATACGAGATTCATCAACCCCCTATACGTAAACCATGATCGTCCCCGAGCATCTAAAGAATGAATGAGGTGAAATGAGATCGGATTCCATACCATGACCATGAATGGAAGGTTAAAACGGAGCTAGACCTGACCTTTGGATTATTAGTTTAGCGAAACTTCTGTGAGAATTAGGGTTTTAAAATCAACAACCTCCAAGTTCTACACATCATTGACACAGTTTAGCTCAGAAGTCATCTTAGATCAATTCTCTTCCCAAAGCATACCCCATGAATATTGAACAATTGACTCATGTGTGTGAAAGGATTTAGCTCTTCCCATTAAGAATGCCAGCCTACCATGCAAACCTCTCCTCCAATAACTCATGCTCGGGAGTCTGGTAGAAAGAACTGAAGGGTGATCAGTGTAGTCACCACTTCTTCAGAAGCAGACCAGTTTAACCAAGTCTCTACTAAGATCTGCAGGGTTTCTTGAAGCTTGGACCTTTTTGGTTAAATATTTATTTGATAGTTGGCTTCTTTTTGTTTGGAAGTTTGGTAGCTCTTCATGGATCTTGTTATGCCCTACGGATATGGAATCTTTTTTTCCATACATGTTTTGGGGTCTTAGAAAAAATTGTGCCCAACCATCCATCCATTTTCTAAAGATTTATTTCAACCTGAACTCCGGTCTTTAGATGTCCATGCTACTAGAAAAGAGACCTACACAGTCTTTCAACACCCCATCCGAGTTGAGCTAAGTACATAGTGTATCAGTACAAATTAATTCCTATTCAAGAGCTATACCCATAATGAGGCGACCGGATTAGACACTAGAGTCAAACTCTACACATTGTCATGCGAAACTCGAAGATTTAAGTCAAAGACCTGAAGCTACTAAAATCCTCTTTCTCTGTGAAGTTTCTATGAAAATTAGGTGGATAAGGCCAGGTCTAGACCACTCTCGGTTTCTGCTCATAACTCTGTTCAGAACCGAAGCTCTTTTCACAAATGCATGAAATGCAGGATAAAGTGCAAATGTATGGAATGCAGGCAATTTTCTTTATGAGATTTTAATTCAAGATTTTTTGTTTGTTTGATTTTAATGCAAATTTTTTCAAAAATAAGAAGCCATTTTTTTAAAAAAAACTTAGGTTACACATGCGGTGTTAGTTGCATAAAACACAAAGTTAGTTAGTTTTTTTATAAGTTAGTTACCCACCTCGTAAATAAGAATATAGACTTATTTAGAAGTCTGAGCTATGGGTAAAATATATACATAGTATATACGCACACCCTATACTTAGCGAGTGCTATTTCCTCAGAGCACAAGAAGTGCATATAAGACATAGCTCGAGCTAAGCTTAAGAGGGTGAAAAAAGAAAAAGAAAAACAAAAGTCGGCCCGCCCCCCATACTTAGATCGTGGATACCCTAAGTATAGAAGAAGGGTGATAAATGAGGCGGATGAGGATGTGACATTTGAATGAGGAGATTATATACGGTGGGCCTCGATTCTTCCTATACTTAGGATCTGGTCAGCCTAAGTATGGAAGAAGGGTGGAAATGGGGTGGTTGTGGGAACACGTAGATGAGGAGAGTGGCATATGCAAATGGCATTGGTCCCCCTCATACTTAGGCCTTAGCCTAAGTAGAGGAAGAAGAAGTACAAGGGAACCAATGGGTCAGGAGGGAGGGGTGGCGATGATTAATGAGGTTTTCGGCAGATCTTTTTGTGAGTCTGTGGAGGGAGGTCATAATGATTAAAAGAAGATAAAGCAGACGAGTCCCAGCTATTATCAGTTTATCCTCGGAAGAATCATGCAAGAGAGTATTTTGATAAGAAGAAGATGAAGCATATGAATCAGATGATTCCCAGCCATCGTCGGAGTTATCCTCAGAAGAATAGTATTGGAAGATGGAGGCACTCCAGATATTCTTATTTTTAAGCCGCTTTATCAAGATGTGCTTAATATTGTTGTCAATTGCCTCATCCTCGGATGATGAATACTCTGAAGCACCCATCTCAATATAGTCATAAGAGATTATTCCAGTATATTTAATGAGACCAGGAGAGTTTGATCTCGAGGAATAGTAGTGAGGGGCAGGAGTCGTCCAATGGGAGTTGATATTTGGCTGTTTGCTTAGACAGGGCTTCAGAACTGCCGAACTGAGCTCACTCATAAGGATTATCTTATCCGGACATGATGAGGAATTATCAGAAGATTCCTTTTCTAGCATGTCAAAGGCGACTTTCTTATTCGGTTTACCAGAGAGCCGACTAAATAAAGGAGTAGCCGAAAATAGGTACTTTGATCCGCATTGTATGTGAAGGTGCAAGTCCTGTGAGTGAGGTGCTGACAATCGGTATTCATATGAATAACCATTTAAACATTTCTCCCTGGTCAACGCATATCCCGCATATTTGTTCTCAATTGACTTGACGTTGGTGCATTCCTCCATAAGAGTTGATCAAGTCAGTCAGAGGAGTTCTTGTCTGACTCAGGGTAAGACCATACTCGTGTTTCCACATCATAATAATCATATATATGGTAAAAGTCATGCATCAACTTATCTTCCGTATGATTCGTCATGATAGTGGTTGAGGTGAAAGCAGCAGGGAATGGGAGGATGGGATGAGTATATGAACCAATGGTCTGCTCAACAACCATTATCTCAGGTGTAGCAACAGGGTAGGGCTCTTCTACCATTTGATGGTCATGGCTGTTGACGACTTTGTGCATTGCCTTGGAATATCATATTTCCTCAAAGATAGGATGAGATCGAAGTGCTTCCAATGCTGTAAAATTGATTTTCTGAGTCTCACACTCTGTAGTTGCCTTGCTAAGGTTAAGAATGGCTTTTCGAGAATGATTGGAGATTGGGTGAATTCTCTTTGATGCTCAATGTCAATGATCATGAAGTCACCTTGAGCGGAGCACCTTGGAATATAATGATGATTGAAATTGTTCTTCTCAACCGTTTTACATATTGATCAACCGGTTGAATGATCTCTCTTGATTTCTTGATTGGCCTGAGTTTGAGCTTGTTAGACATGGAGGTCGGGAGGATGTTGATTGGTGAGTCGTCATCGATTCGGGCATGGGTGAATATTGTGTATTTGTTTCCATAGTCAAATTGAGGCAATCACTTCACTTTGCAGCTTGGTCTTTCTTCTCATCATCAAAGAGGCGTCCATTGACAATATATGTCTTTTGATCTTTGTTCTCTTTCTATCTGACTTTTTCGGCATTAATTTACTCTTTACAAAACGTTCCAGGTCGAGGAAGTGTTAAATGGTCTTTTTCAAGGGAAGTTCAAAAATCAATCTTTTATCCATTGCTCCCCTCAGAGTAGTATCCTCTCCACTTTCAATTTTTATGGATATTTCTGTTTTTTTTCAATTTTTGGGTGTTTTCGAAATTTTCAATTTTTTGGTCTTCTCGGTGTGATGTGTAGATGTGTCTATTTCCATAACTTAGGATGGGCTTCGATGTGCTAAGTTGGAGTCATTCTTAGGGTGCACAAAGTTCGTATATTTCTGAGTATCCTCTAGCTTTTCAACATGAGATCCAATCAGTTCATCTTCCATTTGTATGCATGAACTAGGAGAAGATACTCTTGAAATATATAGAATATGTTTTGATTTATTACCCTCTGGAATTTTCTCTTGAAGAATCATGGACGGAGTCTGCTCAGTTGACGGGAATCTATAGGTCTCATACTCAACATGTTGTGACCCAGGTATGTACAGTTGGTTTGAGTAGAACATGTTTTCGTGATAGTTGATCGGTCCCTCATGTAGTGAAGTCATCATATAGGGTTCATGTATGTTGATATCATCAGTCCAGTCTCATGTATGAGTGTCTTGTCCGAAGGGATGATATGCGGGATTATCATAACGAGTATAATCATTAGGGTCAATCTAGTATGTATAATCAGGATGTGCAAGCCTCTCCATTTGGTGTGACCGGTCCATCATGTTATTCCCTAAGGTCTAGTCTGTATATGTATCTATGAAGTATTGACCTATCCCAACATTGTGATGAGGAGAGAATGTAGTTGGTTGGAATTGTTGTCTCGACCGGTCATTGGTCGCAAAAGTGGTACGATCTTCAAATGGTTTGGTGAGAACTCGGGAATAAGATGGGTTAGCCAAGGATAAATTTTGATCTTGTGCAGAACAAGATTGGGGAGGTGGGTAATATGAAGAAGGGGAGAATTCACTCGAATGATCAGAGTAACATGGATTGGAATTTACATAGTAGGATGGATTCATCCGAGAGTCAGAGTCTCTCGCAAATGTTAGAGGATGTCTTACAAAAGGGGGGTTTAAGGATTTGGGTTTGATTGAAAAGAAATAATCTGGAGGATACAGAGACCAATGCCCCATCAATTTCAAAGGAGGTGGATGAGCTGACATATCATGGCTGAGAACGTGTAAGTGCACAAGATATCGACTCAAAGAGAGGAAACCCTAATTTCTATAGACACCGAGTCAAGAAAGGAGAGAGATGGCACATGTGTATGTATTTTAATATTTGCCTCGGTACACGCACACCAATGCAAACACAATTCAAGCCCCAAGTTCACCAACTCACACAATGAAGGCCACAAGAGTTCGGTCAATTATCTTTTCAATTTAGTTGGTGATAAATTCAATCTTGGAAAAGAATTAGCGGGTTAGTAGGTGCCGGTTATTTTCTTAAAGACTGGCCTGTTCTTACGACTAGTTGCACCTACTTTCAGCCAGTATGGTAGTAAGTACAGATCCTAAAATGACCACCCGTTACTTAAGGACGGAGTCTAACGTAGTGTCCTTTAAACCACCCACTTTACTAAGGAAAGACAGACTGTAAACGGCTACCCGTGTTTCCTCACTGAGAAGTAGCTAATCATTTTTATAGAATCAATAGTCTGAATGATGATTTCAGAGCTGGGCTCTAGCCTTAAGGGTCGTCTCTTGTTCACTCAAATAGATAAATGAATCCAAGGATGGGGATGCTCTCCTGAAAAAAATTCTTGATTTATGAGTTTAATTGAAGTCATCTTTGTTTAGCAGTCTCAATTTTAATTAGGTGATCACTAAAAAACTAGGTGAGAACAAATGCACGTCTACCGTCCAGTTCCAATTTCCTTTTAAATTTTAAGTGATAAAACAAGAGGGAAAAATTTGGGAAAAGCCGATGCACGTGGAAAAGAATGATGTATGCTCGGTTAGGAGGCTTACAATAATTCCTCGCAATCTCCATGTGGGATGCAATATAAGAATTGAAAGTTTATTCTTTATTGAATGCAATCCGACAAAACCCGCACATGTTAGAAAGTTCTATTAGCCAAGAAGAATTGATTTCAATTTTGACTAAGTTGAATGATCTAATGTGCGTATCAATTAAAGGGAAGTGTGATCCTAGATTGTACGAGCACAAGCAATAAAATACTAGAATCTCTAATAGCCGTAAGTGCGGGTCTAACCTACAAACCACTCGAGTCAGGCCCCACCCTCACTAGAGAGTGAAACAAGCCATGACACACCACAAAAAAAGTTTGATTCTTGTTACACACGCGAGAGTCCAAACAGACACCTCTATAAATGAGCGACTAATCACAAATAATTGAAAATGTACAAATTAAAATTCTAGAGTCTCTGCTCTTACGACTCAACTCGATCTTAATTTTAATGCGGCTTGGCTGTCGGTGAAGATGTGTCGGTTTCGTAAAAACTGCTTCACGACGTCAGGTACCTTACAAGAAAAATAAGAGAGAGTGTGTGTAAGAGAGTGACTTAAAAATAATAAAAAATAAGAGGCAAAAAATAAATGCTAAAAATAAAAGTAAAAAAAATTAAAATTAATGCAGTAATAAAAGTTTAAAAAATGGAAAATGTACAATGATGAGGTTCAGGGGTTAGACTACCCTACTATGCGGAAAACCTAACACTAATTTTCTAAACAAAAACCTAAGTTGTTTGCCTCCCCGACAATGGTGCCATCTAACGAGTCTGATAAATCCTTAGTTAATTAGTGTGAATTAAGTGCTTAAAATAAATGAATGTCATTTCATTAAGGCGGTAATCAGAATCAATCAAGAAATAACAACTTATTTAATTAATCAAATTTAATCAAAGTGGTTTTATGTTTATTTAGCTTGGGCAAGCCCCATGGTCGAACTTGAGGAGGCAAAGGAACAACCTAATTTAATGTCTATCAAATTTTGTGTGTGATTTTTGAGACGGATATTTTGGTATTTTTCATGTAATTTTTGAAATGCAAATGAAATGCATGTCAATTTTAAGGACTAGAAAATTATTGTCAATCAAACGATGTCCAAAAAAAACTTGGCCAAGATGTTAATTATGATGAAATAAATGCAAAATATTTTTTTGGAATTTTTGAAATGTAAGATAAATATTTCATGGATTAATGAATAAAAAATATGTGAATCTTAATAATTAATTATAATAAATACCAAACCTATTTATTTTCAAGAAATAAAATTATCTAAGATATATCAATACATGTTTGCTTAAATCCATGTTTAAAAGATCCGAACGGTTTCGAGATAAATTCATAAATAGTGTTCTTAGAAGAACTTTAAGAACACTATTTACGAATTTATCTCTCCTGCGCTGGCTGTCGGCTACCTAACGCGCAACCCTCCTCATTTACCCGGGCTTGGGACATGCATCACCGCCCGGATGCAGTCCAAAATTTACAAGGGTTCTCGCATAATGGACGCATGCGAGTAAAGAAGTTAGTCCAAAAGAGATTGCAAAGGAAGTTACGGATTGGTAGTTGGAATATCGGTACTTTAACTGGAAAATTGATGGAGATAGTGGATACAATGGAAAGAAGGAAGATTCATATATTTTGTCTTCAAGAGACTAAATGGGTTGGAGAGAAAGCAAGGGAGATCGAGAAGACAGGCTTTAAACTTTGGTATTCAGGTAAAGATAAGGGCAGAAACGGTGTTGGAGTGGTTGTTCATAAAGATTTGAAGGATTGTGTGGTTGAGGTGCAAAGATTTGGGGATCGGATTATTTTGCTAAAGTTGGTGCTTGAAGAAGAAATTCTGAATATCATCTCAGTTTATGCACCGCAAATTGGTTTAGATGAAAGGACTAAACAAGCTTTTTGGGAGGATCTGGATAAGATTTTACAAGGAATCCCACAAAGAGAGATGGTTTGCATAGGTGGAGATCTTAATGGACATGTGGGAAAAGATATTTCAGGGTATGCAAGTGTGCATGGAGGACATGGTTTTGGGGATAGAAACGAAGAGGGAAAGTCATTCTGGATTTTGTAACTGCATATGATCTTTTCATAGCAAACACTATTTTCAAGAAGAGGGAGGAGCATTTAATTACTTATAAGAGTGGCTCAACTAGAACACAGATAGATTACTTTGCGTTGAGGAGAAGAGATCGGTTGTGTTGCAAAGATTGCAAAGTAATCCCTGGAGAGAGTTTGACAACCCAACATCGCTTGTTAGTCTTGGATTTACAAATAAAAGGGCTAGTAAAGAAAATGAAGGTTCCTAAGATCACTAGAACTAGGTGGTGGAATCTTCCGCTGAAGCAATCAAGCTTCAGGGAGAAGGTTTTAGAAGACTTATCTTGGGATTGTAGCAGTAGTGCAAACGAGATGTGGGAGGCAGTAGCATCTTGTATTCGAAAGGTAGCCAAAGAGATGCTAGGCGAGTCAAAAGGAGGAGCTCCGGGTCAAAAGGAGGCTTGGTGGTGGAGTGAAGGGGTGCAAGAGAAGCTAAAAATTAAAAGAGCTTGCTTTAAAGCTACGTCTAAGGATAGAACAGAGGAAACTGTCACAGATTATAAAATAGCGAAGAAGGAAGCAAAGAAGGCTGTAAGCGAAGCTAAGTCAAAAGCTTATGAGGTTTTGTATAAAAATCTCAACTCTAAGGAGGGCCAGAAGGATATATTCAGGTTGGCCAAAGCAAGAGAAAGAAAGACCAAAGACCTTTCTCAAGTGAGATGCATTAAGGACGAGGAAGGTCACGCGCTTGTTACTCAGAAGGATATAGAGACTAGATGGGAGCAGTACTTCCATAAACTTTTAATTGGATAAGGAAGTAGAGAGATCACCTTGGGTGATCTAGCTAGTAGTGAAAGTTACTTGAATCATGCATGCTATAGACGAATACAAAGAAAAGAAGTAGAGGAGGCTTTGAAGGTTATGAGACCTGGGAAAGGTGTTGGACTGGATGACATCCCTGTAGAAGTGTGGAAAGTTTTAGGTGAGCGTGGTTTGACTTGGCTTACGAATCTATTCAATGTTATTTGGCGAAGCAAGAAAATGCCTGAAGATTGGAGGAGGAGTATCGTGGTGCCTCTTTATAAGAACAAAGGAGACATTCAAAATTGTTCAAATTACAGAGGTATCAAGCTGATGAGTCACACTATGAAAATTTGGGAACGTGTGATCGAAAGAAGGTTGAGGCAAGTTTCCCAAGTAAAAGAAAACCAATTCGGATTCATGCCAGGTCGCTCAACTATTGAAGCCATCCATTTGCTGAGGAGAACAATGGAGATTTATAGAGCTAAAAGGAAGAATATCCATATGATCTTTATTGATTTGGAGAAGGCTTATGATTCCGTCCCACGAGAGATACTATGGAGAGTTTTGGAGAAGAGACAAATACCTGTCCTATACATTAATCTCATAAAGGATATGTATGATAGGGCTTTATCTTGTGTAAGGACCCCGACGGGGAAGACAAACTATTTTGATATCAACATTGGTTTACATCAAGGTTCAGCTTTGAGTCCATTTCTTTTTACTTTGATTATGGACGAGTTGACAAGTCACATTCAGGATGAGTTACCTTGGTGTATATTATTTGCTGATGATATTGTGTTGATTGACGAGACTAGAGATGGAGTAAATGAGAAGCTTGAGGTTTGGAGACATGCATTGGAGACTAAAGGCTTTCGTATAACTAGGGCTAAGACGGAATATATGGAATGCACCTTTGATGGAAGCAATGGTGAAGGAATCGATGTGAAGATTGGTGACGATAACATTCAGAAGAGAGATTCTTTTAGATATCTGGGATCTATTTTGCAACATGATGGGGAAATTGATGGAGATGTTACTAATATAATAAATGCAGGCTGGCTAAAGTGGAGAGGAGCCTCCGCTGTTCTTTGTGATAAGAAAATTCCTTTAAAAATTAAAGGAAAGTTTTACAAAGCAGCCGTGAGACCTGCTATGCTTTATGGTTCTGAATGTTGGCCTGTGAACCATAGACATGTGCAGAGAATGGCTGTAGCAGAAATGAAAATGCTAAGATGGATGTGTGGACATACACGTAAAGATCGGATTCGGAATGATGCAATTAGAAAGAAAGTTGGTGTAGCTCCGATCGAGGATAAGATGCAAGAAAATCGCTTAAGATGGTTTGGTCATTTACAAAGAAGGTCAACGGATGCACTGGTTAGGAGATGCGAGTGTTGGGATGTTGAGCCGGCTAAGAGAGGGCGAGGACGGCCCAAGAAGTGTTGGAAAGAGACTATACGAAGGGATCTTAGCTTTTTGGATATAAGTCCGAGATTGACCCAAGATAGATCTGAATGGAGGCGAAGAATCCATGTAGCCGACCCTACTTAATTGTGGGAAAAGGCTTTGTTGTTGTTGTTGTATATCAATACATGAAATATCCTAGAAAAATGTTAAACCACAAAAATGTTGAGTCTAATACCTATAAAAATTAAATATTGAATTCAATAAAATTATTTTTATAGAGCAAAATATGCATGCAAATGTAATTCTTTTTTTAGCACAATGTGAAATAAAATTTATTCTATTATCCATAATCTTCGATAACTTTTTGGGTAATGGTTAATTATCTATGTATTTGTAAGCACAGACTGGGCAAACTATTCAAATTTCCACAGAAATAATTATTAATAAATAACAATAGATCATAAAATTATGAAGTACATGCCATAATGTAAAGAACTAATTGTAGAACATAGTGATATTTTCGAAATAATAAAATGATGCAAGGATAATGTTCATAATAATAGAAGAACACATGGTTTTGTTTGCAAAAATACAAAATATAAAAATTGAATAAAAATGCAGTGTGTTGGGATGTAATTGTAATTACGAAAAATAACCTTGGGTTCAGATGCAAAATGTCAGAGGGGCACGTGCGTCGCACATGCCCTCTGGACGGTGGGGCTCTGTTGTGATTTGGCAGGAATCCAGGGGCTCTCTTGCAAAGTTTACCACTACTCACATGCATGTCACGTGAGGTGGCCTTGGTTCATGTGCCCGGCAGAGAGGGGCAATGCAGTGGAGCATGGTAGAGGTGCTCCTGTGCTGGAGTTGTCGATGGGGATGTTGGCATGCTGAGGAAGAAGGAGCTCCTGCTGCGGTGGTGGCAGCTAGAGTCGATGCCGGTGGGTGGCGTCACGACGGAGTCATGACGGGAGGAAATGTAAAGTGATGGTTGAGGCAGAGTAGGTCAGCTCTGGTGGCATTTGGCAGCGGAGCTAGTTGTCGATGATGAATATGAGGCAGAGTCATGGTAGATGAAGTCGTTGGCTCGATGACGAGAGATGGCCAGAGCGAGAAAAAACGTAGATCGGACTCGTAATGTTGCGACAAGCCCAAAGGGGTTGGATCTCACCGGGGAAGATGTTGAGGACGTTAGGTTTTCACCATTGAACGCCCTCCCTTTGTTTGTTGCAGATGGCGGATGAAGAAACCTCGAGCAGAGGCACAACAATTAAATAGAGAGAGAGAGAAGGTGACGACGAATTTGGAATCAAAGATTTTTCACGAAGATCTAATGAGTGTTTGATTTGGGAAGATTAAAGGTGGTTGAGGGTTCGATTGGGGATTCGGATGGTGAATAGATCGAAGATTGAATACATTAGTGGGATATGTGATTGGAGTCCAAAGGAGGCAAGGCAACGACTTACGAGGGGGCGGCGAGCCGCGATTTGTGGCGGAGCTGAAGGGGACAGTGCGTAGTTGATAGAGGAGGAATATGACACATAGGGGTTGAGATCGGATGGCCAAGAATATGCCACGTGGCCTTATTACTATTGTTTTTGTTTTTATAAATAAATGAAAATTAAATGCTAAAAATGAGTGGCGTGTGGCAGCTCTAGGAGCCGCCACGTGTCAGCTCCAGAAATATTGAAAAATAAAAGAAAGAAAATTCTAAAAAAAGAGCAAACAAACTCGGATCAAAAAAAATTATTCACAAAAGTTGCTCGTCTAGACGAGATCTACAACTTTCATGAAGGAACCAACACCAAAATAAGTCATTTGCATAAACTTATATTTTTGGGGTACTCTATGTACATAGAATTCCCGACTTTCAGGATTTTGTAATTTTGGGACTTTTTTTAAAATAATTATTAAAATATTCTTAATTAATTAAACAACCATCAAGATATAATATTTAAACAAAATAGCCATTAATCGACACCTGAGGTGCCGATTTGGAAATTACAAAGGATGGGCGTGCAAATTATCCAATGACTTTGCCCAAATCGGCACCTCAAGTGCCGATTTGGGCATCTCATTGGGTAATTTGCATTTCATCATTTGGGTCATATCTTTTTCCATCCTTCATTTGTTATCAATAGTTTTTTTAGACTAACTTTTTTTATTTTCAAAAGTACATCATTTACCATAATAATGTAATCACATTTGAATGGTAACGTGTATCATTTCCTTTATTGAAATTGTTCTTTGATTTGATGTTTTGTTTTTCTCCGATCCGGATAATAGTTGCAATCTTTAAATTAGTTCAGGATTGATTATTTACTTCTGTTTCAGATTAGGTTATACCTTTTGATTTGCTAAAAAACTAGGTCAAATTCACGATTGACTGACCAAAGAAAGAAAATACCGTATTGCTTATACGATCTGCATGACTGTCTAATTTACGCTATCTGTATAACTGTAAGGTATAATACAGTCATCTACTTCTGATTCTAAGCATAATTTACAGGTAGCTAGATTTGAATGGATCTACAGGTAGAAAGTAATACATCTACTTGGGGACGTCTCTTACCCTAATTATTTATTTCCTCCGATCGTCTCTCTCATGCACATGCTCTTAAATTGTGAATATTTATTCGAATAAAGTTTTAAGGAGGAGGCCATGCATCCACATCAGTGTAAGTATCTTAGTGCTTTAAGGAGGAGACCATAACAAAAAAAATTAGTTGAAAAAAGCTATTGATAACTAATGAAGGATGGAAAAAGAAATGATCCAAATGGTGGAAATGCAAATTACCTAATGAGATGTCCAAATTGGCAATTGAGGTGCTGATTTGGGCAAAGTCATTAGGTAATTTGCACGCTCATCCATTGTAATTTCCAAATCGGCACCTCAGGTGCCGATTTGAGCATTACTTCCCAAATCGGCACCTCCGGTGCCGATTGATGGCTATTTTTTAAAATATTATATCCTGATGGTTGTTTAATTAATTAAGAAAATTTTATTAATTATTTAAAAAATCCTAATTTTTTGTTATTTTTAAATAAGATAAAATTCAGGAAAATGTGATAAAATCAAAGATAAATCTTTATACACTACTCTATTTTTTTGGATTTTTATTAATTACGAAAATGAAGAAAAAAAAATAAAGTATAAAAAATACAACTTTTGTAGAGACTGTTAGTGAACACTCAAATTCGGTTAGTTCCTTTGATTTTGGTTTTAGTTTGGATTTGGATTTTTAAGCATTTTATTAAAGCTTTTTTTAAAGAAAATAAATAAATAATAAATAAAAGAAAAAGAGTTAATTATATACACAAAATAATAGGATAAAATCAGGTAAAATACACAATGTACAAAAGATGCCCAAAACCCAACTTTCACTATGAGCTTCGATTCCCATGAACTGGTCTTGTTTTGAAGATAATTGAATGTACATCAGTCAAAAGTGAGTAGGATCAAATCGGACACTATATTGAGGAAGATATCAGCGATTTAATCCGATCATCCTGAATTTAGGGTTTGGGTTCCAGGCATATGAGGAAGATATCAGTGATTTTTTTGTATTTTTCATTTATTCTTGTTAGTAATATGTACACAACGGAGTGGTTTCATGTCCTTTGAAGTTAGCATGAATTAGTTAAAAATCGTGGAAGTTAGCTTATTTATAGGTCAAATGGGCTGGAGTTCTTGGCTCCTCATTTTATGCAATTATGCATGCTAAAGTTCAATTATTATTTACATACTCATGAATGCTAATTGTGCAATATAAATGAAGAAATGCATATTAATTTTAGGGATCTGAGTTAATTAGTGTCTTAGAGTGATGAATCTGAGATTCATAACGGAGCTGCATTTTGGTGCTTGATTACTCCTTAGTCTGAATTATTTAGGTGCGAGACCACCATCAAGAGAGTCGGAGGTCGAGGGTAAACTACCTCGACCTCATTTGAAGTGGAATAGAAGTGGGATGAGGTGACATGGAAGGTTTTCAGACGATGATGAAAGAAAGAAGAGTTCATACCTCATCTGAGCAAGATCAGGAAGATCTAATAGCTTCAAGAGATGGAGAATGTGATAAAGTGTGATATGGGATGATCCACGTATCACAATAGGAATGTTTGCACAAGGAACAGAGGATCGGAGCTCAAGATCTCCGGCAAACGGATTTCTTAGGGGCTTTTATATTTTGATAGAAATTAAAGGAAATCGAACCTATAGATATACTAAGAATAGACATACTAAGGAAAATAGATAAGAAATGGGCCTCACTTGCCGAAGAATAGGGAGGTTGAACGTCATGGCAGAGATTCATCGGAGATGGTTGAATCACCTTAGAGACGGCTTCTCCCTACCTCAGATCAATTAAATCCTTCTATTGTCATGAGATAAATGCTCTAGAGTCTCAATCCTAGGGATTATAGTAAGCGATGAAAGATTAATATCGAATTATATCTCAAAGAATAACTTTTATAGCATAGTTGATAGGGGGTCTTCCAACGAGGATCTTTCCTAGATCGACGAAGATCGACGGAATCTAAATTTAGGGCATGAAACATAGAGATCCATCTACAACTTTTGTTCAGAGCTCAAGACATTTTGATCATTAGATTGTGCGGGAAAAGGGGAGGATAGAGGGAGGAGATTGGACTGACAAGCACGTGGCTCCTAGTGGGACAGTTGACCTGAGGTCAACGAAAGACCCTTCCTCATTGGTCCACGTTAGACCGAATGAAGACAAAAAAAGGGAGAAAATGCATTATTATTTAAATAATAAATATTAAATGATTTTAATAATTAAAACTCAAAATATGAAATTTTGTTTCTTATTTTATGTATTTTTTGGTGATTTTTATTTATTTTTACAACCTTATTTATTAAGTGTTTAGTTTTACAAGTATACTTATAGGTATCTTTACCTATGTCGTGAGGTATTTTTTATTTTTATTATGTATTTTTTATTTTATTATCATCATATACATATTTACAGTTCATTTAAATATATATATACATATATTTATTTTTTTGATTTTTTTTACATAAATAAATAGGGTATTTATATTATAGGTATAATATACTTATAGATTTTATTCTATTATTTATTGAAATGCATCTTTAATAATTTTATTTTATGTTTATATTTTTAATATACTTCAAATAATATATACAACTATTTAAAAATATAAGAAAAGTAAAAATATTAAGAGTAAATAAAATGAATAAAATAATCAAGTATATAATGTAATGGGACACCGGAAAGCTGGATTTTGTATCTTAACTCTATTTTTAATGAAACCTACTTAAATTTATCAATATTAGAGATGAATTTGGTTTATTTGATTTCATATGGAGGAGATATGGGTCTATGAAATTCAGTTTGCAACTTCTTCCTCTGTATGTCATAAGTGCATTGTGCCTTAAATTTATGGCAAGTACTTTTATATTTTTCTATGTATTTGTATATACAAGTTTCATACTGATCATTTTGTTGTTTGAGATGTATAAAATGAATAATAAAATAGTGTAAAAATAGTTATTTTCAAGAATTACTACTAGTGTTTTATATACAGTATTTGAATCCTATCTACTCCTACTTTATTCCTAGTCGACCACTTCACTATTGACTTGGTCTCAAAGTTTAGGGTCAGCCAGCATTTACAATACTTCTTTTATTTTTCTTTTCTTTTCTTTATTCATTTATTTTTTATTTAAATGTTGGTATTTATCTACTTTTTACAGATGACAGTCAATGTGTTAATTTATACAAGTTAGATGTATTTACATGTATTCATCTAAGGATTTAAAGAAAAAAATAAAGGAATAGAGATGAATGAATGAGTATTCATAAAAAACTAGAGAAGAAAAATGCAAAATACTCACACCACCTTATATTTAACTACCTGAGTGCAAAATGGCTAGCCAATCTCCGTTTGCTCCAATATGCCAATTGCTAGACTGAGTGGTCTAACTTTCAAGAGCCGTCGGTGACAATAAGGAGCTCATTAGTAGAGTCAATGAAGAGACACCTTTGTAGACAATGTGCAAGTCTTATCGAGCCTTATTGCAGCTTACCTAGATATTATTCGAGCTCCTAAGGGATCGCCACCTCCATTGATGCAAAGACCTAGAACTCCTTCGAGCTCTATCTCCTTAGATGAAGACTAATAACCCATAAGGTAGTGCCTTTCCCTTTATCCTACTTTCTCTTTTCTTTCTTCTTTCTCTACTTCTCTTTTCTTTTTCTTCTTCCCCTCCCCTCAATCCGATTCCTCACTCGCACCACCTTATATTTAACTACCCGAGTGTAAAATGGCCAACCCAATCTTTGTTTGCTCCAATCTGCCAATTGCTAGACCGAGTGCTCTAGCTTTCAAGAGTCGTCGGTGACAATAAGGAGCTCATTAGTAGAGTCAATGAAGAGTCACCTTTGCAGACAAGGTGCAAGGCTTGTCGAGCCTTATTGCAGCTTACCTAGATATTACTCGAGCTCCTGAGGGATCACCACCTCCATTATTGCAAAGACCTAGAGCTCCTTCAAGCTCTATTTCCTCTGACGAAGACTAATAACCCATTAGGTAGTGCCTTTCCCTTTTCCTCTACTTTCTCTTTTCTCTTTTCTTTCTCTACTTCTCTTTCATCTTTCTTGTTCCCCTCCCCTCAATCTGATTCCTCAACTTATTCTTATTCCTCCGATTCCTTGTGCAATCACCATATACTATCGTCCTATTAACCATATCATCCTTTTTCCGTTCATTACTTTTCGCCCATGTAGTGGCAAGTACAAATGACTGCAATTGCAAAATGGTCCTCAAGTACTTCGAACTTCCCAATCGCCTTCTTCGCCATCAATGAACAATAAAGGGTGAAAAATCCCCTCCGCTATCAAGAGTATGTCAGTAATCATCTTGCTGACATTACCATAATAGACACGACTTTTGCTTGTGGCTGCAACAACTCTTTCTTTTCATTTCAATGCATTCTCTCATCACCTTCCCCTTCTCTCCATCATTTAAATCTCTTATAAGATCATCCACCACTCCTCTCTTCGTTTAGCGACAGATCTCTATATTGATGCCCCTTTCACTGCATAATTACTTATAGTTGGTCAGCCAATCCCTGAAGAATGACTAACACAACATAAGCCATCACATATGCTCTTGAGGGTGGATTCCGATTGCACGTGTTTTGGAAAGAATGGTGGTGGATAAAGTTAGCGGATTCACTCCTCCATCCTCCACATTTTAGACATCCTTGCCATCATCTTCTTCCTCTCCGATGGTGGAGGAGGTGGTATCGGATGCAGCATCGAGGACACGTGTAATTGTAGGTCTTGTTGTCGAGGCTGGAGTTGGGGATTGAGGGTTGGGTTGTGGAGATAGGAGGAGAGGAGGGTAGCGCAATAAGTACAGATGGGGGAGATGGCAAGAGGAGGGATTAGTAGCATTATTCAGAATTGTGATTCATAGGTGTAAAAAGTTCTAATTCTTAATTAATGAACCCCGTCATGTTTAATGGAGAAGGCTTGTCTACCGTAGGTTAACACAAGGTTATGTCATATAATGGTTAAAAATATTCGAGGTTCTACGTGTAATTCAGAATTACGAAGGATTCAATGCATAATTATGAAAACATAGAAAGTTACGAGGGTAAAAATACCTTTTTTCAATTAATCTTCATTAAAAAAACCCTATTGAGAGAAAGATTCATGAGCACAATTACTTGAGTATTACTTGAAGCTTTCCACCCGGAACCTCCCAAAGCTACTTAATCCCACACCAGTCCAACATATCATATCATCCCAATTGCCATGATAAAGACATTACGGGAAGGAATTGAATTGTCCCCCAAAAGCCCCAAACGACCACACCATACTCCACAGGCTATACTTAGGGCCCGTTCGGTAGGAGAATAAGCAGGAATAAGGATGGGGAATAAGGGGAATAAGGGTCTATTCTCCGTTCGGTTGGAGGATAAGAATAAGGAGAATAAGGTGAAATAAAGGTAGGTAAGGTGGGATAAAGATAGGAATAAGAGTAAAATAAGATGAAATAATGGGGAATAGTCATACCACGGGGAAGCGTGTTGGGGGCTTATTCCCCTTATTCCATTCCTCCTTATGACCCAAACGAACAGGGCCTTAGTAGGGGAGAAGAAATGGATTCCAAAGGCAAAGGTTTCGTTAGTTGGGTGATCATTAAAGGTACTCCATCCATTCCATGGAAGAATTTTCAAATACTTATTTTATTATATTTCGGTCCTTCGTAGTCGGATCATCGTGCCTTTCTTAATAGGATATATAAGGTTGAAGGTGGCTGTGACAACTCATAGAGAGCTTTTAGATGCCTTTGGGTAGTTAGGCAAATGGTTGATAAAGCCCATGTGGATGAGCCCATGATGGAAGCCACTACTACTACTACAAGCTACTTGCTTACAATAAACTACACTTGCTCGTGTCTCTAATGATTTCTACTCTGTAGAAAGGCACAATATGACATGCCTTCTATAAAAATCTTAAGATGCAACATCTGATTTCTAAGTAGTTGGCACCACATAATCTCTAACCATATAATGCAAAATTTTTATAAAAAATTGTTTAAAATGTACCTAGAATTCCATCACCACTCTTCCCGAGCTTTGTTTTCTCTAGCTTATGTCCCGCCAGGAATGAGAAGGAACAAAGAATATGTCACCCATGTTTGAGTTGTTTAATGCAAGATTTGTTACGTGTAGCTGAGATAATCACAGATCAAACCAGACGAAAGAGCAAAAAAAAAAACAAGCTAGTCACATATAACACACATATGCACCAGGTTAGTTCTTAATTTGTGTACTCCTGAAATAAATCTTCTTCTCTAGTAGAAAAAAAAAGATAATGCGAACTATGATGAAATGACACAACTCTAGGCGAATCCAAAAATAACCTAAAAAAAAGATACAACCGTACAATGAGGTTATGTTTTGAAATGGCATTGTTCAATTAGAGACAATCCAAGGGTTCATGAAACCATGATTGCAATGTATTGAGTCCAAATGATCCAGTTAGGATCCAATGCATCTCAACAAACTTAAATTATGACAAGGAAGAGTCTTTGGAGATAGCTTGTATATTTGTTATCATCTTCTCCATGTTTTTTGAAAGAAATATGGGATGCCATTTTTTATTAAGTTGAAAATAATAAATCCAAGTATACCTTTACTAAAAGATGATTATCATTGAAGATTTTGTCTCATTTCCTCCCAAAGTTGCAAATTGTTGCATGCATTTTAGCTTCTTTGGTTATATTTGTTAAATTGAGTCATAAGGAAATAGGAAAAGAGCTTATGGAACCAAGTCTTTGAACATGTTATTTTCCTTCTCCACTCTTTCCTCATGGGCCATGTCATCATGGATATGCTGCGATCCTATCATGTTGGGCCTAAGTTTAAATAATGTCATGTTATCAAAAATATATCAACAAAATTCAGTAGCAAAAGAACTATCTATTCAATAATCATCCGAACATGTACTACAAGTTCTGAAAAATGTGAAGGCAAAACTACACTATAAGCACACGGGTACCTTACTCAACTCTAGTTAACTATGCTACCAAATCATATGCTATCGTCTTGTTATGAGAAAACAGTGAGATGACTTTAGACCAACAAAGAGATACCTATGCCTTCTCACGAAATGACGATGGAGAGATGATCACTTTATGAAATTCCCAATCCAATTTTTAAAGTCGAAAAGTACAATTATTCATAATCATTTCCATGTGAAGCAATTAGCGGTTAAAGATAGGCACATAATTGTCCCATTTCAACTAAACCTCATAAAAGATAGCAAATAGTGAAACCTACACTCGTAGAGGCATTTATCATATTTGTCATTTTAGACAACTCGCAACTGAGAAAAAAAATCAGTATAAGCAAGCTTAAGTATAGTGGCTCAAATGTTATAACATAAGAATAGGTATGCAATTATGTTAAGAAAACAAGGCATTTCTCTTTATTTGACTTACCCATCCATAAATTAAACGCATTCGACATCGATCATTAAGCATATGAGAAAGAGTAGACCTTCATCCATAACTTAAACACATTTGACTTCGATCATTAAGCATATGAGAAAGAGTAAACCTTGCTGCATGGACAAAGGTACATGCCTATGTACTCCATCCTCATTGCCACTTGTGAATATATTGCTACTCTTGCATAGGAGTCTCTCCGACTTCACATCTCGCAATCTTAATGTTACGACCCATTCCTCTAGCAGAGAGGTGTATGACAAAATCTTAAATTTTAAACCATAGCCTTGTAATATCATATATCCATATAATTTATTCGACAGTTTTTATTCATAATATTAATTCATCCCATCAATAGACTTATACTTCGTATCTAAAACTTTTATCACCAAGGTTCGGCTTTTTTGTATCAAATATAATCTATCCTTAATGTTCATATTTGGAACATGAATAAGAGATATCAACCTATTGTCGTAAACTAGAACTGTCTCCGTACAAAGAGAGTACACCATGTTTAAAATTCCATGTTCCTTACGATACAAGACCATCAACTTGGATTACTTAAAAGATAGCAAAAAAATTAAAATACCATGAATACTCAACCTCTGACTAGTGATGTTCGTTGTTCCACCTCCTAAGATTCTTGCTCCAATGGGTCTATATAATAGTAGAAAATAAATTGGTTGGTCTAAACCTTGATAAAGAACAAAGACCAAGTGAAAGGTCCACACCTTAAAAATTAACATACAATATTTCAAGGTAACAAAATAACATTTATATAAAAGGAAAGCTTACCGATTTTGCATAATAGAAGAACGGAGTGATTGAACATATATGCTTGACCAGTGAAAATGAGCTCAAATAAGTAAATAAGACGAAGCATATTCTGCGAATATAAAATCAAGTGCAATGTTCATTTAAAATAATTACATATACATGCTTGCAAGTAGTATTTAATTATGCATAACTATCCTTAACATATCTTAGTTCGTGATCTATACTTGTTGGGAAAGATTTTTCGCATCTCGCATTAGTTAGGAGAGCGAGCTCACTACTACTTTATCTTACTTTTATCATACATGTATATGGTAACAAAGTTCAAAAGATTCCATATAGAGCCCAAACCCTTTACATAGACGAAATACGGACCCAAAATCCTCGTACGAGCCATGTATAAAGGTTTGTTCATGATTGTTTTGCTAAGTAGATTTGCTTGCTTATATTTTGAAAATCATATATTTTTTATGAAATATAAAAACTTGATATTGAGTATATCAAAGTAACTTGCAACATAAAAAAATTAAATGATCAACATGATCGTAAAATATAGCTTGCACACATACTTGATATCTTGCAATTTAAATAACTTGATGACTGGTATATTTATATATTCATACTAACAATATGAAACCTGAAAATGGAAAATAACATAAGTTTTTGTATTATCAATAAAATATTCTAGAATGGAAAACAATAAAGATCATAGTTGCATCTGACTAAATCTTTCTTATATAACACAAATTCCAGAGGATTCGTGAAGAAGAGATACGTTGAGGTCACATTTTTTCCAATATTTGAGTATACCTTACTTCTCTTCCAAGAATTAGAAATCGTATGTAGTAGTAATTTTTATAGTTGAAATCCATCCGTTATATTTATATACTTTAGATATCATTTGCATGTATTCTTTTCGCACTCTTTTTTTGGAAGGCAAGTATGATGAGATTTCATTGATAATAAGGTATGATGTACAAAAAAGGTCCAGCAACCGGGCTTCTAAAATTTACAAAATTGCCAATAATGAAAAAAGCCCAGCACCTGGGCAACAGAAGTTTAATCAGGCCCGCGGGCCATCTGGACAACCACAAGTTCACAAATTACTCCAAAAATGGAAAGCACAAGTCAGTTCAATAGGATACGGATATCCCTTACTATGCTTGAGGATAGCTGCTGTCCTATCATGGAAGAGGCAACGGTCCAACGCGAGTTGCGCTCCCTCCAGATGCGCCATATAGTAACTTCGAGTGCAGTTATGAGCCTTCCACCCCTATGATTATCCACGTCACAAAGTCTCCCGGCACAAGAGATGGAATGTAGGAGGTTGTGACCAGAAACGGGAGGAGGGAGTGATAGTGGTGCACAGACTTTACTCCAGACATCAAAGTAGTAGTGGCATTCCCAAAAAAGATGATCCCTCAACTCCAGATGGTGGTCACATAATAGGTATCCTAGATCCGGACAGATGCAAAAGCAGGCTAATCTTTCTCTGGTGGGAGCTCTATTCTTTATCATCCTAAACATGCAGCATTTGTGTTTTGGTGCATCCTTGGAGATCCAGATGTCCTTCCACCAAACAACCACATGGGCTCTGTTATGAACCGGATCATAAGCAGATCGAAAGGTGAAAATCGAGTTTGCGGATGCCAGACGGGGTTGAGTATTTAAGCTTCCCATATAAGGAGCAAGGAAAGGGCGAGCCTTTAGCAAAGAAATCCAAATCGTCGAAGATCTAGGGGACGCAATTGCATCCCAGAAGTTCTCATCTCTGAGATATTTGGAGTGCAAAAAGTCAGCCCAAAGGGATCCTTCCGCTTTGAGGAACCTCCACACCCATGACACTTTGGAGGCATTGACCAAGTCATTGAGAGACCTAAGTCCCAAAACTCCTTCCTCCTTAGGTAGGCAAACGTCCTTCCACGTAATCTCATGGTTCTTGTAATCCCAAAGGAAGTTCGAGCACATAGAGTAGATCCACCTAATAGAAGAGGCAGAGAGGAGCGAGCAATCCATCCAGTAAAGCAAGATGCCATAGATAACCAAATTTAAGAGCTGGATAAGCCCAGCAATAGAAAAAGTCTTAGCTTTCCAACCACATAGATGGGCACGGATTTTATCCTACAGTGCTCTAGTAGTGAAGGTGCCACCAAATTTGTGATCAAGCGGAATGACCAGATATTTCATAGGAAGGGAGTCATTGAGCAAGGTTCCACGTAAAGGTACCTCTAGCGATTCTTGAGCAGAAGAGATGGCTTTTAGCCACATTCATTATAAGGCCCGACATGTCCCCAAAGGACCCCATAATCACTCCAATCGCTTTGATAGTTTTGGTGTTTCACTTAGTAAAGAATAGTATATCATCAACATAAATGAGATGCGTTCATGCCAAGGATCTCCCGCGACCTACGGGGCTGATGGAGCATTCCATCACAGCAACGTCCAACAAGCAAGTTAGGGATTCCAAGACAACAGTAAATAAGAGAGGGCTAAGGGGGTCACCCTGGAGGATACCTCTAGTACTCTTGAAGAAGCCATAAGGGGAGCCATTTACTAGTATAGAGAAGGAAGTAGTTCCAATGCAGTTCCAGATCCAAGAGCACCAAGCGTGTCCAAAACCCATGGCACTAAGACGATCAAGAAAGAACCAGTTATTAACAGTGTCAAATGCCTTGGTGAGGTCCACCTTAAGGCAGGCCCTCAGAGGTCAATTTTTCCTTTCAAAACTAAGTGCTAATTCTTGAGATAGTTTCACGCTATCACCAATACGTCTCCTTTTGATGAAGGCCATTTGGTTATGGGAGATTAGATGCAGGAGGACAACAGTGAGACTTGCTGATAACAGCTTGGCAAAAATCTTGTAAATGACATTGCAACAAGATATAGGCCTGAATTCACCAATTCCCGTCGGAGAAGGGACCTTAGGGACAAGCGTATTGAAAGTAGGATTGACTTGTCTAAGCATAAACCCACCAGAGTAAAGGAAGCACATGGCCGATAGGACTTCCCCTTTCACAAGGGACCAATGACGCTTAAAAAACCCCGCATTGAAGCAATCAAGACCATGGGATTTATTAGAATTGATAGAGTAGAGGGCACTCCACACCTCTTCTTCTCCAAACGGCCTTTCAAGCCACAAGTTGTCTTCACGGGATAGGAGCTTCTTTGGGGCAGGGGAAACTTGCGACTCATCTAAACTATTCAGGGTCGAGAGTAAGGATTCGAAGTAGGAGCAGCATGGGTAGTTATTTTTAATTGGTCATCCACTAGCAAAACCTCTTGATCAATTAAACACATGATTCTATTTCTTGCCTTCCTGATTTTCGTGGATAGATGGATGAACTTGGTGGAACAATCTCCAAGTTTCAACCAAGATACCTGGCTCCTCTACTTCCAAGTAGACTCTTGGTCAGTCTCCAGCCCCATCAAGTAATCTTTCAAGCCTAGTTCAAGCTGTACGAGCATAGGATCCATTGGAAAGTCCCCCAAAGCCACAATGACTTTAGCCAAATAGATGCCACGCTCTTTAAATCATCGTCAACTCTACCGTTAGCAGCAGCCCGAGCCTTTAGGCCCCTTTTAACCGAAACTTAATTTTTTTGCAAGGACATAGAGCGGGTTTCCCCTAACAAGGATAGCCCAAGACGCGTCCATCAAGGAGGCATAGTCATTTCTTCTAGCTCAGAAGTCCAGGTACCTGAAGGGCCATCTTTGATTTGTTTTTCCAACCAAGTCCACAGAGATAAGAAGGTGATCACTAGAAGCAAGGGGGAGTATCTAACTTTAGAGAAGGATAAGAGTTCTGTCCCCACTGTATTGGAAAGGACTCTATCAAGCCTGGCAGCAATTCTCTTCGGACCAACACAAGAGTTGCTCCAGGAGAAGGAGTTTCCCCAAGGTTCAAGGTCGATCAACACTGTATTATCAATAACGTTATTGAAATCCGAAACCGAAGTAGCACCAGGGGCCCTTCCCCCCACTTTTTCAGCTGCAAATCTGACAACATTGGAGCCCCCCAAGAGCATCCAAGGGTACGATATCCTGGGGCAAAGTTGTAGAAGGTCAGCCCAGAGAGCCCATCTCTCCGACGGGAAGTTGGAACCATAGATGATGGAAAGGAATATCTGAACCCCCCATGATTAGAGCAGTAGAGAGTTATGGATTGTGAAGTGAGTTGTAAGGGATTACAACTCTAATTTGTCTCTTTCCAAAGGAACCACACCCTCCCAAAAGGAGTATTGTTATGGATGGAGCACCATCCATGAGGTAGAGCAGCCAAGAAAGTAGAAACCCTATCCGGCTTAATTTTTGTGTCCACAAGACCAACAAGTTCTTGGACAATTTTTTCAAATCCCGAACGATGCGCTTCATTTTTGAGGGTTTGTTGAGCCCCCTACATTACATGCTGCAATTGTCATTAAGAAGAGGAGAAGAGGGCTGAGCTGCCCGAGCCATTTTGCTTGTGAGAAGTGTTTGCCGCTCTCTTTTTCTTTCCATGTTGTACCTGAGCCCATCCAAGATTTTCAATAGCCAACTGGGAAGGAGGGTCCATATGTAAATCGTTACCAGGCCCTGAGGCAGGTGGTAATCGTTTGGGGGAAGCTGGGTCAGGAAAAGGGAACCCAACCTCCGGTGGGGGAGGAGAAAAGTCCTGCAGTAGATCCCCCGTTTCAGACAAGGATTTAAGATCGATCTTCTACCTTGGAAGCCCCTTTCGAGGGTTAACAATGTTTCAGTAGAGGGCGGCTCTAGATCCCAATGGGAAGGAGCAATAAGGGATCCCAACAGGCTTCTTAGTCCCCTTAGCAGTAGGCTGGGGGTTTAACTCCAAGTCTTGGGCACTTGAGGGGCAGTTTCCTCCAACAGGGGTAGGGATGCCACCACTATGGGCGGTGGATTCTGGTCGCAGCAGACCCGCAGAGAGCAACGATGCTGCATTTGGGAGGCGTCATGTTGGGGTAGCCTCGTAGAGAGAGGGGAGGGTAAAGAATACTCATTCATCACTCTTTATTCTTTTATTTTAGCTATTTTTCTTTGCAAAATACCATGCATATAGTTGTAAATACAATAAGTTGCGAAATAGGCATGCTTTTGTAAGTATCAATAATTAGCATGTAATAGTGCAAAAATAAAAGAATAAAGAAATAAAGAAAAAGAAGGAAATATTTAGAATAAATATTGAGTTACCTAAAGCCAAGAAAGGCCCAATATGGGCCTGATCGTCAAATAAAATAAGTAGAGAGAGATAGGGCCATTCAACCTTGTAAATATTCCTTCTATATGTACATATTTTATTTTCACAAAAATAAAATTAAAAATGTGTTTATATTATCTTGTATATATTTTAAAAAATAAAACAAAAATTATAAAAATAAAATAAACTTAAAATTAAAATAATTTCTCTCTCTCACCCTTGTACATGCCATGTATATATGTATCTATTCCTATTTATTTCACTCTTGTAAATAAACAATAAAAATAAAATAAAAATTATTTTATACTATAAATTTTATGTTGTAAATAAATGAAATATATAATTAGAGTATTTATACAAAAATAAGAAAATAAAAATAAAATATAAAATACATTAGTATGTTATACCTATATATAATATAATATAATGTATATACCTTAATTTATTTTTCAAAAAAATCACTAAAAATAGTTTGAAAATAAATAAACATTTTTCATTTTGTAAATATTTTAAAATAAAATTGTTTTCTATTTTTTATTTAATTTATAAATCTTTTCTTTTTCCTTTTTTTTCTGATTGGTCCAAAGGGGTCGTTGACCCCCAGTCAACTCCCCCTCCCGGACCAACCCGCGCCCGTATCTGGTTTTGCACTTCATTTCTCGAATTTTTCCCGAACGGATCCTGGTCTCCCTTGCCTTGATTCCTTCGCCCGGTCCTTCCCCTTGGATCCACGACCCTCGCGAATCCCTAGGGAAGGTCAGATTAGCATCAGTTCGTGTGCCCGTGCCCGTTCTTCATCACCACCTGAGAAGTCCTATAAAGTCTTCATTTCGATTCCCAGCTCAGTAGCTCGCGCCGCAAGCCTCATTCTACCCTAATGGTCTTCCCCTTGGTGACAGCGACCGGAAGCACCCTTTGGTGGCCGAAGAGAGTGCCTGCAGCCGTTGCTCAATGCACGTGGCAGAAGCACCGCCACGTTCCAGCCTCCCCGCCTACCGCAGCTTGGTCGAGGCGAAGACCAACATCGCCACATCCCCATGGAGCTAAGGATCGTTCTTGGACCCTCAGGTAGACCCCTCATCAACCCTAGTTCCCTTTTATCTCAAATCATTCTTCGGACATCCGCCGGCTCCGACCCAATGGTCGCTCCATCGACCACCTTCATCCGCTTAGATAGGACCCCCCGCTCACCGTCATCATCCTTCCGCAGCCTGATCATCCTGGTCTTGGCTATCCGAGCCAAGATTGGGCTAGGTTCCCTACGCTGCCTTTGCCGGAACCTTCCTCCGCCTCTCACCGTCGCTTCCCTTCATGTTTCATCAAATAACCCTCGTCGGAGCATTCCTCCGAGCAGAAACTTTCATTTACAGGTCGAAGAGTGCAAGATTACCCCCTGCTCGCCTCTCACCGACCTTGCTGGAGTCATCCCAGATCACCACAACCTCATCGGAGATCCGACCGTCTGATGCTTCATTCGCCACCGCCACCCGACACGGAGGAGCGTCGCGAGTCGAGCCCCTCCTCCTGATCAGTCGTTAGCCGCCCGAAGCGATACTAGTTCTCTGGTGAACTTTGCCAGGGAGGAGTTCCTCCAGCTGTTTTCTCCACCGTCGGATCGACGCCGCCCACCAGATAGCATCTGGATCGTCTGTCTCCTGCGCCTTGTCGGGTCGTTAGATCTGCTATCTAAGGCCCCCGTATGCCCATGTTCGCGCCCGTAGGATATATTTTGGATTCGCTAGGTGCTCGTACCAGAGCCGCACGTCTTCAACCTACCAGGATACACCACTTGGCACATCACGTGAACCGCACGAGTTGGCTGGGTAATCTGCGACCCCTCCCCTGCAGTTTCTTTGTGTTCCTATTTAGTCTATTAAATAAATATAGTACACTGTGGTCTTTTTGCATTCTGACCCTTGCTGGTTTTACTATTGGCGCTTTGGTCCTTCTTGTCTGGTTGCACATGCATCGTCACGTGTATATTTGGATATTTGCATGTAAGCCCTCGGATTTTCTTGGATGTTATGAAATGAAGTTTTAGTTTTATTATTTACATCCATACCCCTGTGCGTGGTTTATTTGGACATGTGCTGAATTAATGGAGAAATTGCAGTAGGACCTTGGAACTTTTTACGCGTGTTACCATTTAGTCCTGGAAGTTATTTTCCTTGCATAATAGTCCATGTGTGCTGTATGCTTTTGTGGTTGAATAAAATATCAATTCCCATCCAAACTTCACGAAATTTGGACATGTGGCTCTTGCCAATGTGTAAAAATTTCCATGCATTTTTGGGCCCATTTTGTTTTCATTTTCTATTTTTAAAAATTCAAAAACCTAGAATTTTGCTTCTATTTAGTTTTAAAAACAAACTAAAAATATAAAACACTCTAAAAAATCTAAAAAAATAATATTGGTTTGTTTTATTGTGTTTTTGATTTTGTCCAATTTTCGTTACTTTTGGATTTATAAAGCCCCTAAAAATTGAAAAACTCTAAAAAACTTAAAAAATCATTAAAAATTCTTAAAAAAATTAAAAATCACAATTTTAGTTTCTTTACTTAGCTTTTTATTTCTAGTTTACAATAAAATTGTCTCTGGAATTTTATAGCTATTTTACTATTTTTAAATAGCCTTTAGATTCTGGCTGCTGATAAATGCTCCCGCTACCCTTGTTAATTTGAGCAAGTTAATGTCCAAATTAATTACTAATGTTCGTTGCAGTCGATAACAAGAGAGAATAAAAAACCACTTTTAATTTTTGTTTTACAACTTAATTTCGAGTAGCAACTTTTTTTTACTTGGGAGTCCAAGGTCGAACTCAGGGAGGCAGCTGTCTCCTTAGGTGAATTTTTAGCAAATTTCCAATGTTCGATTTTCAGAGGGAATATTTTTGGTCTTTTTCGATTTTTTATGCAAGACACATGCAAAATCAGTCTAGTTTTAAAGATAAATCAGATAAGTGTTCAATGGAATACAAAAATAATGAAACTTGGCCAGATGATGAAATATGATGTAGTTAAGCTACCCTAATTTTTTTGGAATTTTCTGACACTAAATAAATTTACTGTGAATTAAAAATGAATGCAGGGTGATTTTGACTAATTTAATTTTAATAAATATCAAATCACAATATTTTTGGGAATAAAAATTATCCTAGATAGATCTAAAGATGAGGAATCCAGGAAAATTGTCAAACCTTAATTTTGATGTGAAATGAACCTATTAAAAATAAATTAAGGAAATCACCAAATAATTTATTTAGGCCTCGAAATGCGTGCAATTGAGATGAAATTTTTATGAAAGGTGCAACTAATTATCCTAGATCTAATGTGATTTTTTGGGAATTTTTGGAGTCACAAAGAAATTACTATTAATTAAAAGGTGAAATTAGGCAAAATATTACAAAATAAACCAATTAATTAATAAATAATTCCACTGATATTACAAAAATATGACACGTGTCACGTAAGAAGGAGGACAATGTAAGCTACACAATGCAATTTTTAAAACTCAAAAATGAATTAAGATGAATGCCTAAATATGCATGCAAAGACAGGGGTATAAATGCAATACATGAATTAAAATTGCTAAAAATAAAATATGATGACAAGGACTATTATGCAACTACCTAGAATGCAGGGGGGTAGATGCAATTTCTCCACAGATGCACGTGCTCCTCACGTGGGGTCGCTTCGTAGGGACTAATTTGTAATATCAGAAACCTTCAGGGGCTCAATGAAATTTGCCCAGGCTGCACGTGCAAATCACGTGGGGTGCGCTAGGCTCGATGGACGTCGGTGGCTCGGGACGAGGCTGGGCTGCTCTGGAGGTTCGGATGTAGGCTCGGAGAAGCTTCGGGTGATCCGAGCCTAGAGGTCGGGGAAGAGGCTCGGATCGGGCGACGTGGCGCGATCTGGGCCGTTGGATCACAACTGATCCAACAGTTATGGAATGATGACACGTGGCGTGTCTGAAACCGTCAGATCATCGATCGATCCAACGGTAAGGAGCTCGCTCCTGCTGATGGCGACGTGGATGCTCAACAACCGTTAGATCGAAGAGGATCCAACGGTCATGGACGCTCGATGAAGAGGGTGACGTGGATGATATATCACCGCTGGATCGTGATAAATCCAACGGCTCTCTGCTGCTCCGGCGCTTGGCGACGTGGCTCGCTCCTGATCGTCTGATCAAAGAGATCGGATGGTTGCTGCTTTTCATCCCCAATAGCCCTCCGCCTCCTGTGGAGGAGAAGGCGGGGCTCCGTCATTGCTAGGCTTGCTCCGCCCTTCCCTCCCGTCGTCGGTGAAGGTCGATGGATGGTCGGAGGTATCTCGGAGGATCAGCAGATGGACGGCGAAGCGTCTGGTAGACTCAAGGGGGAAGGAGGTGGTTTGGAGCTCGGTGGCGGAGGAGCTCACATACAGCTCCGACGAGCCTCCGGTCAATCAAGAAGTGAGTACCTGCAAGGGGTTAGGGATATAGCCGAAGTGTGCACGTGCTCGTGGAGTTGTGCTGGGTGAAAGGCGAGGCCTATGACGGAGTGAGGATGATCGGTGAGCGAGCTCCGTCGAGGTGGCAGAGCTGGGGTCGAGCGAAGGTGGGATACGATGTTTGAGGGAAGTAATGATAGCGTGAAGATCAGAGCTCCGTCGCGGAGCTTGGCGAGATGATGGTGGAGCGAGAAAACGACGATGGAGGGTGAATTAAATCGGAGAAATCAAAGGAGGAAATAAGGAGAAGATTAGAGGAGAATGGAGGATACTACTTGGGGAATGGAGCTCGGGTCTGAGCTCCCGGTCGTCGCTCGAAGGTGGTAGTAGGCCTGAGCTCGTGCATCTCTTGGAGGGGGCTGCAGCACGGCGGAGGCCGCCGTGGATCTCGCCGGAGAAGAAGCCCGGTTATCGCTCGAAGAAACACTCAATTGCTGTCACCAATAGGTTGCTCTGAGCTCAAGGGAACCTCTCATAATGGCGGATGGAAATGAATGTGGCCGGAGGATGGTGACTTATAGGGTGAAGGTGATGGGGTAGCTGGTGAAGAGCCGAGGTTCGTGGAAGTCGTGGGGCGACTCTGGTGGGAGTCGTGGGAAGCGAGGGAGCTGGCGAGGATGAGGGAAGAATGGGCTCCATCGTGGTGGTGTTGGCGGTCGGAGAGGGTGGCAGGAGTGGGGCCGAGAATAGAAAGGGGGAGACGGGTCGGTGCAGTGGAGATCGTGGGAGAGAGAAGCGCCGGAGGTGGAATACGATATGCTAGCCGTTGGATCTTGAGATCCAACGGCTAGAATTTGGGCGCTCACGAGCAGATAAGATGAGATCGGGGCGGAGCGATCTAAAGGCTGTGGATCTGCCACGTGGTGTGATATGGGAGCGACACTGAAGAATGGTGGAGATGGATTAGGGCTTCGATCGGGCGGTTGGGATTCAGAGTAGTAGTGAACGGCGATGATCGAAGAGCTAAAGGCGAGATCTGAAGGCGTAAGTGCCGCTACGTGTCGTGAGGAGGGACAGGCGGATATGTGCGATGATGATGAAGGGTGGGGAGTGATCTGACGGCAGGGGAGTATGGCGCACGTGGAGAAGGCGAATCCGTTGGATCAGAAGTAGATCCAACGGCCAAAAGCGCGGGCGGAAAGAGCTAAGGGGAGCGGGCCGCGTGGCGCAATCAGAGGGCGCCACGTGGCTAGCTGTGAGTGGCTGCGAGAAGAAATGAGTTTAGAGAGAGAAGGAGGCCGAATTTGGAAAAACTCAAAACATGAAAGTTGTAGATCTCGATGAGATCTATAAGTTTCATGTTGACCAAAGATGGAGACGAGGTCAAATATGATACAAAAAGACAGGAATACAAATATACACATATATAGTATACATAGAGGCCCAAAAACCCAACTTCTTCCTACGAGCTCCAAATTGGATGAAATTAGTCTCATTTTAAAGGTCTCTGGATGTGTATTCATCTGAAAGTGAGTAGACCTATTTTGGAGTTGGTACAAGAGAACTATGGGCTTTTTATGGTCCAGGGGTTCTAGGGCTTTATTGGATGTTTTACAAAGGAGATCTCTGACCTTCTTCCGATATTATTAACTAAAGTGTTTTATTCTTGAGGAGATAATAGGTGGATTTTTTTTACAGCGGAACTGGCTTCTTATTTAATGCAAATATGAGTGCTAAGATGCATATATTATGAATGCATGTATGAATGCTAATTGTGCAAGATAAAGGGAAATATGCTGCTATTTACTCGGGAACAAGACTCTATTTTCAACTTTTAGAGTGATGAATCACAGATTCATCAACCTCCTATACTTAAACCTTGCTCGTCCCCGAGCAAGTAAATGAAATGCAAGAGTGAAATGATTTTGGGTTCCATACCAAGGTCATGAACAAAAGTTGAAAATGGGGCTTGACTCGACCTTTGGATTAATTGTGTGGCGGAACCTTATTGGGACCTAAACTTAAGACCTAACAGACTTTAAGTTCCACAAATCTTCTATTCAAGACTCCTCAATAGTCAGGTCAGAACAAATCCTCAAACGCAAATTTCTGATGACTATGATTCTTACTTGTACTGTGTAAGTGAAATGTAACTCTCCACATCAGAAATGGCTTAGAACCAGCCTCTTCTAACAAGGTAACTCAATAACCCGATCCATTAACTCTTTCCTCGAGGAGCGGGGTATTCCCTTCTAAGTTCAAGTGCGACCAGCTCAAGAGGAGGGGGTGGAGAAAAGAATGGAAGGTAGCCAGTGTAGCTACCTATCCCGGGATGCCTGACCAGTGTAGACAATTCATCCAGCTGCATTTCTTTGCTAATATACATACTCCGACAGGTATTTTATTTTCACTTGGACCTGTCTGATTTTTTTGGAGTTTTTACATTTTTTTCAAACTCATATAAGGTGCATCATGTACATCATGTGTTTTTCCTCTTGAGCCAGTAGACTATCCCTCTTTTGAAGCATTATTGCAACCCACAGCATCCCGTCCTTAGATGTCAACACCACCAGACTAGGTTGAGATGCACTACCCTCCCTATAGGAGGACGGATGTTTCCACTCATGTGCTACTCCAAGCTAAAGGATTCTACCTCCTCACCATCTCATCACATGAAGAGCTACGTGCATTGTGCTTGTCCAAGTTAGGTCATTATCTAAAAGAATCATGCGTGTGCACGAGATATTCTACTTAGACTAATCAAGATGACATGTGAACATAGACTTGCGGACTCAAAGAATTAAGTCACTTGACCTGAGAAATCTTAACTCCAGTTCCTATAAGGTTCCTCTGAAATTAGGTGGATTAAGGTCAAATCAAGTCCATCCTCAATATCTACTCATAACTTGCTTCAGAACCCACTAGCTTTTCACCTTGCATATGCAAGAGATGTAGATGAGATGCAGATGATATGCTATGAAGATGAATGAAATGCAAGACTTTTTTTTCTTTTCAGATGCAGAGATGATATGCAAGAGTAAATAAGAAGCCTATATTTTTATTTTTTTTGTTTTTTATTTTTTGTTTTTTTTAAACTTTGGTATACCTCCTATGTTACAACAATTTACAAGAGTTCATAAATATTATACAGATTATACAAGTGTTATACCGTATACAAGTATACAAATTTTTTTTTTCAATTTTTACAAAAGTTTTACAAGTATTATACAACAAATATACAAATTTTTTTTCAACTTTTTACCCACCCGTAATTATTGCAAAATATATACAAAAGTACACAAAAATACACGAAAGTACGAGCTATAGGTAAAGTATATATGTAATATATACACGCTCCCCTATACTTAGCGTGTGCTATGTCCTCAGAGCACGAAAATCTAGGAAGAAGACGTAGCTCGTGCTAAGCGTAGGAGAGCTAAAATAGAAAAAAAGTAGAGAAGTCGTCCCGCCCCCTATACTTAGGCTCTAGCAGCCTAAGTGTAGAAGAAGATCAAAAATGGGGTGGACGAGGTTAAGAGGAGAAGTGGGGGAGTATATACACGGCAAGCATCGGTCACCCCTATACTTAGGCTCTGGTCAGCCTAAGTATAAGATAGGAGTGAGTGTGAGAACCGATGAGATCTAGAGAATGTACATGGAAGAGTCTCGGGTGGCTCATCCCCCCATACTTAGGATTTGGTCATCCTAAGTATAGTCCAAGATAGTGATTTAATGAGGCGGGGATGGGTTCGTAGAGTCGCGGTGGAGAAAGGACAGAATGTACAGGAATGATGATATATAAGTGAGTTGGTCTGAATCTTTCGAGATGCTGCTGATGGCTAGAGCGCACTGCTGCAAGGTCTCAAACGTGACTCGAGATGTATCTGTTGAATCTGTCTCGTGCATGAATACAATCTCCTCAACATGACCTAACTGCTCATTGGATTCGACGAAGTGCTTCAACAGTTGTCCATTCACTAGGAATGTCGGTGCGTCATCCGCGAGATCTGAGATCTCGACACATCCACTATCATGCACCGTACAGACGACAAATGGGCCTGTCCACTTGGACTTCAACTTGCCTTGGAAGATCTTCAGCCTAGCATTAAACAACCATACCTTTCGTCCAGGAACAAAGGTCTTTCGTCTGATATATCTATCATGCCAACACTTCACCTTGTCCTTGTACACCAAACTGTTGTCATATGCACGATTTCTGACTTCCAAAAGCTCATTCAGATCCATTTCTCTCTGCTTCTGCCCAAGGTGTGTGTTCCAGTTGACCTTCTTAGTTGCCCATTCTGATTTATGCACTAACACTGCGGGCAAATGGCACGGCTTTCTGAATACCATTCGGAATGGGGAGATTCCTAACAGTGTCTTGTAAGCTGTCCTATACGCCCATAGGACCTGATCCAAAATCTGAGACCAGTCCTTCCTGTCTGGGCGGACAAGCTTTTGCAATGTAGTCTTCACCTCCCAATTCGACACCTCACCCATACCATTGGTTTGTGGGTCGTAAGGACTCACGACACGGTGTTCGATGCCGTAGTCCTTCAGGAGTTTCTTCACCTCCCGATTTACAAAGTGGCTACCCCCGTCTGATATCATCATTTTGGGGATCCCAAACTTAGAGATTATGTGTTCTCTGATGAATTTACAGACAGTCCTGCTGTCTGCGGCTCGGGTCGGGATAGCATCCACCCACCTGGATAGATAATCTACCGTAAGAAGGATGTACTTGAATCCGTGACTAACAGGGAATGGGCCCATGAAATCGATGCCCCAGGCATCAAAGACATCACAAATGATGACAGGATGCATTGGCATCTCATCCTTGGAACCAACGGTTCCTCCCATTCTCTGACATACTAGGCATGACTTCGCAAAGGTGATGGCGTCGCGAAACAGAGTCGGCCAGTAAAAGCCACACTGAAGTACCTTCGATGCGGTTCTCTTCCTGGAGTGGTGTCCTCCTGCCTCTAAGCTGTGGCATAAAGAAAGGACACTCTGGTATTCCTCCTGAGGAATACACCGTCTCCAGACACTAATGTCTAGCATCCGACTTCAGTCGGTCAATGTGGCTTTTGGGCCAATCTTCGAGAACCTTCTTGGAGACAAGATAATTCACGATGTTGGCGTACCATGGGAGTGAGTCGACAAAAAAAATCGACTCGTCAGGGAAGGAGTCTCGAATAGGTGAATCCTCGGAAGTATTAAGATCTTCGAGACGAGGGAGATGATCGGCTACTACGTTCTTTTTTCCAGGTTTATCACGGATGTCCAAATCAAACTCCTGGATAAGTAAAATCCACCGAAGAAGACACGCCTTCGCATCCTTCTTTTCCATCAAGTATCGCAGTGCCGTGTGGTCAGTGAACACAATGACCTTGGATCCAATTAAGTGAGATCTGAACTTGTCCAAGGCAAACACTACCGCAAGCATTTCCTTTTCCATAATTGTATAGTTACGCTGAGCGGTATCAAGAAATTTGCTTGCGTAGTGAATTACGAACGGGACACCATCTCTTCTCTGTCCTAATACAACCCTAACAACAAAGTCTGAGGCATCCGTCATGATCTCAAAAGGTAGAGACCAATCTGGGGCTTGTAGGATAGGCGCGTCCATGATCATTCCTTGTAATAGCTTAAAGACCTCAAGACATTTGTGATCAACAACAAACTCCATGTCTTTGCCTAAAAGCTCAGTTAGCGATCGGGCAATCTTAGAAAAATCCTTAATGAATCTCCGATAAAATCCGACATGCCCGAGGAACAACCGCAACTGTTTGACGTTGGTTGGTGGCTGGAGTCGTCTGATCACATCCACCTTGTCAGGGTCAACCTCCATTCCTCTCTTGCAGATGACGTGCCCCAACACAATGCCCTCCGTCACCATGAAGTGACTTTTCTCCTAGGAGAGCACCAGATTGACCTCACAACATCATTTGAGGACTCGGTCTAGATTCCTAAGATAGGAATTGAAGGAATCGCCGTGGATCGAGAAGTCATCCATGAAGACTTCCAGGAATTCGCCGACCATTTCGGCGAATACAGCAATCATGCACCTTTGGAAAGTACCTGGAGCATTGCATAACCCAAAGGGCATGCGCCTGAAAGCATAGGTACCAAAGGGGCATGTGAACGTGGTCTTTTCCTGGTCCTCCGGAGCTATGGCTACTTGATTGTAGCCCGAGAACCCATCCAAGAAACAGAAGAACTCTTTCCCTGCTAGTCTCTCTAGGATCTGGTCAATGAACGGTAGGGGGAAATGATCCTTCTTCGTCGCAGCATTCAAGCATCTGTAATCCACACAGACGCGCCACGACGTGGGCACTCGCGTCACGATCTCCTCTCCGTCCTCATTGGTGGTCGTTTGAATTCCCTACTTTTTCGAGACCACATGGATTGGGGCCACCCATTTAGAGTCGGAGATGGGATAAATAAAACCCGCGTTGCACCATTTCTTTATCTCCTTCTTCACGACCTCTCATAAATTTGGATTCAAATGACGTTGGAATTCACGAGAGGGTTTGGCTTCATTCTCCAAGTAGATATGGTGCGAACACAGAGAAGGATTTATCCCGCGGAGATCGGAAATGCTCCAGCCTATCGCCTTGCGGTTTTTCTCCAGGATCTCTAGCAAGCGAGATTCCTGTTCCTCGGTGAATCACGAACTGATGATGATCGGATATTTCTTATCCTAACCCATAAGGAAGGCGTATTTCAGTGTTGTGGTTAAGGGCTTGAGCTCAGGTATAGTGTGATCGTCTAGGAGATCTGGCTCAATCGAATCTGGCTCGGTGTTGGAAGTGGCTAGATCTTTCACTGTTATTGCTGCCACCAAGTTATTCGGCTCTGGAGTTGGATCGTCAAAGGACTCCATGCAATCGGCAAAAGCCTCATCTGACTCGTCATCCTCATCTTCCGATTGTCCTAAAGAGGTAAGGACTGACAGGCCCAGTTGGGCCTCTAAGTCATCGAAGATGTAGGGCGATGCAGGTTCTGAGTTGTACTCGTCTCTAAGGACCTCGCAAACTGACTCATGCACAGGATCATCTCCAGAAGGGAGGGACTCATCGATGCTGGCTGGGTTTTGTCTCCATGGCCCAACTATGTCTACATGATCGCAGTCTGCTTTGGTTGAAGAGTACTCGGTGCTGGATTCGGAATCTGGTCTCTTCCATCTGGTCTGCTTCATCGCAAGTTCCTCATCTCCGCCTGGAGTTTGGAACTGGATCTTCCCGATCTTGTAATCAAATAAGGCTCCCGTTGTCCTGAGAAAGGGCTTGCCTAAGATGATCTGGGAGTATCTCCAATTACAAGGGGTTTCCATATCTAGGACAGTGAAGTCCACCATGTATTCTTGCCCCTCGACTTTAATCACAACATTACTCAATTCTCCTTGGGACCTCTTGGTTGATTTATCAACGAACTGCAGGAGGGCTCTAGATTTCCTAAAAGGTCCAAGATTAAGACGTTCATAGAGGGCTGTAGGCATTAGGTTAATTGAGGAACCATTGTCCAGGAGAGTGCGTGCAAACGTGATGTCATCAACATGACTCACTACATAGTGTGCACCCATGTCTCTTCATTTCCTTGGAAACGAGTTCTTTATTGCACAAGTCGTGGCTACTGACAGAACGTGTTTCTCAACACGACTTTGGTTTTCTTGCTAACCCTAGTAGGTGTGCATCTCACCTTAAGGTATTTTTGAAATGCAGGAGTCATCTCCACGTACTTGTCAAAGGGGATTGTGACCTTGATGTGTTTGTTGCAGAATTCTGCCATCTCAGGGTCATCTTTTTGGATTTTTTTTTAATTTTCTTCTTTCCACCCTTGAGAGCTCGGGAAAGGGATTATTGACTCCAACTCATGTTCTGAAACTGAAATATTTTCATTGAAATCTGGAACTGAGTTCTGTACATGACTCGGACTCTTAAATAGACTCGGACTCTGACTGAAAGAAAAATGCTGAGTCGAAACCGGTGATGCATCTTCCGCGACTTCTTTACGGTCCTCCTTAGATGGAGGGTGCGGGCTCTTCATCGGTTCCGTCGGACTCTCTGGTGGTGCGGGGTTGCTGCTTCGAGGACTCAGACGTCCTCTTCTCCTGCCGGTGGTGATGGTGGTGCTGCTCCTCTTCTTCGTCTAAGTTCTCCTCAGGTAGAGACTTGGCGGCTCCTTCCTTCGGTGCCCGTGTCCGATCAGGTATGGTCACGGTCCTTCCGCTCCTGAGGGACATATGATTCACATTATCATATGAAAGGATCTCATGTTCAAATAAATAATTATCTGAATAATATACCTGATCACGAAGTCGATTCTGGCCATGGATTAAGCTGTTCGGGTTGGCCTGAACCTGTGCGGGAATTGGGGTCTTTGGCGCCATCTGTTGATCCTGGGTACGAGAGACACGATTCAGATCGGTTCTCATATCCAGATAGTCATTCTGGATCTATTGGACCCTATCAAACAGGGTCTGGATCGCCAAGGTGAGGGACTCCAATTCGGTGGTCTAGGCTTGATGTTGACTTATGGACGAGGTTCTGTACTGGCCCTGTTGGCCATGCCGATACTGCGGTTGCTGGTGGGACGGTGCTGGGCCCGACTGAAACGTGCGCTATCGCTGCTGGTGCTGCTGAGGCTGGTACCCTTGTTCGAACCTGGACTGAACAAAGCGCGGTGCGGGGACGGAGCTGGTTCCTTGGTAAGATGGGGTAGGTCGGTGAGGCTGACCATTCCCCATCCCCGACTGTCTGCTGACGGGGTCACGGCTGTACCACATCCCGTTGATCTCGAACACCTGCGGAGGTTCCTCGTATCCGGTCTCCACTTGTGGGGGTGCTTGTTGGTCCTGCTGGGTGTAAGTCTGATCCTCCACCCAACCACTCTGAGGCCCCGATGCCTGTTCCTGTACAAGATGGACTCGGTGTACAGGTACAGGTGGTGCAGAAGGGCAGGTAGCTTCATCTTAGCTACCTTCTCAGTAAGTTCCTCCACTTGCTTCGGCAGACGTGAGAGAGACTCAAGTTCAGTGACCCTCTTGTGGATCTGCTCGACCATGGTTAACTTATTAGCAATCATCCCCATGCTGGGGATGAGGTCCTCGGTCAAATCTGCTACAGTCTCCAGGTTGTCTCGTCGGATAGGATTGAGGGAGACAACTGATGGGCCCTGGTGGCCTGCGACCTGCCGGTTTCCGCCATCTGTTCTAGGATCTTCCATACAACGTTCTCGTTCTTGTTCCAGATAGCTTCCTCCACTGGCGGTACTGATTAACCCCTGCATTTCCGGGGTTAAACCATAGAACAAGGTCTGGACTAAGATCGCCTTAGAAATGCCATGCCAGGGACATTTCTGAACTAAGTCATTGAACCTATCCCATGCATCATGGAAGGGTTCACTGGGTCCCTGGAGAAACTGACGATCTTCGTTCTCATTTGGTTAGTCCTACTGAGAGGGTAGAGCTTCTTCAAGAAATATGTCCTTGAACTGCATCCAGGTTGTACATATCACCCCTAGGTTTTTCAACCAATGTGCTGCCTTATCTCCTAAGGCAAATGGGGTGGCCTTCAGTCAAATGTAATCTTGCCCAACATTAGGATGGCTAAGATTGTTGCAAACCAGCTCGAAGTCTCGGAGGAAGGCATATGGATCTTCATGGGCATTTCCGTTGAACTTCGGTAGCAGGATAAGGAAATGGGGCTTGAGCTCAAATGCTTCGACGGGAACCGCTGGTGCCAACCAACTTTGATCTCATTCTCTGCTGGGTTGTAGGTATCCACCATTGGTCGGTCGATTCCTCCTGCTGCAATAATCTGTCCCATTCTAGCTGTGAGATCTGCATTTTGCTGTTCGACTGTGGCAAGGCGATTAAGAATTTATCGCAATTGGTCCTCATCCGGTGGCTGCTTAGGTGGCATCTTGTCCTCTATTCCTGGGTATGAAACAAGGTCGGTATCAGACGACAAATCAAGGAAGGGATTCTTACCGAGGTGATGGTCTTCCTCAGCAAGCTTAGAGGAGAGGAAAGGGTTGGTTTGAGAGTAACCACCCTGGGTGTAAGGGAACCAGAACTCAAGAGGGTCATGAGTCCTGGGTGGTCA